>CM053274.1:49170038-49847787 GCA_028583415.1 Protea cynaroides | reverse complement strand
TATTGTGCTTGCCTGTCATGCTAGCATCTGTGTCGTATGTGCAGCTAGAAAACCCACGCCTATGGCAGCTTGCATATTAGTTTGCACATGTTGTATTTGTTGCAGTTGTTGTGCCAAGTTCATTACAATTGTGACTAAATCTATAGGTGGGGCTGGCAAGTTTATAGGATTTTCCTGAACATTAGCTCCTGGCGGTGTCACGTTTGGATTCTCTGGTACTTCGAATTTCATGACTGGTTTCATCTACCGGTGGTGGTGGTGGGATTTGGTTACGTCCGCGTCTGTTCCCTCTTCGCCTAGCCATTTCCTATTCTGGTGGTGTAGTGTCTGAAAAGTCATAGAACACGTGAGGCAATCAATATATACTTCATTCTCTTATTTGGATACACTAACCAATGGTATTTTCAAATCTTTCAGATCATTCAGTGAAAAATACTGTCTTTTCTATGCAGTGGTCGATGGTGGCGGTCGATGGGTATCCGACCCTCAGTATCCGACCCTGGGAAATCATCCAATTTTCCAGTATATAATGCCATTGGTCAAGGCACTACAAGAGCAAAACTGGAGAAGCTTTCATACATCAGTAAATTAGGTATAAATCAGGAGAAAGATTTCGTACATCAATAAATCAGGTATAAATCAGAAGATGTACGCTCAACACGATTAAACTTTTAACTGTTCATTCAGTTCATATCTCTGTTCATGTTGTCGATCATGAGAATGGTTCAGATTGGTATAATCAGGACTAATACTAAAGAAACAATATCTATAACTTCAATTGACAGGTTAAATCAAGAAGGTATCCTGTCAAGGCTCGAGAAATTAAAATCTGTTACGTGCGTCCTCTATAATCATAAGAGTAAATCAATAATGCACAGCATCCTATATAAACCTATCTAGATATATGGCCATAATAGATTTGATCCTTTGCTGAAAATGTTTGAGGTATCATCTTCAGAAGACATTCTTCAATCCTTGTCGGATCATTCTGTCATGATGCAACTATCCCATACATCGATGGCTGATAAGGTTAACCACCTTGATAAACTGCTTGTTGTGCACCAAACTTCGGCAGGGTGTGCATTCGCGGGACTTTGCGTGTGGTAGGCACCGTGTTATAGCTAACGGTGTTGGGGTGCAATGTGCTACCAATTGGTACCATACTTGGTTTGACCGGAGGTGTTGATGTAGCATCAGCAACTTGGGTAGTGATTTACATAGCAACTTCCATAGTCGGTCTCATCTGTTGTTGCTCTTGTATTTTATTGGGTCAAGTTTATGACAACCATAGCCAAGGTATTTGGTAGTCCAGGTGGTTGGCTGGAGTGGCCTGGTTGTTCACTCTTTTAATTCGATACAGTCTGATTATCTACTCAGATGAGTTTTCCTTATCCATTCTCGACCCTGATAGTGGTGGGGTCAAGTTGCAACCTCTTCTTAATGCTCGTCGGGTAATGGATCAGCTTGTGGTGGATCTCACTCCGAGTTTTCCATGTCACCCAGAGTATAACTTTATCTTCTTGTAGTTATTCTTATTCATAATGTATGGCCATTATTCTCCTATCTCTGTTGGATTTAGCCCAAGATCTTTCTCTTTATCTCCACAGGGATTTAGGCGTTACTAGCCATTTCCCTTCTTTCCCAAATACATCGAGTTTCACATCTTGTGAGTATCAACTCGGTATTAAATTTTTTGCTCTACAGAAGCTTCCTTCTTTCTACTGTACTATATCCTTGTATACTTGGATAACTACCCAACTTATAGGTAATACCCTATATTATTTATTTATTGGGATAATTTTTTGGTTTTCTCTTTCTGTTTGGGTGTATATATATGGTTCCATCTTTTATATGTACATTATCGTCTTGTTTAATTTCTGTCACAACCAACACAGGTGCTTATGGTTTGTTTATATTAAAGCTTTTAATTTATCCTAACTCAGTTCATGGACTCCAATGGAAGTATTTAGGTTTAATGGGTAAGGCCTACGAGAGCTCTGATACCAAGTTGTCACACCCCAATTCTGTACCAACCAGAATGGTGTGATGAACCGTCAACAAACCAACGGTTCAACCAGGATCTCAAAATAGGCTATCCCACATATGATAAACCAAAACACATTCCACATTAATCAGAGGTAATAAAATAAATAGCGAAAGTCTTACAGATAATGAACTGAGAAATTCTAACTGTGATACTCATAAATAAAATATCTAATTATGTTGTTTCAACCGAGACATAAATAAAAAATCGAAAACATGTCTTGACTAAATCCAAATAAATAAAACAAAATCTAATCGAATACGCATGAGTTGCACTCGCATGAGGAGTCATGCGTATCCACTATGTCTTCAGCTTCCATTGTCGCCACATGCCCGTAAACAGGAGCGTTCATATAATCTTCAACGGTGGTACCTGCATCATCAACTAAAAGTATTCGACGAAAGGGTGAGCACACATCAGCTTTCGGTGAGCAAACAAAACAATGCATCAAACATATGCATGCAATCAATTCATATCTTTGGTCTGGTTTAAAGTTTGCAATGTGCTATAGAAAGGATAGGTGGCCGCCGCACCTCTATACACGAGTGTGTGAAAACGCCCAATGAAAACGGCACTATCGCCCCACATGCACTCACCATGGACAATATACACCCCATGAAAATGGCATGGCTGTACCGGTTGCCCATACCAACACGTAAGCCCCTGTTGGCGAGGGCTTGCAAACTGGGCTCGCAACTAACCAACCCTAATGTCAAACAATGTATCCAAGGCCTCACCCCAGCATCCCTCAATACATCTATAGAGATAGAGCTAGGGTCTGGTGACCAGGCTGAACCACAATGCCACGTTCCCCCCTGATGCCCTACGACATATTAGTTTCCCTAAGGTAATGGCGATACGACGATGTTAGTGGACAAGACGTGAGTAAAGATAGAGCTAGAGTCTGGTGACCAGGCTGAACCACAATGTCACGTCCTCCCCCTGATGCTCCACTCGCATCAAGCACACTAATACTTGCTTAGTGGACATGACTTGAATAGACCATGGCACAATATACCCCGATGAGAACGACATCGAAGTACCGGTTGATACCATCCCTACCCGCACCATGTACACCAGCCAAACACAAACATTCACATGCCTATTCCTACCATCATCAACATCATCATGTTATAATCAATAAATTTAAATATGCATGAACAGTAATAATAGAAATATTGGATGACATGTTAAATGCACATTACAAGCATACACGCATAGAATCAATCATGGTATTGGACTCAAAAAAAAAAATAGTTTGTTATTTACCAATTAGATTAGGTCTAGTTCCCTCACCTTAGCTTGTTAATAGATCCTCTTCCAAGCTTTAGAATCACCTTTATAATGTTATTATATTGCTAGAAGACCTAACAAAGTCGATAGAATTTAATTAGAATTAATTTCGAATTTAAAAACCATGCTGTTAACTGAGGGTCGGAGGTAGGGTCGGAGTCATGATCGACCCTGGGTGCGACCCTCCCCCTAATCTGAACTTCCCGAACATTGTGGGTCGATTCTAGGGTCGGATCTGCCATCGACCCTAGGTGCGACCCTCCATGGTTTGAGTTGAAAATATCAGATTTTGCTCTCTCTTTCATGGTTGGGTCCTATGGCTTACTTCCACAATCCATTCTATACATGTTCTATGGTTTAGAAGTATTCTTTATTCACTTACATGGTTTCAATAAATTCCTCCATGGTTTTCCATGAAAACGAAACCATGGATGGATGATTTGGGTTTCTTCTAAGTCATATCCTTTTCATTAACCATTTTAAAGTCTTAAATAAATCATGGGGAATGTATTCATACCTTAGGTTTGCTGAGATTCAGAGTTCCTCTGAATTTCCTCTTCTTCCTTAGCCTTTTCTTTAAGTTTTCCTTCTCTTCTTCTCTTCCTTCTCTTCTCTTTCTCTCAATCCAATTAGGGTTGTAAAAGGAGTGAAAGAGGCTTAGGCACGTCCTATTTATAGAGTAAAACCTCCCAAAATAAGTCCCATTGAGTTTAGGAAAGGTTCCAATTGAAATTAGGAAGGTTTCTCAATTTTCGGTTCGTGCTGTTTTTCTCGAGTACCAAGGGTCGATGGTGAGGGTCGATGGGAGGGTCGGACAACTCATAGACCCTGTGACCCATGGTTGAGGGTCGATGGTGAGGATCGATGGGAGGGTCGGACCTGCCTGTTAAAACATGCGACCCTACCCTCATTTTGACTATTTTTGGGTAAATTTTCATACTGGGTCTTGGGTTTCTTCACATACTTGGTCCACTTGGCTCGACCATCATATGTAGACGGGTCACGACACAAAATGTAAGGTTGGACCATGTTCGTGGCGTGTGGGTCTTACAATAGGTTTGTAAAATGCCAAGTTAACCAATCCATTCCCAAGATAGCGTCAAAGTCTGCCATCTCAAGTTTAATTAAGGTTGCATCCAAAATCTTCTCGCCGATAAGAACTGGACATGGTCCATAACCTTTTTCTAATTCCATTTCTAATCCCATAGGTGATCGTACAAAAATTTGTAGTCTAAAGATCTGAGGGATAGATTTAGCTTCTTTCTAAATGACACAGATATAAAAGAATGAGTAGCTCCAGAATCAAAGAGCCCTCTGGCGGGTATGCCATTAATAGATACGATACCTGTGATTTGTTTTAATTTAGTCTATATGCTCACACAAGGTAATACAAAATGGAAGGTTCAGGTCATACCTTTGACCACATCAGGCGATGCGGCAGCATCCTCAGATGTAACTGCATAAACTTTTCCTTGTTGTAGCTACTTCATGGGCTTAGGACACTCCCTTGAATAATGTCTCATTTGATTGCAGTTATAGCATTTTACTCCTTCATTATTTTGCTTTTGTTGAGGTTGGACTGTTGGAGTAGTCTTGGCTGTAGCATTAAAGCCTTGAGTACGGAAGGGTTTAAATGTCTTTGTGTTCCCTCCGTTATATTAATTTCCATTTGGCCTTTTTATACCTCTATTCTGAGCAAAGTAGCTCTTCCTCTGGCTCGATTCTAGTACTCGAGCAATCTGTATGGCTTCGTTATAAACTTTCTTTTCTAACCCCAAAACATGCTACTGAATGCTTCCCCTAAGTCCCATGACGAACCTTCGGGTTTTAGTATTTTCTTCCTGCATGCTAGAGGGAGCAAAGAAGAACAGCTCTTCATAACGCTGTTGATATGCATCCATAGTCATCTGTCCCTGATACAAACTCAGGAACTCTCTTTCCATAGCGTCTCTGAAACTTCTGGGAAAATATTTCTCAAGAATGTCTCTTTATAGATAGCCCAGGTCAATTGGGCGTGATTGGTTAACAAATAACTCCCAGTAGACTCTCATCAGTGGTGTGCATCGTCCTTCAGCATAAATGTGGCACACAGTACTCTTTCCTCCTCATTAACAGTCATCATCATAAAATTCCTTTCCATTTCATCGATCCAATGAGCTGGCCACAAAACTGGCTTACCATTATATTCCTTAGGCTTCATTTTCAGAAAGTGCTCGATCAGTCGAGAATGGTCCAACTGATACTGAGCATAGGCCCCATACATAGGTGGTTGATACTGGTAACTGCCTTGGGCTACCTCAGGGTTCAGTACTGGAGCTTGTATAACTGGCATTTGAGGTGCTTGGGGTACTGTGTTGCTACCCCCTGGTACTGTGCTAGCTTGTCTAGTTGGCATAGGTGTAGTATGAACAGCTGAAAAAACCATTCCCATAGCAGCTTGCATATTGGCTTGTACTTGCTGTATCTGCTGCAATTGTTGTGCCAGTTCATAACTGTTGTAGCCAAATCTGTAGGTGGTGCTGGCAAGTTTGTAGGATTTTCCTGGCCATTAGCTCCTGGTGGTGCCATATTCTGATTCTCTTGTCCTTCAGGATTTTCATGACTATTTTCCTCCATAGGTGGTGGTGGTGGAATTGGGTTACGTCCTCGCCTAGTTACTCTTCGCCCAGCCATTTCCTGTTTTGGTGGTGGTAGTGTCTAAAAAATCATAGAACATGTGAGGAAATCATAATATAAGTCATTCCCATGTCAAAATCCAAGTAATCAATGTAAAATTCCAATTTTCCAAGTCATTCAGTCAAAATACTATATTTTCCATCGTGTGGTCGATGGTGGGGTCGCAATATGTCCGACCACAGGGTATGCGACCTCACAAAACCCTGTCAGCTCATCGAGAGCATGTGGTCGATCGTGTGGTCGCAATATGTGCGACCACAGGGTCCGACCACACGATGTCGGTCAACTCACCGAGAGCCTGTGGTCGATCGTGGGGTCGGTCGTGTGGTCGTATATTTGGTCGAATTTTGCGACTACATGACCCCAAATCAGGTTTTTAAACCTGAATTTTAGAGTCATTTCTCACTTTCTCTTTTGCTTTCAACTTAACTCGCGTCCACTGAGTTGCTACAGTGTCGACCACTCGTGTTTAATGATTCTTTCTTCTATTCACGACCTCCGCTCCGTTCCTTCAGGTATGTTCTCTACTGGTCCTCATTTTTAAGCTTTCAAAACTAGGTTTTTCTCTATTTATAGCGTTTTCTTCAAGTTAAAATTTTTCTAACCGTAAAAATTGGATTTTTATTGGGGACTTTTGCTATTGGCCACCCAATGGACGAAAGCCCTCAAGAAAATTTGAGTTTCATCGGTTAGTTTTTGAGAAACTTGAAATTTTTTATTTTTGACCTAATTTTTGAGATTTTTTCTAGATTGTCGAAATTTCTTCAAATTCGATCTTCCTTGTTTAAATTTCCAATTGTATGAGCCTTGCAAGATGGTTTGGAACATATGTAAGTCCTCCTGCCCAACGGTTTGGGTGAAAAGTGAGGCTTTTGGCCAAATCATGCCATTATAATGCCAAAATTTTGAGTTTTTCTCTATAACTAATATCATGCTTATTTGTCTGTGTCTTTGCAGATAGCATGGCTCGCACCAAGGTCCCCAGAGTTCATGATCCTAATCGCTTCCAGCCTAATGAAGCAGAAACTCAGTATGCTCGTTATGAGCGTAAAAAGGTGGAAGGGGGTTGTTGTGTAAACTTGGCTAATTTAGCCTTGTTTAATGTAGAGGGTGCTTTTGGTGACATGGGTTGGCTCCCCGTGATATTATATGAGGCTTGCACCTGTCCTGCTCTGGTGAAGTAGTTTTATTGCAACCTTTAGGTAGTGGGTGATCCAAATGATACAGACAGGGATAGGGAGCTCAAGATCACCAGTTTTGTTAAAGGGGTGGAGATCTCCTTTAATTGCCAGGAGTTAGCTGATCTCCTGGGTATATCGAACGACGGCCCCTTGGTATACTGTGCACCCAAGGAACCCCAGTTCCTATCTTTGATGATGCGTACAAAGATTGACCACCAGCTTTTTAGAGATGATCGCTGGGAGATGAAGGCAATCAACCTACAGCCAGAACCTCGGGTGTACTGCAAGATTATTCAGCACAACCTAATTCCTTAAAGTGGGCATTATGAGAAGATTTCCCAGTTGACCCAGTATCTCTTGTACTGCATCTGCACTAGGCAGCCCGTCTGCCTTTTATACATTATTATCAGGACGATGAGCCATGCTGCGATGCCTGGTCAGATAGGCAACCTGCCCTATGGGCGTTTGATCACTACCCTATTCACTCGCCTGCATGTCGACTTAGTGAATGAGAGGATTCATGAGGATACCTTCTCGTCTGACCTTGACTGGGAGGCCATCTGCAAGGTGGGGATGCGGGATGCACAGGTCAGTGACGAGGAGAGGACACTATGGTGCATCCCTGTACTCGAGTCGAGATAGCAAATGCTGAGGCGGCAGCAGCAGGAGTCCATGGGGGTGATGCTGAGGATGATGATTGTATGTATATAGATGTAGACGTCATACCTCCTCCATCACCATTGCATTCCACTGGAGCTGGCCCTTCTCGGGTTCCTTCCCACTCAACTGGTCCTTCGCACCCACCACCAGATGATGTGATGGGGTTGCTGCGTGAGATTAGGGAGGCCCAGCGCTTAACTGATGACCGATCTGGCAGCTAGTCTCCAGGTGACCCAGACTCTGGTAGCCTGGCTGACGAGAGTGTATGCTAAGGACTATAATCGAGATCGTGAGGCACCTCCTCCTCCAGCACCTCCGGCTCCATGATGCATTTCTTTTTACTTTTTACTTTTTCCTTGTACTATAGAGTAACTGTCCAGATTGTGGACCGTACACTGATTTGGATATATATATATATATATATATATATATATATATATATATATATATATATATATATATATATATATATGGTTTTTATTCGATGTGTATATGAAACTTGTTTCTCATCTTAATAGTGCATTATTCTCTTTCTTAATTTTTGTCTCATACAACACAGGTGCTTATAGTGTGTTCTTATTATAGCTTTTTAATTTTATCCTAACTCAGTTCACGAACTTTTGTAGAAGTATACCAGTTTAATAGACAGGGCCCGAGAGCTCTGATACCAAGTTGTCACACCCCAATTCTGAACCAACTAGAATGGTGTGATGAACCGTCTATGATCCAACGGTTCAACCAAGATCTCGAATAGGCCGTGTCCCTTTGCTTAAATCATATACATCCACAACTATAATCAGAGTAAATAAACAATAGCGGAAGTCTTTAATATTAATGAACTGAGTATCTAACAATGATAACATAAATAAAGTGTCCAATTATCTCCAAAAGACTAAGACATAAAATAAAATAAATTAATCAATTATATCTTCTAAATAATCCAGCAAATAATCTAATCAAAGACGCATGAGTTGCACTCGTACAACGAATCATGCGACTCCATCATAGCTTCTGCATCCATCACTGCAACATGCCCATACATTGGAGCATTCATTATAATCTTCTACTGTAGGACCTGCATCATCAACTAAAAATATTCGACGTCGAAAGGGTGAGCACACATCATGGCTCAGTGAGCAAATAAAATACTGCAACAAATATATGTATGCATTTAATTCATATCTTTGGTCGGGTTCATAAGTTTGCAATGTGCAATAGAAAGGATAGGTGGCCGCCGCACCTCTATACACAAGTGTGTGAAGCCGCCCAATGGATCAAACATCATTGCCGTCCCACATGCACCCATCATGGAATAGAGATAGAGCTAAAGTGCCCGGATCAAACACCGCATGACACTTCCCCTGATGCCCTACCCATACCAACACGTAAGCCCCTATTGGTGAGGGCTTGCAAATTGGGCTCGCAACTAACCAATCCTAATGTCAAATAGTGTATCTAAGGCCTCACCCCAGCATCCCTCAATACGTCCATAGAGATAGAGCTAAGCCCCCCTCAAGCACACTAACCACACACATATATTCAGATACCTATTCCTAGCATCATCATCATCATCATGTTATAAATAAACTGAATTAAATATGCATGAACTGTAATAATAGGAGTATTGGATGACATGTTAAATGCACAATACACTCATACAAGCATAGAATCATTCATGGCATTGGACTTAATATATAAAAACAGTTTATTATTAGCCAATTAATTTAGGTCTTGTTCCCTCAGCTTTGATTGATAGTAAATCCTCGTTCAAGCTTTGTAATTCTCTCTTAGATCACTTGAAAACCTAACAAGTTTATAGATTTTTAATTAGAATTAATTCCCATATATTTAGATTAACAGAAATTGAGGGGTCTCAGGTGTGGCAGCACCTGTGGTCTTAATTTCTGCGACCACAGGGCGTGGGGTCGTAGGTGGTGGTCGGACATACTCCGACCACACGTGCGACCACACCCTCCCTGAAAACTTCCCAAGGGCATGTGGTCAGACATGTGTGTCTTGTGTGGTCGCACATCATGCGACCTCACGTGTGACCACACGTGTTATGGTCGAACTTTCACTCTTACTTCCATTCCTTCATGTTTGAATCATTTTTCTTATCATCATGGTCCTTCCTATGATTGTTCTATGGCTCAAAATTATTATTTTATACACCATCCATTGTCCACGTAATTTCCTCCATGGATTCTCTTGAAATTTATCCATGGATGGATGGTTTGGGTTTCTCCTAGATCCTATCTTCTTCATAAATTATTCTAGGCTCTTAATTTAAAATGGAGAATATGTTCATACCTTAAGCTTGCTGAAGATTCAGAGTTTTCTCTGAATTTTCCTCCTCCTTAGTCTTTCTCTTCAATTTTCATTCTTTTCCTTCTCTTCTCTTTCTCTCACTTTCAGTTTGAGTTCTAAAATAGTGAAAGAGGCTAAGGGAAGTCCTACTTATAGAGGAAAACTCTCCATAATATGTCCTAATGAGTTTAGGAAAGGACCCCTTTCAGATTAGGAAGGTTTCCTAATTTTCAGTTTTTGACTGGATTCGTGTGGTCAGAGGTGGGGTCGCAGAATCCGTCGACCACACCTTCTAAAATGTCCGACTACACGACCAAAATTCATGTGGTTGCACTATTTTGAGGTGTGGTTGGTCACACCTGTTTAGGTATGCGACCACACGCTCATAATTGACTATTTTTAGGTTAATTTCATACCTAGTCTCGTGGTTTCTTCACGAACTTGGTCCACTTGGCTCGACCATGATAGGTAGACCTGATACAAGGTGGTAAGGCCAGTTAGTTCGATACTGGTCTTACACTTCTCCTTGTCTTCAATTGCCATCTTGATCTGGTTATAGCCTGAGAATCCATCCATGAATGACAAGAGTGCATGGTTAACCATGTTATCAACTAGGATATCTATCTTTGGCAGCGAAAAGTTATCCTTGGGACTGGCCTTATTTAGATTCCTATAATCCACCCACACTCTCAATCTACCATCTTTCTTAGGCACAATTACCACATTAGCCAACCATTTTGGGTATTTTGACACTTCTAAAAACCCGACGTCAGACTGTTTCATTATATCTTCTTTGACTTTTAGAGTCCACTCGGGTTTTAAGCGCCTCAACTTCTGCTTATATGGTTTAGCATTATGGATCAGAGGTTTCTTATGTTGCACCACTTCTGGGTCTATGCCTGGTATATCTTCATAAGACCATGCGAACACCTCCTGAAATTCCATCAATAGCTTTATCCATTGGATAATTTCCTCGTCTATTAAGGTCATGCCAATTTTGATTTCTCACGGTTGCTCTTCTGTGCCGAGATTGATCATCTTGAAATCTTCATCGACAGGTTGGGCTTTCTTCTCTTCTAAGGCTTCGATGGATTGTAGAATTTTAGGAGGAAGTTCATCACTTTTATTATCATCAAAGTTAGAGTTAAAAGAAAGGGGATTGGAAGAAGTAGACACAGTATAATTAGAATGATTTCCTTTATTAATGCTTGAAAACAGAGGTACAGAGGAGGAGGTTCCAAGTGGAATGGACTCAAAGCTTTTTAAAGACTTAACTCTAACTAAGGACTCTTGAACTTTGGGCCCAGACATGGCCATAATATAATGATTACACGACAACCCCTTTGGGTAGACAAAAGCATCTAAACAAGTCCAATTAGGGATTGTTCCATTGATTGGAAGGATGAACTGTTGTGGATCAGGATTTCCATCTTGATCTTCTCCATTGAGCATTAAAACTTAGTCTTCGTTGAACAAGTTACGATGCTGATTGACCTCGTTTCTAACTTTTGCTCTTCTTTCTACCTTTGGATCTTGATCTGCTCTAGCTCTACCCAATCAATGGTGTATTCAAAAAATATCTCAAAGCCAAGTACTCGTCTCTGGAGGTTTACGTCTAGCCATGGTTCAGAAAAACCACAAAATGCAATATTCTCTCCCTCTTTGACGAAATACCCATTAAGTGTCTTTGAGTGTGGAATGACTTGTTCATCTACATCCAACTTGTCGAACTGTGCTTGAAAGACCGGTTCATCTGTCCTTTGTGGTTACCATTTTCTGTAACCCATGCATGTTGCCTTTATCGCACCCCTACTGTTACTCCCATATTTCCTCCTCTCAAGCTTCCAAAATGCATCATGGGCTCTCCTCTACTTTTCTTCTATCAAACTCAAATCATGCCTGGTGGGGGTATACCCCAGTCCAAATCTGTACTCATTGATTAAAAGAGACAACATGTTGACATTACCCTGTTGATTTGAACCGAGGCCCATACCTGGGAAATAAGACATGTTAAGTAATTGAAAAAAAGGGAAATGTCAAATATGTACCTGAGGGATTTGGTTATGTGGTGGCTAGGATGTTACTGATCTGAAACCCTCTGAGAGGATGGTCTTGGAGCCCATTTTGTCCTGATCCCACATCACTCTGTCTGGTAGCTAGCGCATTCACAGCTGTCGAATCTACAAATATTGTCACTGTGGTTCCATTGTAGACGAACTTGACATTCTGATGCAAACTAGACGTCACTACGTCAAACATATGTATCCAAGGTCTGCCTAGAAGTATACTAAAAGATGATGAAATGTCTATGACTTGGAATTCAATTAGAAACTCTGCGGGTTCAACTTGTATTGGCACAATGAAAACACCCAAAACAGCCCTCCTTGTATTATCGTATGCTCGGATGGTCATACGGAAGGCCTGAGCTCAGATTCACTAAACCCCAAATGCTTGAAGGTACCAACGGGGAACACATTTAGAGCTGACCTAGTGTCAATGAAAACTTGAAAGATGCTTTTACCCCGGCATTTGATGGTGATGTACAAAGGATTGTTATGATTTTTGCCTTCTGGGGGAAGATCTTCATCTCCGAAGACGATGGAGTTTACTACATACTTTCCCCCTACTATTTTTTCCAGCTCATGACAATCAGTTGAAGTTGGGACTTGAATACTTGCCAAAGACTTAAGGACAGCATCTCTATGAGTTTTGGAGGCCATCAGTAGCCCCCATATGGAAACATTTGCTTGGGTCTTTTAAAGCTTCTTCAACACCGGGTCTTGAGGTTTTGGTTGACTTCTCTGACCCTTGTCCTTCTCTCTTATCAAATGAGCTGGGTTCCCAACTGCAAGGTGGGCTGGTTTGAAATTTTTACCAGTCCTGGTTTCTACTATTTCTTCTTCGTCTTCTAGGAAGACCACTTCCACTTCCATAAACTGCTTGTTCAATTGAGCTATCTCTGACTCATCCTCTGAAAGATAGATGATGAGTGGTTCCTCTGAAACTGCTTCTGCCAATGAGTATTGATGATCCTCTGAAAAGATTACCTCCATTTCTATGGATTGATTGGCCATATAAGTGTCTCCTGCTTCATTATCCGATTGATAAATAATGAGCGGCCCTTCTGACTCTGTCCCCGCCACTATATGTTGAGGAATTTCTGGGAAGTATGCTTCATACTCACCCCTTACTTCTTCGATGGAAACTAAGTTCACTTCATCACCAGGTGTGGCACTTCTTCCATTCACAACTTAGTCTATTTCAGTTGGAATACCCTTGTCTGAATACATCTCCCCCCATTCTATAAAATTCACTACATGATGAGGAAGGGGGTTGTTTGCGACAGACGCTTGCCTTGGTTGGAGCTTAAATTTTCCAGAATCCAGTAGATCTTGTATGGCATGCCTCAAAGTGGTGCAATACTCAGTATCGTGCTCATTTTGATTTTGGTACTTCCAAAATTCATTCGGGTGCCAATATTGAGGTAACGGGTTCGGAACAGGCTGCGTTTCCAGAATTTTGAGCTTCCCTCCTTTAACTAGCTTGTCAAGGAGCGATGTTATGGTCATGCCCAGTTCTGTGAACTGTCTTCTGGGTCTGAACCTTTGTGCGGTAGAGGAAGGAACTGTAGTCTCTATGATCAACGGTGCTGAGCTTGTAACGGCCACTTGCTTCGACGCTGCAGGTGGGTTAGATCCTGAACCCCTGGATGGGTATGACTTTCGATTCAAACCAACTTCTGACCTTTCTGTCTTGGTCGGGAGGACATCTCCGTGATTGATGGTGTCTTCCACCTGCTGTCCCGAAACCAGGAGTCCTTCGAAAGTGAGTATAGCCTGTCCAAAGATATAGGTCTTATAGGTCTTGTTTAAACCCCTCATCATCATTTGGACCTAATCCCTCTCAGACGGCTGGTCCCAAAGTTTTACCGCCAATGACCTGAACCGGGACAAGTATTCTGTAAAAGTTTCATCTGACTTCTGTATCATGGTTTTGAGCTGCCTCCTATGGGTCTCAATCTCAGTATTGTAAGAATAGAAGTTTATGAATGCCCTGGTAATATCCGACCATGAGTGGATCTGTGACAAATTCAGATTCATTAACCACCTGTGGGCCCCACCTATCAGTGAGAATTGGAATGCTTGTGCCAACTGCTCATCAGTGAAATCCTGACCTTGTTTCAGTAGCCGGTGAATGACCTTAGATGGGTTTTGGGATTACCCGTCCCATCAAATTTTGTTGTGGTCCATGTGAATTTAGGAGGCAACTTCACTTCCAAGAAGAAACATAAACCTTCGGCATCAATAATCTGACTCTCTACTTTTTTCAAACCTCTCAGAATCTTCTCTAATTGGCTCAACCTATCTCTATATGAGCCATCCTCTTCTCTTGATTTCTCAACTATGAGAGCCTTTTGATAGTTGGGGATTTCCTGTGTTCAATTTATTCTACCTCCTCAAGTGTGGAGCTCGAAGGTAAATGTGGTGTCTCCACTCTTACGGTCCCTGACGCTTGGGACTACAGATTTGCATCCATTTTCTTCATCAGGGTAGCCATCATGGTTATGATGTGAGGACAAAGATCGTAATCTTTTTTGGAAGTCACCACCTAGATTAAGGTCTAGGACCTTAGAAATGTGAAATCTCAGCTTAAGGTAAAACTTCGATTGACTCATGACCCTTAGATTGGATTTCTGGACCATCAGAGATTGGGTAAGCGTCAGGTTACGGTTATGGGAAGGGGTTAGGCACCCAAACCGCTAGATCGAAATTGGTCTCCTATACCTTTCCTAAGCTAGACTCTATCTATTAAACTGAACCATACCAAGTGGTTTGATATCATTGAACCGAATCTATATCCATCCGATTGCCTACGTATCACGAAATTATTCCAAAAATCAGGTTCACCATCGTAGTTCAAGTATGATTAAAGTTTATGGCTGTGATTTATGCTTGTACATGATTAAGTTCATTGTTCAAGTTGAAGTTTATGCTTGAAAGGTTGAGAAATCCTATGGGTTAGGATTGGATAGTCCATACGAACTGATAGATAGTCCTAGTAGATCTAAAAATGGATAACCCTTTCTGGGTCTGAATATGGATAACCCTATTTGGGTTAAAATGTGGATGGATAACCCTATTTGGGTCAAAATGTGGGTAAATATCCTAGTGGATCTATGGATAGTCCGAGTGGACTAAGGTGTGGATCCGAATTTGGGATTCTCCCAAATAGCCTACGTGTCCTAGGGTTTGCCCTAAGAATCAAAATCCACGTAGTTCGAGCTGATGGGTGGATATCCAAGCGGATCTATGGATAGTTCGAGTGGACTAAGGTGTGGATCCGAATTTGGGATTCTTTGAAATGGCCTACGTATCCTAGGATTTGCCCTAGGAATCAGAATCTGTATAGTTTGGGATCTGGGTTGAAATGGTTGGGTATCCTAGTGGATCTATGGATAGTCCGAGTGGACTACGGAATGGATCCAAATTTGGGTTTCTCCCAAATGGCCTACGTATCCTAGGGTTTGCCCTAGGAATCAGAATCCGCATAGTTCGGGCTGATGGATGGATATCCAAGTGGATCTATGGATAGTCCGAGTGGACTAAGGTGTGGATCCGAATTTGGGATTCTCCCAAATGGCCTAAATATCCTAGGGTTTACCTTAGGAATCAGAATCCACGTAGTTTGGGATCTGGGTTGAAATGGTTGGGTATCCTAGTGGATCTATGGATAGTCCGAGTGGACTAAGGTATGAATCCGAATTTGGGTTTCTCCCAAATGGCCTACGTATCCTAGGTTTGCCCTAGGAATCAGAATCCACGTAGTTCGGGCTTGGCTGGGTGGATATCCTAGTGGATCTATGGATAGTCCGAGTGTACTAAGGTGTGGATCCAAATTTGAGATTCTCCCAAATAGCCTACGTATCCTTGGGCTTGACCTAGGAATCAGAATCCACATAGTTCGGGATAATGAAATAACCTGTTCTAGGTTAAGGGTTTAGAACCTATTATAGGTTTAGGATTGAGAACCTGATCTAGGTTTAGGGTTTATTGAGAGGTAGAAATCGTCTTGAGTTACCCTTTTGATCCTAAATTCTAATTTTGGAAGGTTTGGCAAAGCATTCTCTTTCTTTATTAGGGTTTTTTATTATTCCTATTTTGCCCTTCCCAAGAATGTGGGTGCCTAAATGCATGTCCCCACGCCTAGATTGTCTTCTAGAAGTGTATAGATATGGTAGTTCGACTAGGGTGTTGCATAAATTAAGTTATTACCATAAATAGAATATTTTATCTAAACATGGCATGTATGATATTTATAGTAACTATCACAACATATAGTAAGATTATGAAAATCTCGCCAACATGGCATGTATTGCAAATAAGGCAAGAACCTAATATGGCAAGATCTAATATGTTAATCTAAGTATGGCAATATCATATATATGAGATTCAAATATGGCATGTATATATATGGCAAGAAATTTTTTCTATTCTACCAAATATAACAACATAAGTAATAATACGTACAAATATGGCATGAAATCTATTATAAACTTACAAAATAAGTAAGATATGTGAACAATATAAAAAATGTCAAGTAATCCTATGATTTTATACCAAATATGGTGAAAATGATGATATTTATGCTAGATCAATCATTAGAAGGAAATTGGAGAATATACCTCCTGTGTAAGATCTTAAACTGATTCAAAACCCTGCTTCTAAGAGTCCCCAAAATGCATGGAATATACTGAATTGATGATGTTCAATAAGCTACACTTCCTTTGAAGGGGTCGAGACCAAGCTAGGCTTCCCTATTAACCACAAGGTCAGGCTAAAAAAGCTGTCTACACTAGTTCTAGATCCAAACCAGTCACGGGGGGATATTCATATTATATTCTAGGAGTCACAAAAAAATTATCCAATCACATGAGGGTCTTCTAGACCCCTAGGGCTAATTTCCTTCTCAATTGTGAGGGAAAACAAGACCTTAATGATCTATTTACTGATCTAAGAACATGAAACTCATGCATTGTGATAGATTCTGTCGACCTGTGCTAGAATGGTCATAATAGATACTTTGTGTGCTCAAATTAGGCTCAAAATAATGCAATTGAAAGAAGACCTAAAACCCTAGATTTTGTCTCGTTTGTGCGAACCCCAACAGAGATCATTGGTAGGTCAAAAAATGCACCACAAGTGCGGGTATGTGCTTTGGAAAAATCTGTTCTAGATTCTGACCAGCTACACCATAAATTCCATCATAAATCACACAAATATGAAAATCAAAATCTCATGCAAATAAGATCTCTATCATGTTGTAATTTTAACAAACACAAAGTGCAAAAAATATCTGTCCATGATTGATTCAAAATCAAACCAGTATGCATTCAAAAATCCATATAAAATTGAATATTTATCCAAATATTCTGAAACTAGTAGAAAACGTTAGATAACTTTCATGTTTTACCGGACATCAAAACATGACCAAGTAACCTTGTTCAATGGCTGTCAATAGAGGTGCTCCACACTGTTCCCGAGGAGGATTGTAGAGACTTTGGAGTTTTTTTTTTAAGGGTCTTTCCAAATTTAAATTAGGCTGATTTTTTAGGAGATCTTCCTCACATATCAGAGAGGTTCTCATAAAATTTTGGACTTCAAAATCAACTTTTAGATATATCAAACATTCAATCCAATTTCAGATTCCATATCTGAAATTCAACTCAAGGAATTTTTCGAATGGGCAAACCACCATGGAATGGGTTCAAGAGATGGAGAAATTGTGAGATATGAATCCATGGAAAACACTGATCAATTTTACTCGGGAAATAATCGACATTAGGTGCAACAAATCACAAATCCAAGATGAGTTGTGCAGCAGATAGAATGAGCATATTCATGAGATAAGATTGAAAGTTAATTCACACATGTTTCGGTGTCTTAAACATTAAGCTCATCAAGCACATGATTAGGTTTAAATTTATCAAAAATCAAATCTAGAATCATAAAGAAGTAACTTACCAGATACTCTAGTTAGATTTGAAAAAAAAACAATTGGAGTCAGATATGGCATACCTATAAAACGGATGATGGTCACACAACTAGTTCGAAGAACCAGAAAATGCCGATGCCTTTGCTATTTTAGGACTCGAACCGAAGATGGACACCGAGCTATTATCACCGAAAAAGGATGAAGACAGAGCGGTATGGTCGCTGTTGGATTTAACGATCACCTCCAAAAGACGATACAAAAGCTGCCGTCTCATATCGCCATCTCTTTCTTTTCTCTTTCTCTAGGACCGACCTGCTACCTCTCTCTTTAATTCTTTTTCTCTCCTACTCTCCTTCGACACCTCCTGCTCTATCTCTCTCTAATCTTTCCTTCTCTTTTCTCTTTTGTCTTAAAAAACCTACGACACTTGCCCTCTCCAACTCTCTTATTTTTCCTCTCTAAATCATCCCCTTTAAAACCCGACACCAGCCTGCTCTTCTTTCTTCTCCGTCTTTTCTCCAACATTCCACCGACCCCAATTCTTACTCTCTCTTTTTTCTTCTCCTTGCACCACCTCCTTCTGTCTCTTCTTCTCATTTTTCTCCCTTTTCCAACTCTTCCTTCTTCTGTTCCTTCTTCTCGTTTTTCTCCCCTTTCTTTTTTTTTTTTAAATCCCCCTTTCCTTTTTTCCACTAGATCTCACCTCTCTCCTTTTATTTTTTAAGGAAAAAAAATCAAATCTCCATGTGTCTCTCCCTCTCCCTTTTTCTGCCAGTCCTTCCTTCTTTTCTCAACGCCTCCCTCTTCTCCTCTCTTTTCTTCGATTTTCTTTCCTTTTCTCCTCTTCTTCTATTTTCGGTCTCCCTCCATCTTTTCTCGATTTTCTTTCCTTTTCTCCTCTTCTTCTATTCTCGGTCTCAAATTCTTTCCTTTTTTTTTCTTTTCTAATCGGATCTTACTTGCTTTTTATATATAAAACATATATATAAATATATAATATATTAATATATATAATATAATATACATATAAGACATATGTATATATTATATGATATATTATAATATATTATACATTATATAAACATATAAATAATATATAAAAGAAATACATGTATATGCGTCGACATGAATTGGTCTGGACGGTCCGGGTTGGGTCAAGTACGACTATCAAGATTGACAGGACTGGACTAGCTTAGATTAACTGGTTTGGACCAAAATTGATATTTCATATTCCATTTCTACCATCATTCCACATGAAATTTTCTGATAGCCTCTATTCTAAATTTTCAGCGTTCACTTTGTAGAACACTAAAAATGCAGAATATTAGAACTTGAATCACCTCATTTGGAAATAAAATGACCAACCTATGAATTTCTGAAGTTTAAGCAGACCAATTATCTATAATTTGACTAACCATTCTGCATGGGATCCTTCGGAGACTTCTATCGGAAATCCTTTACGTCCACTTTGTAGAGTACTAAAAATGGAACATAATGAAACTGAAATTACCAGATTTGGATATGGGGTGACCAAAATATGAATTTTCAAAGATTAAATGACCATTTTCATTTGTAATTTTGCATGAGACCCTTTGGAGACTTCTACTCGAGATTTTTTATGTCCACTTTGTAGAACATCACAAATTAAGAATAATGGCATTGGAATCATCTGAATCTGACGTAGAACAACAAAGATATGAAGATTTGAAGTTCTAACGATAATTTTACATGAAAGCTTGCATGGGGCCCACTGGTGATACCCTAGATTTTTCACGTTCACTTTGAAGAGGACTGAAAATAAGGAATATTGGCCTTTGAATAATCTGATTTCGATTTCAGATGACCAAGATATGATGTCTTGAAGTTTGAAAAATAATACATGCACTATACGATAATTACGTAAATGCCCTTGCACTTTCAAACTGTGATATCTTCCTTGTTTGATGTCAGAATTTGATGATTTCAGTCTCATTTTGAAGATAATTTCACGACCTATTCATCAAAGTAGATAATAGCCTATGACCCTGCTGTGGGGTTAATTAGAGAATCACAAATCTTTGAGTTAAAGGTCAAAAACCTGCCATATTGGTTCACTTATGATGAGGGTAGCAAAAATGGGGTGCTTACATATGGCATCTTCCATCTTCGCCATCCTAGCTTCTGTTGCCCCTTGGGCGGGATTCTATCCTTCACTCATAGCTTCAAATGGTCTCATCGAGGCAGGGCAAATGGGTTTAGGTGTGGACTCTCTTGATAACCTCCCAGCGATGGGATCTCTCACCCACGAGGTAGAAATGATTGTTGACTAGGGTGACTCCTGATATAGGTCCCAGAAAAGGCCAAAGTTGACAAGTATTAGGATTCTTAGAATGGAGATAGGACAGAGAGGAATTAACATGCATAAACAGAGCTGAATCAACCATACAAATGTTAGCTCTCTTATAAAATCCCATAAACAAACATTATCGGCACCAATTTAGTTGCTTTGAATGACCATGTGATTGGGTTTGGGCCTCTTGACCCAAAACGGGTCATTGGGGTGACAAGGTCCAACCACTTGGTTTATCAAAAACAAAGAAATTGAAATGGATATGTTTATCCTTAAACTTTCATAAGGGATAAGTTAGCAAAAAGTGGTTTATGACTGAACAAACTGGTAAACTCTTATTCGTTCACAATATCCATGCCATGATAGAGATTTTTCGATCATTTTTAAGACTTGATGTATCAACAATGAAAGGTTCGACACATTGGATCCTCAAGTGTGAATCCAAACATGTTGATAGATCAAGAATCAAAATGGATAGAACTTCGATGTCATAGGCATAGATGTCGTAATTGTTGGAATTTACATAGTCGGTTCAGGGATGAACCAAAAAATAACAAGCATATGGCTCAGTCTGGGTTAGGATCGGCAAAGGCTACCTTGACGAGGAGGAGTGGACCTATTCCAATCTACACGGTGAATCATGGGTCCCTCAATTCCTTTTGATGTACCATTTTGCAAAATATCAAACGACCTAGAGAAGTATAACGCCTCCCTGGCCGGACCCGAGAAATAAACGTCAGAGGCTCTCCATAGTCGAGACTTTTACAAGGTACATATCAAGGTTGTGCTTTCACCTAGCGGGCGATCCCATATGCATGAGGACCCAGGTCGGCTAATAGCACGATGTGTAACTGAATCCAAACCCCCAAAACAATATGTACAAACATAAATAATAATAGCCCTAAATCTAGCATCCAATGTTAGTCAATCAATGTAAGGAAAGTAAATCAGGAGTCTGAATGTCAATCCCCAGTGGAGTCACCACTGTGAGGACAAATGTCCACCCACGCTGAAATGGATGGTGAATGATTTGGAGTCGCCACCTAGATTAAGGTCTAGGACCTAACATATCGACTTTGGTCTTTCAGAGAACGGGTAAGCGTTCAAGGTACAGTTTGGGAAGGTGTTAGGCACTCAAAGCTATCCGATCTGAAAATGGGCCTCCTATATGATTCTACTTTCCTTAGACTCTATGGTTTTAACTGTTCATGGTCAATGAATGATGACTATGGCTCATGGGGGATCCTATGCCAAGTTGCTAAATTCTTCTAACCTAAGTTCAGCCAAACATGTTCTCAAAGTAAATAAACAAACAAAATAATATACAGTGGACCGAACTAAAGATGGTTCGGTGATGGACTGAATCTGAGATGTCCAGAACATCTCAAGTTTCCTACGTATTCCAATCCTAGAAGTCAAGTCCAAAACTTAATTCGAAATAGAATGTGATTAAAGTTTATGGATGTGGATTATGATTAAGCTTCCTTAAATTCAATTGTTCAAGTTGAAGTTTATGCTTAATGATGATTGAGATTGAATTTAGAGATAGCCTAATATGGATTAAACTGAATATAGATATGCATATGGATATAGATATGGATATGTATATAGATGACCTAAGAAGACTAAGGTGTAGTACTGTACTTGGAAAGTCCTCCAAGTTGCCTACGTATTCCAGAGGTCCTAGAAATCAGGTACAACATAGTTCGTTGTTGGGTGGATTGTATAGCCTCAAAGACTAAGATATGTAAGCACTCTCAGGGAGTAAAGTATGTGTACTCTCAAAGAGTAGGTATGTCTCTCAGAAACTATGTAAGACTCGCACGCCACGAACCCGGCCTAACATTATATTTTGTGTCGGGACCCGTCTACATATCATGGTCGAGCCAAGTGGACCAAATGTGTAAAGAAAAACCAAGACCCAATATAAAAATTTACTCAAAAATAGTCAAAATGAGGGTAGGGTCGCAGGATTTAACAGGCAGGTCTGACCCTCCCATTGACCCTCACCATCGACCCTCAACCATGGGTCGCAGGGTCTATGAGTTGTCCGACCCTCCCATCGACCCTCGGTATTCAGGAAAAACAGCACGAACCGAAAATTGAGAAACCTTCCCAATTTCAATTGGAACCTTTCCTAAACTCAATGGGACATATTTTGAGAGGTTTTGCTCTATAAATAGGATGTCCCTAAGCCTCTTTCACTCCATTTACAACCCTAATTGGATTGAGAGAAAGAGAAGAGAAGGAAGAGAAGAAGAGAAGGAAAACTTGAAGAAAAGGCTAAGGAATAAGAGGAAATTCAGAGGAACTCTGAATCTCAGCAAAACTAAGGTATGAATACATTCCCCATGATTTATTAAGACTTTAGAATGGTTTATGAAGAGGATATGACTTAGAAGAAACCCAAATCATCCATCCATGGTTAGGTTTTCATGGAAAACCATGGAGGAGATCATTAAAACCATGTAGGTAAATAAAGTATAGTTCTAAACCATAGAACATGTATAGAATGGATTGTGGAAGTAAGCCATAGGACCCAACCATGAAAGAGAGAACGAAATCTGATATTTTCGACTCAAACCATGGAGGGTCGCACCTAGGGTCAATGGCAGATCCGACCCTAGGTGATCCTGACCATCGACCCTCAGTGTTCGGGAAGTTCAGATTAGGGGGAGGGTCGCACCCAGGGTCGATCAGGACTCCGACCCTACCTCCGACCCTCAGTTAACAGAATGGTTTTTAAATTCTGAATAAATTCTAATTAAATTTTATCGGCTTTGTTAGGTCTTCTAGCAATATGATAACATTATAAAGGTGATTCTTAAAGCTTCAAAGAGGATCTACTAGCAAGCTAAGGTGAGGGAACAAGACCTAAACTAATTGGTTAATAATAAATTATTTTATTTCTTGAGTCCGATGCCATGAATGATTTTATGCGTGTATGATTATTATGTGCATTCAACATGTCATCCAATATTTCTATTATTATTGTTCATGCATATTTAAATTTATTGATTATAACATGATGATGTTGATGATGGTAGGAATAGGCATGTGAATGTTTGTATTTAGTTGGTGTACATGGTGCGGGTAGGGATGGTATCAACCGGTACTTCGATGCCGTTCTCATCGGGGTATATTGTGCCATGGTCTATTCAAGTCATGTCCACTAAGCAAGTGTTAGTGTGCTTGATGCGAGTGGAGCATCAGGGGGGAGGACGTGACATTGTGGTTCAGCCTGGTCACCAGACTCTAGCTCTATCTCTACTCAAGTCTTGTCCACTAACATCGTCGTATCGCCATTACCTTAGCAGAACTAATATGTCGTAGGGCATCAGGGGGGGACGTGGCATTGTGGTTCAGCCTGGTCACCAGACCCTAGCTCTATCTCTATGGATGTATTGAGGGATGCTGGGGTGAGGCCTTGGATACATTGTTTGACATTAGGGTTGGTTAGTTGCGAGCCCAGTTTGCAAGCCCTCGCCAACAGGGGCTTACGTGTTGGTATGGGCAACCGGTACAGCCATGCCGTTTTCATGGGGTGTATATTGTCCATGGTGGGTGCATGTGGGGCGACAGTGCCATTTTCATTGGGCGTTTTCACACACTCGTGTATAGAGGTGCGGCGGCCACCTATCCTTTCTATAGCACATTGCAAACTTATATACCAGACCAAAGATATGAATTGAATGCATGCATATGTATTGTTGCATTGTTTTGTTTTCTCACTGAGCTCAAGTTGGAGAGCTGACCCTCGCGCGTAAAATTCTTTTTAGTTTCTGATGTTGCAGGTACTATGATTGAAGATTATGTCGACACGCCAACATATAAACATGTGGTGGCTATGATGAGCAAGCTGTGGAGGACGAACATGGTTCGTTAAGCGAGCGTTTCAATGGTGGATACGTTTAGTGTTTAGTTTTCGTATTTGGATATTGTAATATGTATTAAATTATGTTTTGGTTACATGGAAATAAATGGAATATTAATTATTTATCATGATTAGACCTCAGTTCATTATCTATAAGACTTTCGCTATTTATTTTATTACCTCTGATTAATGTGGAATGTGTTTTGGTTTATCATATGTGGGATAGCCTATTGTGAGATCCTGGTTGAACCGTTGGTTTATTGACGGTTCATCACACCATTCTGAATAGTGCAGAATTGGGGTGTGACAACTTGGTATCAGAGCTCTCGTAGGCCTTACCCATTAAACCTGAATACTTCCACTAGAGTCCATGAACTGAGTTAAAAAAAATTAAAAGCTTTAATACAAACACACCATAAGCACCTATGTTGGTTGAGACAGAACTTAAACAAGACAATAATGTACATATTAAAGGTGGAACCATATATATACACTCAAACAGAAAGAGAAGACCAAAATTTATCCTGATAAACAAATAATATAGGGTATTATCTATAAGTTGGGTAGTTATCTTAGTATACAATTGATATGGTACGGTATCAATTGGTAGCATCACTGTACCCCAACACTTGTTAGCTATAACACAGTGTCTACCCCACAGCAAGTCCCAGTAATGCATACCCTAGTGCAGAAGTTTGGTGCACAACAACCAGTGTATAAAGGTGGTTAACCTTATCAGCTATCGATGTATAGGATAGTTGCATCATGACAGAATGATCTGACAAGGATTGAAGAATGTCTTCTGAAGATGATACCTCAGACATTTTCAACAAAGGATCAAATCTATCGTGGCCATATATTTAGATAAGTTTATATAGGATGCGGTGCGTTATTGATTTACTCTTATGATTATAGAGGAGGATGCACATACCAGATTTTAATTTCTTGGGCCTTGACAGGATACCTTCTTGATTTAACCTGTCAATTGAAGTTATAGATATTGGTTCTTTAGTCTTAGTCCTGATTATACCAATCTAAACACTCTCATGATCAACAACATAAACAGAGATATGAACTGAATGAACAGTTAAATGTTTAATCATGTTGAGCATACATCTACTGATTTATACTTGATTTACTGATGTACGAAATCTTTCTCCAGATTTACTCCTGTAGTGCCTTGACCAATGACATTATATATTCGATAAAACCTGTAACCATGAGGTTAAGAATTGTAAAACCTCTATTGCATGTATTTGGACCACCGTGCAACTTAACGATCTTTTGATGCCGGTTGGATTACTACAGATTTACTCCTGATTCTTTAAACCTAGGTTCACCAGATAAAGCAAGTGTTTGTTATTATGCTAAATCGACGAAAGGAAGTGAATCACTTTTGGATGAACATTTTGATTCATACACTCCCGGACCTTTGATGATAAAAATGTTTAGTGATAATGGAATTATTGGAAGAAAGATGATTAAATTCAGATTAAATGTCATAACCAATGAACCTCAGATGAAGTAATAGAGGATTTTTGTTTTGAGATTGCTAAATGGATGGATATGAATCATGTCTATAAAAGAGTGCATGAGAAAATGTGGGAACTATTAAGAGTAGCCAGTAAAGAAATAGATAGCACTCAAGTAGAGTTAAGGATGGTTATATCGGTATGAATTTTGACAAGGTAGAAGATTCCTATAGGCAAATTTAACAGTGGATACAAGGATAAAGTCATGGCATAAGTAGTACTCGATTTAATACAATGATAATTGAGTTATGCCCAATGTTGATGGATATGATTAAGTAAGACCAAAATAGTTTGGCTGAATTAATGAAATTATAAGCATATACCCTAATGCTTATAAATAGATTTGGGATATGAGATCTTGACGATAGTCTTAAGAGCTGAAGAAACTAGACAAGCTCTTAAGACCATTACACCAGATTTTCTAGTTCAAGTCTTTTTGGACTAGATGTTCAATTGGATGAGTGTTATGAACGAAGTCCAAAACGTATGGATGGATGGAATTTGGACGCAACCTAATTAGACTTGAGATGGCAAACTTTGATGTCATCTTGGGGATAGACTGGTTGTCTCAACACTCTACAAGTGATTATGTGCATAGAAGAGGTTATCATTCAAGAAAAGAGATGACATATAATTTAGTTTTATTGGAAGCATGTTGCTTAAGAAGTGAAAGTGGATCCGCTCTATGCTAAAGGCGAAGAGATGCTTTGAAGAGAAATGAGTTGGAGATATGGTATCTGCGGTACACGTTACCAAAGAAGTACCACAGATGGAAGATATTGAGGTGATGCGTAAATTCCCTGATGCGTTTCCAGGAGACTTACCGGGTTATCACCTGATCGTGCGACCGAGTTCGTCATCGACTTGTTACCAAGGACGATACTCGTGTCAAAGGCACCTGTAGAGTAGCTTCTATGGAGTTAAAGGGATTGAGACGCAACTACAATAGTTATTAAACAAGGGTTCTAATTGGTTAAGTATTGCATCATGGGAAGTGCCAATGCAATTCATGAAGAAGAAGGATGGTAGTGTTGTTTGCGTATAGACTACCGGGAACTAAATAAGCTCACAGTCAAGAATCGATATCTACTACCTTAGATCGATGACTTGTTTAAACAGTTGCAAGGAGCAAAGGTATTTTCTTCAGTCAAGATATCATCAGCTGAAGAATTTTAGACAGAAATATCTTGAAGATAGCTTTTAAAATCGGGATTGGACATTATGAGTTCTCGATTATGACGTTTGGATTAACCAATGCCCTTACATCTTTTATGGAGCTGATGAACTGAGTGTTTGATGACATGTTGGACACGTCGGTCATAGTTTTCATAGATGATATTTTGGTTTATTCCAAGAATGAAGCAACTCATACAACGAATTTTAGAATAGCTTCACAACAGCTGAGAAGGGAAAAGCTTTATACCAATTCCAAGGAATATGAGACCCGATTAAACAAAGTGATCTTATTAGATCACGTAGCGTCATAAAAAGGAATAAAGTGGACCCTATTAAGATAGAAGTAAACATATGGTGAGAAACACCTAAAGAATATTGCGAAGATCAGAAGTTTCTTGGGTTAGCTGGTTATTACAGACGATTTTTGGAGGACCACTCTAAGATCACAATACCTCTTACCAAGCAAACCAAGAAAGGAGAGGAGTTTAATTTGATTGACAAGGGTGAAGAATATTTTTAGATTCTAAAATAAGATGGATATCAGCTCCCATCTTGATCGTTTCGGCACTAGGGAAACCTTTTACCCTATCCATTGGAGCTTTTGGATTGGATCTAGGATGCGGGTTGATGTAAGGTAAATAAGCGATTTCATATGCTTTAAGAAAACTGAAAAAGCATGAGAAGAGTTACCCAACTCATGATTGGAGTAAACAGTTGTGATTCATGCAATCAAGACTTGGAGACATTATTTAAATGGAAAGGAATTTTAGATTAGATCGGATTACAAGTGTTTTATTTATCTCTTCATTAGAAAGAGTTGAACATGAGGATAGGAAGATGGCTGAAATTGCTCAAGGATTAAGACGGGGATATCTAGTATCATCCAAGGAAGGCTAGTGAAGTAACTAAGACCTTAAGCAAAAAGGGAATTATGAAGTCCAAGGAAGGACCCAGTATAAATGCTGCCTTATGTTCCGCAGCAACAGATTCAGATTTGGAAGAAGAGTAACTTATAATAGAAGCTAGTGATGATCCAATTGAGCGAGAATTTATGGATGAACTTATGGAGCAATAATTTGGTTACGTTGGAGCATTAAAGATCATCTCTAAATTGATGGATTAAGTAAAAGTAGCAATTTTATTAGATCTGTATATAAGAACAGTGCAAGAAGATTTAGAGAAAGAAAAACCTAAACCAGACTTACTTTGGATGCGGAGACGGTACTCATATACAAAGGTAGATTCTAAATACCTGAAGATAAAGACTCGGATATCATGAAGAGGATAATGATAGTAGTCCATTGTACCCAATATTCAGTACAACCTGGAGTACCAATATGTATCATGACCTGAAGAGATTGTACTAGTAAAGAGGGATGATAACAAATGTGGCTTAGTGCGTATTCCAGAGTCTGAATTATCAGCGAGTAAAGGCTGCAAGACAAAGACCAACATGGCTTACAACAACAACTATTGGAACCAGTTTAAAAGTGGAACTGCATTACAAATAACTATGTCACTGATTTGCCACTGACCACTGATCGATTGATGCAGTTTGGGTAATTGTTGATCGCCTTATGAAGATAGCTCATTCCATTGTTATACGACCTCGGTATGCTTTGGAGCGGCTAACTAAGCTATATATGGATAATATTGCCAGATTGAATGGTATGCATGAGAGCTTAGTGTCGGCCAGAAGCTCATGCTTTATCTTGAAGTTTTGGAAGGATCTACAAAAATAATGGGGACAAAGTTGATGTTTAGTACCGCACTTTATCTCAAATCGACGGACAGTCAGAGCGGACTATACAAATCCTAAGAGATATGCTCCGAGCTTGTAAAATTGATTTCAAGGAGCTTGAGTTGAGAATTTAACCGTGAATCGAAGTTGCTACCAAGCTACTATGTAGATGTCACCTATGAAGCATGGTACGGTAGAAGTGTCAAATCCCTTGATTTTGGAATAAAGTTGGTGAATGAAGAATTTTGAGACCTAAGGCTAATGAAGAAAACTATCGAGTGGCAGACAAGATAAAAGAAAAGGGGCAGGATAGCTCAAGATGTCAGAGAGACACCAAGACCTTGAGTTCACCATAAGCGACAAAGTGCTTTTGAGATATCACTTATGCATGGTTTAAAACAATTCAATGAGAAGGGAAAGTTGTATTCTATATATGTGTCGGACTTTATAAACTTTGGGAGACACAGAAAAGTTGTATATCAATTAGCGTTACCGCTATCCATGTCTAGTGTGCATGATGTATTTCGTGTGTCTCTATTAAAGAAGTACATTGGAGATCCATATCAAAAGTATTGACCACGGAATCACTGGATTAAATAGGAGATTTAACTATTGAAGTGGTACCAGCCTAGTTCACTAGTGGGAAGGTACAATATTTCCAAAGTCGGGATAATTATTATATGAAGGTAACTTGGCAAAGACAAGACGTGGAGAAGAGTGCATAGGAGGAAGTAGATGCAATGTGGAAATAGAATTCCCACCTATTGACTCCGAAGTAAATTCAAAATTTTGAGGACAAAATTTATTTTAAGGATGGGGGAGTTATAAGATTCGTACGTTCAAATTTTGAGGACAAAATTCATTTAAGGATGGGGGAGTTGTAAGATCCGTACTTTCAAATTTCAAGGACGAAATTTCTTTTAAGGGTGGTGGAGTTGTAAGGCCCGCACGCCACGAACCCGGCCTAACCTTATATTTTGTGTCGGGACCCGTCTACATATCATGGTCGAGCCAAGTGGACCAAATGTGTGAAGAAAAACCAAGACCCAATATGAAAATTTACTCAAAAACAGTCAAAATGAGGGTAGGGTCACAGGATTTAACAGGCAGGTCTGACCCTCCCATCGACCCTCACCATCGACCCTCAACCATGGGTCACAAGGTCTATGAGTTGTCCGACCCTCCCATCGACCCTCAGTATTCGGGAAAAACAGCACGAACGAAAATTGAGAAACCTTCCTAATTTCAATTGGAACCTTTCCTAAACTCAATGGGACTTATTTTGGGAGGTTTTGCCCTATAAATAGGACGTCCCTAAGTCTCTTTCACTCCTTTTACAACCCTAATTGGATTGAGATAAAGAGAAGAGAAGGAAGAGAAGAAGAGAAGGAAAATTTGAAGAAAAGGCTAAGGAAGAAGAGGAAATTCAGAGGAACTCTGAATCTCAGCAAAACTAAGGTATGAATACATTCTCCGTGATTTATTTAAGACTTTAGAATGGTTTATGAAGAGGATATGACTTAGAAAAAACCCAAATCATCCATCCATGGTTAGGTTTTCATGGAAAACCATGGAGGAGATCATTAAAACCATGTAGGTGAATAAAGTATAGTTCTAAACCATAGAACATGTATAGAATGGATTGTGGAAGTAAGCCATAGGAAAATCTGATATTTTCGACTCAAACCATGGAGGGTCGCACCTAGGGTCGATGGCAGATCCGACCCTAGGTGATCCTGACCATCGACCCTCAGTGTTCGGGAAGTTCAGATTAGGGGGAGGGTCGCACCCAGGGTCGATCAGGACTCCGACCCTACCTCCGACCCTCAGTTAACAGAATGGGTTTTAAATTCTGAATAAATTCTAATTAAATTTTATCGGCTTTGTTAGGTCTTCTAACAATATAATAACATTATAAAGGTGATTCTTAAAGCTTGAAAGATGATCTACTAGCAAGCTAAGGTGATGGAACAAGACCTAAACTAATTAGTTAATAATAAATTATTTTATTTCTTGAGTCCGATGCCATGAATGATTTTATGCGTGTATGATTATTATGTGCATTCAACATGTCATCCAATATTTCTATTATTATTGTCCATGCATATTTAAATTTATTGATTATAACATGATGATGTTGATGATGGTAGGAATAGGCATGTAAATGTTTGTGTTTAGCTGGTGTACATGGTGCGGGTAGGGATGGTATCAACCGGTACTTCGATGTCGTTCTCATCGGGGTATATTGTGCCATGGTCTATTCAAGTCATGTCCACTAAGCAAGTGTTAGTGTGCTTGATGCGAGTGGAGCATCAGGGGGAGGACGTAGCATTGTGGTTCAGCCTGGTCACTAGACTCTAGATCTATCTCTACTCAAGTCTTGTCCACTAACATCGTCGTATCGCCATTACCTTAGCGGAACTAATATGTCGTAGGGCATCAGGGGGGGACGTGGCATTGTGGTTCAGCCTGGTCACCAGACCCTAGCTCTATCTCTATGGATGTATTGAGGGATGCTAGGGTGAAGCCTTGGATACATTGTTTGACATTAGGGTTGGTTAGTTGCGAGCCCAGTTTGCAAGCCCTCGCCAACAGGGGCTTACGTGTTGGTATGGGCAACCGGTACAGCCATGCCGTTTTCATGGGGTGTATATTGTCCATGGTGGGTGCATGTGGGGCGACAGTGCCATTTTCATTGGGCGTTTTCACACACTCGTGTATAGAGGTGCGGCGGCCACCTATCCTTTCTATAGCACATTGCAAACTTATATACCAGACCAAAGATATGAATTGAATGCATGCATATGTATTGTTGCATTGTTTTGTTTTCTCACTGAGCTCAAGTTGGAGAGCTGACCCTCGCGCGTGAAATTCTTTTTAGTTTCTGATGTTGCAGGTACTATGATTGAAGATTATGTCGACACGCCAACATATAAACATGTGGTGGCTATGATGAGCAAGCTGTGAAGGACGAACATGGTTCGATAAGCGAGCGTTTCAATGGTGGATACATTTAGTGTTTAGTTTTCGTATTTGGATATTGTAATATGTATTAAATTATGTTTTGGTTACATGGAAATAAATGAAATATTAATTATTTATCATGATTAGACCTCAGTTCATTATCTGTAAGACTTCCGCTATTTACTTTATTACCTCTGATTAATGTGGAATGTGTTTTGGTTTATCATATGTGGGATAGCCTATTGTGAGATCCTGGTTGAACCGTTGGTTTATTGACGGTTCATCACACCATTCTGAATAGTGCAGAATTAGGGTGTGACAAACTAGGTATGTCTCTCATAGAGGAAAGTTTGTCTCTTAGGGAGTAGAATGTGTCTCTCAGGGAGTAGGTATGTCTCTCAGGGAGTAGGTATGTCTCTCAGGGAGTAGGTGTGTTTCTTAGGGAGGAAGGTATGTATACTCTCAGGGAGTAAGGTATGTATATTCTCAGGGAGTAAGGTATATCTCTCAGGGAGGAAGGTATGTGTACTCTCAGGGAGTAAGTGTGTCTCTCAAGGAGGACTGTATGTGTATACTCTCAGGGAGTAAGGTGTTTCTCAAGAAGGAAAGTATGTGTACTCTCGGGGAGTAAAGTATATGAGTGTATATAGATTGAAGTGTGGAACCGTATCTGGGAGTTTCTCAGATTACCTACGTATCTTAGGGTTTGCCCTAAGAATCAGGATCCACGTAGTTCGGAATTCAACTTGATGTTCATGGGTGACCCGCTTGGGTCGAAATATGGGTGGTCCCTCAGGACCGAGTGATGATCCTAAAAGATCTATGATTGAAATCTCATCACACTTATCTAGGTTTTTGTAACCTAGGGAAGATGAGCTGAGGGGTAGGGATCATCCTAGAGCTACCCTTCTAATCTAAACCCTAATTTTGGAATTGTTGGGCTAGGTTTCATGCTTCTTGATTAAGACTTTTATCTTTTCTGTTTTTATCTTTCCCCAAATGTGGATGCCTACTTGCACGTCCCCATACCTAGGAATATCTTCTATCGGTGTACATTCATGGCAGTTCGACTAGGGTGTAGCAGAAAGTAAGGTATTTTGCCGACAACAGATATCATTCAAGCATGGCATCTAGCAAACATATCAAACATGGTAGTGTGCACAAAGCTAGCGGTGTAAGCATCCTAAATATGGTAGTGCACAATATGACGTGTAATCAAGTGAACATGATAAATGAATGGATATAACAATGTACACAATATTAGATCCTCAATCTAACGGTTATATCTCTTCAAAAATTGATGATCATGGTCAACACTTAAATTTCATCAAAATAGCCAAGATCAACGGCTCAGATTTCACAAAAGATAATCTAACGGTTCAAATCACTCAAAATCAATATCCAACCATTTAGATTCATCAAAAAACTCATGATCAAGATCCAATGATTCAAATTCATCTTTGAAATACTTATGATCAGGATTCAGTAGCTCAGATTTATCTAAGAACCTCACGATCAAGATTCAATGGTTTAGATTCATCAAAATCATAATCCAACCATTCAGATTCATTTAAATCATTCCCAAAGATAATCTAGTGGTTCAGATCACTCAAGATCACAATTCAAACGTTCACATTCCTTTAAAAACACCCACAATGAAGATCCAACGTTTGAAATCATTCAAAATCACTCACAATGAAGATCTAACCATTGAAATTATTTAAGATGATAATCTAATGGTTCAGATCATTTAAATCACTCATGATATCGTTCCAACGGTCCAAACCAACATCCAATGGCCCATATTTCATCCACCAAAATACAAGATAAATGGCCATCTTTCATCACATCAAAATTTATAATCAATGGGCCAAATTTAACATTAACTCATTCAGAATTCATAGCCAATATGAAAATACATCAATCACAGCATCAACACACATGCCATACAACATTTAAGATCATGATTATCGAAATAGACATATTTGGGCAAATTCTGATACTTGAGTTCCATGAAGGCAATCAAAACAAAGCCTGGGGCACCAACCTTGTCCCCTACAGTGGGGTGGAGCCTTTGATGACGGTTGGAAACAATCCACGGCTTGAGTGGCAAACTTTCCCTCCTTCTTTCCTCCTTTCCTTCTCTTTGAAGCTTTGCTTCCTCTAACTCTCAAGGCTGGAAAGCAAAAAACCACCTCTACTCTCTCTTTCCTTTCTCTTTCTCTATTCTTTTTTTTTTGTTTTGCTCTCTCTCTCACTAGAATATTTTCTCTCCTCTCCCTATCTTTTCTCTCAAACTCACTTCCGTTTCCCTTTTCTTTTCTTTTCTTTTTTCAGCCTTTTCCCCCACCCTTCTATTTCCTTTGGTGTTCAGTTGGATTTATAAATAGCCATTTGTTGCTTGAGCATGGCTCAAGGAGATGAGGAGTGATGGAGTTGGGGTTAAGGAATTGAGGTGATGGGATGAGGTGGAGCGGCTCTTGCGGCTTGGTAACTCGAGGTAGATGGGAACAGTGGTGGGCAGCATGGCTGGTGGAGGGAGTTGGTAGGTGTCAATGGGAGGTAGTTTGTGGGGTTGCTCAAGGAGAGAGTCATTTTTTGGGGAGGGAGTGAGACGGCTGGGTAGGTTTGTAGGGAATGTGAGTAGGGATGTGGAGGTGGCAGCCGTTGGGCTCAAATGAAGTGGTAGGTGGAGATGTTGGGCTGGCTGGGTATGGGAGAAGGTGGAGGTGGCAGCATGGTCTTGCGGCTCCCCTTCTCTCTTCTCCCTCTCTTTCTTCAACTCCTCCTTTCTTCGGCTTTCTCTTCCTCTCTCCCTCCTTCTTACGCCTGTCATCTCTCTCTCTCTCTTTATGGTTTCTCCCTTCTCTCTCTCTCTCTTGTCTCTTTCCATTCTCTCTTCTTTCTTTCTCCCTCTTATCGGGTTCTCTCTCTCTCTCTCTCTCTCTCTCTCTCTCTCTCTCTCTCTCTCTCTCTCTCTCTTATCGGGTTTTCTCTCTCTCTTTCTCTCTCTTGACCGAATATATATATATATATATATATATATATATATATATATATATATATATATATATATATTATATGTATACTTGTATATAATATAATAATATAATATATATTAATATATATATAATATTATATGTAGAAATATTATATAATATATAAATATATATAATATATATCATATAAACATATATGTATAACAAAAATACAAAAAATACAAGCACATGGGTTGAACCGACTTGGTCCGAACTGGGAAAGGCTGGACTGGTCGAGTTCGACGGGGTTGGACTAAATTAGGCTTGAGCTGGGTTGGGCTGAGTTGGGTTTGAACTGGTTTCTCTCTCTATTATGGGTCCTTTCAGCTTGCAACTCCGCATGAAAAATTCTGAGACCTCTATCTCAGAATTTCCACGTCCACTTTGAAGAGGACAGACAATGGAGCACACTGGTGCTCGAATCACCTGATTCGGACGTCAGATGACCAAAATATGAAGAATTAAAGTTTTGACGATAATCCTACTAGCAACTTTGCATGGGACCCGCTGGTGGTCTTTGCCCGAAATTTTCTACGACCACTTTGAAGAGGACGGACAATGGAGCGTACTGGCGTTTGAATCACCAGATTTGGGCGTCGGAAGATCAAGATATTAGGGGGTGAAGTTTAAATAATTAAACTCACGACAATTTGCATGCAGGCCCTTGGATAATTTATTATTATTTTTCAGAAAAAAAAAACCCTTTTATTTTCGGACTAAAATTGCCATATCTTCTTCCTTTGACATCAGAATTGAGTGATTCTGGTCTCATTTGGATGGTATTTCTAAGAGCTATGCATCCATGCAGATTACAGCCCATGACCTTGCTATGGGGCCAGCCAAAATCAGCCTCGAAGTTATCGCTTAACATCCAAACCTTGAATTTGACCCGCAACCTTTCTGAATATGATCACCAATACTCTCGCACACTAGGGCACTTTGGTCAGCTCAAAACACCATAGAGAACACACAAGGATTGATTAACTGTTAGTTTAAGAGAGTTTCACTCGCCTCCCTTGTACTTTCCAAATTTTCATTTACCTCCGCTCTCTTGCTGTTTATACACCAATAAAACTCTATTTGTCTGGGGATGGCAAAAATGGGGTGCTTATAGATGGCAAAAATGGGGTGCTTACACTAACAGTCTCCCCAGAATGCTAGAACCTCTCACATCGCCTCCTTGTACTATAACTCCCTTGTAGTGATTGGAAGAACATTGCTAGTTGTTCATCAACCCTTATGTATCGGCTATCTTGTAGCCACCCTCTATGTTGCATGAGGTTACACAGGTTAATGAACAAGTGCCTTTCCATACGTAATTATTCGTATATTCTATCTGTATGCCCATTCAACAGTTGTGCTACCAATTTGGAACCAATCATAGATGAATCCCTACATGGTTCCCTGATGTGTAATGAATTATCTAATTCATAGAGTGATAGGACCTCCAATATGCTCCAATCCATCTCCTCAAAAGCTCTCATAACTTCATTGTTAATCACTCCATTCATGTTTAAAACTGCATAATAAATGAAGACATAGAGAGAAACCAATCCACGAAGTACAAGCTAAGATTAAAACAAACCATAGTAAATTTACATAATCAATTAGCTAAGATTTAAACAAAGTATAGGATCAAACCAAATGATCTAAAGTAAACATACCATAAGAGCTTAGCATCACATATTGTACCGATATTAAAACAAATCATTTAAAACAAATTATCAAACCATTGTACCAAAATTAAGATAAAACCACTGTATGAAACCCTTGTCCCCAGCCAATTAGTTGGTAATGCCTCTCCTAATGTCATTCATCTAATGTGCAATACCAGTCAATTTTTCCCACCGAATATCCCTTGGAGCTCTCGAAACTGCGGCAGCCATTTATCCTAAATTTTGTGCACTCTGGGTTTTCTGAAAACAAATGACTAATTTTAAGGAATTCATGAACTAAATACCAATTAATTACTATGTCTACTCCAGTTAGATATGATTACTTGGATGTAATTGTCCCATATATATGGGTCAAGTATCTCTACACGCTGGATTGTCTCATTCCATCCAAACCTACTAGTGTTCAACAGTCTTCGAAAACTACCATATTCAAACCCCAAACAATTGAGTTTGTTCCTCAACTATTTCAATGTCAATGGTTTACCCAATGCTAGTGCCATTTTGTTCTTTATGCTACTCCACCCATCTTTGTTAAACGTGCAAGTTCTTTTATTTCCCTTCATGACCTCTTCCACTAGTATATCAACATATATGTCCACTTCCAGCTTATTCCATGTAACTGTTTCTATACTTTTTTGTGAACAACTTACCATTCTACACACTAACAACTAACTGTAACAAAATTAAAGTGGTGAATGACACCAACAAAGATGACAATCAACAACCAAACAAATATATCTAGGTACATACATACCATAACAAGTTAAAAATAAGCTAAAATTATAATTCTATCAAATAGAACATATTAAAATAAAGCAGACAAACCAAGCCAGTGTATCTAAAAGTTGATGAACTTGATATGACACTGAGAGGGGGGGGGTGAATCAGTGCCTGAAACTTTTTTCTGATTATTTACTGCTGCCCAGAGCTGATGGAGATATATTCTCTTACACACACAAGCGTATGCAAATCTACCTCGCTACCACTCAGTGGTCAGGTCTACCAGATTTGCACACCCACCCTGCAAGCCATTTCATGCACTCCAAAATATGATAGAAAAATAAAGACAATCCACAACACAAGATATACGTGGTTCACCAACACAGTGTGTGATGGCTAGTCCACGGAGTAATGCCCAACGGGCTCCGTATATACTCAATACATTTTTTTTGCTGTCTACACAGCAGGGAGTACATACACCCAATTTACCCAGCATAAAACTAGGAGGGCACACATGTGCCAGGAATTCAGGTAACAAGTACCAGTGTTAAGCACACGCTGCACACCACGCTTAACCCGCACCCACGGGAAGCAAATAATAAATTTTTTAGGCTTATAAATTTGCCTTACAATTTTCCCCCACTAGCTAGGTATTCAACAATTGTACCTACGCTAGCATACAATAAATTGAAAGCATAAATAGATAAGGAATTGAGAATCTCACAAACAATGCTTTCGAATGGCCAACAATATCTTTGGAGCTTCACACTGACCTCAGGTACTCTTCAACAGCCTTCAATGTTGATAGAGATTGATTCACAGAGCACACCTTGTCCACAGGCTTCCAATCTCTTCCACACAACCCATAATCACCATGAATATGAAAATAAAAGCTCTACTGACCACTCATAGGGATTTAGCACTCCATTGATGCACAAAGAAGAGGAAGTTGGTGATTGATCACTCCCACAGACACAAAACCCTAGAAAAACCCTTTGTTAAGCTTCAAAGCCCTATTTTCTATTTTTCTCAGTGTTTTTACGACTCCCAACGGCTCCCAATGTATAGAGCATCAAAAAATATGGAAACTGCAACTTGAACGGACTGATTTGGAGCTCGGATGAAGAAGTTATGGCAGTTTGAAGTTCGGCCAACCAAAAGACTCGAAAAGGAATCTTTCCTTTTATAATCACGCACCCGCGCCGCACTCGCCGCCCCGTAGCCGCGCCGCCGATGGCTGTCGCGACCTGATTGGCGAAGACAGAATCTAAACCAGAACCGTTGGATTAACATCAAAAAGGCTGGATTTGTTTCTCGCTGCTGGATCAGCATAAATAGCGTCAGACGCGATCTACTTCAATCGAGACCGCACGATCTGGATCTGATCCGCTGTTGCAGTAAACACGCGCCATATGCAATCAAGAGGAATCTCTATGGTTTGCGGCCCATCATATTATATTGCCTCCGACTAACCAGAAGGCGCGCGTTGGAATCTAGACGGATTATTTGCATCACACCTTAGCCCGCAACTTTGAAACCGTCCATTTGGAATCTAGCCTACGTGGCTTCATTTGGGCGGCCGATTTCTGATCTTCTTCTTTTTTCTTGACGAAATTACCCCTTAACAACTTGTGAAATGCCGAAATTGCCCCTAAACAACTTGTGAAATGACTTTTTCGAGCGATCCGACAGAAACTGCGATATCTCGCTCATCCGACGTCGGAATTGAGTGATTCAAGTTGTGTTGGAAAGATAACTCGACGCTCTACATCTTTCCACTGTCGGATTTTCATGAACCTACTGCGGGACCCACCAAAAATAGGCCCAAAGTTAAAATTCTGTCAAACCTTGGAATTTAAACCCGAAACTTTGCGTGCATGCATGCCAAGTGCTGGGCTGCCGTATTGGCATGTCACCTTGCTACCACACCTGTGGGTCCCACTCACATTTTTTCTCTCTCCTATTTCTCTCTCTTTTGATTCTCTCTCTTCTTTCTCTCTCTTGAATTTCTCTCTTCAATGTCACAACACCAGAAACATGAGAAACATGAACATGATCAGAAAAGCTTCAAGAACACTGTCGCATCATCAGAAACTCGGCCACATCATCAGAAACTCAGCCACATCACCAGTGGGGTCCACAAACACTCTCTCTCATCAAAATCAGTGTAATATCCCATTTAACTCATTGTAAGTCATCTGAAACACATGTAAAACCTTGTAGAACACATAAGCGAAGTTGCCACATCTGTGCCACTGCACTGACACTCTCTCTCCTACACTGACACTCTCTCTCCTCATTTCTCTGACTGAATACTCATAAATACTGTCACATCAGCCAAGTTGTCAACAATGACAATATAAAGTCCAACAAAAGTAACATACCATAACAAGTTAACATCACACATTGTACTAACTATGTTCTAACCCAATAAAGAGTTTACATTAAATTGTTTCAAAAAAAGAAAAAAACCATCAAAACCAAAGTACCAAATCATTGTTCCAAATTAAAAATAAAACCATTGTATCTGTAGCATTGAAATAAGAACCACTAAGCAAAGGATGGAGTAACTAGAAGGTTGGTATAGCACAGTGATATCATGGAATGGACTCTATTGCCCACAACTTCTTCTCTTCATCTAAGCCCATAAACAACTCCCTCCATTCCGCATTGTTGGTCAAATGATTCATAGTCTTGATATATGTCACCTTGTCCAAGCCTGGAATGGTGTTCAATACTGCCAGACATTGGGTGATTGAATAACTTCCTGTTCTAACTGAGCTAGGAGAAGGAGAGGCTGAGGAAGTGTGTGACGTAGTGAACAAATCCAAACAAGCTTTGACATGTTCCACCATTGCATTTATAGCTCCCATAATGTCACTACTTCGACTCCTTTTCCTAAGGATAGAAGGAGTCCTATCCAGTCTGTGATCTGTAACTGCCTGATGGGTATAATGCACATCACCTTCTTTAGTGAGATCAGTGGTAGGTTCTACAAGTGGAACCTCTGAACATCTTGGATGTCCAAGTTATCAGCATCTCCTTCTTCAAATATGAAGTTGTCATCGTGGTTATTATAGGCAAATTCACAAGTTGCATATGAATCATCAAATATCACTTGGAGCTCTCGATACTGGGGCAGTCCATTTTTTCTAAATTTGGCCCAACCTGGGTTTTCCTGGAAGCAAATGAAAGAAAGCTTCAGAATTTGTAAACTTATAACCAGGGAATTACTATTTGTACTACAGTTAGATATGATTACCTGGATGTGTCTGTCCCATATAGCTGGGTCATGTGTTTCAACACGCTTGGTCATGTCATTCCATCGAAACCCAATAGTATTAACCAATCTGCCAAAACTACCATACTTGGACCTCAACTTGTTCAGTTTGTTCCTCAACAGCTTTAATGACAATGGTCTACCCAATGCTTCTTCCATTTTGTTCTTTATGTTACCCCACCTGTCTTTTATTAAATGTGCAAGTTGTTTTATTTTCCTTTTATGACCTCCTCCACTAGTATATCAATATATGTGTCCACTTCTAGCTTGTTCCATTTAACTGTCTCTATACTTGTTCTTGATGAACTTGCCATTTTATAGAATAGCAACTTACTGTAAAAAAATTTTAGTGAATGACACTAACAAAGTTGACAATCAGCCTTATAAGACAATTAATGGGCCTAGGCAATGATTAATCAATGGTAAGCCTTTAAAACTTAAACAACAAAAATTAACATCAAACTAACAAACCACATGTGTGAACGACTACATGCATGTTGTCACAACCCATGTTACATTCAAATAGCTAGATCTAATTGAGAAACTTGCTTGTTTTCTACTTATAGAGAGAAATTACATTTTAGTTGGAAATATGTAGCTAATTAATAAGTTCATATATGGTACACAAGTGATCTACTAATACATGGATAGTTTTAATACATAAGTGCATGGTTATACATGGAATGGAGTTTTATTGAATTTGAGTTTATAATTTTATACATGGCTCTCCAAATATTAAATTTTCTATTCAATGGTCAGAATTTCTACATCATCCTGTCATGTGGATAACAGGACCCCATTGTTTAAATAGAAAAATCATGATTCATTACAGTAGATAACAACGCCCCATTGTGAAAATATATATAAAAACATGGGCACAAATATGCAATATAGGAAGATCATATTCAAGTTAATATACTCTATGTCACTGATTCATTGATTTCCAAATTACTTCTCCACCCCAGCCAAGTTTTTTTGTCACTTGCATTTATGAAGATCAGGTGAAAGAAAGAAGGCAGAATGGGATCAGATTACTCAAATCAGTTCAAAAAGGAATGGTGATTGGATTTGTTTGGGGGTTCTTATTTCCTACTTTGATTGGCATGAGAAATCCAGGTTACAGAAGATGTTGGTGTAGTTTTTAAAGTTTACTTTAATTAATGTGTGTGGTTAGTGGTGTGTGAGACCTTTTCATATTTCAGCCTAGTTTTCATTACGAAAAATAAAAAAAAAAATAAAAAAAAAAAAAAAAAAAAAAAACAAACAACCAGTTTTGGTATTTCATTTAAAATTTGATGCAAATCGATTTTACTGTAAAAAAAACCATATTACATGACTACATCTAACAACATTTGTTATGGGTAAAAAAACCCCAAGTCCGAGCATGGTGGATGGTCATATCATCAAGAAGAGGAACCATTTTTAGCCCCTTCTGGTCATCTTTGTTACCTTCCTATTCATTGCCACCATCAACCACACAGGAAAGAAGAACAACATGTAATAATCACAACAGTGATCTTGAGACACAGAAGAAGAAGTGCAGTTCAAATATTGCATCACTGCACGAAATAAGATTGAAATTCAATATATGACCAATCTAAACCATTTTCTGCATTCACATCGACTTTCCACATGGAAATTTTTTTACAGAATAGTCACTAGATGGATGGGATTCTCTTTCACATGAATCCACCCTAATCTGTCCATGTAAGCCACATGACAAAGGAATGCGAGTTATTGACACTCATGGGATGACAACCGTGCTACCTTTAGAAAAATATAACTAGACATCAAACATTTTCCCATAATTTATAGATATCATCCAGCCCGAACATGACTGATGCATTTTATCAAGCACCTAGTGCCAACTCATCCAAGAGAACAACCTAAGAATATTGCTAGTCAAGATACTGGGGCCATTGCTAGCATTTGTATTTGATGACTGCATACAAATAATTCATTCTAAACCAGAAGAATAGGCATTGAACCTTGGGGCTCCATTTGAGAGGGTGTGATGGTTGAGCATTGAGCTATAACTCAATTAAAGATGTACAGAGAACAGTGGATGGAACTCATCAAAATGGTTGGATTGACAATTTTAATACTTGTACCTATCCCCAACCCACACGATCAACTATCTTTCCAGCGCAGATGGATGCTTTTTATTGACAACTTTAAGTCCGAACTTTTTGAATATAAACCTTGGCCATGGCCACCACCTTCTGGTACATAGCTGCCACCTCTGCATCTCCGATGACAATATCGTCACCCAAGATAGCATAGGCAGTAAACCGGGATCATCTTTAATACGAATTGTTGCTCCACTCATTTTAGCACTTCTAATCAGACCTGGATTTCGGAGCTGCATGATGGCCCCAGTCCCACTGAAAGGGAACAGTCCTTTAGGGAACGACGAGGGGAACCTCTTTCTATTACGACCAATGGGACTAGATATCATAGCATACATAGACCAACCCCTGCTGTAACCGATGACATCGATGCCGCGTTAGGTGAGGCCGCCAAAAGACCAAAATGAGCTTTTGTCTGCTCGCTTTTGCACAAGCCGAGTTTTCAGTGCAATTCTCTACATTTGATATAAAAAAATGAAAATTATATTTTATCGAAAAATATTCCTTCCCCACCATTTTTTACATGGAAACAAATGAAGCCTATAGAAATTTGTAAAAAAATATATATATTACTAAAGAATAAATAAAGGAAAGGAGTTAACCAATGAAAAGTTCTTAAAAGGTTGTCGGTAGGCCAAAATGTTTGAAATGTTAGTTTGCATCAATCAAGAGAATCACTGAAACTACTCAGGCTTGAGTCCTCTACTATTTATTTTTTCAGATGGAATTGAGTCCTCTGTTATTCATCAACCATAACTATACGGATTTAGATGGAGGACCATTAGATAGAACAACAATAGGAGGTTATAAAATATATATATATATATATATATATATATATATATATATATATATATATATATATATATATATATATATATATATATATATATATATATATATAATAGATCAGTTGAATTTCTTACTCCCAGCTCATAAAAACTTGTTGAAAGATTTAAAAACCAATTAGGGAATGAGTAGATCTCTTACTAACCTCTATCAGATAACATGGTTGGACATACATGCTACTATATATAATCATTTCAATCACAAACTATCTCTTGATGCTTCCTATCAAAGCAATAAAAAAAACAAAAGAAAATACAAAAGCAAAGTGAACATCTTCATTACAAAAGCATACCCTAAGGAAACGAAGTGGATTTCTTGAATTTCCCATCATTACAAAAGAAAATAACTCTCTAAGAAACAAATCAAAACTCTCTGGTGGAAGAACTGAAAAACCGAAATTCAACATGTACCTGAAATTATACACTAATACAGACTAAAAGTATCAAAATTGCTATTCTCAAAGACTTACTATCCATAAAAAACCCAGCAAGACTATAATTTATTATTGAGTTCATGTTAAAGCCAGAAAAGCCAGCTGAAACATGTACAACCCAAGCAGAGTAAAAGTGCAAGCAGAGATGAGCATTTTTTTTTTCCTACTAAAGATCTGTAAAGAAGAAATTAACAAAAATTCATGAATACAAAACACAGAAAATTCACTCAATTCCCAGATCAACAATTGCCAATCAAGGAACAAAAAATAAAAATGGCCCAAGAGGAATACCTTTCTGTGAAGAAACGTAGTATTGTTCGTAGCTGAAGAAGGAAGAAAATAAAGAAATTATAAGATACCCTAAATCGGTTATGAAAGAGATTTCACATTGTTTTTTAATTTACCCAAAAAAAAAAAAAACAATAGAAAGGCTTCAGAGTAGAAAAGGGTTTCTTCCTCAAATCAATTATTTCAGACTAGATAGGGTTTCTTCAAAAAAACAATGTCAAATCTCAAAGTAGCTGAAGAAGGAAAAAATTAAGGTTTTTTGATTCGGCGAAACCTCCAACCCCTTTGCTCATTCTGATAATAGATCTGAAACCTCCATTTTGGAAGAGGGTTTATGAGTGAGGGATTTGAGAATCTCACCCGAAAATGGATGAACTGATCCTAGTCTCCACAGTCGCAGGTCATCTGTGTTTTCTCCCTCGTCAGTGAAGCTCAGATGAGAAGGGAAACTGAAACTGAGATGCTGAATGTTGTCGATTGTTAGTCACTAGTTGAGAAGCAGGGGTGAAGCTCAAAGGAGAAGGGAAACTGAAGAAGCTCAGATGCAGAATGCCATCGATCGTCACTCAGTAGCAGAGAAGTAGGGAGGAAGCTCAGATGAGAAGGGAAACTCAAGCTAAGATGCCGTCGATCGTCAGTCAATAGCAAAGAAGTAGGGAGGAAGAACTCGGGCGTCGATGATGAAGAACAACTCAAGCTTCGGTCTTTGACAACCTATCTGGATTTTTCGATGGTTGAGAGGGAATGAAATGGAGTTACTCCAATTACTTTAACTCTAATTTTTAGCTCTAAAGTTGAAAAGCATCTTTTTGATGCTTCAAAAAAGTGGATTCTAGAGACCATTTGGAGTCGGTTCAGCCATGGATTCTCTAGAAGTCCGAACCGGGTTACCAAACAGACTTCTATTCCATTTATGCTCCAGAAATCAGAATCCAACTTCTGGAGTGTTATCAAACATCCCCTAAAATAAAATTAATGACCGTCAGTAATGGGTATTTCATTTCCTGTAATGGTTATCTGTTTTGACTTTTGGTTAGTTGCCTATAAGAGTCATGTCATTTCTTAATTTCATAGACAGCATACCTTGAAACCCTCGATGGATCGTCTTGTAAAATTATTGAACATGAAAATTGCAATTAGCTCTTGCTGTCAAGTTTGCTGCAAGAGAGATGATTTTTTGTTCCTTATTCCTATGAGTTTGTTCGATATCCGGCATCGATCTTTTGTTGCATTAAAGAACAATAAAATTGATTAGTGAAGTAGCGTTTGTTGCTTCGGTTTGTGTGTGTTTCTTATATAATTTGCAGTGTAACTCTTGGAGTTGTTCCTTGTCTCTTTGTTTGAAAAATCTCATATTGATGGAGAGGGCTGCTGTAGTTTATATGTGGCCCTATCAATCGGTACCACGATTGAGTACCTGTCAAGAAAACAGAGATTTAAAGTAAATTATTAAAAAAAAAATTGCATCATTTCATATAGGATCCTGATGGATAACAATTGTGTCGTGGTGTATGACATTCTAAGGAACTTTCTGATCGTCTTATTTGTTTTCACAAAGGTGTGCGTCCATTGATGATTGGAAATACAAAGATTGGTATGAAAGTTGAGCCCAACTTGTTTCAAGTTTTAACCGTTGATGACTGATCTGGTATTTGATAAATTGGAAGTGGTCATTATTTAATGGTTTTGTATTGTTGTTGAAGGCAATGACTCCAACCAATTTAATAACCTTTTGAGATTCTCAATCTCAAGTGCGCTTTTTTGCGTTTTAACCACAAGCTACTAATGTTTGGGTATTGACCTTGAATTTTAATGGAGGTGACTCTTCGCCTAAATTTATACCGTTTCAAATTTTGTAAATGGTGTAATTTCTAACGGTTGATTGCATTTAGCATAAAAGGTGCCTCTTAAAAGGCCTGATAACTCTTAACTGGTCTTGAACTCTGGTTCAGTATTGAAGGGGTAGCATGAGTCACATATGATTGTGGTTATTTGTTTTAGATTTACTTTATGTTGTTGCTCAAAAGTTTTAATGGTTGACCCCTTTTACCATTCTAAACCTTTCACTGGATCATTTGACTAGGTATGGTTGAAGGTATAAAAGTTTGGAATGAGTAGTAACAGCAACCTCTAGGGATATTCACTTTGTTTTGACATGAATACTTTTTTACCTAAACTCTTTGGATTGAGAATTTTTGAATCTCAGTAGAATTGATCACAGGTTTGATTATATACCATTCAGTTGGTTTAATTTTCACTATTATGAAGTAAATTATATTGTTTTTAGTATGCTTAACTTAGTAGATCACATGTTCAATAGTATTTTTGGAATTTGTTTTGCCATACTTTTTATAGACTTGGGATTCACAATAAGCTTCAATATAATCATTGTTCATGCAAGTAAATTAGCATGGAGACTATTATATAGTGTTTCTTGATCTTGTTCTATTTGCTTGATTTATATACTGATCATATATGAAATGTTGGAATATTCATCCAAAATGATGGCAACTAAAGTTTTACATTCTAATAAGCTCGCTGTAAATTTTGGATTGATATAATGGTCGGATAGATCTAAATAACGACAAGTAATGTCCAAGATCAATTTGCTAGGCCCAACCTAAGAAGGTGACCAAAGTTCTATACCATTTTGGATGGATTGGTTAAACCACTAAGTTGGATTAATGACATTTATTCTTTGGGAAAACTATTTCAAGTAATGGCCATATGTATTTTATTATATGGTTAAGTGTTATTATTTAATTGGACTTGAGAAGTCCAAGTATTGGCAAATAAGAATGAAAATGTGGGGGTTGCAGGGTCACTCACTAAAGGTATTTCCATTGCCGTAGGTAAAGCATTTTCATGTAAACCTGTCTTATTATGGTTTTAATTGGTAATTTATTTAGTGAATCCCTTTGTAAACCTTTGAATGGATATTATGGAAGAAGTAATGCTTGGAAGATTTATTTTAGATGGCTACATTCTATTTGTCTATGCATTAAAATCATATTAGACTTTAATTAGTCTAAGTTGTTAGCATTTCAAGCCAAGTGATCTATTTTTATGATTTTAGTGTCAAGAGATATTTGCATTGTTTGAATGCTTGTTTTTATACATTTGACCATGCTTGTATCTATGGTTGGGTGTATTTTTTGGGCTATGATAAGTTCAAGAACTTATCCAAGATGCATAATGAAACATGTAGCCTATTGATAGATGAGATTCTATATATGCATTTATATAGCTCTGTTGGATATTGTTAGCCAAGTTTATTATATGTTATGTTTGAAATAGGGTGCATAGATACCAAAATATGGTAGATTATAATATGCATACTCAGAAAGAGTATGGTCGAACCAAAAGTGAAGGGTTTTATATTAGCATGCAAGTTTTGCATGGTGAATTTATTTGAAAAATAATAAATAAATTCAAGTAGAATGGTTCATCTCTACTTAAGATTTCTGTGGTTATGAAATCTAGAGGATAAGCCTAGATTCGGAAACTCTAATATATGTAATAAAAGACATGCATAAGCTTATGCATGTGTTGGTGGGGGAGTAACTGAGACCTATGATATTGGTTCCACCATATAAAATCTCATGAGACGTTGTGAGATTTAAAGATTGAGATAAGAGCCAAATGGTTAAATATCTCAATGACAGATATATGATGAAAGTTGAAACCGATTGTGTTATTTTAAATAACATGCATAAAAGCAAGAAGCATAAGTGTCACATAAGACAAATATGATTTGATTGATTGTTTAGATGATTAAGGATATCTACAACATGTATGTCTTAGGCAGTTGTATTATATATTTGGAGAAACTAAGGAAGTAGTGCGTTTTTATTCAGTTGGGGCATTTCTAACTGAGAATTATTTAGCTTCTAACCACTATTGTGGTATTCATCTAGAGGAATAGGCTCAAGGTCTGTGATTCATGAATCAAGGTAATGGACACCCAACCTATGTGAGAGGAGATCTCTGGAATTAGGTTCAAATGGTAAAAACGAAGTCACTGGATGACTTGACTAGTACTATCATTTATTGTTTATTCTGGTTAAATGGAAAGATAATACTCACCGCGATGATCCAAGGATGAGTTTTAGAATTCTTAATTGGCCAAAAACTCACAGATTTGTAGGGGTATGTTAACCGTAGTGCATACTATAGACTGACCTAAGCGAATGTAAGAAGTGTGGCCGCTTCCGATGAGAATTTCTATGGACGAATTCTCTAAACATTCATAACCCAAGATAGGAATAGGGCCAAAATGTCCATGAATAAAAGGGGTATACTGAAGGGTCAGACAGTAGGACATAGCTGGTAGGACATTCGGCTATACCAATGAGAAAAGGTTCAATAGGTCTGACTCAATCTATACTCTGTAGCGTGGCTTGCCAGACCTAGTGTAGATTCAAGTCCAAAAGACATCTGTGACAACGTATCCTATTGTTCTAATGTGCTCAGGTCGTCATTTGTTTTATTGGTATTTTGAAACTTGTGGGAGAATTGTTGTATTTTATCGATTTATTAATTTTTATTAAATAAAGTTTCAAAATAAAAAATATGTTTTGTTTTGGTTTTCTCGGTATGAAGCTAGCGAAGTGAGGTTAGTGAAATTAGAACCCAGGACCCCTTGGATGGGTTAAGTTTTTTTTTTTTTTTTTTTTTTTTTTTTATGGCTTCTATTGGATCAATAACGATTCAACCCGTTTGACCTGAAATTGTTGGATTGGTAACGGTTCAACCCGTTTGACCCTGTTCATTAAAGTGTCTTTACAAGAGACACATACTTTGTTTGTAAAGACATGTTGGTTCAAAGGGACACACCCTTCCTCAAGGGATGCCTTGAAACGACATGTTCTCCTCTATAAATAGAGGATGAGGAAGCCTTAGAAATTATTAGAAGAACTAAGTTTTCCTTGATTCTTTCTCTCTCACTCTCTCTCCTTCTTTTTAAGCACATACCAAGGGTATTCCCCTATGTTTTTCCGAAACATCGTTATTTTGTCGAAATTGCATTACCGTCTTGCATTTGACCTAAGCACAACTCTGAAGTACTCAAAGGGACGCATTAGACTAGTGTAGGTTTAATGTAGGAAGCCAAGAAGTTGCTTTGTCTTGAAGCCAGATTTGCATTAAAACCCGGTTGCACTATTGGGGGCAAATTCTATCTTTAGAACAGTATCGCTTGTGATACGACCCAGCTTCAAACTCATTATCAATTACAGTCTTCTTCAACAGATCATTGGAAGCATGACATCAGGTAAGTGGTTCTCATTTAAATTTCTAATCTTTTATATTTTTACAACAGTAGTTCTGTGTAATGAAACAATTGTTAAGGGGGTGTCTGAGTAAATTTCCCATATATATATATATATATATGGGAAATTTTAAGTCCATTATACAATCATGATTATAAAAGTTTCATTTTTTAAAATTAATTTCACTTTCCTTAGTTTCCTTTATTTTTAACCAAATGGAGCCTAAGGAATTACTTAATTTGCTTTGATTGACTTTACATGATTGGGAATTGAATCTATTTATTTGGAGTCGGGTTATTTGGAAGTCATTAAACCTATCCAACAAGATTCTTTCTTCGGGGACATTACTTTATAACCTATCCTTGATGATATTAAGTCTTTATGTACCTCCTTTTTGAATTGTTCTTTCAAGTTTATTTCTAGGGGAGCTATCAATCGGTTCATTCCTTAGCTCGAAAGGCCGTCACCTATTTGGGAGAAGTGAGTTGGCCAAATTCCTCTCCTTGACTTCATGAGGTGATTGTAAATGATGCCTTAGTTTCTTCCCATCTCTTTTTTCAATAAAATCTCTCCCCCCCACCCCCACCCCCACCCCCACCCCCACCCCCACGTTCAACAAAAAAATAAAAAATAAAAACTTTACCTGATTGCTTTTATCATATGGGCAAAAGAACTCCGGCTGCGTGGGAGTAGTATCCACGTAGCCCTGGTTTAAGCCAATGATGGATTCATAACGCAATAGATAATTAACATTCATTGGATCTAATTAGTGTTTAGTTTAGTCATTAAACATTTTAAAAAACTAGATATTCATTTAGATATTTATAAGATTTTTTTTTTTTTTTTGATAAGCAAACAATTAATTGATAGGAACACAAGCCAAATCATCATTGATAAAAGATCATTCAACCAATGAGTGGTTGACGGCTAATCAAATAATCTTGAAATTGTCATGGCCTTTCGAGGAAGGGCACTAATGTACTGTTACATTGACATCCCTTATAATAGAAGAAACAGTACATTCTTGGCAAGTATTAGCATTATCAATAATGTGTGATAGAATCAGCTGGATGAGAATTCAATCATGTGATTGGTTACCTATTTTTTCAATCTCTCTTTTCCTATATATCAGCATGATTCATGACTGTTCATCCTCTCCTGTGTTTGATTTAAATTAATATTATTTTCCTATTCCTTATCTGTTCATGCTTATGCTACTCCATTTCTTGACTGAACCCACTTTTTTGAGATCCGTTTATGATAGCTCCAATAAAGAAGTGGAGCAATGTGGTTTTCCACTTTCAATATTTCCGGGCTCTTGATTCCAAAATGAAAAATGATTGATGATTTGATGTTGGATTCTGGTTTAATCTTCATACATGCAATAAATAAGATGGATTAATTAAACGAAGAGTTTTATGGACAGTTCCGGTAGATGTTGGGGTGTCAATATCGAGATTGAACTGACAGTCTGGTCCAAGTCGATCCGAATTAATCCGAAATTGACTCAGACCATATTGTTATCGGACATGTTTCGGGTTGGGGTATGGCATATTCTATCGGTCCCGTTCCAATCTGGGCTAACCCAAAACCGGACTGAAAAATCGGACTCATGAGCCCGAACCCGATAATGGCCCGGACCAAGCTGATTTAGACCGAATATTAAACCCTAGCTTTATTACTTCAGCATCCTAGATGACCTTAATGGATTTCTTACCGGGCTTTCAACACAAACAAGCCCGAACCAACCCAATAGCAAACCAATAAGTTAAGCCCGATAAAAACCCAAAACCAGACCAACCCATTAGTATTAGTGCACAATGCAGCCCACCCAACCCGAACTTCTTAATCGACATGTTTCGATCAAACCCTATAAAGCCTCACACCGATTTGACCAAGACCAAAACCAGCCCAGACCAATCCATTGACACCCCTAGGTATATGAATGTGTTGGAACCTTCGCAAGGTTGTTGGGTTGTTGCCATTATTGGCAACGCAGTCTGAGCTTGTTCTGGATAATTGGTAGAGTCTCAGTTGGCAAGGTTGTGTCTGGGACACTTGTTCAGTGTTGTGGAGGAGAAATAGTATATGTGGGCTCCACTGAGGTGGTAGTGGGCCCAAAGAGGTCACACTGATGATGTGGCACAATATCTAATAGTAAAGACAGACAATAGTGGAGAGAGAAATGCAATGGCTAATGTATGGTGTAGTAATAGAATATGTGAAGAATGTGAACGAGAGAGAGTCACTGGGTCCATTATGGATCCCACTGATGAGGTGACTGATATAGTGCAGTAGCAGAAGTTGAGGAGCAAGAAAGAAGAGAGCGGAAGTTGACGAGAAAGAAAGAAGAGGGAAAAGATGAGGAGAAAGAAAGACGAGAGAAATTAGAGAGAGGAGGAGGGAAAAACAGAGTGAGTGGGACCCCTGGTGAGGTGGCATGCCACCATGGCAGCCATGGCACTTGGCCGCAGACACATGGCCAAATGCCCAGCAGCATGCATGTGCCACCAAGTAGTAGCAGCTGTGTGCCACAGTAGCAAAGCCACATGGCCAGCAGCATGGTGCCCTCAGCAAGGCATTACCGCAGCCACATGGCCATGCCCCAAGGCAGGCTAGCAGCCGCAGTCCTTGCATTACGTAGAACAGGTGGCGGCACCTCCAACACTTAACCAAATATTTGATGGTCAAAGCCCATGGCACCTGTGCGCGGACCTGCAGGGTTGTGGCTGTGCTTGTGCATGGCTCGCAGCCTTGGCTTCCCCCCCCCAAAACTCACCCACCGATAAGCATTACGTCTCAGAGAGTTTCAACAAAAAGGGCCGATTATAGAGGCCATATTCAAAGTTCTCAAGGGCTCTTTGGTCAAGTAAAAAGAAGAAGATTCGGTGTGAACAGCTGGGATTAAGCCGCATCAACAAGATTCTAATCCTGTGGCTGACATCGAGGTGGGCTAAGGTGTATATCAGTTTTTTTGTCAAGATGCTTTCGAGAGGTCTCTAATTGGCTGGAGGCAATTTAATACCATGCGCCGAGCAGCATAAAGCATGCTCAATGATACGGTGTAGCGCTCGTGTAGTACCAGCACATGAGATCCATATCCGTCGGCCTGCATCGATCTCGACATTGCCTGACGTGATTGAAACTGATCCGATGGCCTATATAAAATCCCGCTCTTTTCTGACGTATCAGACGGTCCATTTTCGAAAATTCTAGATCCACCTATGGGAACTCGACAACGCTGACTGTCATGTCAGCAAGAGCTGTTATGGTGTGTCACGGCACACAGAATGACCTTCCGAAGATTCTTTTTGACTTAATCTGGTTGGATGGACTTTGGATGGCTACATCTCGAGCATCTGATGTTCGATCGGACTAATTCAAAGTCCCCTGAACTCCATTTTCGAAGGACTATTTACCTGCATCTGGTGTTTAGCATTAGGAAGATACTTCCTTTTGCACAAGGTTCCTTAATGAAAAAAAATTAGATTTATCAGTTATCTAAATGACCATGTATTCAGATTCTATTTTCATCAGCTATATAATTTTATATTGATTTTATAGTACAATTGGTCAGAATCTGGAACAGACCTGACCAGTGTATTTGCATGTATTTGGGGAACGATTTTGACCTGCCCATGGTCTCTTTTAAGATTAGTTTCTTTAAGACAAAATGTTAGCCTCTGAGTCCTCTTTCCGAGGATATGTTTTAAGAATGTTTTGAGTAAATACAGTGCCCCATGTGCCCATTTTGGCCCAGTCTGACAAAACTGTCATCTTGCTGCGTGTTCCACAATAATGCTTGTGTAAATGGATTCTAGAGACATCTTCTGATCTCTATCTCTTCATGAATAAGTTAGACTTAGAAGTATAGGAGACACCCATTCTGATGGAATATTTTTTTGATATCCAGGGAATATAATATAATTATTTCCCCATGACTAGTCTGAATCTTGAACCAGTTTGGTCAAATTTTGAAAGTCTGATTTTTTATTGTTAAGAAGGCCTTTTGAGATCTCGATTTCTTCAGAGAAGTTGTAGATCTCTGAAAGACCTTTGATCTGGTTTATTCTTTGTCCAATTTAGACTCATAGAAGTGAGGATTCAAATCAATGCAAAGCAATACATAATACAGGTATTTGCCAAATGGTCATCCAATGATTGATTTGTTATTTTTGCTACCATTTCGGCATGAAACGATGCATTACATGTCATATTTGATGCTTGCTATCAATGCTATATTTTAGATGCTCACACTCACATACCAATTTTGGACTGACTCACATGTTTTGCTTGACTCACATGCTTTGCTTGATTCTCACATGTTTGCTACATTTGTCTGCCATACATGCTTATTGTTGTTATATCTGTTTGTCACATACTCATATGCTATATTAAATGCTTATTGCCATATTTGGATGTTTACACTGCTATATTTGAGCTCACATTGCTATGTTGGATTGCTAACATTGTTATCATTGAATAAAATAATTAAGGTAGGAAACCCTAAAAATGAAAAAATAGCAATTAGGGTAGAAAACCCTAAAAGTTGTAAAAAAATAACAATTAGGGTAGAAAACCCTAAAAATGGAAAGAAAATAGTAATTAGGGTAGAAAACCCTAAAAAATAAAAAGAAGATAGTAATTAGGGTAGAAACCCTAAAAATAGAAAGAAAATAAATGGTAGAAATTTAGGTCTCATCCCTAGATCCTATTAATAAAAATAGAAAAAATTTGGTACACATCCCAAATAAAAATGGTAAGAATTTAGATCTCATCCCTAGATCCTATTAACAAAAATAGAAAGAATTTGGTACACATCCCAAATAAAAATGGTAGGAATTTAGGTCTCATCCCTAGATCCTATTAACAAAAATAGAAAGAATCTGGTACACTTCCCAAATAAAAATTATAGGAATTTAAGTTTCATCCCTAGATCCTATTAACAAAAATGGAAGGAATTCGGTACACATTCCAAATTCGACTCTCACAAATTTCGAACTACATCGTACCTAATTTCTAGGGCACACCTTAGAATACGTAGGCAATTTGGGAATCCCAAATATGGTACAAAGCCACCCATCAACCATACATCCAGCATAAACTTCAACTTGAACAAAAAAATCTAATTGAAGCACATGCATAAATCACTTCCATAATCTTTAATCACACAATCCATTTTCGAACTACGTTTTTGGACTTGATTTCCAGGATTAGAATACGTAGGCAGTTTGAGATGTCTTACACGTCTCAGATTCAGTCCAAGACCGAACCATCTTTGGTTCGATTCACTGTATAATATTGTACATTACATTTGCTTGTTTATTTGCTTTAAAACATGATTGGCTGAACCCTAGGTTAGAATAACTTAGCAACTTGGTTTATGACATCCCTCATTGAACCCTAGTCATCCAGTTGACCAAGCACAGTCAAAATTAGAGTTTAAGGAAAGTTTAGGAGGCCGATATTGATCAGGCGGTTTGGGTGCCTAACACCTTTCCATAATCGTACCCTGAATACTTACCCGATCTCTTGCAGACCAAAGAACTGATACATTGGGTCACGAGTCAATAGAAGTCTTACCTTAGGGTGAGGCTACATTTTTCGAGGTCCTAGACCTTAATCTAGGTGGCGACTCCAACAGAAAGATCGATCTTCATCGATACGGATACATATTTCATCCCGAGGAGGACCATCAATTTTCCATTGTCCTCACAAAAGGCTTTGTTTGGTTGCAAGGGGAATTGAAGGGAAGGAATGTAAAATTTTTATATTTTAAATGAAAACTTTTGTTGTGGTAACACAATATGATTGTATAAGATGTAAAATTTATTTTACTTTTCTTAACATATTTAGTAATGATACTTATAAGATGTAAAATTTATTTTCCTTTTCAATTGAGAGGGATTTGGATGCCAAGTGAAGTGAAAGTTAATAATGAAATGTGGAATAATTTAAAATTGATTAGATAGTAATGTGATAGCATGTGCTGTAATCATTACAAAAGTTTTCATTTAAAATATAAAAATTTCACTTCCCTTCCCTTCAATTCCCCTTGCAACCAAACAAAGCCATAGAGATTTAATTAATTTACAAACTTTATGTTCTTGTCCAATCACTATACAATCCTCAGGTTGTTGAATATAAGTTTCTTCTACTAAATCTCCATTTAGAAATGCAATTTTAACATCTATTTGATTAATAACTAAGTTATAAATAGAAGCTATGGCAAACAAAGTTCTTATAGTAATAGTACGAGCTACAAGAGAGAATGTATCAAAATAATCTATGTTTTTCTTTTGTTTAAATCCTTTTACTACTAATCTTGCCTTAAATTTTTCAAAAGATCCATCAGGCTTTAATTTATTTTTAAATATTCACTTGATATCTAGAAGTTTTGTCCCTGGTGAAAAGTCTACCAATTCCTAAGTGTTATTCTGGATTATAGAATCCAATTCACTCTTAATGGCCTCCTACCAGAATACATCATCTGGAGATATTACAGCCTCTTGATAAGTTAGAGGATCTTTATCTACAAGATATATTAACATATCATCACCTAGATTAGTAGGTTTTCTCTGTCTTTTACTCTCCGTAGTAACTCAGTATCCATTTCATTATATTCTTGTTCTTTATTAATATCATTATTCATAACAGGATTCTCATGATGAGTAACATTATTCAACTTGGGAAACACATGTTCAAAAAATTCAGCATCACAAGATTCAATTATAGTGTTAGCATCAAACATATTTTCAATTATTTTTAATACCAAGAATCTATATGCTACACTATATTGAGCATATCTTATAAAAACACAGTCACAAGTCTTGGATCCAAATTTTCTTTTCTTAGGTTCAGGTATCCAAACTTTGGCCAAACACCCCCATACCCTTAATGGTGAAAGGATGGTTTCCTTCCATGCCAAAGCTCAAAAAGAACTAGGTTAGATATCTTTGGAGGTATAACATGCAAATAAAATAGCTTCCCCCCGCATATTATAAGGCAAACCTGAAGTAATCAGAAAACAATTCATCATTTCTTTTTGTTGGAACCTTGGCCAAGTTGAGATTGTCATTGTTGGCAACTCTGAGTTGACAGAGTGATATGGAGGAGAGAGAATGTCTGAAGTCCCACTGGCAGACATGATGACTGGGACAATGCTCTAACAGCAGTTGATGTGAGATAACAAATGAAGAAAGCTGATAAGAAAGTCCAAATAAGAAGAGAGAGAAAGAAGAGACAGAAACATGAGGAGAGAGAAAGAGGAGAGAGAGTGGGTGGGGACCAGGTGGGTCCCACCTTAGGTGGCTAGGCCAGCATGGCAGCTAGCCCAGGCCAGCATGACAAATGCCCGTGGCACCAGGCCAGCAGGCCATGCCAGCATACACGGCAAGGGAGCCATGCACACAGGCCATGCACAGCAAGGGCCAGCATACACAGCCACGCGCATGCCGCACAGAAGCACAGCCTCATAGCAGGAGCTTTGCGCGCAGCATGCCGCAAGCCAAGCACAGCGCAACAGCGCGCAACTGCATTGTCGTGTGTCTTGCCACAAGCAAGCAGGCAGACAGCGCAGCAGCGCGTAGCAGCATGGTCGCGCGCACGCCGCAAGCCAACACAAGGCAGTTGGCCTGCACACAAGCTGTTCGACCTAATGCCGCACAGAAGAAAAAGTTTCGGACCTTATTGGAAAAAAATCGACTTACAGGGCATTACCACACATTCACAAGGGTATTTTGGTCTTTCAAAAAAGAGAAAATTCCATTTCAACGGCTCAGATCAAGCCACGCACATCAGATCCAAGATTGGTGGCTCAAACAAAGGCGGGCTATGGTGTAGCGCTGGATTCGCGCCCAGATTCCATCACGTGTGCTTTCATTGGTGGAATGCAACTTAAACCAGTGATCTGCGCCGCATGGAGCGGAACCCAAGTCTCAGTGTATCGTCCACATGATACGTCGGTGTCCTAGATCTCGATCTGATGGCCGAGGTGTATTCCGATCGCGCCTGACGCGATGAGGCCGATCTGAAGGTCCAGAATTAATCCCGCCTTTTCATTAAAGATCCAATGGCGGATCTTCAAGATTCTTCTCTCCGCCAATCAAAACTCGACAACATCGTATGGTACGACAAAAGGGTGGCGATTATGTGCGTCGCGGCACACCGAATCGAGTAGAAAGATGCCGTTTGGAATAATCTGATCGACCGAACTTTAGATGGCCATATCTTGGCCGTCCGATCTCCGATTAAGACGATTCAAAAGCCCATGAGCTTCTCTCTTCGAGCTGAATCTGTTAGAAAGAAAAAACAGGGGTTTTGGCAAGAAGAGCTATGGGTTTGGCAAAAAAAAAGGATTTGGGCCTTTCTTTGAAGAAAAAATCCCTCTCCACCTCCTTCCATCTGATATACATGATCATTTGAGTAGTTTGGAGGGAAGTGTGAGCATGAGTGATAGTTTGATGTGAATGATGTTGTGCGAGATGCATTGAAAGAATGCTAAAGTTCCACTCTATTGAAGAAGCTTATCTAACACTACTGGAGAGCTTGGAACGTCTATGTTGTGAGCACCAAACTTGCTGTGATCACGCTGGGAAGGTAATCACGCATGCAAAACTTATGTTGTGAGATGCATTATGTTGGGAAGGGTTTGTACACATTCCATATTAATTTCATTGTAACCTGTCAAGTTGGGGATTGACAGGATTGAGGGTAGTTACCCAGAATTCCAAGTTGCAGCTTGGATTACATTGGTGGTATAGCACCAAGTTGTTGTAGCAGTAGAATACTATTGAAGTAGCGTATTGGGTATAATACGAAACCCTGGTTAGGGTATTACCCTGTGGAGTAGCTATCACCGTGTGTGATAGGTGAACCACGTTATATGGTGTGTCTTGTGGATGTACATATTTTTATTGTGTATGTGAAGTGCATGGGTTGCAGGTCTGGGTGTACACACTAGGTAGGCCAAGCCTCTGGTATGGATACCTGTAGGTGTGTGGCATGTTGTGTTACACAAAATGTGTAAATAAATAGATATGTGAACTAGTCAGCTCAAGGCAGCACAGCTAAGACAGACAGCTCAAGGCAGCAGTGTTTAATCAGTCAGGACAGGCCTTACATAGTTGGGAAGATTTTTAATGGTTACTGATTCACCCCCCCTCTCAGTGTCAACCTGGGAATTACAAGTGGTATCAGAGCTAGGTTCCCTAGGGAGGAAGACTAACAGCTTCGGGTACAGGCAGAAGTGAGAGGTAGTGAAAATGGCATTCAGTGAAGACAACCACAGGCATGAAAGAATTTCACTATTTTACGGGTCAAACTACAGTGTATGGAAAGTCAGGATGGAAGCATACCTGATATCTTAAGGCTATGGAGTCTGGCTTGCAGTAAAGAATGGATACACACATCCCAAAGAAGACATTACAGATGCAGTAAAAATGAAAAGAAGGGAAAATGAAGCTAAAGCAGTCACAGCTCTTTTAGCATCTCTTGTTAGCAATGAGCTCACCAGAGTAATCAACTATTCCACCTCTAAAGAAATTTGGGACAAACTAAAAAGTGTGCATGAAGGAGATAATAAAATAAAAGAGGCTAAATTACAAATTCTGAGATCTCAGTTTGAGAGTCTGAAGATGTCTGAAGGAGAAACCATTGAGTTCTATCTCAACCGGGTGAATGGCATCACCAATGCAATCAAAGCATTGGGTGAAGAGATAAAGGAGATACATGTTGTCAAGAAAATCCAAAGGACTTTGCCCAAGCTATATAATGCCAAGGTATCAGTGCTTGAGGAGATGAACACCTTGGATTCCCTAACCATTGATGATTTACATGGTATTCTGACGACCTATGAAATGAGAGTGATTGATGAAATCCCTACAGAGAAGGAAGCAGCTTTTGAAGCCATGAGAAAGTTGAAGATCAAAGAACCAAGCGAAAAATCAAAAGCAAAAGTGATTAGTGAGTCTGATGACTCAGATGATGAATTGATAACCTATCTTGCTAGAAAGCTTAAGAAGAGAAGTGATAAATACAAGGGAAAGTCAACACTGAAATGTTTCAACTGTGGAGGACTAGGACTTTGTAAGACCCGTGTCAATCTAACCCGGTCTTACCACCTTGAACCAGGTTTACCCATCATGGTCGAGTCAAATGGACCAAGGGTGTGAAGAAGATCGAGATCCCAAGTATCAAATCGACCCAAAAACACTTAAAATAGGGGAAGGGTCGCATACCCAGCTAAGCAGGGTCGGACCTCCCAAAACAGAGAGTCAGACCCTCAGTTTTGAAGGGAGGGTCGGACAGCTTAAGACCCTAGGGTCGACGGGATCATCGACCCTCCCATCGACCCTCGGTTTCTGCCGAATATAGAAATTAGGAAATTTCTATATTTTTCGATTGGGATTCTTTCCAAATCTCAATGGGACTTATTTAGGATGTTCCTACTCTATTTAAAGGACGTTCCTAAGCCACTTTCACTCCTTTCACAACCCTAATCGAATTGAGAGAAAGAGAGGAGAAGGAAAAGAGGAAGAAGAAAGGGAAGGAAGAGAACTTAGCAAAAAGGAGAAGAATTTCAGAGAAAAAGTAATCTTCTCAGGTATGGATACTAATTCCATGAGTTTCTACAGACTTTAGGTTAGTAATTATTGAGAGTGTGATCTCGGAGAAACCCAAACCATCAATCTATGGTTAGGTTTTCATGGAAAACCATAGGAAAGTGCATGAAAGCTATCTAGGTGGGTTATACATGGTTTTAGATCATGGAATGAATGTAGAATGGAATGTAGGAGCAAGCCATAGGATCCCAAACATGAGGAATGGATTAAAAGTGGAAATTGGACCAGAGTGCACCAAGGGTCGCACCGAGGGTCGATGACCATCCGACCCTAGGTGTTCCTGACCATCGACCCTCAGCATTCGGGAAGTCCAGAAAGAGGTAAGGGTCGATAGACCCATCGACCCTAGCATCGACCCTACCTCCGACCCTCAGTTAACAGAGTAGTTTTTAATTCTGAATAAATTCTAATTAAATTCTATCGACTTTGTTAGGTCTTCTAGCAATATAATAACACTGTAAAGGTGATTCTAAAGCTTGGAAAAACATCTTATAGAAAGCTAAGGTGAGGAACCTTAACCCCAAACTAAATTGGTTAATAATAAACTATTTTCTATTTCTTGAGTCCTATGCTATGCTTGATTCTATGCGAATATGTTTGTAATGTGCATATAGCATGCCATCCAATATTTCTATTACTTGTTCATGCATATTTACTTTATTGTTTATAACATGATGAGGATGATGATGATAGGAATAGGCATGTGTTTGGATGTGTGTGGTTGATGTGCTTGATGCGAGCGAGTATCAGGGGAGGTGTGATGAGAACGTCAATAAACGTTAACCTTTGGCGGGTCTCAGCACTTTAGCTCTATCTCTAACTCAAGTCTTGTGCATTGACATCATCATATCACCATTACTTTAGCAGAACTATTATGTCGTAGAGTATCAGGGGAGGTGGTCTCGGTCCTTGTAGTCTCTGACTCTACCGGGGGGCCTTAGCTCTATCTCTATGGACATTCTGAGGGATGCTGGGATGAGGCCTTGGATACACTGTTTGGCATTAGGATTGGTTAGTTGCGAGCCCAGTTTGCAGCCCTCGCCAACAGGGGCTTACGTGTTGGTATGGCACTATATAGCAATAAACGTAACATTTGTTATATAATGTTCATGATGGGGTGCATGTGAGTTGACGATAAACGTGGTCTTTGGGTAACGTCACACACTCGTGTATAGAGGTGGGGTCAATAAACGCGACCTTTGGCTACCTAAACCTTTCTATTGCATACTGCAAACTTTAAATCAGACCAAAGATATAAATTGACTTTTTGCATGCATATGTATTGTTGCATTGTTTTGGCTACTCACTGAGCCGTGATGTGTGCTCACCCCTCGACGTCGAATATTTTTAGTTGATGATGCAGGTTATACGGTTGAAGATTATATAAATGCTTCGTACGGGACGGTAGCGACGATGGAAGCCGGAGCTGAAGAGGATACACACGACTCCTCTTGCGAGTGCAACTCGTGTGTATTTGATTAGATATTTTATAGGTTTCTTTATTTGGATTTATTAAAGACTTGTATTGATATTTACTTATGTCTCAGTTGATATAGAATAATTTGCTATCTAAATTTTAATATCACATAGATTCTCAGTTCATGTTATTATAAGACTTCCGCTATTGTGTATTTACTCTGATTATGATTACGGATGTGTGTAAGTTCAGATAACGCGAGGATAGCCTATTTGAGATCCTGGTTGAACCGTTGGTTTATTAGCAGTTCATCACATCATTCTGAATAGTACAGAATTGGGGTGTGACAACTTGGTATCAGAGCATCTCAGGCCTTGTCCGCTGAACTAGCATACATTCAACACAATTGTGAACTGAGATAGGTTAAAAATAAAAACAGTAATATTAACACATTGTAAGCACCAGTGATGTTTGAGATAAAATTTAAAAGAGAATAATACATCTATAAAAGGGAAAACAAGTTACATACAATTAGAGAGAGAAACAAGATGTATATACATAATGAAAGCAGAGTACAGTCCACAACCCGGACAGTTACTCTGTAGTACAAGGAAAAATAAAAGTACACTCAGGAAGCTGGAGGCAAAGGAGGAGGCGGTGTCTCACGGTCTCTGTCGTAGTCCTCAGCATAGACTCTTGTCAACCAGGCTATCTAAGTCTGGGTCGTCTGTAGACTAGCTATGAGATCGGCTATCCTCTGATCAGTCGCACGCTGCACCTCTAGGAGCTCTCCCATCTGCGCGCTCGATGCGTCTTTGAGCAGCCAACAGCTCATCCATCCTCAGATCAGATCTGCGCTGAGCATCCCTGATCTCTTGCAGCATCTCCATCATGGCTGAAGGTGGAAGTGAAGGATCAGCCGAATGGGAAGGACCAGCCTCAGGTGCAGGAGCCGCCGCAGAAGAATTACCAACTCCAGCCGCATGTGTAGGTGAAGGCGGTGGTATCGAGTCGACATCCATATACATACGATCGTCATCGTCAACCGGATCCACACGAGCTCTAGCGAGAGCAGCAGCAGCCTCGGCATCGGCCATCTCGACCCGAGTGTGAGGGCGCACCATCGCGTTCCTCTCCTCATCGGTAACCTCGACATCTCGCAGCTCCATCTTACGATAGCCTCCCAATCTAGAGGCGACGAGAAGGTCTTCTCCTAGATCTTCTCATCTACCGATCCACCCCCGCACGGGTCAGTAGCACTGTAATCATGCGTCCATAGGATAGATTACCTCTATGACCGGACAATGTAACACTAATCATCGTCCGCATGATGATGTATGGAAGGCAGACGGGCTGTCGAGTGCATATACTGTATATCAAGAACTAGGTCAGCTGAGACACCCTCTCATAGTGCCTACTCTGCGGGATCAGATTATGCTGGATAATCTTACAGAAGACCCGTGGAGCTGGATGCAAGTAACAGGCTCTCATCTCGCCGGCGATCGGGCGTAACAGCTGGTTGTCGATCTCCGCCCTCATCTCCATCTCAACAAACCGTGGCTCTCCCGGCGCCACAGTACACCATGGGGCCATCATAGGGAATGCCCAACAGATCGGCCAACCGCCGATAATCAAAGGAAATGTGCACCCTTTGAAGTAACCGGTGATGCGCAACTCCCGACCATGCTCAACGTCATTGTAATTTCCCACCACCCGGAGATTACAATAGAACCGGGCGCACCAAATCCGGACATGTGCACGCTGTCGTATGTGATGACAGGGGAGCCACCCCATATCACCAAATGCTCCCTCTACATTGAACAAGGCTAGCTCAGCCAAGTTCACCATGCGACCCCTTCTACTTTCTTACGGGCATAGTAAGCATACGTGCCTCGGCTTCATTCGAACGGAAGCGAAGTGGATCACGCACTCTGGGTACCTTGGTACGAGCCATAGTATCTGCAAATAAGAAAGAGAAAGGAAACAAGGAGTTAATAGGATAAAAATCCAAAATTTGATGTAATAACGACGTAAGTTGACCATAAAGCCCCATTTCTCACCATTTAAGTGGGCATAAGGACTTACGAAGGTTTAAACATATCCTACAACCCACATGCAGTAGGAAATTTTAACTGACGATGTCCAATTTGAAGAAATTCAAGAAAAATCGAAAATGTCGACAAATTAGGGCAAAAAGAGAAAATTTCAAGTTTCTCGATAACCAACCGATGAAACTCAAAAATTTTTTAGGGCTTTCGTTCCTCGAGACACCAATAGCAAAAGCCCCCAATAAAAATCGAATTTTTATGGTTGGAAAAAGTTTAATTTGGAAAATACAAGTTAAACGTGCGAAAACCTAGAAATGGAAACCTAAAAACAGGTAAAAATGGGAAGACATACCTGTAGTGATGACGTGGACGTCGAAACCCGGAGTCAAACCGATCCAAAACAGTAGAGTAGCACTGTAGCAACTCAGAGAGGAGAGACGAGTCGAAACGGAGGAGGAATAGTGAGAAATGACCCAGAATCGGATCTTAAAAATCTGATTTTTGGTCCGAGGGTCGGACAACTCGACTAGCACAATCGACCCTCGAATCGACCCTCCCATCGACCCTCGGCTCTCGGGAACCTGACAGAAAACTAAGGGTCGAAACTGAGGGTCGGACACCCATCGACCCTCGCATCGACTCTCAGCTCTCGGGAAGAACAGGTCATTCCCAGGGTCGAAAACTAAGGGTCGGACATACCAGCGACCCTCACCATCGACCCTGCATAGAAAAGACAACATTTTTTTTATAAAATGAGCTAGAATTGGAATTGATTATTGGTTAGCGTGCCTACATGAAATATAAAGGACTTCTCACCTATTTTGATGATTTTCAGGCACCACCAATCACAGAAAAGAATTATGTCTGGACGTAGGGTGACCTGACAGACCCGAAATGCAGTCCCACCACCACCACCCGTGGAGGAGACTAGTCAAGAGAATAACTACGCACCGGGAAATCCAGAACCGGTAAACCCTACAAATTTACCACCTCCACCACCAGAGCTAACAACCGTGGTGATGAATCGCACAAGAGTGCGGCGGCGATGCAATACGCACGAGGCTCAGATGCAGGTCGCCATGGGAATTATGTTTCAAGCCACTCAGGCCGCACCCATGCACACTGGACAAGCCAGTGCAGCACCGGTGGGTAACCACCCAGCTCATCAAACACCTCAGCAACCGACTGCACGTATTCGGTCAAGGGTTCGAGGACGGCTCGGGGTGATTACCAGTATCCACACAACATGTTTGGGGCAAACCCCCAAAATCAACTGGATCACTCCCGGCTAGTGGAGAGATTTTTGAAGATGAAACCCATAGAATTCAACGGCAAGCCGTCTGATCCATTGTGGCCAGCACACTGGATAGACGAGATGGAGAGAAATTTCCTCATGATGACTCAGAGGAAGAGAAAGTACTATGCGCCACCTTCATGCTCAAGGACGACGCACATCATTGGTGGAAATCCACGAAGACATATTTACTGACCAAGCACGCCCTACTGACATGGGCTATATATAAAGAAGCATTCTTCGAGAAATATTTTCCACGAAGCTTCAGAAATTCGATGGAGAAGGAGTTCCTGAGTCTTTATCGGGGACGGATGTCGGTGGATGCGTACCAATAGCGTTATTAAGAGCTGTTTTTCTTCGCACCACCGAGTATGCAAGAAGAAGAAACCAAAACCCGTAGGTTTGTCACGGGACTAAGAGGAAGCATCAGAGAAAATGTTCTGGGCTTAGAGAAGAAAATTTACAACGAAGCTGTCCAGATTGCTCGAGTGATTGAATCGAGCCAAAAGGAGAGTTACCTTACTCAGAACAGAGGCATCAAGAGACCAGCCGGAAACTCCTACAACGGAGGCAATAACAGGACATATAAGCCTTTCCGTCCTCAGAATTTTAATGCTGCAACCAAGACTATCCCAGCAGCTCAACCTCAGCCAAAGCCAAATTCTGAAGCCCCGAAGTGTTTTAACTGCAACCAGCCGGTACATATGACAAGGGAGTGCCCTAAGCCCAAGAAACAATTCCATCAGGGACGTGTATATGCTGTTACGTCCGAGGATGCGGCCGCATCACCCGATGTGGTCACAGGTATGACTGAAACTTTTAAAGTTGTAATTACATTGAATGAGCATGTAGACTAAGTAAAGATAAATCACATGTATTGTACCTATAAATGGCGTACCCGCCAGAGTACTCTTCGATTCCGGAGCTACTCATTCATTTATATCTGTGTCATTTGGAAAGAAAACAAAATTACCCATCAAAACATTAGACTACAAATTACTTGTACGGTCACCGATGGGTTTAGAAGTGGAACTAGAGAAGGGTTATGGACCATGTCCAGTTCTCATTGGAGAGCAGACCTTAGATGCAACCTTGATACAACTTGAGATGGCAGACTTGATGTCATCTTGGGAATGGACTGGTTAGCTCGGCATTCTGCAAATTTATTATGCGCCGAAAAGAAGCTAACATTCAAAGACAAAGAAGGGGCAGAATTCAATTTCTCGAGAACCAAACTTCCCCAGAGACACAAGCTCATACTCTCAGCATTAAAGGCTAAGAAGTGCCTTGACAAGGGAGCAGTCGGGTATCTAGTGTCAGTGGTCGACCTAACCAAGGAAGCACCACAAATGGAAGACATTGATGTCGTGCGGGATTACCCTGACGTATTTTCGAAGGAACTACCTGGATTACCACCCGACCGGGCCACGGAGTTTGTAATAGACCTGATACCTGGAGCCGCACCCGTATCAAAAGCACCTTATAGAATGGCTCCTACGGAACTGAAGGAACTAAAAGTGCAACTACAAGAACTGCTGGACAAGGGTTATATTCGACCCAGTATATCACCATGGGGGGCACCGATGTTATTCGTAAAGAAGAAGGATGGTAGCGTTCGATTATGTATCGACTATCGGGAGTTGAATAAACTGACAATCAAGAATCGATATCCACTACCTCGGATCGATGACTTGTTCGATCAGTTACAAGGGGCAAAAGTATTTTCTAAGATCGATCTTCGATCAAGCTATCATCAGTTGAAGATTAAAGAAGGTGATATTCCGAAGACAGCATTCAGGACCAGATATGGACATTATGAATTTTTGGTTATGTCTTTCGGATTAACTGATGCACCGGCAACGTTTATGGAACTTATGAACCGAGTTTTCCACAATATGTTGGATACGTCGGTTATAGTATTTATTGATGACATATTGGTATATTCCAAGGACAAAGAAACTCATATCAAAAACCTAAACGCAGCCCTACAGCGTTTAAGGAAAGAGAAACTATATGCCAAATTTTCAAAGTGCGAGTTTTGGCTAAGTGAAGTTACATTCCTAGGCCATGTAGTATCCGCTGAAGGAATCAAAGTGGATCCCAGCAAGATCGAGGCTATTGTGAAGTGGGAAGCACCAAAGAGCATTTCGGAAATCAGAAGTTTTCTGGGTCTAGCTAGTTATTATCGGAGATTTGTAGAAGACTATTCTCGGATTGCCGTACCTCTCACCAGTTTGACCAAGAAGGGTGAAAAGTTTGTGTGGACTGATAAATGTGAGAAGAGCTTCCAGACATTGAAGACCAGATTGATAACCGTCCCGATTTTGACTATTCTCGTGCCAGGACAGACATTTACTTTATACACGGATGCGTCGGGACTGGGATTAGGATGTGTGCTTATGCAAAGAGAGCAAGTGATTGCTTATGCTTCAAGAAAGTTAAAGGTACATGAGAAAAATTATCCCACTAATGATCTGGAGCTAGCGGCAGTAGTACATGCGGTCAAGATATGGAGACATTACCTATATGGGGAGAAATTTCAGATTAAGTTGGACCATAAAAGTCTTACTTATCTATTTAATCAGAAGGAGTTGAATATGAGACAAAGGAGATGGCTGAAATTATTGAAAGACTATGATTGTGATATCCAGTATCATCCCGGAAAAGCGAACGTGGTAGCGGATGCATTGAGCAGAAAAGCAATGATAAAATCTCAAGGAGAAGTTAGCACGACTGCAGCAATGTGTACCAACGGAATGGTGTTCAATCACGGCAACGAGCAGTATGTGATAGATACAACGGATGGATCAGCCAACCAAGGGTTTATTCATCGATTTTCGAATATGTTCGCGGCATTGAAGATTATACCGGATATAGTGGATGAAGTGAAGACAGCTATCAAATCAGATCCTTATCTGAGAACAGTACAAGAAAATACTGAGAAAGGTAGGACTAACCCTGAGTTCACCTTGGATGACGAGAAAGTACTGAAATACAAAGGAAGAATATGTGTACCTGAAACAGAAAGTATGGACATTAGACACCGACTGATGAAAGAAGCCCATACCACCATCTATTCGATACATCCTGGAAGTACAAAAATGTATCATGATCTGAAGAAACTATATTGGTGGAGGGGAATGAAAGCAGATGTAGCCAAGTTCGTGTCTCAATGCCTAAATTGTCAGAAAGTAAAGGCTGAACGACAAAGACCCGCTGGACTGTGCGCGCCATTACCGGAACCAGCATGGAAATGGGACTGCATCACTATGGACTTCGTCACGGGACTACCATTGACTCCTCGAGTAGTTGACGCAGTTTGGGTGATTGTGGATCGTCTGACTAAAACAGCTCGCTTCATACCTATACGACCTCAGTATACACTAGAAAGGTTAGCGAAGCTGTATGTGGATAATATTATTCGATTACATGGTGTTCCAGAAAGTATTGTGTCGGATAGAGATCCACGATTTACTTCCAAATTTTGGAAAGGATTGCAAAAGGCTATGGGTACAACGTTGAAGTTCAGTACTACATTCCACCCACAGACAGATGGACAGTCAGAGCGTACAATTCAGATTCTAGAAGATATGCTACGAGCATGTGTAATTGATTTCAAGGGATCATGGGATGAAAGATTACCATTGATCGAGTTCGCTTATAATAACAGCTATCAGGCTACTATACAGATGTCACCTTATGAAGCACTATATGGTAGGAAGTGTCGAACTCCCTTGTTTTGGAATGAAGTTGGAGAACGTAGTATTGTTGGACCGGAATTTGTTGAAGAGACTTATCGAGTGGTCGACATCATCAAGGAAAGAGTGAGAATAGCTCAGAACCGTCAGAAGCAATATGCAGATACTCGACGAAGAGATCTGGAGTTTGCCGTAGGTGATAAAGTATTTTTGAAGGTATCGCCTATGCGAGGATTGAAGAGGTTCGGACAGAAAGGGAAGCTAAGTCCAAGATATGTCGGGCCATATGAAATTCTAGCTAAGCGTGGAAAAGTAGCTTATCAGTTAGCACTACCACCATCTATGTCAAGTGTGCATGACGTATTTCACATTTCCCTATTGAAGAAGTATGTCAAGGATCCAACGCATGTTTTGACAGTGGATTTGTTGGAATTGACTGATGATTTGACGTTTGAAGTAACACCAACAGAAATAACTAGTCGAATGGTTCAACGTCTACGCAACAGAGATATCTACTATGTTATGGTCACATGGAAAAGTAGAGACATGGAAGAAATTACATGGGAAGAAGAAAATGCTATGCGGAAGCAATACCCTCACTTATTTGATTCAGAAGGTACGTACAATTTTGAGGACGAAATTTTTATAAGTTGGGGGGAGTTGTAAGACCCGTGTCAATCTAACCCGGTCTTACCACCTTGAACCAGGTTAACTCATCATGGTCGAGTCAAATGGACCAAGGGCGTGAAGGAGATCGAGATCCCAGGTATTAAATCGACCCAAAAACACTTAAAATAGGGGAAGGGTCGCATACCCAGCTAAGCAGGGTCGGACCTCCCAAAACAGAGAGTCAGACCCTCAGTTTTGAAGGGAGGGTCAGACAGCTTAAGACCCTAGGGTCGACGGGATCATCGACCCTCCCATCGACCCTAGGTTTCTGCCGAATATAGAAATTAGTAAATTTCTATATTTTTCGATTGGGATTCTTTCCAAATCTCAATGGGACTTATTTAGGATGTTCCTACTCTATTTAAAGGACGTTCCTAAGCCACTTTCACTCCTTTCACAACCCTAATCGAATTGAGAGAAATAGAGGAGAAGGAAAAGAGGAAGAAGAAAGGGAAGGAAGAGAACTTAGCAAAAAGGAGAAGAATTTTAGAGAAAAAGTAATCTTCTCAGGTATGGATACTAATTCCATGAGTTTCTACAAACTTTAGGTTAGTAATTGTTGAGAGTGTGATCTCGAAGAAACCTAAACCATCAATCTATGGTTAGGTTTTCATGAAAAACCATAGGAAAGTGCATGAAAGCTATCTAGGTGGGTTATACATGGTTTTAGATCATGGAATGAATGTAGAATGGAATGTAGGAGCAAGCCATAGGATCCCAAACACGAAGAATGGATTAAAAGTGGAAATTGGACCAGAGTGCACCAAGGGTCGCACCGAGGGTCGATGACCATCCGACCCTAGGTGTTCCTGACCATCAACCCTCAGCATTCGGGAAGTCCAGAAAGAGGGATGGGTCGATAGACCCATCGACCCTAGCATTGACCCTACCTCTGACCCTCAATTAACAGAGTAGTTTTTAATTCTGAATAAATTCTAATTAAATTCTATCGACTTTGTTAGGTATTCTAGCAATATAATAACACTGTAAAGGTGATTCTAAAGCTTGGAAAAACATCTTATAGCAAGCTAAGGTGAGGAATCTTAACCCCAAACTAAATTGGTTAATAATAAACTGTTTTCTATTTCTTGAGTCATATGCTATGCTTGATTCTATGCGAATATGTTTGTAAAGTGCATACAGCATGCCATCCAATATTTCTATTACTTGTTCATGCATATTTACTTTATTGTTTATAACATGATGAGGATGATGATGATAGGAATAGGCATGTGCTTGTATGTGTGTGGTTGATGTGCTTGATGCGAGCGAGTATCAGGGGAGGTGTGATGAGAACGTCAATAAACGTTAACCTTTGGCGGGTCTCAGCACTTTAGCTCTATCTCTAACTCAAGTCTTGTGCATTGACATCGTCGTATCGCCATTACTTTAGCAGAACTATTATGTCGTAGAGTATCAGGGGAGGTGGTCTCGGTCCTTGTAGTCTCTGACTCTACCGGGGGGCCTTAGCTCTATCTCTATGGACATTCTGAGGGATGCTGGGGTGAGGCCTTGGATACACTGTTTGGCATTAGGATTGGTTAGTTGCGAGCCCAGTTTGTAGCCCTCGCCAACAGGGGCTTACGTGTTGGTATGGCACTATATAGCAATAAACGTAACATTTGTTATATAATGTTCATGATGGAGTGCATGTGAGTTGACGATAAACGTGATCTTCGGGTAACGTCACACACTTATGTATAGAGGCGGGGTCAATAAACGCGACCTTTGGCTACCTAAACCTTTCTATTGCATACTGCAAACTTTAAACCGGACCAAAGATATAAATTGACTTTTTGCATGCATATGTATTGTTGCATTGTTTTGGCTACTCACTGAGCCGTGATGTGTGCTCACCCCTCGACGTCGAATATTTTTAGTTGATGATGCTGGTTATACGGTTGAAGATTATATAAATGCTTCTACGTACGGGACGGTAGCGGCGATGGAAGCTGGAGCTGAAGAGGATACACACGACTCCTCTTGCGAGTGCAACTCGTGTGTATTTGATTAGATATTTTATAGTTTTCTTTATTTGGATTTATTAAAGACTTGTATTGATATTTACTTATGTCTCAGTTGATACAGAATAATTTGCTATTTAAATTTTAATATGACATAGATTCTCAGTTCATGTTATTATAAGACTTCCGTTATTGTGTATTTACTCTGATTATGATTACGGATGTGTGTAAGTTCAGATAACGCGGGGATAGCTTATTTGAGATCCTGATTGAACCGTTGGTTTATTAGCGGTTCATCACATCATTCTGAATAGTGCAGAATTGGGGTGTGACACTTTGCATCAAAATGTCAAAAGAAAGGAAGAGTATATGACTCTGATGATGAAGACCCCAAGGAGAGTCATTACAAGAAAGGTAAAAGAAAATTCATACCAAAAAAGAGAAGTTTGTTGACCAAGAAGAATCAATCCTCAAATCAGTCAGAGGAGGAAGATAACTGTGAGACTCTGTTCATGGTCAGATTTAATGAAATGCTTGAGGACAATGAAGCTACCAAAAGGAAAGATGATCTTGAAGATGAAGCTAATTTTGAAGTTGAACTATACTCAGCCCTTATAGATCTTAGAGATGAAAGGAAGAAGAACAGAAGATTAAATGACAAGTATAATGAAGCAACTGAGCTCATAAGTACTTTGAAAATCTCAAATGAAGAAGCAAAGAAGACTGAAAATGATCTCAAAAATACTTTATCCTTAAAAATAAATGAGTGTGCAAAGCTTGAGGAAGAAATTTTGAGATTAGAAATAGAGCTTGCAGAGTATGAGAAGAAAAAGAAAAGTTACAAAGAAGCTACTACCTCATCTCCATTGGTGTCTGACCAAGAGACTGAAGAAGAAGAAAATGTGCTTGATGAAATCTTAAGTTATCAAAGATCCTCTCATTGTCACACCCCAATTCTGATCCAACCAGAATGGTGTGAGTGAACCATCATTGAACCAACGGTTCACACCAGGATCTCGAATAAACCGTGTCCACTCATACAAACCATTGCACATAACCACAATCAGAATATAAATTGTACAGCGGAAGTCTTAAAATAAAATGAACTGAGAATCTATTTATAAATTTAAATAAAATATCCAATTATTTAAATTCAAACATAAAATATAATATCCTTATATCCACTTAATCCAACTGAAAATAACTGAAAATAAATAAAAATTAAATCAAAGGTACATGCAGAAAGGGCGCTCGCATGAAGCGTAATGCTCGTCCTCACCTGCCTGTACACCCAGAGCAGCAACATCACCATACGCCGGAGCGTTCATATAGTCATCCACCATATAACCTGCATCAACATTTAAAAACATGTATATATACAAAGGGTGAGCTCACAACTTAGCTCAGTAAGACAATCAGACAATTTCACAATATTATACATGAGTAACAATCATTTTATGCTGTGGTCTGGTTTATGTTTGCAATATGCTATAGAAAGGTTTGGTGGCCCCCGCACCTCTATACACGAGTGTGTGGCACCTCATGGATCACACCCCCATTGGCCCACATGCACCCATCATGGAATAGAGATAGAGCTAAGATATCCCCGAACCTCCCCTGATGCTCTACCCATACCAATACCTAAGACCCTACTGGCCAGGGCTTGCAAACTGGGCTCGCAACTAACCAATCCTATATGTCATCATTGTATGCTCTATCCCAGCACAGCCATCTACGGCATAGAGATAGAGCTAAGGCATCCCCGTACCTCCCCTGATACCCTATCCACAACTAACACACTAGGATAGAACAATATGCAGGTAGACCCTATCCCAACATGACTCCTTACGGCATAGAGATAGAGCTAAAGCATCGTGGACAAGCCAGCGTCGACCTCGGAGACCACAGTGCCACATCACCATGGCCAGGCCAGCATCAATATCGGAGACCACCGTACCACGACCTTCCCCTAATGCCCCACCCGTACCAAGCATGTTAAGATAGAATACTACAAAAGGTGTCAGTGTGAGGAATGATCCCAGGCTCATGCCCCACTCCACACACTAACAAAAACAATCACATGCCTAACAATCACATCCTATCAATGCATGAACAATAATAATAATTGAAAGTAAAGGATGGCATGTGAATATCCACAAACATCACATCATAAATATTCAGGTGATTAACAAAGATTTACTGTCCATTAATTATTAGGTTTAGGTCAGATTCCCTTACCTGACGCTCGTTTGTTAGCTTGCTCCATGTCGCAAGATCCAATCGAAAAGTCACAAAGTCCTACAATATTATTAGGGTTTCATTAGAATTTTTTTCTTAGGGTTTCATGTTGGTCGGAAACCAACAAGGTTACAAAATACCCTCACAGAGCTGACCGGTGGCATGTACCGGTCGTAGCTCTGTGGGGAAGACTGGTGACCGGTATGGTCAGTCGGTCCCCACAGACCAGCCCCTCGAAAGGTACTGGTGGCAACATACCGGCCGTACTGTGTGCAACCGGTATAGTCGACCGGTATGTCTCCGAAAGACCATACTTTGGGTTTTTTGAATGCCATCGATCATCCTCCATGGATTTCCAGGGTTTCTTCTATGCATTCTAAGTCTGAGCTTTGAGTTAGAGTTATCTCCAACTCATTCAAGTCCTATTTCGATGAGTATCATCTCAAAAATCGAATCTAGGGTTTGACGACAACTTAGGGTTTTAAGGTCCAATTAGGATTTTAGATCAATACCTACTTTGCACGGTATTGATCCACCCTTATAACTATCCTAGAGTCATAGGCTAAGAAGAGTGGTTAAAACCCTTACCGTTGACTGGCGTAACGTGAGCGTCGTTGAACGGTAATGGCGGCACCTCCTTCTTCTTCCTAGCCTCTTCTCCTTTCCAACCTCCTTCTCTTCTCTAGGGTTTGTGAGAGACAATGGAAAGGATTTGAGGAGGTTTAAGGGTGTTTATATAGGCTAGAATTAGGGTTTAGTAACCCTATTAGGATTAGGAAGGTTCAGGCATTAGGGTTTAGGAAAGTGGGACCCGTAGAGACCAATTTTTGAATCTCCGTAGTCAGCTGCGCAGAGCTGACCGGTCGACCGGTACCAAGATCGGTACCATCGACCGGTCAACATAAAATAATGATTATTTGATCGTCTTTGATCCGATTTCGTACCTGTTTGTCATCCGCTCGCGCCGTCTGGCTCGGTGATGATCGGAAGACCTGCTATGACATAAAACCAAGGTTTAGACCGGGTTTACGGAGTACGGGTCTTACACTCATAATAAGACAGGACTTGGATATGAAGTGCAGATGATGGAGAAAGTTAAGGGCAAAGGGTTTGCTGAGGACCCCATTGTTTTTGTTAAGGCAAAACAAAAGAAGTCAAGTGCTGAAAATTACTTGAAGAACAATACTGGCGAAGAAGGTTTTACAACAGTAATCAAATTCAGGAAAGGAAACAGCTTCAAAGGATACTGCTATGGGTGTAATGGTTATGGACACAGAGTTGCAAAGTGCAGAAGACAAATCATACAGCAAGTATTTACAAGCAGAAATAGATTTGCACCTTTAGTTGAAGACAGAATTGAATGCTTCAGGTGTCAAAAGTTTGGACACATAGCCAGATATTGCCAAACCATCCTTCCATCTCAAAGGCAACCTAGAAAGAATGTCAGAAGAAATCCCCCCCAGGAGACAAGCTCAGAGAAAAGAAAGGGCTATGGAAGAAAGAGTTAGAAAACCCATTACAGTGAAAGAAAAGGCAATAATGGTTGAGAAAAACAAGAAGAAAAACAATACATCCTTCATTGTGCAGGCAGCCTTTAAGGCCAACAGTAGGCCCTTGCCATGAATTCTTGATAGTGGATGCTCCACTCATATGACAGGAAATAAAAAAAATTTCTCAAGTCTAAATATTGAAGAAAGTGGATCAGTTAGATTTGGAAATAACGATGGTGCAAGAATTGAAGGAAGAGGAACTGTTAACATCAATAGTGAAAAATTGAAATCTCATAATGTATTGTAAGTCAATTGCCTAAAACATAATCTTCTGAGTGTCAGTCAAATCTGTGATTAGGGTAATGAAGTGACTTTCACCAAAAATGGTTGTGTAGTTAAAAGCATTGAAAGGGGAAAGACTGTGGCACATGGAATCAAAACTGGAGGCAACTTATATGTTCTCTCAGAGACCAATGACAACAAATGTTTGATGAGTCAGGATGATGAGAACTGGTTGTGGCATAGAAGGCTGGGGCACATTAATTTCAAGAACCTTGCCAAGATAAGTAGACAAGAGTTAGTGAAAGATCTTCCCATTTTCAAGGTTCCAGAAAATCATGTATGTGGACCATGTCAGAAAGGAAAGCAGGCAAAAGCAACATACAAGCCAAAGGAGTTTCATGTCAGCAAACCACTTGACCTAATTCACACAGACTTGTGTGGGCCCATGAAAACTCAAGCCATTGGAGGAGAAAGGTACTTTATCTTATTTATTGATGAGTACTCTAGGATGACCTGGGTGATGTTTCTGAAGGACAAAACTAAAGCTCTTGACAACTTCAAAGCATTCAAGAAGAGAGTAGAAAATGAGACAGGAAACACAATTAAGTGTTTAAGGTCTGATCAAGGCAAAGAATTTACATGGAATGAATTCACCAAATTCTGCAATGAAAGTGGGATCAAAATTCAACATTCAGCAGCCAGAACACCTCAGCAAAATAGAGTGGTTGAAAGAAAGAACAGAACAGTGCAAGAAATGGCTAGAACTATGATGGTAGAAAATAACACAGCAAAACATTTCTGGAGAGAAGGCATCTATACTGCAGTGCATATCACCAACAGATGTCTACTAAGGCCTCATGAGAACAAAACACCTTATGAATTGTGGTTTGGGAGGAAAGCTACAGTGAAGTATCTCAGGGTTTTTGGTTTAAAGTGTTACATCAAGAGGAAGGAAGAGAATCTTGGCAAGTTTGATGACAGAGTTGATGAAGGCATCTTTTTAGGATACTCTTTCAAAAGAAAGGCCTATAGATGTTACAACAAGAGACTAAAAAGGGTGGTCAAAAGTTCTGATGTCAGAATTGATGAACAATTACCCTACTCCAAGAGAGCTGAGCCAGAAAGTACAGTGTTTGAAGAAATTGAAGATAATGAAACAGTGGCAGCTGAAAAGGGACAACAATCAGAGGTAGAATCAGAATTACAAGAGGTTGAGGTGGAAATGCAAAAAGATGGAAGACCAAAGGACAACAAATGGTTAAGGATTCATCCAAATCATCAAGTAATTGGAGATCCCAATGCTGGGATGCAGACCAGGAGAATGAAGACATCTACTTTCTCCTTATTATCAGAAGTGGAACCCAAGACTGTACATGAAGCTGGCAAGGATGAGAACTGGATGAAAACCATGAATGAAGAGCTTGATCAAATTGAAAAGAATAACACATGGGAGTTAGTTCCAAGACCAACAAACAAAAATGTCATTGGCACAAAATGGGTCTTCAGGAACAAGTTGAATGAAGATGGAAAGGTGGTCAGGAACAAGGCCAAACTGGTGTGTAAAGGCTATGCCCAAGTGGAAGGAATTGACTTTGAGGAGACTTTTGCTTCAGTGGCTAGACTTGAGTCCGTCAGGAAGTTCTTAGCTCTGGCAACTCACAAAGGCTTCAAGGTGTACCAAATGGATGTCAAATTTGCATTTTTAAATGGTAACCTTGAAGAAGAAATGTATATTGAGCAACCTGAGGGTTTTCAACTTTGTGATGATGGCGATAAGGTGTGCAAAATGAAGAAAGCCTTATTTGGGTTGAAGCAAGCTCCAAGAGCCTGGTATTCAAGACTGGACACTTATCTGCATCAATTGGGTTTGCGAAGGGGAATAGTGGACAGCAATCTGTATGTCATGACAGAAGATAGTAGTCAGTTGGTAGTTGTGGTCTATGTGGATGACATCATCTTCGGAGGACATTGTGAGAAGCTATGTAAGAAATTTGCTGAGAAAATGAGGATAGAGTTTGAGATGTTCTATGCTAGGGGAGTTATCCTATTTTTTGGGTCTACAAGTTCAGCAGAGGCAAAATGACATTTTCATCTCTCAAATGAAGTATACCAAGGAGATGTTGAAGAAATTTGTGATGGAGGATTGTAAACCACTGGGGACACCAATGACAGTGAATATCAAGCTGAGCTCAGAAGATGATTCACCAATAGTTGATCAGACATTGTATAGGTCAATGATTGACAGTTTACTATACTTGACAGCTTCAAGGCCTGATATTTTGCAAGCAGTGTGCCTGGTGGCCAGATTCTAGGCTTATCCAAAGGAGACTCATCTGATGGCAGTAAAGAGAATACTCAGATATTTGAAAGGCACAACGGACTATGGATTGTGGTATCCAAAGATTGGAAGGTTCACACTTACTGCATTCTCAGATGCAGACTGGGCTGGTAGCATTGATGACAGAAAAAGCACTAGTGGTGGTGCATTCTTTCTAGGAAAAAGCTTAGTGGCATGGCACAGTAAGAAACAGGAATCTGTTTCCTTATCTACAGCAGAGGCAGAGTACATTGCAGCGGCAGCTACATGCACTCAAGTAATCTGGATGAAAAGACAAATGTCAGATTTCATTATTACTTGTGAGGAGCCAGTAGTCATCAAATGTGACAACATGAGTGTAATTAACATCTCTAAGAATTCGGTGCAACACTCAAGAACCAAACACATTGATATAAGATATCATTATTTGAAGGACAAGGTGCTTGAAGGGGAAGTGAGACTGGATTTTGTTCCTACAGCAGACCAGATGGCAGACATCTTCACCAAGGCTCTTCCAAAGGACTCCTTTGAGAAACTCAGAGACCAGTTAGGAGTGGTGACTCTTGGCACACTGTAGATGGCACATGTGCAGGGGGATTTTATGCCTACATAGCCTCATTTTTCATCTGTAGGATTGGAAAGATGCGGTGGGCACTCCTACAGGTGAGGCTATGTAAGGGGAGTTCATATGAAGGGGGAGTACCTACGAAGGGAGAGTATTTCTGTTTATATGTCCTTTGAGACTTGTTGTCAAAGGGGGAGAAAGGATGTGTGCAGAAAGGATGTGTGCAGTCATCTGATGTAATATGGGTTGCCAACAATTCCAAAGGAGGAGATTGTTGGAACCTTGGCCAAGTTGAGATTGTCATTGTTGGCAACTCTAAGTTTACAGAGTGATATGGAGGAGAGAGAGTATCTGAAGTCCCACTGGCAGACATGATGACTGGGACAGTGCTCTAACAGCAGTTGATGTGAGAGAACAATGAAGAAAGCTGATAAGAAAGTCCAAATAAAAAGAGAGAGAAAGAAGAGAGAGAAACATGAGGAGAGAGAAAGAGGAGAGAGAGTGGGTGGGGACCAGGTGGATCCCACCTTAGGTGGCCAGGCCAGCATGGCAGCCAGCCCAGGCCAGCATGGCAGATGCCCACGGCACCAGGCCAGCAAGCCATGCCAACATGCACGGCAAGGGGGCCATGCACACAGGCCATGCACAGCAAGGGCCAGCATACACAGCCACGCGCATGCTGCACAGAAGCACAGCCTCGCAGCAGGAGCTTTGCGCTCAGCATGCCGCAAGCCAAGCACAGCGCAGCAGCGCGCAGTAGCATTGTCGCCGTCTTGCCGCAAGCAAGCAGGCAGATAGCGTAGCAGCGTGCAACAACATCGCCGCGCGCGCGCCGCAAGCCAACACAAGGCAGTTGGCCTGCACACAAGCTGTTCAACCTAATGCCGCACAGAGGAAAAAGTTTCAGACCTTACTGGAAAAAAATCAACTTATAGGGCATTACCACACATTCATAGGGGTATTTTGGTCTTTCGAAAAAGAGAAAATTCCATTTCAATGGCTCAGATCAAGCCACGCACATCAGATCCAAGATCGGTGGCTCAAACAAAGGCGGGCTATGATGTAGCGCTGGATTCATGCCTAGATTCCATCGCGTGCGCTTTCATTGGCGGAATGCAACTTAAACCAGTGATCCGCACCGCATGGAGCAGAACCCAAGTCTCAGTGTATCGCGCACATGATACGTCGGCGTCCTAGATCTCGATCTGACGGCCGAGGCGCATTTCGATCGCGCCTGACGTGATGAGGCCGATCTGAAGGCCCAGAATTAATCCCGCCTTTTCAATAAAGATCCAACGGCAGATCTTCAAGATTCTTCTCTCCGCCAATCAAAACTCGACAACGTCGTACGGTACGACAGAAGGGCAGCGATTATGTGCGTCGCGGCGCACCAAATCGAGTAGAAAGATGCCGTTTGGAATAATCTGATCGGCCGAACTTTAGATGGCCATATCTTGGCCTTCCGATCTCCGATTGAGGCGATTCAAAAGCCCATGAGCTTCTCTCTTAGAGCTGAATCTGTTAGAAAGAAAAAAAAGGGGTTTTGGCAGGAAGAGCTATGGGTTTTGGCAAACAAAATGGATTTGGGGCTTTCTTTGAAGAAAAAATCCCTCTCCACCTCCTTCCATCTAATATACATGATCATTTGAGTAGTTTGGAGGGAAGTGTGAGCATGAGTGATAGTTTGATGTGAATGATGTTGTGAAAGATGCATTGGAAGAATGCCAGAGTTCCACTCTATTAAAGAAGCTTATCTATCACTACTGGAGAGCTTGGAACGTCTATGTTGTGAGCACCAAACTTGTTGTTATCACGCTGGGAAGGTAATCACGCACGCAAACCTTATGTTGTGAGATGCATTATGTTGGGAATGGTTTGTACACATTCCATATTAATTTCATTATAACCTGTCAAGTTGGGGCTTGATAGGATTGAGGGTAGTTGCCCAGAATTCTAAGTTGCAGCTTGGATTACATTGTGGTATAACACCAAGTTGTTGTAGCAGAAGAATACTATTGAAGTAGCGTATTGGGTATAATATGAAATCCTGGTTAGGGTATTATCCCGTGGAGTAGCCATCATAGTGTGTGATAGGTGAACCACGTTATATGGTATGTCTTGTGGATGTGCATATTTTTGTTGTGTATGTGAAGTGCGTGGGTTGCAGGTCTGGGTGTACACACTAGGTAGGCCAAGCCTCTGGTATGGATACCTGTAGGTGTGTGGCATGGTATGTTACACGAAATGTGTAAATAAACAGATATGTGAACTAGTCAGCTCAATGCAGACACGGCTAAGACAGAGCACTCAAGGCACAGTGTTTAATCAGTCAGGACAGGCCTTACATAGTTGGGAAGATTTTTAGTGGTTGATTCACCCCCCCCTCTCAGTGTCAACCTGGGAATTACACTTTTAAAGTTCTATTTTTTCTTTCTACAATACCATTGGACTCAGGTTGATATGGTACAGTAGTTTAATGAATTATGTCATTTTCTTCACAAAACTGAGATAGGCTATAATTGTCATACTCAGTCCCTTTGTAGACTCTTAACCTTTTAATTTTTCTATCTAGCTGATTCTCTACTTCAAGCTTATATGCTTTAAAAGTATTTTCAGCTTCATCTTTAGATTTCTAGGAGATATACTTTAGTATACCTAAAATAGTCATCAATGATGATTATATAATATTTAATGCCTCCCCTTCACTCATTTGATTTGAAATCAGCTAAGTCACTATGGATCAATTCTAAAAGGTTAGTTTGTCTTTCTATAGACTTATGAAATATTTTACTAATTTTAGCCTCTATGCATATTGGGCATTTATGAGGCAGAGGTTTGGACTACCCTTGTATATATCATAGGTTGGATAATCTTTTCATATAAGGTGTGCTACGATGTCCTAGTCTACCATGCCATATATCAAAAGACTCAATCAAGTAAGAAGAAGAAGGAACTTCATTCAATACATTATCAATACTCATTAAAAGAGACCACTGTTAGGATATCTTTTTCCCATATATTTATCCCCTAAAGTACAATAACTTTGTCTACTTCAAAACTTAGCTTTATTCCAGCTTTGTTTAGACGAAAATTAGAAACCAGATTCCTTCTTATATTTGGGACATGCAACACTTCATTCAGCACTAAGGTCTTTCCAGATGTCAGTTCAGTGCAACTTGACTTTTACCCATAACTTGAGAGGTTTGAGAGTTTTTTATGTACACTAAGTCATTTGCTTTTATCAGTGAATATTTGGCAAAAGATGATCGATCAACATAAATGTGCTTAGTGGCTCCAATATCAATAATCCACTCCTTCGGTTTTTCAACCAAATTTACCTTAGTTACCACAGCTACAAATAAATCCTCTTCAGTGAAGTGCACCTTCATTTTGTCATTTCCTTGTTTCTTCTTAAGAGCCCGACAGTTTTTCTTGAAGTGACCCAATTTTCCATAGTAAAAGCATCCTTTCTTGGCCTTCTTGAATTTACCTTCCTTCTTCACTTGAAGAAACTTCTTGGACTTGTCTCTCTTCTCATTTTTACCATTTTTTACAAGATTAGCCTTGGTTTTGTATTCCTTGTCTTTTTTTATCCTATCAATTTCACGGTTCTTCTCTTCAATCTTGATTCATATTATATAATGCTCCAAAGTTCAGTCCTTTGATTTATGCTTCATGTGTGACTTAAAATCACTTCATGAGTTAAGCAACTTCTCAATTAATGTTGCAGAAACAAACTGTTCTGGAAGAGTGATTCCTTCTTTCACAAGGCTAGCAATCAGAACTTGGAACATACCCATTTGCATAAAAATATTCATGCCTTTCTTCATTTTGAAATTTAAGAAGTTGACAGTCGCATACTTCTTACTTCCAGCATCTTCCAGGGAATATTTTTTATCAAGTGCTTCTCATATAGTATAAGCATAGTAATATGAGAAATACACATTATACAGCTCATTAGTCATTGCATTTAGGATCCGATTCTTGTATTAGAAGTCAGCAGTTATCCATGCAGCCCTCTTTGACTTGATTTCAGGATCATCGGATTCCTCTAGATTTTCTCAGTAAGAGTGATCATGGCACCAATTGGGATAGGGCAAAATGCATCATTTGCCTCGTTTATAGTTTCAACCATTAAATGGTTCTATACTATCAAACTCAGACATGATGCACATCTTTTCCATAACCAAACCAACTTCAGTGATCAAACCAGATTTAGAACCAGCCATGATAATAGTCTCTATAATATATATAAATACAGTCTTAAGAATTGTTATAAAAATAACAAGGTACAACAATATATATTGTATAGACTAATAATAATAAAACAAGCAATTAATTATTATTCAATAATTAATAATCAAATGATAATGAACAGACATGCAATAATCATATATGCATACAATAGGTTATATTTCAATCTAACTATATGCTAAAATCTGGAATGTACATAAATAAAAATATAACAATACATACCTCTAAATGGAACAGAAATGAAGGTAGGGTTGAGTCGTGTTGGTACACTGCCCTTAAGACTGTATTTGCCCCTTATATGGTGCAATAGGTCCCCACAAATCAGCCTCCAAGATAAAACAACCCTTCTGAAGGACACCCACTCTGTGTGCACTTCACTGTTAGGTGTATGCAGACCTGATAGTTAAGATCAGCTATCCTTTCAAACCAACGAGATTAGACCCTTCGATTAAATAGAGTAGAGGGAGTGAGTTGGAGAGAAAGAAAGGAGAGAGACTCGAATTTGGAATGAATTTGATGGCAGGGATCGTCCTCTATTTATAGCCTTCAGATTCCAATTGTCGTGATCGTACTAGATCTCTGATCCTGAGATCGACGGTCGAGATGGTGTCTGTTGGGTGTAGAGATGTACCTCTACAGTTACGTGCCCTTCCAAAAGGGTATCTGGGTAGGGTGTGTCCGAATCCGACAAAACCCACACCCACACCCCGCAACCCATGGCCCACAGCCACTGTCGAGGTCTGATCCGGTCCGGCGCCTATGTGTGTGTGTGTCAACCGAGCTTAGTTTTCTTTTTGGTGCTCAATAAGTAGAGGACACTCCCTACGAATAAAGACTTCTCCTTCACAATCTCTAAGCAATGTGGGACTAAAAAGTCATACATTGCATAGACCAACTCAAAAATGAAAATCAATTTTCGTCTAAAATCAAAAACCAAATTTTGAAGCCAAAATGAAAAAGAAGAGTTTGAGTTAAAAAAATTTCTTGAAACTTCTTTTGAAAAAGTATTTTGACTTTTGAACAACAGTTTGCGATACAGTAAATGAGTGGCTATGTCCTTTTTCGGAAAAAAAAATGATGAGATTTAACTATGCAATGGTTAGTTGCCACCTGTTCATAGAACTCATAGGATCATAGGATGCTATCACATGATAGTGGCATGGACAGTCCCGTTGTAGACCGGTGCCTATTTTATTTTTTCACGCTTATAGGCGGTGAGTTATGGAAGTTGTATGAGGCATCGGTTGAACCTGTTAGACGAACCATTGTTTTGTGTTAAAAGTTCTAGTAATTGAACCCCTCTACATCCACTTGATTTAAAAAAAGTAGAAAGTAAAAAATTTCAATCAGAGGTTGGTTGGAATTAAGTTTTTTAATCTTAGTGGATCCAATCCGAGGTTAATGGATGGACCATTCAGCTGATCTTTTTCTCACTGTCACGGGGTGAGTTATTATCTTTAACAAGAATTAGTGTGTATGTATCATTTTATGCTTAGCTATTTAAATAAAACTTTCAATTGATTAATTTGGACAACATGTGATCATGGTTACACTTGTATGAGTTTAGGATCCAATTTCTATTTAGACTTTAATATAACAATGGTTCAAGCGAGTGGTTTACTAGCGGCCTTATTATATAAGTGTATATTTTTTTAATCATTTGCCTATGGATTTAAAATTGTTTGAATTATGCAATGACCGTACATGAGATGTTGGAGCATAAATCCAATTAATGGCAATTAAGGCTTAATTGGTTAGCCTAATTGTTTGTCTATCTAAGACAACATGCATTGCATAATGTACCTTGGTCGAATAAATAATATATCGGTTTTTAGGCAAGTTATATGCAATAAAATTGCATGGTAATATGCATTGATATTTTTTTTATATTTGTCAAAAGTAATTTTAGTGGCTTGCTATATTTGATATGTTCGTAATTGTGTGCATAGGTAAATAAGAATGAAAATATGAGAGTTTCGGGGTCTCACACTAAAGGTATTCTCATTGGTATAAGGGAAATATTTTAAGGTAGAGTTATCTTATCGTGGTTAATTTCTCATTGGTAATTTATTTGGTAGATCCCTTGACTTCATACTTTGTTTTGAAGAAAAGAAAAGCGACTAAGGTGTGAATCCTACCGATAAAAATGCTTCTGAGTTAAAAGTAATTTTTTTATAATTCTATTTCTAATAAATACTTTTGTAAGAAAGAAACTTGTTTGGTAATATTGAGTAAGAAGTACTTTTTTATTTAAAAAAAAAGTACAAATATGTTGTGTTTGGAAGTTGGAAGGCACAATAACAACAATACTTCTCATACTTTTACAAAATATTGTTCTACAATAATAGAAAAACAAGAGAGACATTTCAAAAGAACATTATCAAACGTAGCCTTAATTCCCTTCGAAAGATCCTATCTTCATGTGTGGTAGAGACTTCCCACTTCTCTCTATGTAGCGGCCTGCTTATGTGTTAGATACAACAATATGTTAGCATGGTTTTTTTTTTTCCGCACGATCCATTTAGAGAAGCATTTTGGATGATCCTAGTTTTTCGCGTGTCACATTTTTTTTACTTGTTGGAATTTGGATATGTTATTAAATCATCATTAATGCCTAAAACTTCATATAAGCATATACTCTTTTTTTTTTTTGGTAAAAATATGGACATATATTTAGAAAATCTTAAAATATATAGTGCTAAGAGATGACACATGACTAATCCAAGGTGTGGCCTATGTATCCAATTGTTGGTTGACCACAAAGAACCTCCACATGGCTAAAAGGAGACAAGATGTACAATGAGATTCTCCCCATATTGGTGATGTGAATTAGAGATTAGGGTGTCAAATTGGACGGTTTAGAGTAATCGAGACGGTTCGTTACCGTTTTAGGTTGACCCAAAGATGCTAAACCTAGAACGGTCCTCTTTGGGATCCAAACCGGTACAAGCTGTACAGTGAAGCTCTCTATATAAGCAGCCATGTGCACTAGAAATGATGGTGTCAACAAATGGGACAGTTGAGTGGAATCGGGATAGTTCCTTACTGGTTTAGGTCCCAAAGAGGGAAAACCCAGAACTGTGTCCCATTTACAAATGGTTTTAAAATTAAGATCCAACTTGGGGGGGAAGGGAAGGGGTTGAAACGCATTCTATTGAAATTGGGGAAAAATTATTCAAATTATACCCCAAGTATACAAATAATTTAATATATATATCTAAACATACAAAATCAAACATTAATTTTTAAGTATATAAACACAACTCTACTTCCCAGAAAAAAACCCCTCAAATAAATCCAACTACCAAATCATCAACACTGAATCAAATTTAAATCCCAAATGACTCAAATTAACGTCCTTCCTATACGTCAATAACCCAGATCACCAATGATACTCCCGAACTATTATATCAATATATATATATAAATACATTGGGAGATGGGCCGACTGAAATTCCGCCCTTGGCCGGCGGCAAGTGGGCGGGAGAGGATTTTTATACTATATATATCACTCATTTGTCATCAACATTTCAAATTCACTTGATGTAATAGTGTCAAACAATCGAAGATTATTACGCCGATGTGAGTACCTGAGCGGTGAGTGGCAAGGTTTTAGTATGCATATTGACCGAAGATGGTCTGATTCCCGATCGGATCGGCCTGGACCGAAAAGGATCAGCTTTTTTGTGTTGAAATTCCATATTGACCATGTTGACTTGGGGGGTTGCGTGGGATTAGTCCCGTCGGCCGAGCCCATCCCGATCCATAAAACCACTTCCTCAAACAAACGGTTGAAGCTAGGAGTGAAATTCAACTGAGTGAATGTAACTTGCCCGAAATGGAAACCGTAATATGTTTTAACATATTTAACAATCTTTATTAAATTTTAATAATAAGACAAATTGGTTCCAATTTCTAACCGGTCGGTTTGGGACCTCTCTGATTTCTGGTCTTGGATCTAAATTTGGAGATTTATTTTATGGGCTTATGTAATATTTGACAAGATCCAAATCCTCTCCTCCCAAAGGTTTGGGAGGCGGGGCAGCTACCACTAGTCGATGCCCGACACGTGGGTGTCGGCTAGATCCAAGTTGGTGCATAAGTCTACACCCCCTGTCGGCTCATCTTATCGGCTCAGATGGAGGGTTTGGATCCAGCCGACACCCACGTGTTGGGCATCGACTGGTGGGAGTACCAGGCCTCTTCCTGAACCCCTGGGAGGAGAGGATTTGAATACATATTTGACATCTTCAATACTTTTTCTAGATTCTTGGATCTTTGAACATTAAAACGGTTTGATTTGCCCTTTCACAAGAAACTTATCAAAGACTATTATTCTCTCACCCTTTTATTACTATTCGTCAAAACATGCAAAACAGTGGCCAATCCCCCGAGCTTGCCTGTGATGTTTGGTTTTGAATGTAAGAACTGTTCGAGGTTTTGTGTACGAAGGTGTGAAAGGTGGTATGTTTAATACAGATTCAAATCGTATCCTGTATGGGTATCAACAGGAGACTCAGCTGCCTATAGCCGATGCCCCGACACGTGGCATCAACTGAATCATAGCCGATCATGGAGCGCTGGTGCATAAGGTGAAAGCACTCTACGTTTCACCTTATCAAATCCATGATCAGCTCAGATTCAACCGATGCCATGTGTCGGGCATCGGCTACAGGCAGCCGAATCTCCTGCCGATACCCAGACAAGAGACGATTTAGATCCGTTTAATACCATATGGCTCTTTGTTATGTCTTAAATTTTTGCTTAATACCTACCCACATTGACGCATAGATATGTCAATATGATCTGTGATATAGAGAGGGTAATGTCAAGCTTATTGAAGTGTATATGTCCAACCCAAAAGCTTGAATGTGGACGTGGGCTTACCCATCGGTATACCTACCACGCAATTAGGCACCGGCAAGCCGGAGGGTGCATGTTCAACACTCCGTACATCACATCTTGGGGCACTCCCTTTCTCCAGCCACCTCCTCTTATTCGTAGTGGGTTCACCTTGGCAATGAAAAGAAAAAAAGCTAACTAAATTATTAGGTGGAGAGGTTTTCAATCCAAAAGCTTAAAACAATTACTTCAAGAGACCCAACTGATATATGAAATCGTTCAAGATACCATATTTATTTGATTTAAGATTATTCCCAACAAAACTTAATACTATTATCACTGTATATGTCAGGTCATTCCAATGTGAATCCTAAGAGAATAGTTCACTTGCATGTACTTGTATCCTCCTTGATCTCATCACTATCTATATCCAATGGGTCTCACACTCTATAGATGGGTCCCACAATACATCGATAGTGATGAGATCCCATAGAGAGTACAGGTACATGCAAATGATCCGAACTCGAATCCTAAGACTGTTTAGATGTCCCCCCCACCCAAAAAAAAAAAAAAAAAAAAAAAGAAAAAAAAACTGACAATCATCAATTTATGGGTCTATCTCAAAATTTCATTTTTTTTATTGACACCCAAATACAAAATAAACCATTTAAATAAACTATGGCTTTATTTGGAATGTATTATAGAATTAATTATATAATACATTATAACATATATAGTTGTTTGGATGGTACTTATTTATATTTAAAATAAATTGATATAATTTAAAATCTACAAATAGGTTAGAAGGTGTTTATCATTATTGTGATAATCTATTATCATTCATTTATATCTAATGGTATTAAATGGTTATTATTCATGATTTATAATTTATTCTTATAAATAATTTATTATAAATAAATCGTCAACCCATATATAAACTATACCAAAAAAAGCCTACATAAAGTGGTGGTTTTATCATATTATCTTGAATCCCCGAACATCATCTTTTATCTGATAAATGATTACCATAAAGCCATTCTTGACTTTTGATTCTTTGAATATTAAAAGGTTTGACTCTTTGTACCTTAATTAAAAAAAAAGGAAAAATTTCACCTATACCCCAAGAAGTATTGCTAACATCATCTACTACCCCACAGGTTTGGAAAATCATCAACTACCACCTATAATCTTTGCACCGTTAACCAAACAGACCCAATCCGATAACAGAATCCAGTTAGATGTTGATGTTAGCTGAAATGGAACTTTTGATGGACAATACTGCCTTTAGAGTAAAGGTAAAAGACAATTTTACCCTTCTTCTTTTTCTTCTTTCTGTCTCTTCCTTCCTCTTTCCTCTTCTGCTCTTCTTCTTTTCCTGGTTTCAATCTTTCTTCTTCTTTCCTCTTCTGCTCTTCTTCTTTTCTGGGTTCCAATTTAACATCCGTTCGTTTGCTGAACACAAAGCCCACCGGAGTCCTCGCACTCGACACATCTTCTCGACGACGTTCCCCATTCTAACTGAAATCCAGATTGCAAGGCACCAGGAGATGTTCATCAATGCTTCAGGTTCTCTGGTTGTGTATGCACCGGTGGATTTTTAATCTCCTTGTTATCTGTTCTCATTGAATCTAGGTCACAGTTCGGATACGGATGAACCATCGACGAGTAAAGCCTCTCGATGATTCCATCCCGTCGTTCCTTCAATTCGTTTTCGTAGTCCAAAGAGGCAACAGAGATTGCCGTTTCTATGAAAGTCCAAACATCCACCCCAAAATTCCTCAAAATAGACCTAAAGTCATCATCGTCCATTATAACGAACAATCCGATCCACAAATTTCACCTGATTTTTCCCATCTAAAACTGATTCAAAGTACCAAGAGTTTGGAAATCATACAATCTACAAATCGATCATATCAAAATATGTATACAATATTCTCACCATATTCAACATATTTTGGGACGTCCAATTCCTTCGAATCTACATCATCGTCATCATCGTCGGAAGCCAATGAGCTTTGAGTTGTAGAAGCATGGAAATCAAAACCAATCCACTTCTGCTTCTTTCTCTCATTACTCTTTCCTCCAAATCAAAGGACCAAAACTCAGCTAATCCACTTGATAAGTGTGATTTCTATATTTTTATTCCCTTTGCATTATGTTTTTTAATATGTTTTATGCCTTATTAAAGTGAATAGAATGAATTTTATAAGTTCGGCATATTTTAGAGACTTTGTGAATTAATTGCTAAAAGATGAGAAAATTTCAGCATTCTTAATATTGATGTTTTGAGCTTCATGTAGGTTTATGAAGTGGAAAGAGTTTCCAAATTGAAAAGTGATCTTCAGTAAAGTTGTAGAGAACGTCTCAAGCTATTCAAAATGGTATTATAGAGAAAAATCCAAGTTCATTTGGGCCTCTAAACGTTGCCTTAAAGTCTGACACAAAAATCTGATCCGAATCTGAATCGGAGCAACCGTATAATTTGATTAAAGCATTCAACGGTAGATAAAATTTTCATAAAGAGTCTCCTAATCAAGTTAGGAAACCTGACATAGAAGGGCTTGAATTTACTTGGTATTTAAGTTAGATAGAGAAACTATTATTGTAAGTGTAAGACCCGCACTCTGTAAACCCGGTCTAAACCTTGGTTTTGTGTCGTAGCAGGTCTTCCGATCATCACCGGGCCAGACGGGACGAGCGGATGACAAACAGGTACGAAATCGGATCAAAGACGGTCAAATAATCATCATTTTATGTTGACCGGTCGATGGTACCGGTCGATCGGTCAGCTCTGTGCAACTGAGTGCGGAGATCTGGAATTGGATCTCTGTGGGTCCCATTTTCCTAAACCCTAATGCCTGAACCTTCCTAATTCTAATAGGGTTACTAAACCCTAATGTTCGCCTATAAATACACCCTTAAACCTCCTCAAATCCTTTCCATTATCTCTCATAAACCCTAGAGAAGAGAAGGCGGTTGGAAAGGAGAAGGAGCTAGGAAGAAGAAGGAGGTGCCGCCATTACCGTTCGACGACGCTCACGTTACGCCAGTCAACGGTAAGTGTTTTAATCATTCTTCTTACCTTATGACTTTAGGTTAGTTGTGTGGGTGGATCAATACCATGCAAAGTAGGTATTGATCTAAAACCCTAAATTGGATATTAAACCCTAAGTTACCGTCAAACCCTAGATTTGAGTTCCGAGATGATATTCATCGAAACTAGACTCGAATGAGTTGGGGATAACTCTAACTTAAAGCTTAGACTTATAATGGTTAGGAGAAACCCTGAAAATCCAAGGAGATCGATCGACGGCAGTCGAAAAATCAAGTGTATGGTCTTCCGGAGACATACCGGTCGACCATACCGGTTGCTAGTTTGCTCACAGAGCTGCAACCGGTATGTTGCGACCGGTCAACTCTGAAAGGCTGGTTTTGGACTTTGTTGGTTTTCGACCAACGTGAAACCCTAAGAAAACTATTCTAATGAAACCCTAATAATATTGTAGGACTTTGTGACTTCCCGTTTGGATCTTGCGACGTGGAGCAAGCTAACAAACGAGCGTCAGGTAAGGGAATCTGACCTAAACCTAATAATTAATGGACAGTAAATCGTTGTTAACCACCTGATTAGATCTGATGTGATGTTTGTGCATATTCACATGCCATCTTTTAATTTCAGTTATTATTACTGTTCATGCATTGTTAGGATGTGATTGTTAAGCATGTGATTGTTTTCGTTAGTGTGTGGAGTGGGGCATGGGCCTGGGATCGTTCCTTACACTAGCACCTTTTGTAGTATTCTGTCTTAACATGCTTGGTACGGGTGGGGCATCAGGAGAAGGTCGTGGTACGGTGGTCTCCAATGTTGATGCTGGCCTGGCCATGGTTATGTGGCATTGTGGTCTCCGAGGTCGACGTTGGCTTGTCCACGATGCTTTAGCTCTATCTCTATGTCGTAGGGAGTTATGTTGGGATAGGGTCTACCTGCGTATTGTTTCTATCCTAGTGGGTTAGTTACGGATAGGGCATCAGGGGAGGTGTGGGAATGCCTTAGCTCTATCTCTATGCCGTAGACGGCTGTGCTGGGATAGAGCATACATTGATGACATATAGGATTGGTTAGTTGCGAGTCCAATTTGTGAGCCCTGGCCAGTAGGGGCTTAGGTACTGGTATGGGTAGAGCATCAGGGGAGGTACGGGGGTATCTTAGCTCTATCTCTATTCCACGATGGGTGTATGTGGGCCAATGGGGGTGTGATCCATGAGGTGCCACACACTCGTGTATAGAGGTGCGGGGGCCACCAAACCTTTCTATAGCACATTGCAAACTTAAAACCAGACCACAGCATAAAATGATTGTTACTCATGCATAATATTGTGAAACTGTCTGATTGTCTTACTGAGCTAAGTTGTGAGCTCACCCTTTGTATATATACATGTTTTTAGATGTTGATGCAGGTTACACTGTGGATGACTACATGAACACTCCGACTTATGGTGGTGTTGCTGCGTTGGATGTACAGGCAGGAGAGGACGAGCATGACGCTTCATGCGAGTGCCCTTTCTGCGTGTACCTGTGATTGATTTTATTTAATTGTTTCAGTTAGTTTCGGTTGACTTTTAAAGGGGTGTAATGATATTATATTTTATGATTGGATTTGAATAATGGGATATTTTATTTAAATTATCAATAGATACTCAGTTCATTCTATTTAAAGACTTCCGCTGTATTATTTATATTCTGATTGTGGTTATGTGTAATGGGTTTGAATGAGTGGACACGGCCTATTCGAGATCCTGATGTGAACCGTTGGTTCAATGGCGGTTCACTCACACCATTCTGGTTGGATCAGAATTGGGGTGTGACAACTTGGTATCAGAGCCCTCGGGCTCTGTCCAACAAACCATATTGCAGTTAACTAAGTCGATGAACTGAGTTAGGAAATATTAAAAATTTTTAATACAAACACACCCTAAGCATTGTTTGATACTTGAGACGGATTAAGAAAGAGCATAATATACTATACTAAATATGAAACTTAACATGTGCACATACACTAGTTAGGTGAAGCATGAAAACTTTCATTAAATAAGAAAAAAGAGTATCAGATAAATAGTGCTACAGGGTATAGTCCACAAACCGGACAGTTACCCTGTTATATAAACCGTCAAGTGAAAGAAAATAAAAGGGACAATCATGGGGTAGGGGGCCTAGGAGGAATAGGGTCTGCTATGTCATAATCTCGCTCGTAAGCGACCCTAAGCCAGTGTACCTGGTCCTGTGTCACCCGTAGGCTACGAGCCAGACGTCCCAACTCTTGACCCATCTCTCGCTGAGACTCGAGGATGACCCTTTGGGTGTCCCTGATCTCAGTAAACATGCTCAACGCCCGAGTCTGGAGGGAATAATACAACACAACCGACGCATGGTAGTCCAGGGCCGATGGGCCAACCCCAGAATGTACCACCACCGCACCAGTTTCCGTCATTTTCTGCTTATCAGGGAGCATATCCGTATCCACCACCATGGTACGGAATGAATACACAGGGACAACATGATCTGAGTCGGGCGGTGGACAGATTCCTAAAGCTGAAGCCTTCTTCATTCACAGGTAAGACAAGGAAACCATTGTGGCCAGCACAGTGGATTGCAGAAATAGAGAAGAATTTTTGACTGATGACTTATACAGAGGATGAAAAGGTCCTGTTTGCCACTCATATGCTGAAGGAAGATGCGAATGCTTGGTGGAATTCTACACGGGCATATCTGGAGACGAAGCATACATAGGTGGATTTGGAAGCATTCAAAGTTGCCTTCTTCGATAAATACTTCCCGAAGAGTTTCAGGGATCAGATGGAGAGGGAGTTCCTCAATCTACAGCAGTCTCAGTCGACTGTGGATGCTTACCAGCAGAGGTACGAGGAGTTATTTTTCTTCGCACCGGTAAGTATGCAAGAAGAAGAGACCAAGACACGTAGGTTCACCATGGGACTACGTGGAAGCAACAGAGAGCACATATTGGGTCTGGACAAGAAAATTTACAATGAGGCTATGCAGGTTGCGAGGGTGATAGAGTCCAGTCAGCGGGATAGCTTCTTCGCTCAGAACAGGGGAGTGAAGAGATCCGCTATTGAGAGTTCTGGTGGCGGTAACAATAGACCTTTCCGTCCATACAGGGGTCAGACAGCTACAGTACCTGCTAGAAACAATACGGCACCACCTGTGCCACAGAACGTCGAATTCAACCCGAATATCAAATGTTTCAACTGTCAGCAAGTGGGTCATATTGCAAGGACCTGCACTAAGCAACCTCCCCAGCAAGGAAAAGTATATGCGGTCACCACTGAAGAGGCAGCTGCATCACCTGATGTGGTCACTGATATGACTCTATCCCTTACTATTTGGCTTACTATTTCATTGTGTGTATGCGCATGTAGAACTAAGGGATAATAATAAAATTTCAGCAATTGTAAATGTAGCTGGTATACCTGCCAGAGTACTATTTGACTCTGGGGCCACACACTCCTTTGTTTTTATTTCTTTTGGGAAGCGAATGGAGTTACCAATTAAGCACTTGAACCCAAGCTTGATAGTTCGCTCCCCACTAGGAGTCGAAGTGGTTTTGACTGAATATTATGGACCATGTACTGTATGTATTGAGGGCTGAGACTTAGAAGCAAGTCTGGTACTACTCGAGATGGCAGACTTTGATGTCATCTTGGGAATGGATTGGCTAGGCCATCATTCAGCTATCCTATTATGTGGTGAAAGGAAGCTTGTGCTTATAGACAAAAAGGGAAAGGAGTATAGTTTAACTGGGATTAGGCTATCTAGGAAGCGGAAGCTGATCCTCTCCGCCCTAAAAGCCAAGCGATGCTTAGAGAAAGGGGGAGTGGGTTATCTAGTATCTGTAGTCAACATCACTGCTGAGGTGCCAAAGATGGAAGATATAGATGTGGTTCGAGAGTTCCCAGATGTATTTTCAGAGGAGCTTTCTGGTCTACTATTGGACAGGGCTACAGAGTTTGTAATAGACCTTATGCCAGGTTCAGCGCCGGTGTCTAAAGCACCATAAAGGATGGCCCCTATCGAGTTAAAGGAGTTGAAGACCTAATTACAAGAATTGCTAGATAAGGGTTTCATACGACCTAGCATATCGCCTTGGGGAGCACCGGTTTTATTTGTCAAGAAGAAGGATGGAAGTGTAAGGCTATGCATTGACTACCGTGAACTGAACAAGTTGACTATCAAGAACCGGTATCCTTTGCCTAGAATCGATGACTTGTTCGATCAGTTACAGGGTGCAAAGGTTTTCTCCAAGATCGATCTCCGATCGGGGTATCACCAACTGAAGATCAAGGCTGGAGATATTCCAAAGACTGCTTTCAGGACGAGGTATGGGCATTACGAGTTTCTAGTCATGTCTTTCGGGTTGACCAATGCTCCAGCGTCGTTCATGGAACTGATGAACTGAGTGTTTCATGATATGTTGGATACTTCGGTCATCGTATTCATCGATGACATATTGATCTACTCTAAGGACATGGAGACTCATACAGCACATTTGAGGGTAGCCCTACAACGGCTGAGACAAGAAAAACTTTATGCTAAGTTCAAGAAGTGCAAGTTTTGGCTGAAGGAAGTGGCTTTCTTGGGCCATGTAGTATCTGAAGACAGTATCAAGGTTGATCCAAGTAAGATAGCTGCTATAGTAGGATGGGAAGCACCAAAATCTATTACGGAGATTCGTAGTTTCCTTGGGTTGGCTGGTTATTATAGAAGATTCGTGGAAGATTACTCCAGGATCGCTGTTCCACTCACCAGATTGACCAAGAAGGGAGAGAAATTCATATGGACAGATGAATGTGAGAAGTGCTTTCAGACTTTGAAGTCAAGACTAGTCTCTGCACCTATCTTGACCATCCCAGAACCAAGCGTACCGTTTACTTTATATACGGATGCTTCAGGGTTGGGTATCGGGTGTGTATTGATGCAAGGAGAACAGGTGATTGCTTACGCATCAAGACAGTTAAAGGAGCACGAGAATAACTATCCTACGCATGATTTGGAGCTAGCAGCAGTTATACATGCAATCAAGACTTGGAGACACTACTTGTACGGTGAGAAGTTTCAGATTAAGTCAGATCACAAGAGCTTAACTTATCTTTTCACTCAGAAGGATCTGAATATGAGACATAGGAGATGGCTGGAATTGTTGAAAGATTATGATTGTGACATCCAGTAACATCCGGGCAAAGCAAATGTTGTGGCTGACGCCTTAAGCAGAAAGTGGGCATCGAAACTTTAGGCCGGACCAAGTACAAATGCTGCATTATGTGCCGTAGCCTCAAGTTCAATTGAAGATGATGAAGAGTATATTATAGAGACTGCAGAAGATCCAGTTGAGCAAGGCTTAATTCATAAGTTCACCATGATGTTCGCAGCTTTGAAGATCTCACCGGATCTAGTTGATGAAGTCAAGGTGGCAATCCTACATGATCCACATCTCAAGACAGTGCAAGAAGACCTAGAGAAGGGTACGAGCAATCCTGACTTTACCTTGGACTCAGACAAGGTACTCAGGTATTGTGGACGTTTATGTATACCTGAGAGTGAAGATTGCAATATCAGAGATCGAGTTATGACTAAAGCTCATTATACTCCATATTCGGTACATCCAGGAAGTACCAAAATGTATCATGATTTAAGAAGACTATATTGGTGGAGGGGTATGAAAGCAGATATAACTCGTTTCGTGTTCCAATGTCTGAATTGTCAACAAGTTAAAGAAGAAAGACAGAGACCCGCAGGTTTACTACAGCCATTATCGGAACCTGCATGGAAGTTTGCATTACTATGGATTTTTTCACTGGCTTACCTTTGACACCAAGGTCAGTGGATGCAGTTTGGGTTATAGTCGACCGACTCACCAAGACAACTCGATTTATTGCGGTCAGACCTCAGTATACCATGGAGAAACTGACCAAGTTATATGTTGATAATATAGTCAGACTTCATGGCGTCCCAGAGAGTATAGTATCTGACAAAGATCCCCGTTTTACATCTAAGTTCTGGGAAGGATTACAGAAAGCTATGGGAACAAAGTTGAAGTTCAGTACAGCTTTTCACCCTTAGACTGATGGACAGTCAGAACGAACTATTCAAATTTTAGAACATATGCTCCGAGCTTGTGCAATAGATTTCAAGGGAGCTTGGGATGAGAAGCTATCACTTATCGAGTTTGCTTATAACAACAGTTATCAGGCTACAATTCAGATGGCCCCATATGAAGCACTCTATGGAAAGAAGTGTCGTACACCTCTGTTATAGAACGAGGTGGGAGAAAGAAGAATTGTAGGACCGGAGTTTGTTGAAGAAACTTATCGAGTGATTGATCAAATCAAGGAGAGAGTAAATACAGCTCAAGTCTGACAGAAGCACTATGCGGATAATCGACGTCGAGATCTGGAGTTTGCAGTGGGTAACAAAGTATTCTTGAAGGTATCACCGGTGCGAGGTCTGAAACGGTTTGGTAAGAAGGGGAAGCTATGCCCCAGGTATGTGGGACCATATGAGATATTGATCCCGACGTGGTAATGTAGCATATCAATTGGCTCTACCACCATCTATGTCAAGCGTTCATAACATGTTCCATGTATCATTACTGAAGAAGTATGTCAGAGATCCATTGCACATCTTGATCACTGATCCCCCAGACTTGACTGAAGACTTAACATTCGAAGTGGTGCCTGTGATGCTCTCAATTCGAAAGGTACAGCAACTTCGAACCAAGGATATCCATTATGTGAAGGTGCATTGGAGAAGCCAAAATGTCAAAGAAATTACTTGGGAAGAAGAGGGCGCGATGAGGAAGGAGTATCCTAATCTTTTCGATGACCAAGGTACGTTCAAATTTTGAGGCCAAAATTTCTTTTAAGGGTGGGGGAGTTGTAAGACCCGCACTCCATAAACCCGGTCTAAACCTTGGTTTTGTGTCGTAGCAGGTCTTTCGATCATCATCGGGCCAAACGGGACGAGCGGATGACAAACAGGTACGAAATCGGATCAAAGACGGTCAAATAATCATCATTTTATGTTGACCGATCGATGGTACCGGTCGACCGGTCAGCTCTGCGCAGCTGAGTGCGGAGATCTGGAATTGGATCTCTGTGGGTCCCATTTTCCTAAACCCTAGTGCATGAACCTTCCTAATTCTAATAGGGTTACTAAACCCTAATGTTAGCCTATAAATACACCCTTAAACCTCCTCAAATCATTTCCATTATCTCTCATAAACCCTAGAGAAGAGAAGGAGGTTGGAAAGAAGAAGGAGCTAGGAAGAAGAAGGAGGTGCCGCCATTACCGGTCGACGACGCTCACGTTACGCCAGTCAACGGTAAGTGTTTTAATCATTCTTCTTACCCTATGACTTTAGGTTAGTTGTGTGGGTGGATCAATACCATGTAAAGTAGGTATTGATCTAAAATCCTAAATTGGATATTAAACCCTAAGTTGCCATCAAACCCTAGATTCGAGTTCTGAGATGATATTCATCGAAACTAGACTCGAATGAGTTGGGGATAACTCTAACTTAAACTTAGACTTAGAATGGTTAGGAGAAACCCTGAAAATCCAAGGGGATCGATCGAAGGCAGTCGAAAAACCAAGTGTATGGTCTTCCGGAGACATACCGGTCGACGATACCGGTTGCTAGTTTGCTCACAGAGCTGCAACCGGTATGTTGCGACCGGTCAGCTCTGAAAGGCTGGTTTTGGAATTTGTTGGTTTCCGACCAGCGTGAAACTCTAAGAAAACTATTCTAATGAAACCCTAATAATATTGTAGGACTTTGTAACTTCCCGTTTGGATCTTGCGACGTGGAGCAAGCTAACAAACGAGCGTCAGGTAAGGGAATCTAACCTAAACCTAATAATTAATGGACAGTAAATCGTTGTTAACCACCTGATTAGATCTGATGTGATGTTTGTGCATATTCAAATGCCATCTTTTAATTTCAGTTATTATTATTGTTCATGCATTGTTAAGATGTGATTGTTAAGCATGTGATTGTTTTCATTAGTGTGTGGAGTGGGGCATGGGCCTGGGATCGCTCCTCACACTAGCACCTTTTGTAGTATTCTGTCTTAACATGCTTGGTACGGGTGGGGCATCAGGGGAAGGTCGTGGTACGGTGGTCTCCGATGTTGATGCTAGCCTGGCCATGGTTATGTGGCATTGTGGTCTCCGAGGTCGACGCTAGCTTGTCCACGATGCTTTAGCTCTATCTCTATGCCGTAGGGAGTTATGTTGGGATAGGGTCTACCTGCGTATTGTTTCTATCCTAGTGGATTAGTTGCGGATAGGGCATCAGGGGAGGTGTGGGAATGCCTTAGCTCTATCTCTATGTCGTAGACGACTGTGCTGGGATAGAGCATACATTGATGACATATAGGATTGGTTAGTTGTGAGCCCAGTTTGTGAGCCCTGACCAGTAGGGGCTTAGGTACTGGTATGGATAGAGCATCAGGGGAGGTACGGGGGTATCTTAGCTCTATCTCTATTCCATGATGGGTGCATGTGGGCCAATGGAGGTGTGATCAATGAGGTGCTACACACTCGTGTATAGAGGTGCGGGGGCCACCAAACCTTTCTATAGCACATTGCAAACTTAAAACCCGACCATAGCATAAAATGATTGTTACTCATGCATAATATTGTGAAACTGTCTGATTGTCTTACTGAGCTAAGTTGTGAGCTCACCCATTGTATATATACATGTTTTTAGATGTTGATGCAGGTTACACTGTGGATGACTACATGAACGCTCTGGCTTATGGTGGTGTTGCTGCGTTGGATGTACAGGCAGGAGAGGACGAGCATGACACTTCATGCGAGTGCCCTTTCTGCATGTACTTGTGATTGATTTTATTTAATTGTTTTAGTTTGTTTCAGTTGACTTTTAAAGGGGTGTAATGATATTATATTTTATGATTGGATTTGAATAATGGGATATTTTATTTAAATTATCAATAGATACTCAGTTCATTCTATTTAAGGACTTCCGCTGTATTATTTATATTCTGATTGTGGTTATGTGTAACGAGTTTGTATGAGTGGACACGGCCTATTCGAGATCCTGATGTAAACCGTTGGTTCAATGGCGGTTCACTCACACCATTCTGGTTGGATCAGAATTGGGTTGTGACAATAAGACCCGCACTCCTCGAACCCGATCTAAACCTATATTTTGTGTCATGATTGGTCTTCTTGTAAGACCCACACTCCATGAACCCGATCTAAACCTTTAATTCATGTCATAACAGGTCTTCTAATCATCACCGGGCCAGACGGGATGAGCAGATGACAACCAGGTACAAAAAAGGACCTAAAAGTATGATATTTTTCATACCGGTCTATGGTACCGGTCGACCGATATGTCTACTTGGGCAGACTGGTTACATCCGAAAACTGATCTCTGTGGGTCCCGCTTTCCAAATCTCGGGCCTAAGGACTTTCCTAACGTAGTAAAACTTCTTAAACTCTATCCTAGTCTATTTAAGGACCTTTAAACCTCCTTAGAACTCTTTGATTGCTTCTCACAAACCCTAGAGAGGAGAAAGAGGTCGAAGAAGGAGAAGGAGCTAAGAAAGGTGAAAGAGGAGCCATCGTTGGACGAAAAACACCATAGTCGCGAACCAACGGTAAGTGCTTGAACTTCTCTCTAAGTTAAACATTATAGATGATTAATCATGAATTGATCAAATACCATGTAAGGCGAGGTATTGATCTAAAACCCTTAAATTTGTCGTCAAACCTTAATACAGTCGATGAACCCTAGATTTGCATTCTAGGCTGAGGATCATCAAAACTAGGACTTGAATGGAACATGAAACAACTCTAACTCGTTGCTCAAGCCTAGAATGCATAGGAGAAATCCTATAACTAATAGGTGGTGACCGACGGAAGGCCAAGTTGGTGGTCTTCCGGAGGCATACCGGTCGCACCATATGCAATCGGTACTGCGATCGGTACCTCTCGGGAGCTGGTTTGTGGGGGACTAGTTGACCATACCGGTCATGCCTTGCCCCACAGTGCTGCAATCGGTACTTGAGACCGGTATGCACTGTGAGGGTGTTTTCAATACCAGTTGGTTTTCGACCAACATGAACCCTAAGAAATTATTTTAATTCAACCCAAACATTGTGTAGGATCCTGTGTTAGCAAGTTTGGATTCGGTGACGTGGAACAAGCTAGCAATCAAGCGTCAGGTAAGGGAATTAGACCTAAACCCTAATAACTTAATAACAATAAAACGTTGTTAGTAATTATGATTTTATGGAATGGTGTTTGTGTATACTCGCATGTCATCTTTACTTTCAGTTATTATATTATTCATGCATACTCGCTATGCTAGGATGTGATTTTTAGGCATGTGATTATTTTTGTTGGTGTCTGGAATGGGAAGGGCCTGGGGTCTGGGATCATTCCTTACACTAGCACCTTTTCGTATCGCTTTTGTCTTAGCATGCTTGGTGCGGCTAGGGTATCAGGGGGAGGAAGTGGCACTGTGGTCTCCAGCCTGGCCACTAGAGCCCTATCTCTATGTCGTAGGGAGCTGTGCTGGGATAGGGCCTCCTGTGATGACATATAGGATTGGTTAGTTACGAGCCCAGTTTACAAGCCCTCGCCAATAGGGGCTTACGTGTTGGTATGGGTAGGACATCAGGGGAAGTGTTGGCGGTGTGTGATCCGGACACTTTAGCTCTATCTCTATTCCATGGTGGGTGCATGTGGGACGACAGTAGTGTTTGATCCATTGGGCGGATTCACACACTCGTGTATAGAGGTGCGGTGGCCTCCAATCCTTTCTATAGCACATTGCAAACTTAAAACTAGACCATAATATGAATGTTATTCATGCATGATGTGTGTTGCATTGTCTGATTTTCTTACTGAGCTAAGTTGTGAGCTCACCCTTGTATATATACATGTTTTTAGATGTTGATGCAGGTTATACTGTCGATGACTATGTGGATGCTCCAGCATATGGAGGTGTCGCGGCTTTAGAAGTGCAAGCAGGGGAGGATGAGCATGACGCTTCATGCGAGTGCCCTTTCTACGTGTACCTCTAGGATATTTGATTTGTTATTTTATTTATTTTTAGTTGGATTTATAAATGATGTAAGGATAATTATTTATGTTTTGGGTTTTGAATAATTGGATAATTTATTTGAATTATTAATAGAGTACTCAGTTCATTTAATTTAAAACTTTTGCTGTATTTAATTATATTCTGATTATGGTTATGTGCAATGGTTTGTATGAGTGGACACGATCTTATTGAGATCCTGTTGTGAACCATTGGTTCAGTGACGGTTCACTTACACTTCTGGTTCAGTCAGGATTGGGGTGTGACAACTTGGTATCAGAGCACTCATGGAAGAGAAGGAAGGAACTTACTTAGAGAGGTTGTAAAGCACTCTTGGAAGAGAAGAATCACTTCTACAAGCACTGGTCAGACTGTAATAACTCACCAAGTCAGAGAGGAATCACCACCGGAGTGAATGGAAAGAAGAAAATGAGGGGAAAAAAGGCAAAAATCACGATTTTAAAGTCTTTCAGGGCATACCGGTCGACGGTTTTGCCCTATACTGGTCAATCGGTACCCCTTGGTACTTGTGACCGGTACCTCTCGGTCACAGTAGGGTGCTGACTGGTTGAACATACCTGTTGCACCATACCATACAGAGGTGCCACCAGTGTAAGACCCGTATCGAACTAACCGGTCTTACCACCTTGTACTAGGTCTACATATCATGGTCGAGCCAAGTGGACCAAGTGCGTGAAGAAACCACAAGACCAGGTCTGAAATTTAACTCAAAAATAGTCAAATATGAGTGTGTGGTCGGATGCCTAAACAAGTATGTCCGACCCCACCTCAAAAGAGTCCAACCCATGACTTTTGGTCGTGGGGTTGCATGTTTTAAAAAAATGTAGGGTTGACGGATTCAGCGACCCTACATTAGACCCTACGTACACAGTCAGAACCAAAAATTAGGAAACCTTCGTAATCCGAAGGGGGTTCCTTCCTAAACTCTTTGGGGCTTATTATGGAGGATTTTCCTCTATAAATAGGACATCTCTTAGCATCTTTCACTCCTTTAGAACCCTAATTGAAAGTGAGAGAAAGAGAAGAGAAGGAAGAAAAAGAAAATCTAAGAAGAAGACCAAGGAAGAGGAAGTTCAGAGAAATCTCTAAATCTCAACAAACCTAAGGTATGAATATATTCTCCATGATTGATTATGAGCCTAGAATAGTTCATAGGATTTAGGAGAAACCAAATCATCCATCCATGGACAATTCCAAGAGAATCCATGGAGAAAATCATTGTGGACAATGGATAGTGTGAATAAAATTGTGGTTTTGAGCCATAAAACAATCATAGGAAGGACTATGAAGATAAGCCAAAGGATTCAAACATGAAGGAATGGACTTAAGAGTAAAAGGTCGACCCTGACACGTGTGGTCGCACATAGGGTCGCATGATATCCGACCCTACGAGACCCACATATTCGACCACATGCCCTCGAAAAGTTCCAGGGAGGGTGTGGTCGCATCTAGGGTCGAAGTATATTCGACCCCACATGCGACCCTACACCTTGGGGTCACAGAAACTGAGACCCTAGGTGTTACCCTACCTGCGACCCTACACCCTGTGGTTGCAGAAACTGAGACCCCAAGTGCTACCCCACCTGCGACCCCTCAGCTTCTGTTAGTCTAAACATATTGGAATTAATTCTAATTAAAATCTATCGACTTGTTAGGTTTTTTCAGTGATTTAAAAGTGAATTATAAAGCTCGAACGATGATCTACTAGCAACCAAAGGTGAGGGAACAAGACCTAAACTAACTAGATAATAATAAACTGTTTTTGTTTATTGAGTCTGATGCCATGAATGATTCTATGCTTGTATGCGTGCAATGTGCATTTAACATGTCAACCAATATTCCTGCTATTACTGCTCATGCATATTTAATTTCGTTTATTTATAACATGATGATGCGAGGAATAGGCATGTGAATGTTTGTGTGTGATTAGTGTACTTGATGCGAGTGGGGCATCAGGGGGAGGACGTGACACTGTGGTTCATCCTGGTCACCAGACTTTAGCTCTATCTCTACTCAAGTCTTGTCCACTAACATCGTCGTATCACCATTACCTTAGCAGAACTATTATGTCGTAGGGCATCAGGGGAGGGGGTCTTGGACCGTGTAGTCTCTGACTCTGCCAGGGGGCCTCAGCTCTATCTCTATGGACGTATTGAGAGATGCTGGGGTGAGGCATTGGATACACTGTTTGACATTAGGATCGGTTAGTTGCGAGCTCAGTTTGTAAGCCCTCGGCAATAGGGGCTTACGTGTTAGTGTGGGTAGGGCATCAGGGGAAGTGTCGTGTGGTGTTTGATCCGGGCACTTTAGCTCTATCTCTATTCCATGGTGGGGTGGATGTGAAGGACAATGGTGTTTGATCCTTTGGATGGGCTTACACACCCGTGTATAGAGGTGCGGCGGCCACCAAACCTTTCTATTGCACATTGCAAACTTATCAACCAGACCAAAGATATGAATTGAATGCATGCATATGTTTGTTGCAATGTTTTGTTTGCTCACTGAGCCATGATGTGTGCTCACCCTTTCGACGTCGAATATTTTTAGTTGATGATGCAGGTACTACTGTAGAAGACTATATGAATGCTCCTATGTACGGACATGCTGCGACGTTAGGTACAAAAGTTATGATGGAGTCACATGATTCGTCATGCGAGTGCAACTCATGCGTCTTTGATTAGATTTATATTTGAATTATTCAGACGATGTAATTGATTAAATTATTTATTTTTATGTCTTAGTCCTTTGAAGATAATTGGATAATTTATTTATGTTACCACGTTAGACTCTCAGTTCATTAGTATAAAGACTTCCACTATTGTTTATTTACTCTGATTATGGTTGTGGATGTGTATCGTTTAAGCAAACGGACACAACCTATTCGAGATCCTGGTTGAACCGTTGGTTTATTGGTGGTTCATCACACCATTCTGATTTGTACGGAATTGGGGTGTGACAACTTGGTATCAGAGCTCTTAGGCCCTGTCTATTAAACCTATATACTTCCACAAAAATTCGTGAACTGAGTTAGGATTAAATTTAAAAGCTTTAATAAGAACACACTATAAGCACCTGTATTGTATGAGACAAAATTAAGAAAGAGAATAATGCATATATAAAAGAAGAAACAAGTTTCATATACACTCGAATAAAAAAAAACATATATACATATCCAAATCAGAGTATAGTCCACAATCCAGACAGTTACTCTGTAGTACAAGGAAAAACAAAAAGAAAATATGCATCATGGAGCTGGAGGTGTTGGAGGAGGAGGAGCCTCGAATCTCTATCATAATCCTCAGCATACACTCTAGTCAGCCAGGCTACCTGAATCTGGGTCACCTGAAGACTAGCTGTCAACTCGACCATCCGCTGATCAGACGCACGCTGAGCATATAGAAGCTCTCCTACTCTCCAATCAGTCGTGCGCTGAGCCTCTCTAATCTCACACAGCAGTCCCATCACATCATCAGATGGTGGGTGCGAAGGACCAGCTGCATGTGAAGGAACCCGAGATGGGCCAGCTCTAGTAGAGTGCGGTGGTGATGGAGGAGGTATGGCATCTACATCCATATACATACAGTCATCATCCTCAGCATCATCCCCATGTACTCCGGCTGCTGCTGCTCCTGCCGCTGCCACCTCAGCGTCTGCCATCTCTAGCCAGGTACGAGGACGCACCAGAGCGTTCCTCTCATCGTCACTGACCTGTGCATCTCGCATCCCCATCCTACAGATGGCCTCCTAGTCCAGGTTAGAAGAGAATGTATCCTCTCATCCAATAAGTCGACCTGTAGGCGTGTGAGTAGAGTAGTGATCAGATGTCCATAGGGTAGGTTGCCTAACTGACCATGCATCGTAGCACGGATCATCGTCCTCATGATAATATAAGGAAGGTAGATAGGCTACCTAGTGCAAATGCAGTACAGGACATACTGGGTCAACTGAGAAATCCTATCATAATGGCCACTCTGGGGAATCAGGTTATGCTGGATGATCTTGTAGTACACCCGAGGCTCTGGCCATAGGTTGATCGCCTTCATCTCCCAGCGATCACATCTAAGAAGCGGACTATCAATCTCAGCACGCATCATCACGGATAGGAACTAGGGTTCCTTAGGAGCATAGTACACCAAGGGGCCATCGTTTGATATGCCCAGGAGATCAGCCAACTCCTGGCAGTTGAAGGAAAATTTCACCCCTTTCACGTAACTGGTGATCCTGAGCTCCCTACCCCTCTCAATATCATTGCGATCACCCACTACCTGGAGGTTGCAATAGAACTGCTTCACCAAAGCAGGACAGGTGCAAACCTCATATGTGATCACGGGAAGCCAACCCATGTCCCCGAAGGCACCCTGGTGTACTATGCTCCTAAGGAACCCTAGTTTTGAAAGCTTAAAAATGAGAAACAGTAGAGAGCATACCTGAAGGAAAGGAACGGAAGTCGTGAACGGAGAAATAATCACCAAACACTAGGGATCGATACTGTAGCAACTCAGGGGAAGCGAGTTGATTTGGAAGAAAGAAAAAAAAAGAGTAGGAAATGAATCCAAAATCAGGTTTAAAAACTAATTTTGGGTCGTGGGGTCGCAGAATTCTACAAAATGTGCGATCCTACGACCGACCCTACCATCGACCCTAGGCTCTCGGTGATCTGACAGACATCGTGTGGTCGGACCTAGGGTCAGACATATACCGACCCTACGATCGACCCTAGGCTCTCGGTGAGCTGACAGGGTTTTGTGAGGTCGCATACCCTGGGGTCGAACATAGGGCGACCCTACCATCGACCCTACGATGGAAAATACAGTATTTTGTCTGAATGACTTGGAAAATTGGAATTTACATTGATTAATTGGATTTTGACATGGGAATGATGTATATTATGATTTCCTCACATGTTCTATGATGTTTTCAGACATTACCACCACCAGAACAGGAAATGGCTGGGCGAAGAGTAACCAGACGAGGACGTAACCCAATTCCACCACCACCACCACCTGTGGAGGAAACTAGCCATGAAATTCCTGAAGTACAAGAGAATCCGAATGTGGCAACGCCAGGAGCTAATGGTCAGGAAAATCCTACAAACTTGCCAGCCCCATCTACAGATTTAGCTACAACAGTAATGAACCTGACACAATAGTTGCAGCAAATACAGCAGGTGCAAGCCAATATGCAAGCTGCTATAGGAATGGTTTTTCCAGCTACACATACTACACCTATGCCAGCCAGATAAGCTAGCACAGTACCAGGGGGTAGCAACACAGTACCCCAAGCACCTCAAGCGCCAGTGGTACAAGCTCCAGTATAGAACCCGGAGGTAGCTCAAGGCAGTTATCAGTATCAACCACCTATGTACGGGGCCTATGCTCAGTACCAGTTGGACCACTCTAGACTGATCGAGCGCTTCCTGAAAATGAAGCCTAAAGAATATAATGGCAAGCCAGCAGATCCTTTGTGGCCAGCTCATTGGATCGACGAGATGGAAAGGAATTTTATGATGATGACGGTTAATGAGGAAGAAAAAGTGTTGTGCGCCTCATTTATGCTGAAGGGCGATGCATACCATTGGTGGAAGTCTACCCGGACATATCTATTAACCAAGCATGCCAAATTGACCTGGGCTATCTATAAAGAGGCATTCTTTGAGAAATACTTTCCCAAAAGTTTCAGAGATGCTATAGAGAGAGAGTTCGTGAGTTTGTATCAGGGACAGATGACCGTGGATGCTTATCAACAGCGTTATGAAGAGCTGTTTTTCTTTGCATCCTCTAGCATGCAAGAGGAAAATACTAAGACCCGAAGGTTCATCATGGGACTTAGGGGAAGCATTCGTGAGCATGTTCTGGGACTAGAGAAGAAAGTTTACAATTAAGCAGTACAGATTGTTCGAGTGATAGAATCGAGCCAGAGGGAGAGCTATTTTGCTCAGAATAGAGGTATTAAAAGGCCTAAAAAATTCATATAATGGAGGGAACACGAAGACATTTAAACCCTTCCGTACTCAAGGCTTTAATGCTGCAGCCAAGACTACTCCAGTAGCCCAACAGCAACAAAAGTAAAATAGTGAGGGAGTAAAATGCTTTAACTGTAATCAAATAGGACATTATTCAAGGGAGTGTCCTAAGCTCAGGAAGCAGCTACAGCAAGGAAAGGTTTATGCAGTTACATCTGAGGATGCTGCCGCATCGCCTAATGTGGTCACAGGTATGACCTGAACCTTTCATTTTGTATTACCTTGTGTGAGCATGTAGACTAAAATTAAAACAAATCACAGGTATCGTACCTATTAATGGCATACCCGCCAGAGTACTCTTTGATTCTGGAGCTACTCATTCTTTTATATCTATGTCATTTGGAAAGAAGCTAAATCTACCCCTCAGGTCCTTAGACTATAAATTGCTTGTACGATAGCCTATGGGACTAGAAGTGGAACTAGAAAAAGGTTATGGACCATGTCCAGTTCTTATCGGCGAGAAGATTTTGGATGCAACCTTGATTCAACTCGAGATGGCAGACTTTGACGTTATCTTAGGAATGGATTGGTTTGCTCGGCATTCTGCAAACATGTTATGCGCAGAAAAGAAATTGACATTCAAGGACAAGCAAGGAGCAGAGTTTAGTTTTACGAGAACCAAACTTCCCCGTAAATGAAAACTCATCCTCTCTACATTAAAGGCTAGAAAATGCCTCAAGAAAGAAAGAGTTTGGTATCTAGTATCTGTGGTCGACCTCACCAAGGAAGTACCATGAATGGAGGATATTGATGTTGTGCTTGACTTTTCAGATGTATTTCCTGAGGAATTACCAGGACTACCACCCGATCGAGCGACACAGTTCGTTATAGATCTTATACCCGGAGCCGCACCAGTATCTAAAGCACCCTATCGAATGGCTCCTACTGAACTGAAGGAACTAAAGGTACAATTACAGGATTACTGGACAAGGGTTATATCAGACCTAGCATATCACCATGGGGAGCGCCAGTATTGTTTGTGAAGAAGAAGGACGGTAGCATTCGACTGTGTATATACTATCGGGAATTGAATAAGCTTATAATCAAGAATCGGTACCCATTGCCTCGAATCGATGACTTATTCGATCAGTTGCAAGGTGCCAAGGTGTTCTCCAAGATTGATCTTCGGTCAGGATACCATCAGCTGAAGATTAAGGAAGGTGATATTTCGCAGACAGCATTCAGAACAAGATATGGACACTATGAATTTTTAGTCATGTTTTTTGGATTGACTAACGCACCCGCAATTTTTATGGAACTCATGAATCGGGTATTCCATGATATGTTGGATACGTCAGTCATTGTGTTTATTGACGATATATTAGTCTACTCCAAGGACAAAGAAACTCATGTCATGAATCTAAGAGCCACTCTGCAGCGACTAAGAAAAGAGAAGCTTTACGCCAAATTTACAAAGTGTTAGTTTTGGCTAAATAAGGTGGCTTTCTTAGGCCATGTTGTATCTGCTGAAGGAATTAAAGTGGATCATAGCAAGATTGAAACCATTGTGAAGTGGGAAGCACCTAAGAGTGTTGTAGAAATTAGAAGTTTCCTAGGTCTAGCTGGATATTATCGACAATTCGTGGAAGATTACTCCAGGATTGCCGTACCTCTCACCAGTTTGACTAAGAAACGAGAAAAGTTTGTTTGGACCGACAAATGTGAGAAAAGTTTCCAAACATGAAGACTAAATTGATATCAGCTCCCATCTTGACTATTCCTATTCTAGGACAACCATTTACCTTGTACACTGATACGTCTAGATTGGGTTTAGGATGTGTACTTATGCAAGGAGAACAAGTAGTTGCGTATGCCTCAAGACAACTGAAGACATATGAGAAGAACTATCCCACTCATGACTTGGAATTAGTAGCAGTAGTGCATGCTGTCAAGATATGGAGACATTATTTGTATGGAGAGAAATTTCAGATTAAATCAGATCATAAGAGTCTCACTTATCTTTTTAATCAGAAGGAGTTGAACATGAGACTAAGAAGATGGCTGGAATTATTGGAGGATTATGATTGTGATATTCAGTATCATCCAGGGAAAGCTAATGTAGTTGCTTATGCGCTAAGCAGAAAAGCAATTATAAAATCTCAAGGAGAGGTTAACACGACTGCGGCAATGTGTATTATAGGAAAAGTATTCCATCATGGTAATGAGCAGTTCATAATAGATGCACCGGGTGGATCAACCAATCAAGGGTTTATTCATCAGTTTTCAAATATGTTTGCCACATTGAAGATTGTACCTGATATAATAGATGAAGTGAAAGCCACTCTTAAATCAGACCCTTATTTGAGAACGGTACAAGAAGACATCGAAAAAGGTAGGACTATTCTTGAGTTCACCTTGGACGATGAAAAGGTACTAAAGTACAAAAGAAGAGTATGTGTTCCTGAAACAGAAAACTTGGACATTAGAAACGGACTGATGAAGGAAGCTCATACCATCGCTTATTCGGTACATCCTGGAAGTACGAAGATGTATCATGATTTGAAGAAATTATATTGGTGGAGAGGAATGAAAGCAGATGTAGCTAAATTCATGTCTCAATGCCTAAATTGTCAGAGGGTAAAGGCTGAACGACAAAGACCTGCAGGATTATTGCAGCCACTGCCAGAACCAGCATGGAAATGGGACTGCATCACTATGGACTTCGTCACCGGGTTACCATTGACTCCCCGAGTAGTTGACGCGGTCTGGGTGATTGTAGATCGTCTGACTAAGACAGCTTGCTTCATAGCTATACGACCTCAGTATACCCTGGAGAGGTTAGCCAAGCTATATGTGGATAATATTGTCAGATTACATGGTGTACCTGAAAGCATTTTGTCCAATAGAGACCCATGCTTTACCTCAAGGTTTTGGGAAGGATTACAGGAGGCTATGGGTACAACGTTGAAGTTTAGTACTGCATTCCATCCTCAGACAGATGGACAGTCGGAGCGTACTATTCAAATTTTAAAAGACATGCTTCGAGCCTATGTTATTGATTTCAAAGGATCATGGGATGAGAAACTATCATTGATCAAGTTCGCCTATAACAACAGCTATCAGGCTACTATACAGATGTCACCCTATGAAGCACTGTATGGTAGGAAGTGTCGAACTCCTTTGTTTTGGAATGAAGATGGGGAACGGAGTATTGTTGGACCAGAATTTGTTGAAGAGACTTGTCGTATAGTCAACATTATCAAGGAAAGAGTTAGAACGGCTCAAAATCTTCAGAAACAGTATGTAGATACTCGACGTTGAGACCTTGAATTTGTCGTAGGTGATAAGGTATTCTTGAAAGTATCACCTATGCGAGGTTTAAACGATTTATACAGAAATGGAAGCTAAGTCCGAGATATGTTGGGACATATGAAATTCTAGCTAAACGTGGAAAAGTGGCGTATCAGTTAGCACTAGCACCATTTATGTCAAGTGTGCATGATATATTTCATGTCTCATTATTGAAGAACTACGTCAGAGATCCAACACACATGTTAACAACGGATCCACCAGATCTAACTGATGATTTGACATTCGAAGTAGCACCAACTAAAATCACCAGTCAAAAGGTCCAACGTCTACGCAACCGTGACATTTATTATGTTAAGGTCACTTGGAGGAGCCGAGATATAGAAGAGATCACATGGGAAGAAGATAATGTTATGCGGAAGCAATATCCTTATCTTTTTTACTCAGAAGGTATGTGCAAATTTTGAGGATGAAATTTCTAATAAGAGGGGGGAGTTGTAAGACATGCATCGAACTAATCGGTCTTACCACCTTGTACCAGGTCTACCTATCATGATCGAGCCAAGTGGACCAAGTGCGTGAAGAAACCACAAGACCAGGTATGAAATTTAACTCAAAAACAGTCAAATATGAGTGTGTGGTCGCATGCCTAAACAGGTATGTCCGACCCCACCTCAAAAGAGTCAAATCCATGACTTTTGGTTGTGGGGTCGGATGTTTTAGAAAACGTAGGGTCGACGGATTCTGCGACCCTACATTCAACCCTACGATCACAGTCAGAATGGGATATTAGGAAACCTTCCTAATCCGAAGGGGGTTCCTTCCTAAAATCTTTGGGGCTTATTATGGATGGTTTTTCTCTATAAATAGGACGTCCCTTAGCCTCTTTCACTCCTTTAGAATCCTAATTGAAAGTGAGAGAAAGAGAAGAGAAGGAAGAGAAGTAAAATCTAAGAAGAAGACCAAGGAAGAAAGTTCAGAGAAATCTCTGAATCTCAACAAACCTAAGGTATGAATATATTCTCCATGATTGATTAAGAGCCTAGAATAGTTCATAGGATTTAGGAGAAACCCAAATCATCCATCCATGGACAATTCCAAGAGAATTCATGGAGGAAATCAATGTGGACAATGGATAGTGTGAATAAAATTATGGTTTTGAGCCATAAAACAATTATAGGAAGGACAATGAAGATAAGCCAAAGGATTCAAACATGAAGGAATGGACTTAAGAGTGAAAGGTCGACCCTGAAACGTGTGGTTGCACATAGGGTTGCATAATATCTGACCCTACGAGACCCACATATTCGACCACATGCCCTCGAAAAGTTCCAGGGAGGATGTGGTCGCATGTAGGGTCGAAGTATATTCGACCCCACATGCGACCTTACACCCTGGGGTCACAGAAACTGAGACCCCAGGTGCTACCCTACCTGCGACCCTACATCCTGTAGTCGCAGAAACTGAGACCCCAAGTGCTACCCCACTTACGACCGCTCAGCTTCTGTTAGTCTAAACATATTGGAATTAATTCTAATTAAAATCTATCGACTTGTTAGGTTTTTCCAGATATTTAAAAGTGAATTATAAAGCTCGAACGAGGATCTACTAGCAACCAAAGGTGAGGGAACAAGACCTAAACTAATTGGATAATAATAAACTATTTTTGTTTATTGAGTCTGATGCCATGAATGATTCAATGCTTGTATGCGTGTAATGTGCATTTAACATGTCATCCAATATTCCTGCTATTACTGCTCATGCACATTTAATTTCGTTTATTTATAACATGATGATGATGAGGATGCTAGGAATAGGCATGTGAATGTTTGTGTGTGGTTAGTGTACTTGATGTGAGTGGGGCATCAGGGGGAGGACGTGACACTGTGGTTCATCCTGGTCACCAGACTCTAGCTCTATCTCTACTCAAGTCTTGTCCACTAACATCGTCGTATCACCATTACCTTAGCAAAACTAATACGTCTCAGGGCATCAGGGGAGGTGGTCTCGGACCGTGTAGTCTCTAACTCTGTCGGGGGGCCTTAGCTCTTTCTCTATGGTCATATTGAGGGATGCTGGGGTGAGGCCTTGGATACACTGTTTGACATTAGGATTGGTTAGTTGCGAGCCCAGTTTGCAAGTCCTCGCCAATAGGGGCTTACGTTTTGGTATGGATAGGGCATCAGGGGTAGTGTCATGCGGTGTTTGATCCGGACACTTTAGCTCTATCTCTATTCCATGGTGGGGTGGATGTGGAAGACAATGGTGTTTGATCTATTGGGTGGGCTTACACACCCGTGTATAGAGGTGCGGCGGCCACCAAACCTTTCTATTGTACATTGCAAACTTATGAACCAGACCAAAGACATGAATTGAATGCATGCATATGTTTGTTGCATTGTTTTGTTTGCTCATTGAGCCATGATGTGTGCTCACCCTTTCGACGTCAAATATTTTTAGTTGATGATGCAGGTACTACTATAGAAGACTATATAAATGCTCCTATGTACGGACATGCTGCGGCGATGGATGCAGAAGTTATGATGGAGTCGCATGATTCATCATGCGAGTGCAAGTCATGCGTCTTTGATTAGATTTATATTTAAATTATTCAGACGATGTAATTAATTAAATTATTTATTTTTATGTCTTAGTCCTTTGAAGATAATTGGATAATTTATTTATGTTACCATGGTTAGACTCTCAGTTCATTAGTATAAAGACTTCCACTATTATTTATTTACTCTGATTATGGTTGTGGATGTGTATGGTTTAAGCAAACGAACATAGCCTATTCGAGATCCTGGTTGAACCATTGATTTATTGGCGGTTCATCACACCATTCTGATTAGTGCAGAATTGGGGTGTGACAACCTGTACATCGACCGTTACCTCTTGGGAAGTCCGAGAGGTTTGTCCGTCTAGACATACCGGTTGCACTACAATATACAGTGTCGTGACTGGTATGTTGTGTGATCCAGACACTTTAGCTCTATATCTATTCCATGGTGGGTGCATGTGGGACAACAGTGGTGTTTGATCCATTGGACGGATTCACACACTCGTGTATAGAGGTGTGGTGGCCGCCAATCCTTTCTACAGCACATTACAAACTTAAAACCATACCATAATATGAATGTTATTCATGCATGATGTGTATTGCATTGTCTGATTTTCTTACTGAGCTAAGTTGTGAGCTCACCCTTGTATATATACATGTTCTTAGATGTTGATGCAGGTTACACTGTCGAGGACTATGTGGATGCTCTAGTATATGGAGGTGTCGCTGCTTTAGAAGTGCAAGCAGGGGAAGATGAGCATGACGCTTCATGCTAGTGCCCTTTCTGCGTGTACCTCTAGGATATTGGATTTGTTTATTTTATTTATTTTCAGTTGGATTTATAAATGATATAAGGATAATTATTTATGTTTTGGGTTTTGAATAATTGGATAATTTATTTGAATTATCAATAGAGTACTCAGTTCATTTAATTTAAGACTTCTGTTGTATTTAATTTATATTCTGATTATGGTTATATACAATGGTTTGTATGAGTGGACACGGTCTTATTGAGATCCTGGTGTAAATCGTTGGTTCAGTAACAGTTCACTCACACTTCTGGTTCAGTCAAAATTGTGGTATGACACTTCCAATCATAATTGGACCCGACGAGATAAGCGGATGAAAAACCACAAGTCCCGGATAGATTTAGGAATTCATACCGGTCTCGCATACCGGTCTACCATATCGGTCGATCGGTATGTATGCAAGGGCAGACTAGTTAGATTCAAAAATGGATCTTAGTGGGTCTCGCCATCCAAATCTCAATCTTAGAGACTTACCTTGCGTAGGAAACTCTCCTAAAATCTACCCTAGTCTATATAATGACTCTTAAACCTCCTTAGATCCTCTTTGTTGACTTTTACAAACCCTAGAGAGGAAAAGGAGATCTGAAGAGGAGAAAGGAGTTGAGGAAGTGTTGTAGCTCTATCTAGTTTAGGTTGTTTTAGATGTTGATCAATACCATGCAAGACTAGGTATTGATCCAAAACCTTAATTTTCCATTAAACCTTAATTTGTTTGATGAACTTAGATATGAATTAGAAACTAGGGTTCATTAGAATGTAGGACTAGAATGAGACATAAAACACATCATAATACATTGCTCAAGCCTAAAATGCATAGGAGGAACCCTAGAAGTTAAGTTGGAAGATCGACGGAAGACGAAGACAAAGTGGGAGGTTTTATGGTGGCATGCCGGTCGACCATACCAGTGGCACTATGTGCAATTGGGACTACGATCGGTATCTCTCGAGAAGGCTCCCAGAAGTGTTCGATCGACTATACTCGTCATGCCACTGTACAGTGACCTACGACTGGTATGATTTTTGGACCCAGTTGGTTTTCGACCAACGTAACCCTATGGAACTAATTCTAATCAAACCCTAATGTCATGTAGGATCTTTTAACAGTGAGGTTGGATTCTGTGATGCAGAAGAAGCTAACAATCAAGCGTCAGGTAAGGGAATCAGACTTAAACCCTAATTAACTAATAACAGTAAAACGTTGTTAATTACTCTTGTTTTTGTGGTGTGATGGTTGTACATATTAGCATGTCATCTTACATTATGTTGTTATATATGTTCATGCATACTCGTTATGCTAAGATTGTATGTTAAATATGTGAATGTTTTCATTGGTGTGTAGAATGGGAAGGACCTGGGGTCTGGGATCATTCCTCACACTAGTACCTTTCATATCACTACTATCTTAGCATGCTTGGTATGGGTAGGGTATTAAGGGGAGGACGTGGCATTGTGGTCTATGGCCTGGCCGCTAGACTCAAGCCTTATCTGTATGCCATAGGGAGCTATGCTAGGATCGGGCCTTGGATACTGTGATAATATGTAGGATTGGTTAGTGATGAACCCACTTGCCAACCCTAGTCAATAGGGGTGTAGGTATTGGTATGGTGTAGGGTATCAGGGGGAGGACGTGGGATTGAGGCACCGCCTGCCCACCAGACTCTAGCTTTATCTTTATACAAGAGTAAGTGATATGGGCGACAGTGGTGTATGATCCATTGGGTGTGCTCACACTCTCGTGCATGGAGGTGTGGAGTGCAACCTATCCTTACCATAGCACTGTGCAAGTATACCAGACCAAATGTAAATGTTTTTTTTTTTTTGGGTAATTGATCAAATGTGAATGTTACTCATGCATATTGCTTGATGCATTATCTGATTTTCTCACTGAGCTAAGTTGTGAGCTCACCCTTGTATATATACATGTTTTAGATGTTGATGTAGGTTCTACAGTGGAGGACTACGTGAATGCTTCAATTTATAGTGGTGTTGCTGCTCTGGATGTGTAAGCAGGAGAGGACGAGCATGATGCATCATGCGAGTGCCCTTACTATGTGTAGCTCTAGGATAGTTTTGGTTTATTTTATTTTATTTCAGTTTTAAGTTATAAACAATGTAAAGATATTATTTACGTTTTGGTATTTGGATAATTGGATAAACTATTTATTTATCAATAGAAAACTCAGTTCATTTATGTTAAGACTTCTGCTGTATTTATTTATATTCTGATTGTGGTTATGTGCATTGATTTGTATGTGTAGACATGGTCTTATTGAGATCCTGGTGTGAACCATTGGTTTAGTAGCGGTTCACTCACATTTCTGGTTCAGTCAAAATTGGGGTGTGACAACTATTATAGAAGACTCCAAGGAAAGATGGAAACTCTACAATTTTAGAGTTCTAAACAAAGAAGGAATCCTAAGCTACAAAGGATTGTCAATACTATATATATAAGGCAATGAAGTTGAAGATACTCTCTCTCTCCCTCTCTCTCTCTCTCTCACTCTCTCTCTCTCTCTGGCTGAAAATTTCTATCTCTTCTCTCTTTCTCTTTAGTTAATGATATTTCTTCTATTTCTCTCTCAAAGAAGAATTGTAATGCATGACTAGTTTATTCATTCGGTTCAATGAATTCAATTATAAGTTTTTTTTGTCTTTAAATTTTATTTATAAGGGAGAGTTCAGGAGTATTAGTTTTTTCTTACTAAATTTTTTTCTCAAGTTTTAATTTTAGATTTAGAATTCTGTAGTAAGGTAGTTCAATATAGGTTGTACCCCATTACTATTTTAATTTAGGGGAAAAGGCTCATTTGTAATCGTATGTGCATCTCCTTGGAGTGACAACAAGATGACAAGTGAGACAGATAAATCTTTCCAAGATAAGTTTTTCTTACATTCTTTTATTCTTAATTTTGTTCCCTTCATGCAATAGATCTATGTTACTTTATGGTTAATATAGTGGTTTCGTAAATCTTCGTGCCTTTTGGAATCGGTTATTATTATTTTTGTTGCTTGATTAATTTTTATTTAAAGTGATTAGGGTGTTAATTTATTCAAATCACTTGGGTATGCTTTGCCTTGATTAAGTTAGGAAAATAGTGCGTCCTCCCTGAGATCGACCCATTACTACACGATATCGTACACTTGCGGTTATAGTTTTAAATCTCTAACAGGTTTTTGGCACCGTTGTTGGGAAGGCAAGCCATTAATTTTCTTATATTAAATAATTCAAAGTGAAAAATATATATAAAAAAATTAAAAAATTAAAAAATTAAAAAATTAAAAAAAAAAAGAAAAAATTTTGTCAATTAAAGGGGTTTGTGCATGCATGTCTGGAATCAAGATTCCAACAACCGTCTGGTAAGAATCTAATCTTTAACAATGGCTAAACCAAATATGACACTTAAGGATAAGTTCTACCCTGCTAGGGCATCACAACCCTCATGTATACAATTGCCGACTACCACAAGCAATAACTATGAACTGAAAACTCAATTCATTACCATACTCCCCCATTTTCATGGATTACCTTCAAAAGATGCATACTTGTTCCTCTTTAAGTATGAGGAGGTGTATGCCCTCATCAAGATGCAACAGCTCAGTGATGATGTTGTCAAATTAAAGTACATCACTTTTTCACTCAAAGACGGAGTGAAAAATGGCTTTATGGTCTTCCCATAAATTTTATTACTTCATGAGATCAAATTACTATATTATCCCTCAAAAAGTTTTTTCCTCTGTACAAGACAAATAAACATTCGAGGGGATATAATGCAGTTCAAACAAGAACCAAATGAGTCTTTTTCACACCTTATGGAGAGGTTCTAAGGCCTACTCCAAGAGTACCCCCATCATGGTAATGAGACGTGGCAGCTTCGTCAAATTATCTATGAGAGGATAGACTTCCCTACCAAGCAGATGCTTGAGTCTATGTGTCCTCAAGGATTCACTTCCTATGAAGACGCTACTGACGATTGGAACTTTTTGGTGGATCTCGTCGAATGAACAAGAGAGTGGGAGTCTACGTAGGAAATAGACAGCACCCAAAAAGGTAAAGATTATCTTGTCGATGGCATAGTAGCTAAGGAGGCACACTTTGTCACACCCCGATTCCGCACACTTCAGAATGGTGTGATGAACCACCAAATAACCAACGGTTCAACCAGGATCTCTTATAGGCTATCCCCGCGTTATCCAAACTTTACACGCATCCACAATCATAATCAGAGTAATACACAATAGCGGAAAATTTATAAATAATATGAACTGAGTACTAGAATGATACCCATAAATAATATCAAATTATTCCGTGTTTAACTAAGACATAAATAGGTAAATACCAACTACATTTCTTATACATCCAAATAAGAAAACTGTAAAAATATCTAATCGAATACACACGAGTTGCACTCGCAAGAGAAGTCGTGTGTATCGTCTTCAGCTCCAACATCCATAGCTGCTACAGTTCCATACGTTGACAGGTTCATATAATCTTCAACAGTATATCCTGCATCATCAACTAAAAATATTCGACGTCGAGGGGTGAGCACACAACACGGCTCAGTGAGTAGCCAAAACAATGCAACATTACATATGCATGCAAAAAGTCAATTCATATCTTTGGTCTTGGTTTATAGTTTGCAATGTGCAATAGAAAGGTTGGGTGATCAAAGGTTAACGTTTATTGATACCGCCTCTATACACAGGGTGTGGAAGCCCGCCCGAAGGTTAACGTTTATCGTCGTCCCCATCCACCCTACCATAACATTATACAACAAAGGTTTAACGTTTATTGCTATATAATGCTATACCAACACGTAAGCCCCTGTTAGCGAGGGCTTGCAAACTAGGCTCGCTACTAACCAATCCTAATGCCAAACAGTGTATCCAAGGCCTCACCCCAGCATCCCTCAGAACATCCATAGAGATAGAGCTAAGGCCCCCCGGTAGAGTCCGAGACTACAAGGACCGAGGCCACCTCCCCTGATACTCTACGACATAATAGTTCTGCTAAGGTAATGGCGATACGACGATGTCAATGCACAAGACTTGAGTTAGAGATAGAGCTAAAGTGCTGAGACCGGCCAAAGGTTAACGTTTATTGACGTTCTCATCACACCTCCCCTGATACTCTCTCGCATCAAGCACACCAACCACACACATACAATCACATGCCTATTCCTATCATCAACATCATCATCATGTTATAAACCATAAAGTAAATATGCATGAACAAGTAATAGAAATATTGGATGGCATGCTGTATGCACATTACAAACATATTCGCATAGAATCAAACATTGCATAGGACTCAAGAAAAGAAAAACAGTTTATTATTAACCAATTTAGTTTGGAGTTAAGGTTCCTCACCTTAGCTTGCTAATAGATATTTTCCAAGCTTTCGATTCACTGTTATAACGGTACTATATTGCTAGCAAACCTAACAAAGTCGATAGAATTTAATTAGAATTAATTCAGAATTTATAAACCATTCTGTCAACTGAGGGTCGATGCTAGGGTCGATGCTAGGGTCGATGGGTCTATCGACCCTCCCAGCATTCTGAACTTCCCGAATGCTGAGGGTCGATGGTCTAAAACACCTAGGGTCGGATGGTCTATCGACCCTCGGTGCGACCCTTGGTGCACTCTGGTCTAATTTCTACTTTTTAATCCATTCTTCGTGTTTGGGGTCCTATGGCTTGCTTCCTACATTCACCCAACATTCATTCCATGGTCTAGAACCATGTATGATTCATCTAGATAGCTTTCGTGCATCCTCCCATGGTTTTCCATGAAAACCTAACCATGGATGGATGGTTTGGGTTTTTCCGAAATCCTACACTCAATCATATCTAACCTAAGGTCTGTAGAAACTCATAGAATTAGTATCCATACCTGAGAAGATTACTTTTCTCTGCAATTTCTTATCCTTTTTGCTAAGCCTTCTTCCTAGCCTCCTTTCTTCCTCTTTTCCTTCTTCTCTCTTTCTCTCAATTCAATTAGGGTTGTGAAAGGAGTGAATGTGGCTTAGGACGTCCTTTAAATATACTAGGAATGTCCTATAATAATCCCATTGAGATTTGGAAAGAATCCCAACCAAAAATTAGGAAATTTCCTAATTTCAGTTTTCGTCAGAAACCGAGGGTCGATGGGAGGGTCGATGATCCCGTCGACCCTAGGGTCTTAAGCTGTCCGACCCTCCCTCAAAAACTGAGGGTCGATCTTTCTGGTTTGGGAGGTCCGACCCTGCTTAGCTGGGTGTGCGACCCTCCCCTAAAATTAAGTGTTTTTGGGTCGATTTCATACCTGGGATCTCGATCTCCTTCATGCCCTTGGTCCATTTGACTTGACCATGATGGGTAGACCTGGTTCAAGGTGGTAAGACCGGGTTAGATTGACACGGGTCTTACACACTTAGAGAGCCTTATCAAAAAAGATAGAAGCTTTAGTTCCCAAAGACCCTATCCAAAAGTAATTCCTAATGTACAACTGGTATCAAACTCCTGGACACACAGTGGAGGATTGCCCTTCCAGGAGCAATTCTCAAAATGTGAATGCAAGTGCACTTTACAATCCATATAATAATACTTACAATCCAAGATGGAGAAATCATCCAAATTTCTCCTGGAACCAAGGGAACCGTGTGGACCCACCTCAGCTTCCAAGTCAAGGTCCACCTAGTCACACCAAGCCATATGCTCCCCCTAGACCTAATTTTGTTCCCCAAGGTAATTTTTAGCAACCCTTTGGATTTTCTAACACGGGTGAGCCGGCCAAACTCAGTGAGTTGGAGACGAATGTGGTAGCTCTCATGGTAGGGCATACCAGTATGGAGAGGACACTCACCCATTTGGTTACCCTAATGTGTGAGAAGAACAAGGGTATTCTACCCAACCAACTAGAGATTAACCCACGTCATCACCCACAACCAAATAGGTTAAACCCTCAGGTGAATGGCATAGATAGTCAACTAAAGCCCTCCAAATAATGTAATGCAATCCATGCTTTATGAAGTGGTCGAGAATACTAACGGGATCATGCACCACAGACCAAAACCATAGCTGACCACGTTGATGTTCCCCAATCTGAGGCAACTGTTGAGCCTCCTTCTTTAGGTTTGTTTGATGAACCTGAAAAACCCAAAGAGACTGTCCCAGACAGATGCTTTACTCCACCAGACCCATTCCCTAATAGGTTGGTAAATAGATTGAAGACTGTTTTAGTTGATAAAATTTTAAATCTCTTCAAATAGGTAGAATTAAACATTCTACTTTTGGATGTGATTGACCAAATCTCTACTTATGCAAATGTCCTTAAAGACTTATGCACACAAAAGATGATTAGTCAAGAGACCAAAAAGGTGTTCTTGGCTGCACATTTAAGTTCTCTTATAAATCATCTTGTGTGGCTACCAAATACAAGGATCCTGGATGTCCTATCATATCTTGCATCATAGGTAATAATTCTATTGATCATGCTCTTTTAGACCTAGGTGCAAGTGTAAATCTTCTGCCATATCATGTTTACCAACAATTAGGATTGGGAAAGTTGAAACCAACCTCAATCCCACTTCAACTAGCTAATTATTCTATAAAGACTCTTAAGGGAATGGTAGAGGATGTTTTATTAAAGGTAGGAGAACTTTTTTGTTTCTATTGATTTTATTGTTTTAAAAACACATCCTGTCTCCAATAGGGATCAAATCCCTATCATTTTAGGAAAATTGTTTCTTGCTACAAGCAATGCACTAATAAATTACAGGAACGGTCTAATAAAACTTTTATTTGGTAACCAAATTATTGATTTAAATGTATTTAGGTTGGGTAAACGACCCAATGAGGCATATGCTCCAAGGATTCCCCGACCATGTAGAGACCACTTTTGACATTGACTTTGACTCAAAATTCTTGTAGTATATAGAAGAGTTGGGAGGAGTGGAGGACACTTTGTTCTCAGAGGCCTGTAGAACCTCTAGGACCCTTATCTACTTCTACTCCCAAGCCCTCAATTGTTGACCCACCTACCTTAGAATTAAAGGAGTTATCGTCCAATCTGAAGTATGCCTTCTTAAGACCTGACCAGACTCTTCCTGTTATTGTAGCATCTGATTTGACTTCTAGTTAGGAAGAAGAGTCGATCAAACTTTTAAAAGACCACAAGGAAGTTTTAGGTTGGACTATGACTGACATCAAGGGTATTAGTCCGTCTATTGTTCAACATCATATACACATTATGAAAGGTGCCAAACCCTCAAGGGAACCTCAGAGACGGGCAAATCCTGTGATGAAGGAAGTCATTAAGAAAGAGATTCTAAAATGCTTAGATCATAGGATCATATATCCCATATCTGATAGTGAGTAGGTAAGCCTGGTACATGTTGTACCAAAGAAGTCAGGAGTCAGTGTAGTTACTAATGCTGACAATAAGTTGATTTTAATCTGTATCTAAATAGGGTGGAGAGTGCACATAGACTATAAAAAGCTGAATACGGCAACGTGGAAGGATCACTTCCCGTTTCCGTTCACTGACCGAATGTTAGAGAAGTTGGTCGGATATGAGTCATATTGTTTCATTGACCAAATGTGGGCTTATAGGACCACTTTCAAGACCATTCTTGCTCAATCCCCCCACTGTTTGGTGTACAGGAAAGCTTGCCATCTACCAGTAGAATTGGAACTCCATGTATTTTGGGCAATTAAGAAATTAAATTTTGATTTATCTGATGCTATTACTCATAAAGACCTCCAGCTATCTGAGTTGGAAGAATTACAAAATGATGCCTATGATAGTGCTCGAATTTATAAATACAAGACCAAAGCTTACCATGACAGACATATCCTTCGGAAGTCTTTCACTCCTGGTGATAAGGTCTTGCTTATAAGTCTCGCTTACATCTTTTTCTAGTAAACTTAGATCCCATTGGAAGGGCCCTTATATTGTTCAAATTTTCTCATCGGGTGCCATTGGGATTTTGAATGCAAGTATAGGTGTGATCTTCAAAGAAAATGGACAGCGTCTGAAGCTGGAGCTTCCACATAATTTCACTAAATAGATCATGGATCTCCATGAGTATTTTTACCTCGATCCTTGATTCAGGGAGTTTTTTTTCCCTTGTTCTTGTTCTTATTTTTTTGTATACATTGAGGACAATACATGATGTAAGTGTGGGGGAAGGGTTGAGCTGTCATAGAAAAATTTTAACATTCATTTTTTGTAAAGTCATACACTCTTTCTATGGTTTTGACACAAAAACGGAAGGAGACAGAGACTTAGGATACTATCACATGTGAAGTAATAAAAACCTATGTGAGGATAGTACCTAATTTGTATCTTGAGGTGGGAATTGAGTTAAAAAATACATATTACCTCACCTAAAGGTATGAATCTTTTATGGTTCTAGTTGGTAATTTAAGCCTTTGATTAAAGCTGAGACCTTTTTTTTCTTTTGTAAAAAAAAATTGAATTGAGATAATAATAAGAATATATGTTCTTGGAACTAAATAGGGAATTCTACCTCAGGAAGAGAGGTGTCTTGATTGAAATTGTTTGGATGAGATTTTTTGAAAAAAAAAAAATTTTCATCTACACCCCATCAAAGATTGTTAACATCATCTACACCCACAAGAATGCAGAAACATCACCTAGGTCCCAAAACTTTGACTATGGTAATCAAAGAAGTCCACTCCGTCGGTTGATTCCCATTAGATGCTGACGTCAGCTGAAATAAAATTTTCCATGGACAATACTTCCCTTAGAGTAAAGATAAAATACCAGTTTACCCTTCTTCTTCTTCCTTTCATCTTCTTCTTTCCTCTTCTGCTCTTCTCCATAGTCAGATTCATATGGCAAGAGCTGGTTTGGGGGAAAATTAGGGGAGCTGGTATGGCTCCAACAGATGGTCAGCTCCACTAAGATAGATTGCACTCCATCAAAAGATTTCCGTTATTGTTCATCGGAGAAAATTGGGGGAAAATGAAACCAATCGAACTCCAACAAATAATAAAATAACCTTTCATAAATATTTAAAATCGAAGTTCTTCAACAAATAGATTGGGAAGGAAATGATCATTGACTGTAACAGGTCTTTCCGACATCTATATGCAAAACGAGCAGTTTAAGTTTTTCATCGAGAAGGCCAAGGACATCATCGCCTCCAGTCTTCCTATTTTTTGACTTTGACTCAACGAGATCTGGCGACTTATAGCCTCTGGTCATAAGTTTCTACCATTTCCTTGCTTTCTCCTGTGCCGTTAGTGGTCGGCTTTGATAGCTTGAATTGCAGCGATTAGTTCATTGGAAGATTCGAAAATGCCAGATATCGAGGGATCTGCAACAATAGGAGCCGAAACATCGCCTATGGTCAAAACACAGTCAGGACACTCCTATTGAAGAGCGAAAGCTAGGTCAGGGCGAACGGATAGACATCTGAGATGCCAAGGAGTGGTGAGCTTATCATCATCCGCAGGTTTTACCCCCATTTTGGATAGCGGTATTCTCTGGTATTACCCCCATTTTGGACAGTTTCTGTGATCAGCAGTGACAAAATTGAGTTCTGCATCACCTGGTTCATACTCAGCTTCAAGGGTTCAAGCGGAGGAAGATGGGATACAACCCTTGATCTTCTTGTGAGCACTGTGTCCACCCAAAGCTTGGTATGACCAGATTCTATCTATCAGAATGTGAGGAAGAAGAAGAGAAGGGAAATGAGAGGAAGAAGAAGAGAGGGGAAATGGGTGAAAGGAATCTCCATATGATATCGAAGGTTAAATTAGTAAAACAATATAATTTTTAAAATTTTCAATTTATAATATGAGGGGTAAAACTGTAATTTAACAATTTTAGTGATTTCCATCAGTTAAGTGGACCTAGGTGATGTTTCTGCAATCTTGTGGGTGTAGATGATGTTAACAATCCTTGATGGGGTGTAGATGAAATTTTTTCAAAAAAAAAAGGTACTCTCTAGCATCAATGTCCTTAAGGATATACACAAAAAGTGAAGCTACATAAATAACATGGGAATGCATAACCATCTACACTTCTCCAGCCAACTGTAGTGCAGTAACTTAGAGAGGACGAGTACGGAAAAGAAATGTGAAATAAAAGTATTGAAATCTGAATATGTTCAAAGAGGCTCTAAATCTTGAGTCTTGGTTGCCAATGTATTACCATAGGTTTTACCTTAAGAAAATGTATGTTTAGAAGATATAACAAGGTTCCCTAATTAAATATGCGTGCTTAGTGTTTGAATCATATGAGGTAATCTCTAAAGTTTAAGTATAGGGGTTTTTCTATTTTCTTGATCCCAAGTTGAGTGTCTTGACTAATAAGGTGTGTGTATGTTTTTTTTTTTTCCTCAATATCAAAGTTAAAGTTTAAAATTTTTATATGAATTTTGTGTGTTTATTTTCTAAAAACACTCACGAGACACAACTTGTCCACTCGGGGTGACCTAGGGGTTTAAAGGCTTATTGCACATGCTAACTGCAATCGTGATTCCTACGAATGTGAGTTATGATTTTATTTTATTTTCTTTCTAATTTTTTCTTTGCTCAGGACTAGCAAAGTTTAAGTGTAGGGGTATTTGATAACTGCGTGATTTTTATATTTTTATTCCCTTTACACTAAGCTTTTTAATGTGTTTTATGTCTTATTCAATTGAATAGAATGAATTTTATAAGTTTGGTATATTTTAAAGACTTTGTGAATTAATTGCTAAAAGATGAGAAAATTCCAGCATTCTTAATATTGATATTCTGAACTTTATACAGGTTTTTGACATGGAAAGATTTCTCGAATTGAAAAATGGTCTTCAGTAAAGTTGTAAAGGATGTCTCAAGCTTTTTAGAATGGTATTATGTAGAAAAATCCAAGTTCATTTGGGCCTCCAAACATTGCCTTAAAGTCTGACACTAAAATCTAATCCGAATCGGAATCGGAGCAACCGTACGATCTCAACGGTGGATAAAATTTTCATAAAGAGTCTCCTAATCAAGTTAGGAAACCTAACATAGAAGAGGTTGAATTCACTTGGTATTTGAAGACTTCAAGGAAAGAAGGAAACTCTATAATTTTAGAGTTCTAAACAAAGAAGGAATCGTAAACAACAAAGGATTGTCAATACTCTATATATAGAGCAATGAAGTTGAAGATTCTCTCTCTCTCTCTCTCTCTCTCTCTCTCTCTCTCTTTGGCTGGAAATTTCTATTTCTTTTCTCTCTTTCTCTTTAGTTAATGATATTTCTTTTATCTCTCCTCAAAGAAGAATTGTAATGCCTGACTAGTTTATTCATTCAGTTCAACAAATTCAATTGTAAGTTTTTTTTAGTCTTAAAAATTTATTTAAGGGAGAGTTCAAGAGTCTTAGTTTTTTCTTTTCAAGTTGTATTCTTTTGCTAGTAGTTTCTTCTTGCATAATTTTTTTTCTCAAGTTTTAATTTCAGATTTAGAATTCTGTAGTAGGGTAGATCAATATAGTTTGTACCCCATTACTATTTTAGTTTAGGAGAGAAGGCTCCCTTTGTAATCATATACGCATCGACTTGGAGTGACAACGAGACGACGAGTGACAACGGAGAAATCTTACCGAGATAAGTTTTTCTTATATTCTTTTATTTTTAATTTCGTTCTCTTCATGTAATAGATCTGTGTTATTCTATAGTTAATATAGTGGTTTCGTAAATCTTCGTGCCTTTAGGAATCGGTTATTATTGTTTTTGTTGCTTAATTAGTTTTTATTTGAAGTGATTAATGTGTTAATTTATTTAAATCACTTAGGTACACTTTTTCTTGTTTAAGTTAGGAAAATAGCGGTTTCTCCCTGAGATCAACCCATTACTGCATGATATCGTGCACTTGCGATTACACTTTTAAATCTTTAAGATCTGCACTCCAAGAACCTGATCTAAACCTTTAATTCATGTCGTAACAGGTCTTCCAATCATCACCGGCTAGACGGGACGAGCAGATGACAACCAGGTATGAAAACGGACTGAAAAAAGATATTGTTTCATACCGGTCGATGGTACCGGTCGACCGGTATGTCTGCGGAGGCAGACTACGTAGATCCGGAACCAGATCTCTACGGGTCCCACTTTCCAAATATCGAACCCTAAGACTTTCCTAACGTAAGGGGACTTCCTAAACTCATTCCTAATCTATTTAAGGACCCTTAAACCTCCTTAAATCTCTTTCATTGATCCTCACAAACCCTAAAGAGGATAAAAAGATCAAAGAAGGAGAAAGAGCTAAGGAAGGAGGGAGAGGAGTCGCCGTTGCCATTGGACGAAGAACACTCTACTGCGAACCAACGGTAAGTGCTTGAACCTTCCTCTAAGTTAAGCATTATAGAAGGTTAGTCCCGAATGGATCAATACCATGCAAGGCGAGGTATTGATCTAAACCTTTGAATTTTCCGTCAAACCCTAATACAGTCGATAACCCTAGATTCGAGTTATAGGTTGAGGATCATCGAAACTAGGACTTGAATGGAGTATGAAACAACTCTAACTCATTTCTCAGACCTAGAATGTATAGGAAAAACCCTAGAATCAATAGGGAATGACCGATGGAAAGCGAGAACCGAACTTATGGTATTCCAAAGGCATACTGGTCGACCATACCGGTCGCACCATATGCGACCGGTACTGCGACCGGTACCTCTAGGGGACCGGTCTGTGGGGACCGATCGACCATACCGATTGCACCTTTCCCCACAGTGCCACGATCGATATGCTCTATGGGAGTGTTTTTGACCCAGTTGGTTTTTTTACCAACGTAAACCCTAAGAAAAACTATTCTAATTTAACCCTAACATCGTGTAGGACCTTGTGATAACGAGTTTGGATTCTGTGACGCTAAGCAAGCTAGCAATCAAGCGTCAGGTAAGGGAATCAGACCTAAACCCTAATAATTTAATAACAGTATAATGTTGTTAATAATTATGATTCTATGGAATGGTGTTTGTGCATACTCGCATGTCATCTTTACTTTCAGTTATTATATTGTTCATGCATACTCGCTATGCTAGGATGTGACTGTTAGGCATGTGATTGTTTCCATTGGTGTGTGGAATGGGAAGGGCCTGGGGTCTAGGATCATTCCTTATACTAGCACATTTTCGTATCGTCTCAATCTTAGCATGTTTGGTGCAGGTAGGGTATCAGGGGGAGGAAGTGGCACTGTGGTCTCCGGCCTGGCCACTAGACTCTAGCTCTATCTCTATGCCATAGGAAGCTGTGCTGGGATATGGCCTACTGTGATGACATATAGGATTGGTTAGTTGCGAGCCCAGTTTGCAAGCCCTCGCCAATAGGGGCTTATGTGTTGGTATGAGTAGGGCGTCAGGGAAAGTGTTGGTGGTGTTTGATCCGGACGCTTTAGCTCTATCTCTATTCCATGGTGGGTGCATGTGGGATGACAGTGGTGTTTGATCCATTGGGCGGCTTCACACACTCATGTATAGAGGTGCGGTGGCCGCCAATCCTTTCTATAGCACATTGCAAACTTAAAACCAGACCATAATATGAATGTTACTCATGCATGATGTGTGTTGCATTGTCTGATTTTCTTACTGAGCTATGTTGTGAGCTTACCCTTGTGTACATATTGTTTTTTAGATGTTGATGCAGGTTACACTGTGGAGGACTACGTGGATGCTCCAATATATGGAAGAGTTGCTGCCCTGAAAGTGCAAGCAGGGGAGGACGAGCATGACGCTTCATGCGAGTGCCGTTTCTGCGTGTACCTCTAGGATATTGGATTTTTTTATTTTTTTCAGTTGGATTTACAATTGATGTAAGGATAATTATTTACGTTCTGTGTTATGAATAATTGGATATTTTATTTGAATTATCAATAAAAGTACTCAGTTCATTTATTTTAAGACTTTCACTGTATTTAATTATATTCTGATTATGGTTATGTGCAATGATTTGTATGAGTGGACAAGGTCTTATTGAGATCCTTGTGTAAACCGTTGGTTCAGTGATGGTTCACTCACACTTCTAGTTCAGCTGGAATTGGGGTGTGACAACTAGGTATCAGAGCTCTTAGGCTCTGTGCAATAGACCATACAGGCACTTGACTGAGTTAATGAACTGAGATAGGAAAAATTAAAAGCCTTAATACAAACACACCATAAGCACTTGTGTTGGTTGAGACAGAACTTAAACAAGACAATAATGTTCATATAAGAGGTAGAACCATATGTATATATAGACAGAAGAAAAAGAGAATCTAAATGTATCCCGATAAATAAATAACATATGGTACGGTCTACAAGTAGGATAGTTAGCTGAGTATACAAAGGATATAGTACAGTAACAAGAAAGAAGCATTTGTAAAGCAAAAAAATTTGAATACCGAGTTGGTACTCATAAGATGTGAAACTCGATGTATGATTGGGAAAGAAGGAAAATGGCTAGTGACGCCTAAATCCCTGCAAAGGTAAAAGGGAAAGATCTCGGGCTAAATGCAACAGAGATAGGAGAACAATGGCTATACACCAAAAATGAGAGTAACTATAAGAGAAGATAAAGCTATACTCCTGGGTGATGTGGGGACTCAGAGTGAGATCCATCACACGCTGAGAAATTACCCACTAAGCATTAAGAAGAGGTTGCAACTTGACCCCACCACTATCTGGGTCGAGAACGGGTAGTGAAAACTCATCTGAGCAGATGCTAAATAATGATAATCAGATTGGAGCAAATCAAAGGAAGTGAATAACCAGGCCACTCCAGCCAATCTACTTGGACTACCAAGTGCCTTGGCTACAGTTGTAATAAACTTGGCCTGACAAAAATGTAAGAGCAACAACAGATGAGACAGACTATGCAAGTTGCCATGAAAATCACTGTCCAAGTTGCCAATGCTACACCAACACCTTCGGATCAAACCAAGTACGGTACCGATTGATAGTAACACTGTACCCCCAGCACATGTTAGTTGTAACACAGTGCCTACCATACCGTAGGTCCCAATAATGCACACCCCAGTGTAGAAGCTTGGTGCACAACAAGCAGCATATCAAAGTGGTTACCCTTATCAGCCACCGATGTATAGGATAGCTGCATCATGGCAGATTGATCCGACAAGGGTTGAGGAAATTTTTTGAAGATGAAGCCTTAAACGTTTCAGCAAAGGATCAAATCTATTGTGGCCATATAACTAATAGGTTTATATAAGATGCGGTGCATAATTGACTTACTCTTATGATTATAAAGGATGCACATACCTGATTCTAATTCTCGTACCTTAACAGAATACCTTCTTGATTCAACCTGTCAATTGGAGTTATAGATGTTATTTCCTTAGAATTAGTCCTGATTATACCAATCTGAGCTACTCACATGATCAACACCATGAATAGAGATATGAACCGAATGAACATTTAAAGGTTTAATCATTCTGAATGTACATCTTTTCGATTTTATACTTGATTTATTGATGTACCAAAACTTCTCCAGATTTACTCCTGTAATGCCTTGACCAATGGCACTATATACTCGATAGAACTTGTAACCATGAGGTTAAGAACTATAAAACCTCTATTTCCATATATTCGGACCATCATGCAACTTAACGACCTTTGGATGATGGTTGGATTACCATAGATTTACTCCTGATCCTTTAAACCTAAGTTCACTAGATAAAACAAGTGTTCGTCATTATACTGAATTCGAAAGAAGGAAATGAATCACTGTTGGATAAGCATTATGATTCTTACATTTCTCGACATCCATTGATAAGATGTTTAGTTATTGGAAGGAAGATGATTAAATTCTGATTAGATTCTATAGCCAAGGAACCTCAGATGAAGTAATGGAGGATCTGTTTTGAGATTGCTGAATAGATGGATATGAGTCATGTCTATAAAAGAGTGCATGAGCAAAAAGTGAGAACTATCATGAGTAGCCATTAAAGAAATAGATAGCACTCAAGTAGAGTTAAGACGGCTATATTGGTATGAATTTTGACAAGGCAGAAGATTTCTAAAGGCAGATCTAAGAGTAGATACATGGATGAAGTCAAAAATTGTGGCATTGATAGTATTTGGATTAGTACAAGTAATACTGAGTTATGCCCAATGTTGAGTGAGATGATTAAGTAAAGACCAAAAGAGTTTGGCTGAATTAATGAATTTATAAGCATATACCCTAATGCTTATAGATAGACTTGGGATATATAATGAGTAAATAGTCAAAAGATATTTTTCAAGATATATGAAAGAGAGATCAGGGTAGAACATTAGTGATAAAAGAGATGTAAGCTACTGAGTGCAATATGAGATTTTTGACGATAGTCTTTGAAAAATCATAAGAGATGAAGGAACTAGACAAGTTCTTAAGACCTTTATACCAGATTTTGTAGTGAGTAAGTGTTATGAACATTGTCTGAATCATATGGATTGATAGAATTTGGATGCAACCTAAATAAACTTGAGATGGCACACTTTGACGTCATCTTGGGAATAGACTGGTTGTCTCAACACACTACATGTGATTATGTCCATAGAAGAGGTTATCATTTAAGAACAAAGATGACACATAATTTGATTTTATTGGAAGCATATTCCTTAGGAAGTGAAAGCTCATCCTCTCTGCACGAAAGGTGAAGAGATACTTTGAAAAGAAAGGAGTTGGATATATGGTATCGGTGGTAAATGCCACTAAAGAAACACCACAGATGGAAGATACTGATGTAATGCATAAATTCCCTGATGTATTTCCAAGAGACTTACCTGGGTTGTCACCTGATCATGCAATCGAGTTTGTTATCGACTTATTACCTAGGATGGCACCCCTATGTCAAAGGCACCCTATAGAGTAGCTCCTATGGAGTTAAAGGAATTGAGACTCAACTACGGGAGTTATTAGAAAAAGGTTCTAATCGACTAAGTATTGCATCATGGGGAGTGCCAATGCAATTTGTGAAGAAGAAGGACGATAGTGCCAGATTATGTATAGACTACCAGGAACTAAACAAGCTCACGATCAAGAATCGATATCTACTACCTCAGATCTATGACTTGTTTAATCAACTACAAGGAGCAAAGGTATTCCCTAAGATTGACCTTGGATGGAGTATCATCAAATGAAGAATTTGGACAGAGATATTCCGAAGACTGCTTTTAGAACAAGGTATGGGCATTATGAGTTCCTTGTAATGTCATTCGGGTTGACTAACGCTCTAGCGTCGTTCATGGAACTGATGAACCGAGTGTTTCATGACGTGTTGGACACTTCAGTCATCATATTCATTGAAGACATCTTGGTCTACTCAAAGGACAAGGAGACTCATGCATCACATTTGAAAGCAGCCCTACAACGGCTGAGAAGGGAGAAGCTTTACGCCAAGTTCAAGAAATACAAATTTTGGCTGAAGGAAGTAGCCTTCTTGGGTCGCATAGTATCTGCAGACGGTATCAAGGTAGATCCAAGCAAGATAGCAACTAATAAGAAATGGAGTTTGAAACAACTCTAACTCATTGCTTAGACCTAGAATGTATAGGAGAAACCCTAGGATCAATAGGGGGTGACCGACGAAAGGCGAGAACCTAGCGTATGGTCTTCTGGAGACATACCGGTCGACCATACCAGTCGCACCCTATGCGACCGGTATCTCTCGGAGACTAGTCTATGGGGACCGGTCGACCATACCGGTCGCACCTTTCCCCACAGTGCCGCGATCGGTACCTGGGACTGGTACCTACGACCGGTCTGCACTATGAGGAGTGTTTTTGACCCAGTTGGTTTTTCGACCAACGTAAACCCTAAGAAATTATTCTAATTCAACCCTAACATCGTGTAGGACCTTGTGATAGTGAGTTTGGATTCTGTGATGCAAAGCAAGTTAGCAATCAAGCGTCAGATTAGGGAATCGGATCTAAACCTAATAACTTAATAACAGTAAAATGTTGTTAATAATTATGATTCTATGGAATGGTTTTTTGCATACTCGCATGTCATCTTTACTTTCAGTTATTATATTGTTCATGCATACTCGCTATGCTAGGATGTGACTATTAGGCATGTGATTATTTTCGAGATGCTGAAGATGTTTAGGCCACCGGGATATATCCCTACAGAAGGTACGCCTGAGTTTGGGGGAAATAATACCACAATGCCAGTGGATGGTAGCAATGGGCCGATGAGCCAAGGACAGAACCCATAACTACCACACCAATTTCTGACATCGTCTGCCTATCAAGGGATCTATCTGTACCCACCACCATGGTATGGAACGAATGTATGTGGGCAGAATGACCTAAGCTGAGTGGTGGATAGGTTTTTGAAATTGAAACCCCCTACCTTCACAGGGAAACTAGGAAAACCACTATGGCCTACATAGTGGGTTTCTGAGATGGAGAAGAACTTCCATCTGATGACTTGCACGGAGGATGAGAATGTGCTATTTGCTACGCACATGCTTAAGGAATATGCTAATGCCTGGTGGAATTCTACCCGGACATACTTGGAGACGAAGCACACCCAGATCACCTGGAAAATATTCAAGGGAGCTTTTTTGATAAGTACTTTCCTAAGAGCTTTTGTGATCAAATGGAGAAGGAATTTCTTAACCTGCAACAATCCCGGTTGACTGTTGATGCATACCAATAAAGATATGAAGAGCTGTTTTTTTTCGCTCCAGCAAGCATGCAAGAGGAGGAAACCAAGACCCGTAGGTTCACCATGGGATTGCGAGGAAGTATCCGAGAGCACGTCTTGGGTTTGGAGAAGAAGGTGTATAACAAGGCTGTGCAGATTGCTAGGGTGATTGAATCAAGCCAAAGGGACAGCTTCTTTGCTCAAAACAGGGGACTGAAGAGGCCTGCTACTGAGACTTCGGGAGGAGGGAACACTTGACCATTACGCCCATACAGGGCTCAGTCTGTTATGGTGCCAGCAAGGAATACTACTGCACCACCACAATCACAGGTAGTTGGACAAAACCCAAACGTCAAATGTTTCAACTGCCAGCAATTGAGCCATTATGCAAAGACCTGTACTCTACCTAGAAAGCAATTGCCACAGTAAGGGAAGATATTTTCAGTCACCACTGAAGAGGCAGCCGCATCACCTGATGTGGTTACTGGTATGATTTCGTCCCTTACTATTTTGCTTATTGTTTTGTTATGTATGAGCATGTAAAACTAAGGGAGAAGTAAATTTCAGGAACTGTAGATATAGCTAGTGTACCCTCCAGAGTACTCTTCGACTCTAGGGCTACACACTCCTTTGTTTCTATGTCTTTTGGGAAGCGAATGGAATTACCTGTCAAGTATTTAACCCCAAGCTTGATAGTTCGCTCTCCGTTGGGAGAAGAAGTGGCGTTGAGTGAATGCTCTGGGCCGTGTTCAGTTAGTATTGAGGGGCGAAACCTAGAAACAAATTTGGTTCAACTTGAGATGGCAGACTTTGATGTCATCTTGGGAATGGATTGGCTAGGCTATCATTCAGCTAGCTTATTATGTGGCAAAAGAAAACTTATTTTTATAGATGATAAGGGAAAGGAGTTTAGCTTCAATGGAACCAAATTACCTAGGAAGCGAAAGCTGATCCTCTCTGCCCTAAAAGCTAAGAGATGCTTAGAGAAGGGAGGAGTGGGGTACTTAGTGTCTGTGGTCGACATCATTGTAGAGATGTCAAAGATGGAAGATCTAGATGCGGTACGAGAGTTTCTAGATGTATTTCCAGAGGATCTACTAGGTCTACCTCCAGTCAGGGCTACAGAGTTCGTGATAGACCTCATGCTAGGGTCGGCGCCGATGTCTAAGGCACCATACAGGATGTCCCTATAGAATTAAAAGAATTGAAGATCCAGTTACAAGAGCTACTAGATAAGGGTTTCATACGACCAAGCATATCGCCATGGGAAGCACCTGTATTGTTCATAAAGAAGAAGGACGGTAGCGTATGACTATGTATCGACTATCAAGAGTTGAACAAGTTAACCATCAAGAATCGACATCCTTTGCCTAGGATCAATGATCTGTTCGATCAGTTGCAGGGTGCAAAGGTTTTCTCGAAGGTTGATCTTATCAGGGTATCACCAATTGAAGATCAAGGCAGCAGATATTCCGAAGACTACTTTCAGAACAAGGTATGGCATTATGAGTTCCTAGTAATGTCATTCGGGTTGACTAACGCTCCAGCGTCATTCATGGAACTGATAAACCGAGTGTTTCATGACATGTTGGACACTTCGGTCATCATATTCATTGACGACATCTTGGTCTACTCATAGGACAAGGAGACTCATGCAACACATTTGAGAGCAACCCTATAACGATTGAGAAGGGAGAAGCTTTATGCCAAGTTCAAGAAATGTGAATTTTGGCTGAAGGAAGTAGCCTTCTTGGGTCACGTAGTATCTGTAGATGGTATCAAGGTAGATCCAAGCAAGATCACAGCTATAGTAGGATGGGATGCACCAAAATCAGTTGTAGAGATTTATAGTTTCCTTGGATTGGCTGGTTACTATAGAAGATTCGTGGAAGACTACTCAAGAATTACCGTTCCACTCACCAGACTAACCAAGAAAGGAGAAAAGTTCATATGGACAGATGAGTGTGAGAAGTGCTTTCAGACTTTGAAGTCAAGACTAGTCTCTGCACCTATCTTGACCATCCCGCCACCAGGCTTGCTGTTTACCCTATATATGGATCCCTGCGGATTGGGTCTCGGATGTGTGATGATGCAAGAAAAATAGGTGATTGCCTACGCATCAAGACAATTGAAAGAGCATGAGAAGAACTATCCTACGCATGATGTGGAGTTAGCAACGATCATTCACACAATTAAGATTTAGAGGCATTACCTTTATGGTGAAAAGTTTTAGATTAAGTCGGATCACAAGAGTTTAACTTACCTTTTTACTCAGAAGGACCTGAATATGAGACAGAGGAGATGGCTGGAGCTATTAAAAGATTATGATTGTATCCAGTACCATCCGAGTAAGGCAAACATTGTGGCTAATGCCTTAAGCAGAAAGTGGGCATTGAAACCAGAGGCAGGACCTAGTACAAATACTGCACTGTGTACTGCAGCCCCAGAATCAATAGAGAACGATAAAGAGTATATATTAGAGACTGCAGGAGATCCAGTGGAGCAGGGCTTAATTCATAAGTTCACATTGATGTTCGCAGCTTTGAAGATCTCATCGGATCTAATAGATGAAGTCAAAGTAGCAATCCTACAGGATCCACACCTCAAGACTGTACAAGAAGATTTGGAGAAGGGTAAAAGCAACCCTGATTTTACCTTGGATTCAGACAAGGTACTCAAGTATCGTGGATGATTATGTATACCTGAGAGTGAGGACTCAAATATCAGAGATAGAGTTATGACAGAAGCTCATTACACCCCATATTCGGTACATCCAGGAAGCACCAAGATGTACCATGATTTAAGAAGACTATATTGGTGGAGGGGTATGAAAGCAAATGTAGCTCGATTCGTGTTCCAATGTCTAAATTGCCAGCAAGTTAAAGCATAAAGGTAGAAACCCATAGGTTTGCTACAACCACTACCGGAGCCAGCATGGACGTGGGATTGTATCATAATGGATTTCATCACTGGCCTACCCTTGACACCAAGGTCAGTGGATGCCGTGTGGGTTATAGTCAATCTACTTACCAAGACAGCTCGATTCATCACTATCAGACCTCAGTATACCATGGAGAAGCTGGCCAAGCTATATATGGATAATATAGTCAGACTTCATGGCATCCCAGAAAGTATAGTATCTGACAGAGATCCTCGTTTTACATCAAAGTTCTGGGAAGGATTACAGGAAGCCATAGGAACCAAGTTGAAGTTTACTACAGCTTCTCATCCTCAGACAGACGGACGGTCAGAAAGAACTATTCAAATCTTAGAAGATATGCTTCAAGCGTGTGACCTAGATTTTAAAAGAGCTTGGGACGAGAAGCTATCGCTCATCGAGTTTATGTACAACAATAGTTACCAGGCTACGATCCAAATGGCTCCATATGAGGCACTCTATGGGAAGAAATGTTGTACACCTCTGTTATGGAATGAGGTGGGAGATAGAAGGATTGTAGGACCAGAGTTTGTCAAAGAAACTTGTCGAGCGATTGATCAAATTAAGGAAAGAGTGAAGACAGCTCAAGTTCGACAAAAGCACTATGTAGATAACCGACGTCGAGATCTGGAGATCCTGGATGAACCGTTGGTTTATTAACGGTTCATCACACCGTTCTGAATGGTGCAGAATTGGGGTGTGACAAGATCGGCCTGTCAATTAACACGTACACTGCAACCCATCCCAACCCGAATATCTTAATGGACATGTTTTGGGCTGCCCTAAGAAGCCAAAGACCGACTTAGCCCAAACCAAAATCGACCCGAACCAGCTTGTTGAAACCCCTAATATGGCACAGCTAAATTGACCTTAAGAAGAGTCTTCTCTTGACAAGAGCAAGACCACAATTTGGTAATTTTCTTTTTTTGTTTTTGTTCAAAGGATAGGAAACTAAGGGATGGGGGAGAAATGATAGTGCCACACGGGCTACAACTAGAAGAGAGGATTGGGGGAGAGAAGTTAGTGGGATTCATATTGCCTCTTCTCTTGTTGTTGAATGGCGTTCAGTCGTGATCCAATGATTGGAATTCATCTAGTGCACATACCAATACATTGGTATGTGTGCCTAGTGAACTTCAGTGGTTGGATCATGGCTGAACGAACTGGACAACATGAGATGATTTTTTCTCAAGATAGTGCCACATGAACAAAAATTAGAATAAAGGGGCACCAAAGGTAAACAACCTACTCCCATCAAATGTAGCATTAGTTGTTGTAAGGATGGAACCCGAGCTGTAATTCGAGCAAACTTTTTTTTTGGTGCGTGACAGAGAACTCGAATCTAGAATTAATCTCTTGTAAGTTTTTTTTTTCTTTTTTCGGTAAATAGATATTTTATTAAATTTTGGATAGAATTCAAACAAGTTGGACCATCAAAAGATGGGAATAAAAGCAAACCGGACAATACAACGACAGAAAATCCAAACACCACTAGGCCACCAAAGTAAGGAACCCAAATTACAACAACAAAGAACAAAAATAGAAAACAAAAGCAAGACACCACAACCTCACCCGAAAAGCAAATAACCACCCTAGTTAACATTTAGATTCTGACCTCAATAAATCATCTAGGTATAAGAATCTTGGAAATGATTTGAGGTCTATCAAAATCAAATGCTTCTTCTAAAAAAAATCGATGAAAAATATCCGATGATTGTAGATTGATGCCACAAGCCACCCGAGCAAAGAGCTACTAGTTTATATAACTAATCTAGTTTTGCCCTATGCTTAGATTAAATCTCGCTTCGGTAGAGAATGGTTCTAATGTCTTAGTTTTGGATAAGTCAAAATCTTTGTTTGAGTATGGGACCGGCGGGACAAGAGGGAGGACTGTGAAGGTGTTTGACAAATTTTAAAAATAATGGGAGGGGGTTTATCACGCTGTCGAAATAAAACATCTAGAAAGAAGAGAGAGAATTAACATCTCATGTGGGATTCACATCGTCTCCTCCCAGTGGTTATGGGAGGACGCGGCAACCTATCTCGGATGGCTGCCACGTGGCTCTTGGGTAAATCCGAGACCCACGTTTGAGCCGACACCCCCTGTAGGCTCGGCTTGTCGGTTAGGTGTCGGCTCGAACGTGGGTCTCGGATTCACTGAGAGCCACGTGGCGGCCATCCAGGGCAGGTTGCCACTGTCCTCCTAGAACCACTGGGAGGAGAGGATGCGGATCCTCTCATGTGAGACCGCGTGGGTAGCTTTTCCATAAAATGCCATATTCCATAATATATTGGTGAATGATAAATTAGCACAGTAGCAACATCCCAAAGTTTCTAATAAAGCACACCAGCAAATGAGAAGTGTCTGTTAAGGTATAATCCTTTCTCTCTTTTGTAGTTAACACACACAAAAATTACCCACAATCATCCGGATGAAATAAATATCTAGAAAGCCCAAATCTTTGTCCCCTCAAATCTTTTGACTCACCTACTAAATTCCATTATTGAAAGCCATGAATCATTCTTTTGGTGGATAGTTGAATTGCTCAAGTGGTTATACTATATTGGAGGATTAAGATCAGATTCTGATCCACATAATGAATTATTTACAGATAGGTTAGAAGGTATTTATCAATATTGTGATAATTTATTATTACTTCTTTATATCTAGTGGTATTAAACTGTTATTATATATGATTTATAATTTATTTTTATAAATAATTTATCATAAATAACTCATAAATATAAATATAAATTATACCAAAAAGAATCTTATTTTTAAATTTTATATTATTTAATTTATTTTAAATATAAATAAATACCATAAATCATACCAAACAACTACATATCTCATAATGTATTACATAATTAATTCTATAATAAATATCAAAGAGAGCCTAGGTTAGAAAGTATTTATCATATAAATAATATATTATTACTTCTTTATGTCTGTTGGTGTTAAATGATTATTATTTCTTCACTAAAAAAATTATTATTATTTATGATTCATAATTTATTATCGTAAATGATTTATCATAAATATAAACTATATCAAAGAGAGTTTAATTGTATACTATTTCATATGTAGTATACAATTTTGATGTGCTATGCCTTGACATAATGTCATGTCCACATGGTAAGATAAATTAGTTTATTATTTAATATTTAGAATTTTGTTGTTGAATTATTACGCTCATAGAATAAAAGCGCTCCTTCACCATAAACCCTATAAGAAACAGTTTAATGAATCGACTTGAAACCGATAAAAACTTGATAAACCAATTGATAATCTGTTCAGTTTTGGTTTGGAAAACAAGAATCGATTATTAATCAGTTCGATAATGGTTTTCATTAATGATAACTTCAAACCAAATGGAATCGAACTGATAAACTATTTATGAATCAATTGACACCCAACTTATAGGGGATAATCAAAGCAACACATTTTTTCAAATGATCATAACTAAGGTTAGATTACAATAGTATTTTTACAGAGTTATATATATATATATATATATATATATATATATATATATATATATAGGGTTTTCACAAAGAATCCATGGTACTTAAAGAATAAAGCCCTCTTTGCTAGCATATTGGATTTCTTCTATTTTTATTGAAAAAAATTAGTATATATATAGGGTTTTCATAAATAATCCATGGTACTTAAAGAATAAAGACCTCTTTGCTGGCATATTGGATTTCTTCTGTTTTTATTGAAAAAATTTAGTAATGATATGCATTTTGAAGGGGTATATATATATATATATATATATATATATATATTGAAAGGGCTAGGTTCTTTGTCCGATTGTGCCTCATGCAGCCTCTCACATGAAGGGTGGAATGTCCAAGGTCTGAGTGGTCATTTCACCCCATGTGAGAGAGGGTGTCTCTTAACAAAGAACTTTCTCTCTTATCTGAAAAGGAAGAAGCCTAAAAAAGACGAAACACAAAGCGGACTTAAGATATTTGAAATATTCATAGATTTTTTTATTTTATTTAATTCTAACTAAAAACCAAGTAAAATAAAAGTATTGACAAAAATCTTAAATCTGATTTGAGGGTTTTTCGAGCAACAGGTAGCGTGCTTGCACCAATGGGAGAGCCCATTGAGAATTTGTTTGGGGAGGAGATATGGAGCATTTTGGGGGAAAGGATAACTAGAAAGTCTTCCCATTGGGGTTTAAAAGAAATTAAATGAAAGAGGTCCTATAAAAGGTTCTGAGTGAAAAAGAGAAGGAGAAATTATTCTAAACAATGGACTATCAAACATATTTTTTAGGGTAGTTTACTCATACCACCCCTAGAATCCAATCTTACTTTGCATGAACCTATAAGTTAACGATATTTACTTATACTACCCCCTAAACCTCTGTGGACCATTATACCCTTAGTCCATTTATCAACAAAAAAAATCCCAAAAGTTATTTTTGCCCTTTTCAAAACAAAAAACCCAAAATACCCTTTAAACCCTTTTTAGATAATGAATCCCCAAATCTATCCCATTCATTGTCGGGCTTTACTTTGTTTGTCTTCTCCAGCTCAAAGTCCTCTTCCCTTGATCCTCTCTTCAAATTTATCAAACTCTGGTGATGATCCTTGTCTGATTACCCATACAAATGGATGATTCAATCTCTCCAAAGCAAACCCAATTTCTAACAGTTGTAAATCAGCCAAAGGACATAAACCCCCAAGACAAACATAAATGACAGAGCCTACCTCTCTTTAATCCAACCACTCCAAGCATTTTTCCTCATTAATGGAGTTGGGGGAAAATAATAATATATTTAAATCAAACCATTGATGAAGAATCCTGGGTTCAGACCGTGGATGAGGAATCCGTGAAAGGCCTTGTGGGGTGGGACATGCAGCATACATCCTAGTTATTCAGTATACTGACAAGGGAGAGTCTTTTCTAACAACATTTGGGGGATGAAGTCTTGTTCGACCCTCTCCTAGGCAAACGGGCCATGATTAGATAGCCTGATGGAGGTAGTTGGCCATTAAATGATCTATCATTATTGCTCATAAATATCGACAACCACCATAAATGCCATGTAGGTGGATGTGACCTGCCAGGTCATGGAATCACAGACCGAATCAGCAAAAAAGCGAGATTTATACTCGACAAAAAAGAAAGGACGACTATTATTGTCAGAGGAAGTAGAGGACGTGGATAAATGGGGGGTCGAGAGGGTCGACTGGGGTCTTAAACAGCTGACAAGACATCCAGGTGCCACCCTAGGGGGTCATAGTTTCCTAGATCTATGGTTCTCCATCTGACAGACTATGGAGATGGTGGTAGGTAGGGAGAAGCTTGTCCAGGAAGTTTCAACTTGGGCCTATAAATAGTGAAAGATTATGGATTACAAAGGATCCCGAATTTCCTACAAAAAAGAGAGTATCCACCTTCAGGTATCACTCTGACAAAGTTCATCTTGCATAATCCTTGTTCAACCCATTGTCCAGTCCCCATTTTCTTTAGAGAGAAATAGGTTGTTGAAGCTCCCGTATCTCAGGGAACCCCCTCTTTAAGGAGTTCTACTGTTTCACTAAGAGCTTCATTCTGCTTGTCTTTGAAATCCACTAACTTTAGCATCGGAGTGATCCCAGGATAAATCCTGCCTACTTTACTGCCTTGTTCGTATTGTAGCTACGTGGCCTCATCTAAAGAACTGGACAGAATCCATCGACAACAGATTGGCGCTCGACTAAGGCTATCTACTTTGAGCCCGTAGTCTTTGACTCTGGTTCAAAAAGAAGAAAAATGCCTAACAGCCTCACAAACAAAAAGGTCCGAGGACCCTGAAAAGCTAGCCTCCAGGCTCGAGCAGAAAAGGAACAAACTTACGCGTCATATCTATTTGATACGACTAGGCACAGCCTCATAGTATCAACCAGAGGGGTAGTAGTATCAATATTAGTATACAGTTGGAAAAATGAATATATATATATATATATTTATATGAGAGATAGACAATCTGTTCAATGTTTAGTACAAAAAAAAAAGAGAAAAAAAGAGTTCAGTATTGTCCCTTGGGAGGGATGTCTGTAGGAGATTCTATTGGGAAGGTGTCTGCTGGAGGTGTCTCTGAGGATGTTGTGCTCGGAGTTTCTTTTGAAGGGATCTTTGGGAGTCGTTCCTAGGGTCTCTTTAGGAGGAACAACAGATAGAGGAGCAACTTCTTGAGGAGAGGTTACAACTATTGTCAACTTAGTACAGGAGACCGCTGGAGGAGGAAGAGCAAAAGTTTGACCAAGCTTGTCTCGGATCACTTTGTTCATAAAGGGGTTGTAGGAGAAGTCGAAGGTTGGGAGATGTGTGGGCAACTCCAAGTGGACCAAGATGAGGGCTTCTCTGATCACTCGAGCCCTTTCTTTCATGAAAAGACCCTCCATGTCATCAGACTCCATCAAGGTTCTCAAGGTCTTTTCTTTATCTTAGGCCAAAGCAATTTGGGCCTGAACCAATTCTTTAGTCAGATGAGTTGTTTCCGACTGAGCCTATGCCAATTCTTGTGTTAGACGAGCCACTGATGTCACACCCCAATTCCGCACCATTCGGAATAGTGTGATGAATCATCAATAAACCAACGGTTCAACCAGGATCTCAAAATAGGCTATCCCACGTATGACAAACCAAAACACATTCCACATTAATCAGAGGTAATAAAATAAATAGCAAAAGTCTTACAGATAATGAACTGAGAAATTCTAACTGTGATACTCATAAATAAAATATCCAATTATGTTGTTGCAACCGAGACATAAATAAAATATCGAATACATGTCTTTACTAAATCCAAATAAATAAAACAAAATCTAATCAAATACACATGAGTTGCACTCGCAAGAGGAGTCATGCGTATCCACTATGTCTTCAGCTTCCATTGTCGCCACATGCCCGTACACAGGAGCGTTCATGTAATCTTCAACGGTGGTACCTGCATCATCAACTAAAAGTATTCGAATTCGAAAGGGTGAGCACACATCACGGCTCAGTGAGCAAACAAAACAATGCAACAATACATATTCATGCAATCAATTCATATCTTTGGTCTGGTTTAAAGTTTGCAATGTGCTATAGAAAGGATAGGTGGCCGCCGCACCTCTATACACGAGTGTGTGGAAACGCCCAATGAAAACGGCACCGTCGCCCCACATGCACCCACCATAGACAATATACACCCCATGAAAACGGCATGGCTATACCGGTTGCCCATACCAACACGTAAGCCCCTGTTGGCGAGGGCCTGCAAACTGGGCTCGTAACTAACCAACCCTAATGTCAAACAATGTATCCAAGGCCTCACCCCAGCATCCCTCAATACATCCATAGAGATAGAGCTAGGGTCTGGTGACTAGGCTGAACCACAATGCCACGTCCCCCCTAATACCCTACGACATATTAGTTCCACTAAGGTAATGGCGATACGACAATGTTAGTGGACAAGACTTGAGTAGAGATAGAGCTAGAGTCTGGTGACCAGGCTGAACCACAATGCCACGTCCTCCCCCTGATGCTCCCCTCGCATCAAGCACACTAACACTTGCTTAGTGGACATGACTTGAATAGAGCATGGCACAATATACACCCCATGAAGAACGGTCATGGCTGTACCGGTTGATACCATCCCTACCCGCACCATATACACTAGCCAAACACAAACATTCACATGCCTATTCCTATCATCATCATCATCACCATGTTATAAAGAATAAAGTAAGTATGCATGAACAAATAATAGAAATATTGGATGACATGTTAAATGCACATACAAGCATACACGCATAGAATCAATATGGCATTGGACTCAAGAATTAAAAACAATTTATTATTAACCAATTAGTTTAGGTCTTGTTCCCTCACCTTTGCTTGTTATTAGATCCTCTTCCAAGCTTTAGAATCACCTTTATATTGTTATTATATTGCTAGCAAACCTAACAAAGTCGATAGAATTTAATTAGAATTAATTTCCAATTTAAAAACCATGCTATTAACTGAGGGTCGATCAGAGGGTCGATGCTCAGAATGCATAGGGTCGATGGGTCTATCGACCCTACCCTCTGTCTGAACTTCCCGAATGCTGAGGGTCGATGGTCAGAATGCATAGGGTCGATGGGTCTATCGACCCTGTGTGCGACCCTCGGTGCACTCTGGTCTAATTTCCAATTTTTAATTCATTCTTCATGTTTGGGTTCCTATGGCTTGCTTCTACCATTCATTCTATACATGTTCTATGGTTTAGAACTATACTTTATTCACCTACATGGTTTCAATGAATTCCTCCATGGTTTTCCATGAAAACCTAACCATGAATGGATGATTTGGGTTTCTTCTAAGTCATATCCTCTTCATAAACCATTCTAAAGTCTTAACTAAATCATGGGGAATGTATTCATACCTTAGTTTTGCTGAGATTCAGAGTTGCTCTGAATTTTCTCTTCTTCCTTAGCTTTTTCTTCAAGTTTTCCTTCTCTTCTTCTCTTCATTCTCTTCACTTTCTCTCAATCCAATTAGGGTTGTAAAAGGAGTGAAAGAGGCTTAGGGACGTCCTATTTATAGAGTAAAACCTCCCAAAATAAGTCTCATTGAGTTTAGGAAAGGTTCCAATCGAAATTAGGAAGGTTTCCTAATTTTAGGTTCGTGCTGTTTTTCTCGAGTATCGAGGGTCGATGGTGAGGGTCGATGAGAGGGTCGGACAACTCATAGACCCTCATCAACCCTGGTTGAGGGTCGATGGTGAGGGTCGATGAGAGGGTCGGACCTGTCTGTTAAAACCTGCGACCCTACCCTCATTTTGACTATTTTTGGGTAAATTTTCATATTGGGTCTTGGGTTTCTTCACACACTTGGTCCACATGGCTCGACCATGATATGTAGACGGGTCCCGACACGAAATGTAAGGTTAGGCTGGGTTCGTGGCGTGCGGGTCTTACAACTCCACCACCCTTAAAAGAAATTTCATCCTCGAAATTTGAAAGTACAGATCTTACAACTCCCCCATCCTTAAATGAATTTTGTCCTCAAAATTTGAACGTATGAATCTTACAACTCCCCCATCCTTAAAATAAATTTTGTCCTCAAAATTTTGAATTTACTTCGTAGTCAATAGGTGGAATTCTATTTCCGCATTGCATCTACTTCCTCCTATGCACTCTTCTCCACGTCTTGTCTTTGCCAGGTTACCTTCATATAATAATTATCCTGGCTTTAGAAATATTGTACCTTTCCACTAGTGAACTAGGCTGGTACCACTTCAATAGTTAAACATTCTATCTAATCCAATGATTCCATGGTCAATACCTTTGATATGGATCTCCAATGTACATTTTTTTTCAATAGAGACACACGAAATACATCATGCATACTAGACATGGATAGCGGTAACGCTAATTGATATACAACTTTTCTATGTCTCCCCAAAGTTTATAAAATCCGACACATATATAGAATACAACTTTCCCTTCTCATTGAATTGTTTAAACCATGCATAAGTGATATCTCCAAAAACAACACTTTGTCATTTATGGCGAACTCAAGGTCTTGGTGTCTATCCTGACAATCCTGAGTTGTCTTGGCCCCTTTTTCTTTGATCTTGTCTGCCACTCAACAGTTTTCTGCAATTGACTTAGGTCTTAAGCTCTTCATTCACTAACTTCATTCCAAAAGAAAAGGAATTTGACATTTCTATCGTACCATGCTTCATAGGTAACATTTACATTGTAGCTTAATAAAAACTTCAATTCACGGTTACTTCTCAACTCAAGCTCATTGAAATCAATTTCACAAGCTCAGGGCATATCTCTTAGGATCTGTATAGTCCGCTTCGACTGTCCGTCGATTTGAGATAAAATGTGGTACTAAACTTCAACTTTGCCCCCATTGTTTTCTATAGATCCTTCCAAAACTTCGAAATAAGGCATAAGTCTTTGCCCGACACTAAGCTCTCATGCATATCATTCAATGTGGCAATATTATCCATATATAGCTTAGTTAGCCGCTCCAAAGCATACCGAGGTCGTATAGCAATGGAATGAGCTATCTTCATAAGGCGATCAACAATCACCCAAACTGCGTCAACCGATCAGTGGTCAGTGGCAAATCAGTGACATAGTTAATTGTAATGCAGTTTCACTTTCAAACTGGTTCTAATAGTTATTGTTGTAAGCCATGTTGGTCTTTGTCCTCCAGCCTTTACTTGCTGATAATTCAGACACTGGAACACGCACTAAACCACATTTGTTATCAGTCCTCTTTACTAGTACAATCTCTTCAGGTCATGATACATATTGGTACTCCAGTATATCCTGAATATTGAGTACAATGGGCTCTTATCATTATCCTCTTCATGATATCCGAGTTTTTATCTTCAGGTATTCAGAATCTACCTTTGTATCTCAGTACCGTCTCCGCATCCAAAGTAAGTCAGGTTTGGGTTTTTCTTGCTCTAAATCTTCTTGCATTGTTCTTATATACAGATTTAACAAAATTGCTACTTTTACTTAATCCATCAATTTAGAGATGATCTTTAATGCCACAAACGTAGCCGAATTATTGCTCCATAAGTTCATCCATAAATTCTCGCTCAATTGGATCGTCACTAGCTTCTATTATAAGTTACTCTTCTTCCAAATCTGAATCTGTTGCTGCGGAACATAAGGCAGCATTTATACTGGGTCCTTCCTTGGACTTCATAATTCCCTTTTTTGCTTAAGGTCTTAGTTACTTCACTAGCCTTCCTTGGATGATACTAGATATCCCCGTCTTAATCCTTGAGCAATTTCAGCCATCTTCTTATCCTCATATTCAACTCTTTCTAATGAAGATATAAATAAAACAATTGTAATCCGATCTAATTTAAAATTCCTTTCCGTTTAAATAATGTCTCCAAGTCTTGATTACATGAATCACAACTGTTTACTCCAATCATGAGTTGGGTAACTCTTCTCATGCTCTTTCAGTTTTCTTAAAGCATATGAAATCGCTTATTTACCTTACATCAACCCGCATCCTAGATCCAATCCGGAAGCTCCAATGGATAGGGTAAAAGGTTTCCCTGGTGCCGAAACGATCAAGATGGGAGCTGATATCAATCTTACTTTAGAATCTAGAAATATTCTTCACCCTTGTTAGTCAATTAAACTCATCTCCTTTCCTGGTTAGCTTGGTAAGAGGTATTGCGATCTTAGAGTGGTTCTCCAAAAATCGTCTGTAATAACCAGCTAAACCCAAGAAACTTCTGATCTTCGCAATATTCTTTAGGTGTTTCTCACCATATGTTTACTTCTATCTTAATAGGGTCCACTTTATTCCTTTTTATGACGCTACGTGATCTAATAAGATCACTTTGTTTAATCGGGTCTCATATTCCTTGGAATTGGCATAAAGTTTTTCCCTTCTCAACTGTTGTGAAGCTGTTCTAAAATCCGTTGTATGAGTTGCTTCATTCTTGGAATAAACCAAAATATCATCTATGAAAACTATGACCGACGTGTCCAACATGTCATGAAACACCCAGTTCATCCGTTCCACAAAAGATGTAAGGGCATGGGTTAATCCAAACATCATAATCGAGAACTCATAATGCCTAATCCCGATTCTAAAAGCTATCTTCAAGATATTTCTGTCCAAAATTCTTCAGCTAATGATATCTTGACTGAAGAAAATACCTTTGCTCCTTGCAACTATTTAAACAAGTCATCGATCTAAGGTAGTAGATATCGATTCTTGACTGTGAGCTTGTTTAGTTCCCGGTAGTCTATACGCAAACAACACTACCATCCTTCTTCTTCATGAATTGCATTGGCACTTCCTATGATGCAATACATAGCCAATTAGAACCCTTGTCTAATAACTGTTGTAGTTGCGTCTCAATCCCTTTAACTCCATAGAAGCTAATCTACATGTGCCTTTGACACGAGTATCGTCCTTGGTAACAAGTCGATGACGAACTCGGTCGCACGATCATGTGATAAACCGGTAAGTCTCCTAGAAACACATCAGGGAATTTATGCATCACATCAATATTTGTCATCTATGGTGCTTCTTTGGTAACGTATACCACAGATACCATATATCCAACTCATTTCTCTTCAAAGCATCTCTTCGCCTTTAGCATAGAGCGGATCAGCTTTCACATCCTAGGCAACATACTCCCAATGATACTAAATCATATGCCTTTTATTCTTGAATGATAACCTCTTCTATGCACATAATCACTTGTAGAGTGTTGAGACAATCCATATATTTCTAAGATGACGTTAAAGTCTACCATCTCAAGTCTAATTAGGTTGCGTCGAAATTCTGTCCATCCATAAGATTTGGACATTGTTCGTAACACTCATCCCATACAACATCTAGTCCAAAGGGCTTGAACTAGTAAAATCTGGTATAAGGTCTGAAGAGCTTGTCTAGTTCCTTCATCTCTTATGGTTTTCAAAGACTATTGTCAAATCTCATATCCCAAATCTATTTATAAGCATTAGGGTATATGCTTATAATTTCATTAATTCAGCCAAACTCTTTTGGTCTTTTCTTAATCATATCACTCAACATTGGGCATAACTCAATTATCATTGTATTTAACCGAGTACTACTAATGCCATGATTTTTTTTTTGACTTTATCCTTGTATCCACTCTTAAATTGTCTTTAGGAATCTTCTACCTTGTCAAAATTCGTAGCGATATAACCATCTTTAACTTTACTTGAGTGCTATCTATTTCTTTACTGGCTACCCTTGATAGTTTTCACTTTTGCTCATGCACTCTTTTATAGACATAACTCATATCCATCCATTCAGAAATCTCAAAATAAATTCTCCATTACTTCATCGGAGGTCTCTTGGCTATAGCATTTAATCTGAATCCAATCATCTTCCTTCCAATAATCCCATAATCACTAAACATCTTTATCAACAATGATCAGGGAGTGTATAAATCAGAATGTTTATCCAAAATAATTCATTTCCTTCTTTCAATTTAGCATAATGGTAATACTTGCTTTATCTAGTGAACCTAGGTTTAAAGGATCAGGAGTAAATCTGTGGTAATCTAACCGGCATCAAAAGATCGTTAAGTTGCACGGTGGTCCAAATACATGCAATAGAGGTTTTACAATTCTTAACCTCATGGTTACAGGTTATATCGAATATATAATGCCATTGGTCAAGGTACTATAGGAGTAAATCTGGAGAAAGATTTCGTACATCGGTAAATCAAGTATAATCTGGAGAAAAATTTCGTACATCAACAAATCAGGTGTAAATCGAAAAGATGTACGCTCAACATGATTAAACATTTAACTATTCGTTCAGTTCACATCTCTGTTCATGTGGTCGATCATGAGAGTGGCTAAGATTGGTATAATCAAGATTAATACTAAAGCAACAATATCTATAACTCCAATTGACAGGTTAATTCAAGAAGGTATCCTGTCAAGACACGAGAATTTAAAATCTGGTATGTGCATCCTCTATAATCATAAGAGTAAATCAATAATGCACCGCATCCTATATAAACCTATCTAGATATATGGCCATAATAGATTTGATCTTTGCTGAAATGTTGGAGGCTTCATATTCAGAAAATATTCCTCTATCTCTATTGGATTCAGCCCGAGATCATTCTCCTTTATCTCTACAGGGGTTTTGGTATTACCAGCCATTTTCCTTCTTCTTCTGTCTTATATCGAGTTTCACATCTTGTGAGTACCAACTCGGTATTCCAATCTCTTTGCTTTACAGAAGCTCCCTTCTTGCTACTGTACTATATCCTTGTATACTTGGATAACTATCCAACTTATAGATAATACCCTATATTGTTTGTTTATTAGGATAATTTTTGGTCTTCTCTTTCCGTGTGAGTGTATATATATGGTTCCACCTTTTATATGTACATTATTGCCTTGTTTAAGTTCTGTCTCAACCAACACAGGTGCTTATTGTGTGTTTATATTAAAGCTTTTAATTATCCTAACTCAGTTCATGGACTCTAGTGGAAGTATTCAGGTTTCATGGGTAAGGCCTACGAGAGCTCTGATACCAAGTTGTCATACTCCAATTCCGCACCATTCGGAATAGTGTGATGAACCGTCAATAAACCAACATTTCAACCAGGATCTCAAAATAGGCTATCCCACATATGATAAACCAAAACACATTCCACATTAATCAGAGGTAATAAAATAAATAGCAAAAGTCTTACAGATAATGAACTGAGAAATTCTAACTGTGATACTCATAAATAAAATATCCAATTATGTTGTTTCAACTGAGACATAAATAAAATATCGAATACATGTCTTTACTAAATCCAAATAAATAAAACAAAATCTAATCAAATACACATGAGTTGCACTCGCAAGAGGAGTCATGCGTATCCACTATGTCTTCAGCTTCCATTGTCGCCACATGCCCGTACACAGGAGCGTTCATGTAATCTTCAACGGTGGTACCTGCATCATCAACTAAAAGTATTCGAATTCGAAAGGGTGAGCACACATCATGGCTCAGTGAGCAAACAAAACAATGCAACAATACATATGCATGCAATCAATTCATATCTTTGGTCTGGTTTAAAGTTTGCAATGTGCTATAGAAAGGATAGGTGGCCGCCGCACCTCTATACACGAGTGTGTGGAAACGCCCAATGAAAACGGCACCGTCGCCCTACATGCACCCACCATGGACAATATACACCCCATGAAAACGGAATGGCTGTACCGGTTGCCCATACCAACACGTAAGCCCCTGTTGGCGAGGGCCTGCAAACTGGGCTCGCAACTAACCAACCCTAATGTCAAACAATGTATCCAAGGCCTCACCCCAGCATCCCTCAATACATCCATAGAGATAGAGCTAGGGTCTGGTGACTAGGCTGAACCACAATGCCACGTCCCCCCTGATACCCTACGACATATTAGTTCCGCTAAGGTAATGGCGATACAAAAATGTTAGTGGACAAGACTTGAGTAGAGATAGAGCTAGAGTCTGGTGACCAGGCTGAACCACAATGCCACGTCCTCCCCCTGATGCTCCCCTCGCATCAAGCACACTAACACTTGCTTAGTGAACATGACTTGAATAGACCATGGCACAATATACACCCCATAAAGAACGGTCATGGCTGTACCGGTTGATACCATCCCTACCCGCACCATATACACTAGCCAAACACAAACATTCACATGCCTATTCCTATCATCATCATCATCACCATGTTATAAAGAATAAAGTAGGTATGCATGAACAAATAATAGAAATATTGGATGACATGTTAAATGCACATACAAGCATACACGCATAGAATCAATATGGCATTGGACTCAAGAATTAAAAACAATTTATTATTAACCAATTAGTTTAGGTCTTGTTCCCTCACCTTTGCTTGTTATTAGATCCTCTTCCAAGCTTTAGAATCACCTTTATATTGTTATTATATTGCTAGCAAACCTAACAAAGTCGATAGAATTTAATTAGAATTAATTTCCAATTTAAAAACCATGCTGTTAACTGAGGGTCGATCAAAGGGTCGATGCTCAGAATGCATAAGGTCGATGGGTCTATCGACCCTACCCTCTGTCTGAACTTCCCGAATGCTGAGGGTTGATGGTCAGAATGCATAGGGTCGATGGGTTTATCGACCCTATGTGCGACCCTCGGTGCACTCTGGTCCAATTTCCAATTTTTAATTCATTCTTCATGTTTGGGGTCCTATGGCTTGCTTCCACCATTCATTCTATACATATTCTATGGTTTAGAACTATACTTTATTCACCTACATGGTTTCAATGACTTCCTCCATGGTTTTCCATGAAAACCTAACCATGAATGGATGATTTGGGTTTCTTCTAAGTCATATCCTCTTCATAAACCATTCTAAAGTCTTAACTAAATCATGGGGAATGTATTCATACCTTAGTTTTGCTGAGATTCAGAGTTGCTCTGAATTTTCTCTTCTTCCTTAGCCTTTTCTTCAAGTTTTCCTTCTCTTCTTCTCTTCCTTCTCTTCACTTTCTCTCAATCCAATTAGGGTTGTAAAATGAGTGAAAGAGACTTAGGGACGTCCTATTTATAGAGTAAAACCTCCCAAAATAAGTCCCATTGAGTTTAGGAAAGGTTCCAATCGAAATTAGGAAGGTTTCTTAATTTTCTATTCGTGTTGTTTTTCCCGAGTATAGAGGGTCGATGGCGAGGGTCGATGAGAGGGTAGGACAACTCATAGACCCTCATCAACCCTGGTTGAGGGTCGATGGTGAGGGTCGATGAGAGGGTCGGACCTGTCTGTTAAAACCTGCGACCCTACCCTCATTTTGACTGTTTTTGGGTAAATTTTCATATTGGGTCTTGGGTTTCTTCACACACTTGGTCCACATGGCTCGACCATGATATGTAGATGGGTCCCGACACGAAATGTAAGGTTAGGCCGGGTTCGTGGCGTGCGGGTCTTACAACTGAGGATTGCAACTCGACACCCTGGTTCTTTGTAACGGCTATCTCCTCCTTGAAGGTGTTCTCCCTGGCCAAGGCATGGGTTAACTGAACTTGCAGTCTCTCATTCTCTGTCGACATATTCGCCTTTTCCCCTATTAGTCCATCACGGGGCTCTTGAAGATCTTTAATCTCCTTCTCCAATTGAAAATTGAGAGTGGTAGTTGCCCCAAGCTAATCCGACATGACTCCATTAGATAGTCGCACCTCGGCCAACTCTTTCTGGGCTGCCTCGAAGACTTTGGCACAGGTGGTGAACTGCTCATCGAGCCTCCTGTACTAGCTTTTCTCATCAGAAAGCCATCTCTGGTTCAATTCAAGAGACACTTCTACTGATTGCCATCTTATCTCAACATCATTGGCTTGGTCTTATGCCTCTTTGGCATGGGCCTCGATGTTTTCCCTTTCTTATTCGACAACCTCTAGTTCAGATGATAAAGTATTCCTCCCCTCGACCTAAGTCTACTCAGCCTCAGTTCGAGCCAGTATGGCAGCATCCCGATCATGAATGAAAAGCTATCTCAAACCTGTTGTGACAGGGCCTACAACTCCTTGAGCTTATGTATTGTGCCCACTAATGTCTTCCGGTAATAGTTAGTGCTGCACATCAACTGCAAAATATACCGAAGAGGATACCAGTCAGTAGGAGTTAAAGAAGAAAAAGATAATAAAAACGCAACAAGAACAAGAGAGTAACCCACCTGGTACAAAGCCGCACATTGGCTCTGATCTATTATATCAAGCTTGGAATGCTTGAAAATGTCCATCCGAAGGTAAACAAGCATGGTGGATGATTTCCTGAGCCACTGCCTGATTGATTAGGCCGTTATCTATGCCAAGGACACTCCAATGGGGACTGAACAAGGCTGGACCTACCAAGTTGTAAGACCCGTATCAAACTAACCCGGTCTTACCACCTTGAACCTGGTCTACCCATCATGGTCGAGCCAAATGGATCAAGTACGTGAGGGAGATCATGATCCCAGGTATTAAACTGACCCAAAAACACTAAAAATAGGGGGAGGGTCGCACACCCAGCTAGGCAGGGTCGGACCCCCCAAGATAGAAAGTCAGACCCTAAGTTTTTAACCAGGGGTCGAACATTTTAGAACCAGGGGTCGACAGGATCTCCGACCCCTCATTGACCCCCAGTCTGCCGACAGAAACCGTGAATTAGGAACTTTCCTAATTTCAATGGATTCTTTCCTAATCTCAATGGGACTTATTTTGGGAGTTTCTACGCTATAAATAGGACGTCCCTAAGCCTCTTTCACTCCTTTTAGAACCTTAATTGGATTGAGAGAAAGAGAAGAGAAAGAGAAGAGAAGGAAAGTGGAGAAGACTATCAAAGAGAAGGCTTTAGAGAAACCAGCCTAATTCTCAGGTATGGATACTATCTCCATGTAATTCTACAGACCTTAGAATAGATAGTGAAGAGGGAATGTTCTAGGAGAAACCCAAATCATCCATCCATGGTTAGGTTTTCATGGAAAACCATGGGGAAAATCATAAAAACCATATAGGTGAGTGAACTACGGTTCTAGACCATAGAACATGTGTGGAATGGATTGTAGAAGCAAGCCATAGGACCCCAAACACGAAGGAATGGACTGTAGGATGAAAATTTGACTAAACCCACAGGGGGTCGCATGGGGGGTCGATGGCCAATCGACCCTACCAGACCCTAACAATCGGCCCCCAGTGTTCGGAAAGTCCAGAATCTGGGTGGTAGCACCCTGGGTCGATAGAACTTCCGACCCTGGCATCGACCCCCAGTTAACAGCATGCTTTTAAAATCAGAATTAATTCTAATTAAATTATATCGACTTGATTAGGTCTTCTAGTGATATAATATTGATATTTAGTTGATTCTTAAAGCTTGAAAGAGGACCTACGATCAAGCAAAGGTGAGGGAACAAGACCTAAACTAATTGGTTAATAACAAACTATTTTTATTTCTTGAGTCCAATGCCATGATTGATTCTATGTGTGTATGCTTGTTATGTGCATTCAACATGTCATCCAATATTTCTATTATTATTGTTTATGCATATTTAAATTATTGTTTATAACATGATGATGATGATGATGATAGGAATAGGCATGTGGATGTATGTGTGTGGTTGGTGTGCTTGATGCGAGCGAGTATCAAGGGGGTGTCATAGGCCGGGCCTCAGCACTCTAGCTCTATCTCTAACTTAAGTCTTGTCCACTGACATCGTCGTATCGCCATTACCTTAGCAGAACTATTACGTCGTAATGTATAAGGGGAGGTGGTCTCGGACCATGTAGTCTCTGACTCTGTCGGGGGGCCTTAGCCCTATCTCTATGGACGTATTGAAGGATGCTGGGGTGAGGCCTTGGATACACTGTTTGACATTAGGATTGGTTAGTTGCGAGCCCAGTTTGCAAGCCCTCGCCAACAGGGGCTTACGTGTTGGTATGGGCAATGGGTACAGCAATAAACGTGACCTTTGCGTGTACATTGTCCATGGTGGGTGCATGTGGAACGATAATAAACGTTACCTTTGGGCGGCTTCACACACTCGTGCGGCGTCAATAAACGTAACCTTTGGCCACCTATCCTTTCTATAGCACATTGCAAACTTATTTACCAGACCAAAGATATGAACTGAATGCATGCATATGTTTGTTGTATTGTTTTGTTTGCTCACTGAGCCAAGATGTGTGCTCACCCTCCCGACGTCGAATATTTTTAGTTGATGATGCAGGTATTACAGTTGAAGATTATATGAGTGCTCCAGTGTATGCGTGTGTTGCTGCAATAGAAGCCGAAGACTTAGTAGATACGCATGACCCCTCATGCGAGTGCAACTCATGCGTATTCTATTAGGATTTTATATGAATTTATAAAGGGATGTAATTGATATTTTATTTATTTATGTCTCAGTTTACAACAATAACTTGATATTTTAATTATGATTATTACAGTTAGAGTTCTCAGTTCATTTACTATAAGACTTTCGTTATTGTGTATTTATTCTGATTATGGTTGTGGATGTGCATGGTTTTATTTTTAATGGATATGGCCTATTAGAGATCCTAGTTGAACCGTTGATTTATTAGCGGTTCATCACACCGTTCTGAATGGTGCAGAATTGGGGTGTGACACGAGGGGCTCGAACTGGTAGATGTAGACCCTTTTAGAGGGGTCAAACTTTGGCTAGAGGATGGATTAGGAGCGAAGACTGGAGGAGGTGAAATGGCCAGACTCTCCTTGGAGGTGGCATCTATGGGCATGGCAAATGGGGAAGACTGTACTGGTACGGATAGGGTGGATATTTGTGGAAAAGTGAAGGGGGCTAATGGTGGAAAGCCCCCTGAAATTGGCCGGAAGGTGGTTATCACCATCGAATCCATAGGGGTCGATGGTAAAGCTAACGGAAGGATGGAGGAATGATGTGTTGTTGCTGCTGAATTGGAATGCTGTGTTGTTGTTGTAGCCGTTAAATTGGAATGTTGAAATGTTGTTGTTGCTATGCTTGTTGAAACTGGAGCTGTGTTAGAGAGAGAAGAAGAATCTAAAGAGGCCATACTAGCCATAGAACTCATATCTACAACCCCTGAAGGGGCAACGAGAACATTTGGGATACAGGCCGTTGACGAGATGAGAGAAGCACTGCTCGAGAGACTGGCAGGAGTGAAAAGGATGGTCGTGACACACCCCAATTCTGCACCATTCAGAATGGTGTGATGAACCGCTATAAGCCAACAGTTCAACCAGGATCTCTAATAGGCGGTATCCATTAAAAATAAAACCACGCACATCCACAACCATAACCAGAATAAATAAACAATAGCGGAAGTCTTATAATAAATGAACCGAGAACTCTAAATGTAATAATCATAGTTAAACTATCAAGTTATTGTTGTATCAACTGAGACATAAATAAATAAAATATCAATTACATCCCTTTATAATTTCAAATAAAATCATAATAGAATACGCATGAATTGCATTTGCATGAGGGGTCATGCGCATCCTCTAGGTCTTCAGCTTCCATTGCAGCAACACGCGCATACACCGGATCATTCATAAAATCTGCAACTGTAGTACCTGCATCATCAACTAAAAATATTCGACGTTGAGAAGGTGAGCACACATCATGGCTCAGTGAGCAAACAAAACAATGCAACAAACATATGCATGCACTCAATTCATATCTTTGGTCTGGTTTATAAGTTTGCAATGTGCTATAGAAAGGATAGGTGGCCGCCTCACCTCTATACACGAGTGTGTGAAACCGCCCAATGAAAACGGCACTGTCGACCCCACATGCACCCACCATGGACAATATACACCCCATGAAAATGGCATGGCTGTACCGGTTGCCCACACCAACACGTAAGCCCCTGCTGGCGAGGGCTTGTAAACTGGGCTCGCAACTAGCCAATCCTAATGCCAATCAGTGTATCCAAGGCCTCACCCCAGCATCCCTCAATACATCCATAGAGATAGGGCTAAGGCCCCCCGGCAGAGTTAGAGACTATACGGTCCAAGACCACCTCCCCTCATACCCTACGACGTAATAGTTTCGCTAAGGTAATGGCGATACGACGATGTCAGTGGACATGACTTGAGTAGAACCATGGCACAATATACACCCCATGAAAACGGCATGGCTGTACCGGTTGATACCATCCCCTAACCACACCATATACACTAACCACACACATACATTCACATGCCTATTTGTAGCATCATCATCATCATGTTATAAATAAACAGAATTAAAAATGCATGAATAGTAATAGCAGGAATATTGGATGACATATTGAATGCACATACAAGCATACACGCATAGAATCAGTTATGGTATTGGACTCAAGAAATAAAAATAGTTTATTTGTGCCAATTAGTTTGGGTCTTGTTCCCTCACCTTTACTTGATCGTAGGTCATCTTTCAAGCTTTAAGAATCAACTATATATCGATGTTATATCACTTGAAGACCTAACCAAGTCGATAGAATTTAAGAATTAATTTAGACTTTAAAAAGCATGCTATTAACTGGGGGTCGATGCTAGGGTCGGAGGTTCCATCGACCCTGGGTGCGACCACCCACAGTCTGGACTTTTCGAACACTAGGGGTCGATTATCAGGGTCTGGTAGGTTCGATTGGCCATCGACCCCCTGTGCGACCCCCGGTGGGTTTAGTTAATTTTTCCTCCTACAGTCCATTCTTCGTGTTTGGGGTCCTATGGCTTGCTTCTACAATCCATTCCACACATGTTCTATGGTCTAGAACCGTAGTTCACTCACCTATATGGCTTTCATGATTTCTCCCATGGTTTTCCATGAAAACCTAACCATGGGTGGATGATTTGAGTTTCTCCTAGATCATTCCCTCTTCTCTATCTATTTCTAAGGTCTGTAGAATTACATGGAGATAGTATCCATACCTGCGAATTAGGCTTGTTTCTCTGAAGCCTTCTCTTTGATCTTCTTTTTCACTTTCCTTCTCATTTCCTTCTCTTCTCCTTCTCTTCTCTTTCTCTCAATCCAATTAGGGTTCTAAAAGGAGTGAAAGAGGCTTAGGGACATCCTATTTATAGAGTAGAAACTCCCAAAATAAGTCCCATTGAGATTAGGAAGGAATCCCATTGAAATTTGGAAAGTTTCCAAATCACGGTTTCTGTCGACAGACTGGGGGTCGATGAGGGGGTCGGAGATCCCGTCGACCCCTGGTTCTTAAAATGTCCAACCCCCGGTATAAAACTCAAGGTCTGAATTTTTATACTGGGGGGGTCCGACCCTACCTTGCCGGGTATGCGACCCTCCCCCTATTTTAGTGTTTTTGGGTCAGTTTAATACCTGGGATCGCGATCTTCCTCACGCACTTGATCCATTTGGCTCGACCATGATGGGTAGACCTGGTTCAAGGTGGTATGACCAGGTTAGTTCGATACGGGTCTTACAACTTCCCCTTATAAAAATTTTGTCCTCGAAATTGTACATACTTTCCGAGTCGAACAGATGAGGGTATTGCTTTCGCATAGCATTCTCTTCTTCTCATGTGATTTCTTCCATGTTTCTACTTCTCCAGGTGACCTTAACATAATAGATATCTCGGTTGCATAGTCGTTGAACCTTTCGGCAGGTGATTTCAGTTGGTGTTACTTCAAATGTCAAATCATCAGTCAATTCAGGTAGATCTACTGTCAGAACATGCGTTGGATCTTTGACATACTTCTTCAATAAGGAAATATGAAATACGTCATGCACACTTGACATAGATGGTGGTAGTGCTAACTGGTAAGCCACTTTCCCACGCTTAGCTTGAATCTCATATGGCCCGACAGATCTTGGACTTAGTTTCCCTTTCTGTCTGAACCGTTTCAGTCCTCGCATAGGCGATACTTTTAAGAATACTTTATCACCCATGACGAACTCAAGGTCTCGGCATCGGGTATCGGCATATTGCTTCTGACGATTCTAAGCTGTTTTCACTCTTTCTTTGATAATGTCGACCATTCGATAATTCTCTTCAACAAATTCCGGTCCAACAATACTACGTTCGCCAACTTCATTCCAAAACAAAGGAGTTCGACACTTTCTGCCATACAGTGCTTCATAGGGTGACATCTGTATAGTAGCCTGATAGCTATTATTATAAGCGAACTCAATCAGTGGTAACTTTTCATCCCATGATCATTTAAAATTAATTACACATGCTCGAAGCATATCTTCTAGAATCTGAATTGTACGCTCTGACTGTCCATCTGTCTATGGATGAAATGTAGCACTAAACTTCAATGTTGTACCCATAGCCTTTTGCAATCCTTCCCAAAACTTTGAAGTAAATCGTGGATCTCTATCTAACACAATGCTTTCAGGTACACCGCGTAATCGCACAATGTTATCCACATACAGCTTAGCTAACCTCTCCAGTGTATACTGAGGTCGTATAGGTATAAAGCGAGTTATTTTTGTCAGGCGGTCTACAATCACCCAAACTGCGTCAACTACTCGAGGAGTCAATGGTAATCCTGTGACGAAGTCCATAGTGATGCAGTCCCATTTCCATGCTGGTTCCGGTAATGGCTGTAACAGTCTTGCCAGTCTTTGTCGTTCAGCCTTTACCTTCTAACAATTTAGGCACTGAGATACGAACTTAGCAACATCTGCTTTCATTCCTCTCCACCAATATAGTTTCTTTAGATCATGATACATTTTTGTACTTCTAGGATGTATCGAATAGATGGTGGTATGGGCTTCTTTCATCAATCGGTGTCTAATGTCCAAGCTTTCTGTTTCGGGTACACATATTCTTCCTTTGTACTTTAGTACCTTTTCTTCGTCCAAGGTGAACTCAGGGTTAGTTCCACCTTTTTCGATGTCTTCTTGTACCGTTCTTAGGTAAGGGTCTGATTTGATAGCTGTCTTCACTTCATCGACTATATCCAGTATAATCTTCAATGCGGCGAACATATTTGAAAACCGATGAATAAACCCTTGGTTAGATGATCCATCTGGTGCATCTATCACAAACTGCTCATTACCGTGTTTGAATACCTTTCTGGTAGTACACATTGTGGCAGTTGTGCTAACCTCTCCTCGATATTTTATCATTTTCTTTCTGCTCAACGCATCGGCTACTAAATTAGCTTTCCCAGGATGATACTGGATATCACAATCGTAGTCTTGTAATAGTTCTAGCCATCTTCTTTGTCTCATATTCAGCTCCTTCTTTGTCTCTAAATGTCAACTTCTTTTCGGCACACAATAGATTTGCAGAATGCCGAGCTAACCAGTCCATTCCCAAGATGACGTCAAAGTCTACCATCTCAAGTTGGATCAAGGTTGCATCCAAAATCTTTTCATTAATAAGAACTGGACATGGTCCATAACCTTTTTCTAATTCCACTTCTAATCACATAGGTGATCGTGCAAGCAGTTTGTAGTTTAAGGATTTAATGGGTAAATTCAACTTCTTTCCAAATGACACAGATATAAAAGAATCAGTAGCTCCTGAGTCAAAGAGTACTCTGGTGGGTATGCCATTTATAGGTACGATACCTGTGATTTATTTTAACTTAGTCTACATGCTCATACAATGTAATACAACTAACAAAAAATGTAAGTCATACCTGTAACCACATCAGGCGATGCGATAGCATCCTCGGATGCTACCGCGTAAACTCGTCCTTGATGTAGCTGCTTCTTGGGCTTAGGACATTCCCTTGCTATATGTCCCACTTGGTTGCAGTTAAAACATCTTATCCCTTCAGTAATTGGCTTCTGTTGCTGTTGAACTACGGGAATAGTATTGGTTGCAGCGGTAAAGCCTTGAGCACGGAAGGGTTTGAATGTCTTGTTATTCCCTCCATTATAAGAATTTCCAGCTGACCTTTTGATACCTCTATTTTGCAAGAAATAATTCTCCTTCTGGCTCGGTTCTATAACTCGAGCAATTTGTGCCGTTTCATTATAAATTTTCTTTTCATGTCCCAGAACGTGCTCGCGGATGCTTCCCCTTAGTCCCATGATGAATCTTCGGGCCTTTGTGTTTTCCTCTTGCATACTAGTGGGTGCAAAGAACAACAGCTCTTCATAACGCTGTTGGTACGTATCCTCGGTCATCTGTCCCTGATATAAACTCAGGAACTCTCTTTCCATAGAATCTCTGAAACTTCTTGGAAAGTACTTCTCAAAGAACTCCTCCTTATAAATATCCCAAGTCAGTTGGGTGTGCTTTGTAAGTAAATACGTCCTTGTAGACCTCCACCAATGGTGTGCATCTCCTTTCAGCATAAAGGTGGCACACAACACTTTTTCCTCTTCATTTAGTGTCATCATCATAAAGTTTCTTTCCATTTCATCAACCCAGTGTGCCAGCCATAAAGGATCTACTGGCTTGCCATTGAATTCTCTGGGCTTTAGTTTCAGAAAACGCTCCATCAGTCTGGAGTGATCTAGTGGCTGCGGGACATACGCTCCATACATAGGTGGTTGGTAGTGATATCCACCTTGAGCTATTTCAGGATTTGGTACTTGAGCCTGCATGATAGGAGTCTGAGGTGCGTGGGGTACTGTGTTACTTCCTCCTGGTACTGTGCTTGCCTGTCCAGCTGGCATTGGAGGTGTTTGTGCAGCTGGAAGAGCTATGCTTATGGCAGCTTGGATAGTAGCTTGTGTCTGTTGCATCTGTTGCAGCTGTTGGGCCAAGTTCATTACGATTGTGGCCAAGTCTATAGGTGAAGCTGGCAGATTGGTAGGATTTGTCTGCCCATTTATGACGGATGGTGCCGTGTTCATGTTCCCCTGTGTTTTCGGGTGTGTTTGGTTATCTTCCCCCATAGGTGGTGGTAGTGGGATAGAGTTACGTTTCTGTCTGGTTGCTCTGCGTCCTACCATTAATTAATCTGATAGTGGGATTACCTGAAATCATTGAACACGAGAGACAATCATTAAATACTTCAATCTCATGTTTTAAAACCACTAAACATTTCAAATTTCAAATTTTTCAGATCATTCTGTCGAAATTGCTGTGTTTTCACTGTAGGGTCGATGGTGGGGGTCGATGGGTGTCCGACCCTCAGTATTCGACCCTAGGAAATCACCCATTCTTCTCGAGAACAGGGGGTTGATGGGGGGGTCGGAGGATGTCCGACCCAGGGTGCGACCCCTGGTTCTCTGTCAGGTTCCCGAGAGCCGAGGGTCGATGCGGGGGTCGATTGTTTTAATCGAATTTTCCGACCCCCGGACTAAAAATCTGATTTTTAAGTCCGATTCAAAGTCCATTTCTCATTCTTTCTTCTCCGCTTCGACTCAACTCGTCCCTCTGAGTTGCTACAGTGACAACTCCGATCCGTTGGTGGTTTGCACTCCTTGTTTCGTCGTCTACACCTCCGCTACAAGTATTTCTTCTACCTTTTCATGTTTTTAGGTTTCTTAACCTAGGTTTTTACTCGTTTATCTCGTATTTTTCAAATTAAACTTTTTCCAATCGTAAAATTTTGATTTTTATTGGGGGCTTTTGTTGTTGGTGACTCGAGGAATGAAAGCCCTCAAAAAAATTTGAGTTTCATCGGTTGGTTATCGAGAAACTCGAAATTTTCACTTTTTTCCCTAATTTTGTCAAAATTTTGAATTTCCTAAAATTTCTTGCAATTCAATCTAATTAGTTGAAATTTCTGACTGTTTGAGTCTCACAAGATAATTTAGGATCTATGTAAGTCCTCCTGCCCACGCGTATGGGTGAAAAGTGAGGCTTTTGCCCAATTTACATCGTTATTATGTCGAACTCTCGGGTTTTTCCTCTCTACTAACCCATTATTTGTTTTTCTTTCTATTTGCAGATACTATGGCTCATACCAAGGTACCCAGAGTTCGCGATCGTCTTCGCTTCCATTCCAATGAAGCCAAGGCATAGTATGCCCACTACGCTTGCAAGAAGGTAGAGGGCGGCTGCAAAGTGCACTTGGCTAGCTTGGCCTTGTTCAATGTGGAGAGAGCCTTTGGTGATATGGGATGGCTCCCTGTCATCACTTATGACGCGTGTACCTGTCCTGACTTGGTACGCCAGTTCTATTGTAATCTCCAGGTGGTGGGAGATTACAATGATGTAGAGAGGGGTGATGAGCTTCGCATCACGAGCTACGTCAAGGGGGTTGACGTTTCATTTGATTATCGACAGCTGGCCGACTTGTTGGGCATTTTCTATGCTGGCCCCATGGTGTTCTGTGCTCCTGGAGAGCCCCAGTTCTTTTCTCTACAAATGAGGACTGAGATCGATAGCTAGCTCATCAGACCTGATCGCTGGCAGATGAAAGCGAGTTGTCTGCGCTCTGATCCATGGGTATACTGCAAGATCATTCAGCATAACCTGATACCACAGAGTGGTCATTACGAGAGGGTCTCCCAGTTGACCCAGTATCTATTACACTGCATATGCACTAAGCAGCCCGTCTGCCTTCCCTACATCATCATGCGTACGATGATCAGTGCCACGTTGCCCAGCCACACTGGCAACCTTCCTTACGGACGCATGATCACTACCTTGCTTACCCGCCTGGGGGTTGACTTAGTGGATGAGAAGATTCAGGAGAAATCCTTCTCATCGCCTCTAGATTGGGAGGCTATTTGCAAGATCGGCATGCGGGATGCCCAAGTCAGCGATGAGGAGAGGAACGCGATGGTGCCCCCTCGCACTCGAGTGGAGATGGCTGACGCTGAGGCAGCAGCAGCAGCAGCCGCTGGAGCAGGGGTTCAGGGGGATGATGACGACCGGCTATACATGGATGTAGATGCCATACCTCCTCCATCACCTACTCATGCTACTGCAGCTGGTCCGTCTATTTCAGCTGGTCCTTCGCATGCAGCTGGTCCTTCGTATTCTCCATCTGATGACATGATGAGGATATTGCACGAGATACGAGAGGCTCAACGTATGTTTGACCTGAGGATGGGAGAGCTTCTAGAGACTCAGCGCTCGTCCGATCAGCGGGTGGGAGAGTTTCTGGTTGCTCAGCGCGTATCGGATCAGCAGATGGGAGAGCTGAGGGATGCTCGGTGTGTAACTGACCAGCGGGCGGCTGATCTCACAGCTAGTCTCCAGACGACCCAGACTCAGATAGCTTGGTTGACCAGAGTCTACGCTGAGGACTATGATAGAGACCGTGAGGCACCGCCTCCCCCATCACCTCCAGCTTCTTGATGTACATATTTTATTTTTCTTTTTGTACTTCAGAGTAACTGTCCAGACTGTGGACTGTACTCTGCTTTAATCATATATATATAAACATTTGTTCTTCCTTTTGGTTGTATATAAATTTGTTTCTCATTTAATAGATGCATTATTTTCTTTCAGTTTAGTCTCAATCAACACAGGTGCTTGTGGTGTGTTACTATTACATCTTTTAAATTTTGATCATATCTCAATTCACGACCTTTTGTGGAAGTATACGATTTCACAAATAAAGCCTAAGATGCTCTGATACCAAGTTGTCACACCCCAATTCTGCACCATTCAGAATGGTGTGATGAACCGCTATAAGCCAATGGTTCAACCAGGATCTCTAATAGGCAGTATCCATTAAAAATAAAACCATGCACATCCACATCCATAATCAGAATAAATACACAATAGCGAAAGTCTTATAGTAAATGAACCGAGAACTCTAAATGTAATAATCATAGTTAAACTATCAAGTTATTGTTGTATCAACTGAGACATAAATAAATAAAATATCAATTACATCCCTTTATAATTTCAAATAAAATCCTAATAGAATATGCATGAGTTGCACTCGCATGAGGGGTCATGCGCATCCTCTAGGTCTTCAGCTTCCATTGCAGCAACACGCGCATACACCGGATCATTCATAAAATCTGCAATTGTAGTACCTGCATCATCAACTAAAAATATTCGACGTCGAGAGGGTGAGCACACATCATGGCTCAGTAAGCAAACAAAACAATGCAACAAACATATGCATGCACTCAATTCATATCTTTGGTCTGGTTTATAAGTTTGCAATGTGCTATAGAAAGGATAGGTGGCCGCCTCACCTCTATACATGAGTGTGTGAAACCGCCCAATGAAAACGGCACTGTCGACCCCACATGCACCCACCATGGACAATATACATCCCATGAAAATGGCATGGCTGTACCGGTTGCCCACACCAACACGTAAGCCCCTGCTGGCGAGGGCTTGCAAACTGGGCTCGCAACTAACCAATCCTAATGCCAATCAGTGTATCCAAGGCCTCACCCCAGCATCCCTCAATACGTCCATAGAGATAGGGCTAAGGCCCCCCGGCAGAGTCAGAGACTACACGGTCTGAGACCACCTCCCCTCATACCCTACGATGTAACAGTTCCGCTAAGGTAACGGCGATACGACGATGTCAGTGGACATGACTTGAGTAGAACCATGGCACAATATACACCCCATGAAAATGGCATGGCTGTATCGGTTGATACCATCCCCTACCTGCACCATATACACTAACTATACACATACATTCACATGCCTATTCGTAGCATCATCATCATCATCATGTTATAAATAAACAGAATTAAATATGCATAAATAGTAATAGCAGGAATATTGGATGACATATTGAATGCACATACAAGCATACACGCATAGAATCAGTCATGGTATTGGACTCAAGAAATAAAAACAGTTTATTTGTAGCCAATTAGTTTAGGTCTTGTTCCCTCACCTTTACTTGATCGTAGGTCCTCTTTCAAGCTTTAAGAATCAACTATATATCGATGTTATATCACTAGAAGTCCTAACCAAGTCGATAGAATTTAATTAAAATTAATTCAGACTTTAAAAAGCATGCTGTTAACTGGGGGTCGATGCTAGGGTCGGAGGTTCCATCGACCCTGGGTGCGACCACCCACAGTCTGGACTTCCCGAACACTGGGGGTCGATTATCAGGGTCTGGTAGGGTCGATTGGCCATCGACCCCCCCGTGCGACCCCCGGTGGGTTTAGTGAATTTTTCCTCCTACAGTCCATTCTTCGTGTTTGGGGTCCTATGGCTTGCTTCTACAATCCATTCCACACATGTTCTATGGTCTAGAACCGTAGTTCACTCACCTATATGGATTTCATGATTTCCCCCATGGTTTTCCATGAAAACCTAACCATGGGTGGATGATTTGAGTTTCTCCTACATCATTCCCTCTTCTCTATCTATTCTAAGGTCTGTAGAATTACATGGAGATAGTATCCATACCTAAGAAATAGGCTTGTTTCTCTGAGGCCTTCTCTTTGATATTCTTTTCCACTTTCCTTCTCTTCTCCTTCTCTTCTCCTTTTCTTCTCTTTCTCTCAATCCAATTGGGGTTCTAAAAGGAGTGAAAGAGGCTTAGGGACGTCCTATTTATAGAGTAGAAACTCCCAAAATAAGTCCCATTGAGATTAGGAAGGAATCCCATTGAAATTTGGAAAGTTTCCAAATCACGATTTCTGTCGATAGACTGGGGGTCGATGAGGGGGTTAGAGGTCCCGTCAACCCCTGGTTCTTAAAATGTCCGACCCCCGATATAAAACTCAGGGTCTGAATTTTTATACTGGGGGGGTCCGACCCTACCTTGCTGGGTATGCGACCCTCCCCCTATTTTTAGTGTTTTTGGGTCAGTTTAATACCTGGGATCGCGATCTCCCTCACACACTTGATCCATTTGGCTCGACCATGACAAGTAGACCTGGTTCAAGGTGGTAAGACCGGGTTAGTTCGATACGGGTCTTACAGGTCGTGTCTGGTTGAGAGATAGATTATAGTGGTTGAGGCCCTGTTGGGATCCTCTGGAGGATATCTTGGGAGGTGTCTTCGGGATAGATCATCCTCGGGCCCTCAGGGGTAATCTTCCTCCTTTTCGACTAAAGCAAGGTCTCTGTGACGGTAGCTTGGTCATCATCCTCTGCAAAAATGGGAAACATAAGTGCTTAGAAATATATTCAGAAGGTTATAAAAAGAATAATGGAACTGAAAAAATAGTGAGATAGTTCAGAACTTACCATCCTCAGGGATGTCAATAATAAGGGGGAAAAATGCTCCTCCGTCGAAGCTGGAGGGTCGGAAGCTGCAGATGAAGTTGGCTCACCCACTGGTTTGGGCCTAATGGAAGGATCGACTTTGGCCGCGGGGTCGAAAGGTAGAATGACGTCCTTTGGATGTGGCGGGGGAACCTCTGTGGGAAAGGCGGGAGCTACATCAGCGGCCTTCTCAAGAGCCTTCAACTTTTAGGCCACGGTGGCGATTATCTTCTCTTTCTCTCTTCTGGTGGCAGAACATATCCACCCCCATTAGATCCTCCCACATGCTATCATCAAGGCCTTCCACTGCACAAAGAACAAACAGTTTGATATTAGGGGTCGAATGAAAACATAAGTGCAGAATACCAAATGATGTATCAGTGTTAGCAGGGTTGAAAGGGTACTTACTCAGCCTATACAGGAACAGGAACTTGTTGTCGCTCAAATCCTTGTACTAGGCTGCTCTCCTTCTTTCTTTTACTCTCTAGAGAGTTTTCGTTTCAAGCGGTGTTAGGATTGGAGCGACCCCTACGATTGAGGGGTCGATGAATTGCCATCGGTTGCTGATAGAAAAGGAAGATAGGCCTATAAGGGTACACCCCTATTTCACTATCTCACCAAAAAATCTTTCCTTCCAATGGGGAACGGAGGAAGGGGTCGAATTTACTATTGTGGGGACTTCATCCAAGAATCGACGGAAGAAATAATATGTCCAACTGGGTTTAGACTGGTGGTTCCAAGGGTTGTTCCAGGCAATAGGGGCTATGTCAAACAGATACTGGAAAAACCTCAAGGTAGGAGGTTCCCGGCCGCACAGGAAGAAAATAATAAAAGAGCGAATGTGAGCCTAGGAATTGGGCGTAATTTGAGTTGGGGCCAAACCTTAAAAGCCCAAAATCTCGTACACTAGGGGGTGATAAGAAAATAAAAAACCAGAGAGGAACATATTATAGTTCACCACCATCCTGTGAGAATAAGGATGGCTGGCACGATCACTCGGATCAGAGGTTATCAGTTCCACAGAATTAGGGACAAAAAAAGGAAACCCTAAGTTCTTGGATTTTGGTCTGTGAAACTTACATGCAAATTTCGAGGACGAAATTTCTTTTAAGGGTGGGGGAGTTGTAAGACCCGCACTTTTTGAACCCGATCTAAACCTTTCATTCATGTCGTAACAGGTCTTCTAATCATCACTGGGCCAGACGGGACGAGCGGATGACAATCAGGTACGAAAAAGGACCTCAAAGTATGATATAATTCATACCGGTCGATGGTACCGGTCGACCGGTATGGCTTGCGCAACAGACCACTTAGATCCGAAAACGGATCTATGCGGGTCCCACTTTCTAAATTTCAAACCCTAGGACTTTCCTAACGTAAGGAGACTTCCTAAACTCAACCCTAGCCTATATAAGGACCCCTAAACCTCCTAAAATCCCTTTCATTGATCCTCACAAACCCTAGAGAGGAGAAAGAGATTGAAGAAGGAAAAGAAGCTAGGAAGGAGAGGGAAGAGCCGCCATTGCCGTTGGACGAAGAACACTCTATCGCGAATCAACGGTAAGTGCTTAAACCTTCCTCTACGTTAAACATTCTAGAATGGTTAGTCATGATTGGATCAATACCATACAAGGCGAGGTATTGATCTAAACCATGTTTTGCCGTCAAACCCTAATCTACTCGATAAACCCTGGATTCAAGTTCTAGGTTGAGGATCATCGAAACTAGGACTTGAAGGGAGTTGGAAACAACTCCAACTCAGTTCTCAGACTTAGAATGTATAGGAGAAACCCTAGAATCAATAGGGGGTGACCGACGGAAGGCGAGAACCAAGCTTATGGTCTTCCGGAGGCACACCGGTCGACCATACCAGTCGCACCCTATGCAACCGGTACTGCGACCGGTACCTCTCGGGGACAGGTCTGTGGGGACCGGTCGACCATATCGGTCGCACCTTTCCCCATAGTGTCGCGACAGGTACTGCGACCGGTATGCTCTGTGGGAGTGTTTTTTTAACCCAGTTGATTTTTCGACCAACGTAAACCCTAAGGAAAACTATTCTAATTTAACCCTAACGTCGTGTAGGACCTTGTCATAGCAAGTTTGGATTCTGTGATGCGGAGCAAGCTATCAAACAAGCGTCAGGTAAGGGAATCAGACCTAAACCCTAATAATTTAATAACAGTAAAACGTTGTTAATAACTATGATTCTGTTGACTATTGTTTGTGCACACTCGCATGTCATCTTTACTTTCAGTTATTATTATTGTTCATGCATACTCGCTATGCTACGACGTGACTGTTAGGCATGTGATTGTTTTCGTTGGTGTGTGGAATGGGAAGGGCCTGGGATCTAGGATCATTCCTCACACTAGCACTTTTACGTATCGTTTTGTCTTAGCATGCTTGGTGTGGATAGGGTATCAGGGGGAGGAAGTGGCATTGTGGTCTCCGGCCTGGCCACTAGACTCTAGCTCTATCTCTATGTCGTAGGGAGCTATGTTGGGATAGGGCCTACTGAGATGACATATAGGATTGGTTAGTTGCGAACCCAGTTTGCAAGCCCTCGCCAATAGGGGCTTACGTATTCGTATGGGTAGAGTATCAGGGGAAATGCTAGCGGTGTTTGATCCGGACGCTTTAGCTCTATCTCTATTCCATAGTGGGTGGATGTGGGACGACAATGGTGTTTGATCTATTGGGCAGTTTCACACACTCGTGTATAGTAGTGCGGTGGCCGCCAATCCTTTCTATAGCACATTACAAACTTAAACCAGACCATAATGTGAATGTTACTCGTGCATATGTTTGTTGCATTGTCTGATTGTCTTACTGAGCCAAGTTGTGAGCTCACCCTTGTGTACACACTATTTTTAGATGTTGATGCAGGTTATACGATAGAGGACTACATGGATGCTCTAGCGTACGGAGGTGTTGCTGCTTTGGAAGTGTAAACAGGAGAGGACGAGCATGACGCTTCATGCGAGTGCCCTTTCTGTGTGTACCTCTAGGATATGTTTAGTTCATTTATTTATTTTCAGTTGGAGATACAATTGATGTAAGGATATTTATTTACGTTTCGATATTTGAATAATTGATATTTTATTAAATTTATCAATAGATCACTCAGTTCATTCTATTTAAGACTTCCGCTGTATTTTATTATATTCTGATTATGGTTATGTGCAATGGTTTGTATGAGTGGACACGGTCTTATTGAGATCCTGGTGTGAACCGTTGGTTCAGTGATGGTTCACTCACACTTCTGGTTCAGCCAAAATTGGGGTGTGACTCTGTCATTATCAACTTCAAAGCAGAAGCGATACAGTGAAGGCCAGCCACACCAAAAACATCAGAGGGGGGCTCTCAAGGTTAGCACTCGAGCTACTCTCACCCTGGGTAGATCGTTGGAGTTGAGATCGATGTAGAGTCGCCTCAGAAGGGCAGCTAACCACGGCTTTATCGTGAGCATGACTGAATAAAGGTTAGAATGCAAGGAATCAGAAAAGAAAGGGACTCGAGACTCACTTTGAAGAAAATTGTCACCAAGAAACTATTAGCGAAGAAGAAAAAGCGCCCTTAAACGAAAGCAGATACTCCGATCTCAAAGACTGGGGAAGATAAACCAGGAAGAAGAAAAGTGTACGGTGCTAGGAAAGGAAGAAGAAAAGAGGAGTTGGAGGGATTTTATAAGTTTACAAATAGGTGGGGGCCGTCGGGCACTCATGATGAGTTTCAAGAGATGCGACTGTCAGTCAAATGGAGGATGTGACGTTCTGTTAGGGAAACGACGTGTGGACGGACCCAATGAATGAAAAATGGAAGGATTCACATCTATCTTCATGAAGCGATGGCTTGATCAAGTAAGGAACATTACCTTGGGCATTCAATTGGAGATAGCTCAAACTGTTACGAAAAGTTACATAGAAAACGTGCACATTTAAGTCCTCAATGAGTGGGAGAAAAGGTGGCGCCAGATTATCGTAACGTCTAGGATTTTGATGGGATATATCCGCATGCAAAAAAGAAACGTCTTTCCCCATAAAGTATTGTCTCCTTGAGTCGAAATGACATAGAGGAGGCAAAGGGGTTCTGTTGGGCGAAAATAATAATAGATTTAAATCAGACCATTGATGCAGAATCCTGGATTCAGACCGTGGATGAGGAATCTGTGAAAGGTGGGGCAGGACACAGGGCATACATCCAAGTTATTTAGTATACTAATAAGGGAGAGTCCTTTCTGACAACTTTTAGGGGATGAAGTCCTATTCGACCCTCTCCTGGGCAAACAAACCGTGATTAGACAACCTGATGGAGGTAGCTAGCCATTAAATGATTTGTCATTAATGTTCATAAATATCGACAACCACTATAAATGCCATGTAGATTGATGTGACCTGCTAGGTCATGGAATCATAGATCGAATTAGCAAAAAAGCAAGATTTATACTTGACAAAAAAAAAAGGACGGCTATTATTGTTAAAGGAAGTAGAGGACATGGACAAAAGGCGGGTTAAATAGGGTCGACTGGGGTCGTAAACGGCTGATAAGACATCCAGGGGCCACCCTAGGGGGTCGTAGTTGCTTGGATCTATGGTTATCCATCTGACAAACGATGGAGATGGTGGTAGGTGGGGAGAAGCTTCTCTAGGAAGCTTCAACTTGGGCCTATAAATAGTGAAAGACTATGGATTACAAATGATCCAAAATTTCCTACAAAAAAGAGAGTATCCACTTTTAGGTATCACTCTGACAAAGTTCATCTTGTATAATCCTTGTTCAACCCATTGTCTAATCCCCATTTTTCCAAAGAGAAATAGGTTGTCGAAGCTCCTTTATCTCAGGGAACCCCCTCTTTAAGGAATTCTAGTGTTTCACTAAGAGCTCCATTCTACTTGTCTTTGGAATCCACTAACTTTAGCATCGGAGTGGCCTCGGCGTAAATCCCGCCCACTTTATTGCCTTGTTCGGGTTGCAGCTACGTGGCCTCATCTGAAGAACCGAACATAATCCATCAATAACAAATGACAGCCTTTTTACATCTATCAACCTTATCTAAGGTTGATCTATTGTATAGTGAAACTGGCCCCACACACCATGCCTTCTTCTCCATAATCTTCTGGTACTCGTTAACATAACAAGGTTCTAATTCATAAACATTGTAGATCACCACTCCATCAGACGTTCTCTCAGCCTCACTCATTTGTTTTCGAAGTTTTGAGAATTCGGGTTCATCTTCACGAACATTTCTCATTAACTAAGCCTTTGTTAACTTGATCTGATGAGGCATGCTAGGAACAACGAACGGCTCCGAATCGGATCCAATACTGTCATGTGGTCTGTGATGGAGTAAGTTTTGGGTGCAAAAGAGACTGAAACAAGACATATCATTGAAGTAAAATCTTGGAATTTCAAGGATGATGACACCATCATCCTCGGTAGCGTTGAATCTGCAAGTTCATTTGACATTGAGTCCGATGCTAAAAGTACATCGAGGTTGCCGACGATGAGGCGAAGTATGTTGACTCGTCTCTATCAGTTCTCGCAGGAGTTGAAAGCTAAGGTGGTGGTGAAGGCGAAGTAGCTGTCGCAGAGGTTTTCTTGGGGCCGTGGAGAATCTTTATCTTCGTCTTAGAATGGCAGCACCCCCAGATTCGATTCGGCTCTACAACGTTGCCGTCTCACTTGTCGCACTCAAACATTGCCGTTGCGCTCCATCGTTGCCGTCTCACTCGTCTCTACCGTCTCTCTTGCATCAGGCTTGAGGTTCCTCTCAACTGGAGAGCTTTTGGGGACGAAGTCTAATTGAACAGATTGTGGGGCTTTAGTCGGGCTTTATTGAAGGATACATTTTTTTGTCTTTTCACCATACCTATAAGGGTAGTTTAGACATTAAAAGAGTTTAACCTTGATGACATCATTATTTATGGGTTTAGTGTAACAAGGTTTGAAAAGTAGGGGTAGTATGAGTAAATATCGTCAACTTATAGGTTCATGGGTAGTAAGATTGGATTCTATGGTGGTATGAGTAAATTATTCTATTTTTTATTGACAAAATTATTTTCAATTGATACAACCAAAGAAATTGAAATTTCTTGACTTAAACTACTTTCAAAACTGTTTTCATAAATTCAATGTAAAATTGAAATAAAAATCGAATCAAAGGGTGCAACTGCGATCTAACTGCCCCTGACAAATTGTGAGGGCATTTCCGAAATTTTAAACAGTTTCAAGGGCATTTCCCTCTATTCCAAATACAAAACCCAATTAATCAGAAAAAGAAAATTATACAACCCAATCCGTCAACAACTTAGCAATCTGCGAAGCACCGGGTCGTGTCCGTTTCCTCCATGCGTCTTCCTGACATCTCCAGGTAAAATCCCATTTCACCTTTTTCTCACATTCAACCTGTAACCGTACAACAGCAGTTATCCTGCAATTTAGGGTTTTGTTCTTCTCATTAGCGTACCTTCACTCTTCGACTCTTCGATTTTGCACCACTGTTCTTTTTTTTGATTTCTCTGTTTTTATACAAGATCAGGTCGAATCTTCTTTGTCTTTGTTTCTCATTTCACCTTTCGTTTTGGTAATGGCGCTATTTCCCTTTTTAAACTTTAGTTTCCATTAAAGTGAAAGGTTATCTTCATCCAAGAATTGCGTACTTAGTTTCTCGGCTAATTGGATTGATGATCATCGTCTTTTGATTATTGGAGGTCATGGATGGCGTTCATGGAAACACTAACACAGCAGTGTCAACCGCGACCACGAGCTCGGCTCCGTTTCCGAACGCGAATACTCCACCGCCGTTCCTCAGCAAGACCTATGACATGGTCGATGATCCGACTACGGATTTGATAGTTTCTTGGAGTCCTAACAACAACAGCTTCATTGTCTGGAATCCGCCGGAATTCGGCAGGGATCTTTTGCCCAAATATTTCAAGCACAACAACTTCTCCAGTTTCGTCAGACAGTTGAACACATACGTATGCCTTTCTTACTTCCATGATTGATTTTTTTTATATTAAGTCTATGTTTTCAATGAAATGCATATTAAATTATGTATGTAGTGTGAACGGAGTGTATGGTTTGGAGAGTAAGCAGTGTAACTGAACAAGACAAGTTAGAACTGTAGGATGTATGGGAGGTTAAATAAACTTACAAAGAGAACGTATTGCAGATAGAGGTTTACTGAATCAATTTCTCACTTGATATTTATTGGGTAATTATTTATGGATTATATTCTGTCTTTATCAGAAGCACTAGTAAGCTTTGCAACGTAGATGTGGGGTATATTAATGGATTTTGACTTTACGGTGCCAGAAACAAGTGCATTCACTGGGAAACTTACCAGTATTAGTAAGATCACCACAATGTGCTCTGGTCAGACTATCTAGATTAAAATTGATGAATATGTATAGTAATCCTTGTTATATTTGTTTGATTATATTTGTTTTTTCATGAGGTCTGCCCCATGATATATGTCCTCTGTGCTGTGCATAAGTAGATGCTTTGAAAATGCATTCGCCTTGTTTAAAGATAATTTGATATAGGTTGTATTGGCTAGAGACCAGTTATCAAAATCATTTGATAAATTCTTTGGGACATGTGAAGTGTTGAACAGTGAGCTTCTCTCTTTCTTTGATGAGTAAATATTATATATGGAGTTCTATTGTGTTTTTCTGCCTACATTGATACTTAATCTAATTTGGGCATGTTGAGGTTATTATAATTTCTTAGTCATTGCTTCTAGTAGTTAAGTATGTCTTTGTACTCTTATCATGTAAATGCACATTACAGTGTGCCACCTTCTAGTTTCATGACCAATATCCTGAACAATGTCAAATGGAGCTTTCAGTCCTGTTAAGTTATGTCTTTGTTACTCTTATTATGTAAATGCACATTACAATGTGGCATCTTCTAGTTTCATGGAAAAAAATCCTGAACAATGTCAAATGGTGTGATTCAGTCCTTTTTACCTGTCACCCTTCTTGCAACCCCCTCTCAGTGCAAAAAGGAGGAAAAATATTTGTTAATTTTTTTTGTTAGTGATATCCTACCTATATTGACAAAAGTTTTTTTTTCTTAAATGTTTTTGTTTGTTAAGTGCATAGTTGATAGGGCGCCAAGGCAAACCTAAGCGTTGGCCAGCTGCCTAGTTGGTGCCAAAGCAGGTGCCTAGGTGATTAAGGCATGCTTATACCAAAGGGGTTTTAAATGTAAAATATGATACATCTTTCATTTAAAATGTATTTTTTTTTGTTTGTGAGGTGGTGGGGGGCTTATATATAAAGTGATAATTGTATTCCTTTTATTTGTGAACATGGGTGGCGGGGGGAGTGTGAAAATTTTCCGTAAGCTGACAGTTCATAATGTGGCCTCTCAGAGATATTTTCTTAGTTTATTTTCCAAAAAAAATGCTTTTTTTTTTTAATTCTATTTGAGTGGGCACATGATGTGATAGTAGCTCATCGAACCCTTCTAAAAAAAAAATATCATCTTTAAAGTAATAATTTAAGAAATGAAACTTATTTGGTCTTCTTCCTGTTTGATGTCGTCAGGGTTAGAGGTAGTGGTTGCAATGTTAGTTCTAGGCAAGGTCTTAAATATTGGTATCGGGTATTGTGTCAATGGGGTGATTTTAAGAACATATTGTACCGGTGGGGTGATTTTAAGAACATATTGTACCGGTGGGGTGATTTTAAGATATACGTATCATATCGTATCAAGAATACGCAAGATACGCTAAATCCACCAGGATATGGCAAGATACACGTGGAAATACTTAGGGAACATGCAAAATGCAATTTTGAAGCATAACAACACTATAAATAACTTTTGAAAAATTTACAACTACCTCCCTTGTTGTTTGCCCGAATTCCAATTTCCTCCCAAAGATTTCAAACAACTACAACTACCCTTACATTCACTATATATTACAAATAAACCTAGTTCGTTAGGCATCTTCTGTTAGATGTTGACATGTAATGGCCATTAATTTTATAATGGTCAAACTACTCCCATTAAAAGGTGTAGTATCTAATTTACCCTCAGAACAAAAAGCCAAGTGTACTACTTCTCCCTCTGCTTCATTTCGCTTCTGTACGAAGCAGCATTAGGTTCAATCTTTTTGCTCTGCTCTCTCCTTGCAACTTCACCATCGGAATCGAAGTTGAGAAGACTTATTCCTGCAACAGTGAAGTAGGAGCTGTAGTGCACCACCATTGAAAACCATCCATTTCTGTGTGGAAGTCTTCCGGCGACAACCCAGGGAGCTCGCAGTGGTCCAAAGCCCCCGAAACGGAAGAGTTTAGGTCGGGGCCTGAATGGACTGTCCATGATTTCATTGGAAGAGGGAGAGGAACAAAATGTGGCGGATCCCTAGTCGTCCAAGTTTCAGTTGCTGGAGCAATTGTTTTCAAGCTTTGGTTTGGATGAATCAGTTCCGGAGCGACTGATGAGGCTTGTTCAATTGGGATGTTGCAAGAGAATAAAGCATTGGCAACCCTGATTGTTGGTGGTGGACTTGGGAGTGATGGTGGTAAGATCTATGGTGCGGTGGTAGAGGAGGATCACATGGTGGCGATGGTGGCTTTGGGTTTTCGGATTCCAATCACTGGAAAGATAGAACTGATGCTTATTATCAGACGATGATCATAGCGAATCCTGGCAATATTCTGCTCCTTGGAAATTATGCGAGGTGCTTGAAAGAAGTAACCATTCAATTCAAGTTTGTATAGAAATTGTCTTGTTGATTATGCTCTTCTTTTTTTAGAGAAGAAAAAGAACTTCCAAGAAGAGAAGAAGGTACCAAAAGAGTCATAAGGATCACGTTTCTTTGAATGAATGACAAAAGGAGAGATTTGTTTGGAGGAGGGTTATAAAAATAGAAGGGAAGTAGGGCACAATTGGTTTTGGGGTTTGAAATGTACTCTGTCGTCGGCTACGAGGGAGGGGGCAAGGACGAATACTCTGTAGTCCGCGGCGAGTAATAGAAGGTGCCACCGGAACCAGAACTTGGCCGAGACTGTGGCGGTGTGCACCCATAATCGGACGATGAGGAGGGTGAGAAACTGAGAAGTCCTAATTCTGAAGAATATTACCACTGGTCAGTTCTTTCCATGGCAATTGAGACCCTGCTGTTATTCTTCAGTGAAGCTATCATGAAAGTTGGATTTCGTGCAGAAGCACAAATGAAAGAAGTTCCGAGTAAAACTGGAGAATGATAGACCTTTTCTTCTGGGAAGATTGCTTTCAAATTAATACAAATACGTCGCTTGTAGTTGCAGGTTTGGAGCTTCAGAAGCCATATCGATCAGCTAAATGATTTGATTGGCTCAAAATTTTCTGCTCCCTTAGAATTTGAAGCAGATAATTGCGATCTTGCTGGTTGATAAGAGGAAATGATAATTTGTACAACATTAGTGTAGCTGTGTCGTGGTTTCACTAAATCTGGTTTAGCTAATTAGATTGATTTGTTGTTTTCCCCCCCTTTATTTTGGAGAAATTAAAAAGGTTCAGATTGAGATTTCTTGATGGTAGTTGTTGATGGAAGAGATGGATTCTCTATGATTAACGAAAAATGGATTAACTTTTCTTTTGGTTTCTTCCTGTTGTTGTCACTATTTCTGTCCGTTGCTTCTTCTTCTATTCCGTTGAGGGCTGGAAAATGTTGGTTATGTTGCACACGGTCTGGCACACAATATAATCAGGATGGGAGGTTGACAATGTTCCGGAGGATTCTTTTGCAAATCGAGAAATGCAGCATGAATCAAAAAAAACAAAAGATGGAGGGAGTTCTTCTGCAAATCAAGAAATCAGTTTTCCCGGATTTGATGGCGACATGGTGCGCAAGGTTACCCAGGGGTTGTCACAGGGGAGGAAGCACCTGGAGAGATCTGCAAACGTGGGAAAATCAAATTTATTGAATTCAGTTTGGAAAAGGAAAAGGAGGTTAAATTTGTCATTTCAACCTTTATTGTTTGTTAACCCATTAAGGGTAAAGTTGTTATTGAATATTAAGTTCAACACCATTAGGAAAAAGGAACAGTTCTAATTGTTTCAAATGCTTGGGAGGAAATTGGAATTCGGCCAAACAACAGGGGAGGTAGTTGAAAATTTCCCATAACTTTTTGTGGTCTAATCTTAAGATGCTAGGTGGTCATGCCCAGTATCTACCATGTGATAGATCATCTAGGGTCAAATTTTGAATTCAATTAAATTAGGCCTTCTGGTAGTAATTTAACTATTTACAATAAGTACTTAGGGCAGAAAAGAAGATATAGGATTTCTGGGTGGCAGTTCCAAATTATGATCCATGAGTTTATCCCCAAGGGATGTTAGTCGGTTAATCCTGAGTACAAGGGCTAAAAAAATGCCCAATCTAAGGCCAAGGGGTGCTGATGCACCAACCCTTTACTCACAATCATAGACATGATCGAATCCTTTTTTTATTAGTAAGTCAATAAAGTGAATACAAGATGATAAGAAGTCAATACATAAAAGGGGGATTTTATTGGTTTTAAAATCTAATTACCAAAGTTAAAAACTAAAAACGTTATAATATATTGTATCGACCTTAAGTGACCTTGGTCTTATGAGTGGTGAGGGGTCAATGGTAGTTGGTGGCGACCGGTGAGGCTCTAGTTAAGTTCGTGTATCTTCTTCTTCTCCTCCTATAGTGGCTTCTTCTCCATATGTTCACCAATTTTTCTCCCCTGCCCTTTCCTCCACCTTCTTCTTCTTTTTTTCCCCCTTCTCTTATCTTCCTTCTTATTCTTCTGCTCCAGTGGCGGCTGTGGCCATTGCTGCTACTGCTCCTCTTCTGCTCAGAGTGGGAGTTTTTTCTGCATATTTTCAGTTCCCTAACGATTAGTATTGGCTTTGTATTGACTGATACGGTATGATAGAAGTTTTTTTTTTAATAAGTACTGTATTGGCTATGTATCATATCAATCCTTACTGATACTGGTACAGGTATATGTCGGATGATACAGTATGATACGTAAATCCTTCGTTCCAGGTACATACCTCTCTCTTCGTCCTCCTACTGCGATGGAAATGCTGCTACAACCTTTCCAGCACTAGTGGCAGCTGCTACTTCTTCTCCTCCTCGTTTTCTTTTTATTTTTCTTTCTCTGTAGTTTTTTCTCCCGAATTTGCTTCTTTTTGTTATTGTTCTCCCTATTTTCTCCACATTTTCATTATTTTGTCCTCTATTCCCCCTATTTTCTGTCTGGATGCCTTGAACGATATGGTGACCGGTCACCTAGGCGTTCACAAACCGCCTCGGCGCTTCGCCGCAGGCGTCTTGAAAACAATGGTTAAGTGGTTGCTTCATATAATTTAGATGACAGCATCTTTATCGTTTTATAATCTGGTAGTTGATTCTTTTGCTTATGTTTGTATCCCTTAGATTTTGGTCTGAGTGGACTTGCCAGATCAAATGTATTTGATTGATGTTATTTGGTTACTGACATTCTACATGGAAAGTGTTTTGTTTTTTTGGTAGATTCTTTTGGGAGAATTGGTTGCTGTTCGCCATTTAGCTGACTCTCCCGCGCCCCCCCCCCTCTCTCCCACCCGGCTCTTCAGCTTTTGTCTTAAGGAAAATTACCTTCTACCGTACTATGTCAACTGTTTATTATGATAGTCTGCACTACATTTGTGCTTGAGAGTAGGGCACTGTTTATTGTAATAGATCAGGTTTGTTTTGGATCTCCATATTGGTCAGGTCAACAACTCACAATAGTTGCACCAAGACCATGGGGTCAGAAAGCCAGAAACTGTGCAGGCCCAAGAATTTATTATATTTCTAACATGATAATGCTGTCACTCAGCCTAGATTTCTGATTAAAAATCAATGAGTTAAATGGCTGTAACATAGATCGAGGTCTAGGCTATTCTTCTGACAAAACAAAGTCTGAGAAGCTTGGTGGTTTGTATGTTCCAGCAGCCTGTGATGGAGAGAGAGAGAGAGAGAGAGAGAGAGAGAGAGAGAGAGAGAGAGAGAGAGAGAAAGAGAGAGAGAGGAGGGCTGTTTTGGGATTATGAACAATATCCATGGACAGTATTATGAAGAAAAGAGTAGAGAGGGTACACTTTCACAAATAAAATTCTATTCAATTGTGTAATTTGAAAGGGTTGCATAATTGGAACATTGCATTTGATTTTCAGAGTCGATTTATATCCAATTTGATGACCTTTTGATTGTTTTAGTTTTATGAGTTGATGTCTTTACCTAATTTAGGATGACTTTGCAAAGGGATAATATTTTTGGATGTTGAGAAGTGGGATGATCTTTAGCTCATTTCCCGACCCTTCTATGTTCTCTCAGATGCTACCCATGCTTCTTTTTTCTTTTGTGTGTTTTTTTTTTTTTGGGGGGGACTTCATTTTGGCCTCGAAATGCTAGTAATATTTGGTTGATGGGTGATGGCAGGATTGGGTAATTGCTACATTATAGTTTATTTGGGGATAGTATTACTCAGACAACGGTATTAGGGGTAGTTAATTTATGTTAACCATGCTAATGTGGTAGTAGAGGTTGTTTCCAGTTGTAAAGATTTGAAATGTGATATTAGATGGGCTCCCTGTTCGAAAGATGTGGGATCAATATTTGTGCTTAAATTCTTTGTAAGGGATTATTTTATTCTTGACCCTCTGAAGGAGACTTGGTATGATTTTGTTTTATGGTGGGCCTAGTTGTTGTCCTTCTTGGCTGGATATTCTTGAGGCTTACTTGAAACTCATTTCAATCTAAACCCTTTTATTAATCTCCTTATGATCCCTTGCAGTGGCTTATTATTGCCAGAATATGTGGATTTAATTACACATCATTCTGTGAAAAATGTACTTTCAAGAATGACAATAATAAGTGGGAAAAAGGAACAGCATGCAACGGATAACTTCTGGCCCAATGTCTCACCATCAATATGCACATAACTTTATAGCTAATCAACATTTTGTGTTGGTGGTAAGTGTTCTGGGATGTGTTGCTTGTGTATCATTAATATGCAGAAACAATATTTGTTGTCCAGTTTAAAGGCTATTTCAAAATTTGCCCTTTTTAATGTCAAAAGAATAGGATCTAGTAAATGTTCTTTGAGGAGGGGTCTTCTAACTTTCATGAGCATTTTTTCTTCCTCCAGGCTGGACGACGTCAAAAGGACTAGCTTCTTTGATTGTTCCTTCTTTTTTTGTCCCTAATTTTCTTATGTTCTTGATGCAGAAGCATCACCATTAACTGATTGCATGGCCATGGAGTTGAGGCCAGCGGGTCCTTTTTCATTTGTGGGGTCCCACTGGAATGTCCTAAGGGTTTGGTAGGCTGTTGGGGATGTCTAGTAGGTTTATTTGCACCTTGCTGCTTGGGTAGGTTTTATTTTTGCTAATGCTAATAGTTTTTCATTATTTTAATTTCTCCTTAATTAGGGGCCACAGGTTTATTTCTAGAAAATGGATTTTTTTTTTATTTTTTTATTTTATTTATTTATTTATTTATATTTTTTTTTTGAGGATTGGCTTGGAATTTGAGTCACCGTAGGATTTTGAATTAAGTATACTTGTATGTATGGTTGTAAGCATCAAGGACTCGTTCTATGGTTAATGAAAGTCCAAATTGAGGATTCATGTCTCAATTCTGGTCCTTCGGTTGGTTCCATGTTTGGTTCCTTTCTTGCATGTGTTTTCTTTTGATTGTGGTATTTGTTGGTTTGCTGCTGGAAATTCATATTCTGCTACTGCTGGTGAAATCTAGGCTTTCACGCTAGTTAATTGATTCTTTGCAGCTTAGTATTGTTTCCTTTGAATTTCCGGGCACCCTTTACTCTTTCTCCCTGCTATCTTATTCTCAGATAAGCAAAGTAAATAGATAGAGAAAATCATGCCTAGCATATGCGGCTTGACTTGAAAATTTGTGGATCAGTATTTATATGGTTCCACAATAAATGTGTGAACCTTTGTGACTTTTGGATACTGTTGGTGGATTTCTTTGAGGTTCATTTGTATTTTTTATTAGCTGTTTTTTGACTCTCCCAAAAATTGATTGATTACTTTATTTAGTGAATCTGTTGAGATGTTATTTTCAATACGTGGTTATTGTTGGTTTGATGATTGAGTCTATGACGAGTTCATGTTTTATGTGAGGAATCTAAACCTTGAAGAAAGGAAATTGTATTTCATTGGATTTTGGGAGGGGTAAATAAATGGACATAAAACACAAAAAAAGGGGTGGGGTGGTTAAAGGCTGACCCCAGCTCTTAGATTAAAATCCCACCCCCCTTCCCCTTCTTCTTTCCTTTTAAACTCTCAGCAAAAACCTGAAACATATATGAGGGCTTGTTATTCTGTGTGGAGGTGGTTATATTTTATGTGTGTTGTGCTCTTATCTCGATGATCCTAGGCGTCTGGGCGGTTTTTGAACCCCTAGGCGGTTGGTTGTCTTATTGTATCATGCTTTGTTTTATTTGTTTATTATTTTTTTAAATTAATTCTATTTGTAGCATTTTTATTATATGTATAAAGTACATATATACACCATAATGCATGGAATCATGGATATGTATTAAAAATAATATAAACTGATGCTCTAACCCCCTCTTTTTGTATGTATCGTCTTATTAAGATGTACCTTTACAACTCATTGGGAACACCTTGGGTACGCCTAAGGTATGCATAGGTGTCCAGGCACCTCTACAACCCCTTGGATCACCTTGGTGCCTTGACAACTATGCTTATCTCTACCTTATTCTCTCTCATAATCTCATTGGCCTCAATAAAATATCTCTAGCATCTCCCCCTCACTTAAAAACTCTTTTCCTTTCTCTCCGATCCTCTTCTGAGTTGATTTAAATAAAAATTCCTTCCCCCCCCCCTCCCCCCGGCTCTTTATACCTCTTTATTTCTTTGTTTTTTGAATTTGGTTCTTCCACCTGGGGCACTCTTCATTTTTGATGTGTTTAGTTTGTGGATTCCTCATCCTTATGAAATCCATTGATCTAGTTTTGGAACAAAACATGATGGCAAAGAGGGTTTCAATACATCCAATTCATAGATCCCTCTTTGCTACAGGATCTCTATTCAGTCCAAACCCAAATTTAATAAACAAAAGTAATTGAAATTGAACAAATAATTCCACAACTTCAAATCCTTCTGTAAGAATACTTCAAAAATTGGGATCCTTGATCCTTAGGATATGAGGAACAATATTCCAGAAGATGAGCTTGATCCAACGGGTGAGATTGAAACAATCTTGCCTGTACATCTCAAAAAGGTATTTTAACAAACTAGAATTATAAAATTATGGAAAAACTCACTTATCTTGAGATTCAGTTGTTGGAAGGTCTTCAAACTTGGAGGGAAAATACTCTAGGATGTGCTTGATAACATATCCAAATTTGAAGGTGATCCAACTATGGATGAAGAAGTTATGAATTTTCGAAAAATCACTATTATCTGAAAACGGGAATGAACAAAATAGGAGTTTCGGTTGAGTCTCACAGCCAGTGAGACTCAACTAGAATTTAATATTAAACTCTGGCCAACTCTCTCTACTGCCGCCAGCCTTTCTTCCTTTTATTTATAGCTTGAAAAATTACATTAATTTGAAAAAACAATTAACTGAAAAATAGGAAATTAAACTCCCATTATAAAGTAGGAAGTTTCTAACAAAACAATAGGAAAATTCCTAAAACTAGAAAATAGGAAAGTTTTCAAAACTTTAGGAAACTAGATTTAAGGAAAATCTTAGTCTCCAAGTAATTGAGACTTCTTAAACTAACCTATACTTTAGGAAACTAAATAGCATTACTAACCAATTAGGAAACAAAATAAACTCATAACTTAAAAATATAAAGCTGGCGGTATACTCTATAATTGGTGGTAAAAAGAAATCGAGATCTCAGCTCTTGCTTCTTGGCTCTTGCTTCTAGGCTGGAGTAGGTCTGGTTGGTTGCTCTTAATTGGGCCAGTTCCCAACTCTTGATCTGCATCAGAACAGTTTGAACCCCCCTCCTCAAAGTTAGAATATATATTTTTTTTTAATCTTCCTCCTTGACATGTGATTTTCCTCTGTTATATGGAGCTGGGTAAATTAGAGGGCGAGCCTTGGTGTGACGGTAAGGTTGTCAAATTGCAACTTGGTGATCTCGGGTTCGAAACACGGAAATAGTCTCTCCACGTTGGGGGGGGGTAAGGCTGCGTACATTCTGCCCTTCCTAGACCCTGCAATTGCGGGAGCCTTTTGCACTGGGATGCCCATTTTTATATGGAGCTGGTTAAATTAAGTATTGTTGGAGGAAGATCTATTTGTCAGACTTTCCATGCCAATGCAATTTATCTTCAATAGGCAGACAGGCATCCTTTTGTGTAATGGTTGGATATGCTTATGTTAGGAACTTATATTTAGTGTTCTCATCCAAGTTATAGTTTGTGAGGGTGTTTTTTAATTCAATTGCTGAGTTTAGACACTATATAGAAGATTATAAGTGATGCTGATTTCTGAGATTTTAATTCCTTTTTTTGGGTTTTCCTTAATGAGATAAATTGCAATAATTTGACTTAATGAGGAAATTCCCCTCCTGAGACCTTGCAGTAGCAGGAGCCTCGTGCACTGGGATGCCCTTTTTTTGTGTTAGGAATAGACTAACAGGGCAAAAAGGAATTTCCCCGTTATTATTAATTATGGAGAACAGTACTTTCTGTAGGCCATGCCTATTTGGCCATTGACAGTTAGATACATGGATTCTTCTTGCTCTATATTAGCAATATGTCAATTCTTGTGGTTCATCTAAACCATATGGTCCACTGTGCACTGAGCCTTTTTTAATTGTATTTTATGACGATCCAATTGTGTTCAAATTGTGTCTTGGCTGAAGCTTATCATCGTGTAGAGGTTTGTTGGGACCTTATTTCTGCAAAGTTTAGTACCTGTGTCATTTTTATTTATTTATTTATTTTTAAATTTTTTTTTTTTTGGTGGATGCTCATTGGGATATTATGTGCACAAAGTTTCGTTTTTGGTTGAGCTGTTATGGTGACAGATACTAGGGCTCCTGCGGAGCACCTCTGTGAAGCCTGCAGAGGCTGGGGCTTTGCAGAAATTGTCAAAGCTGATCAACGTCTTTATGGAGAATTGTGTTTGTTTACACTGGCTTCTGTTTCTTAATTTTGCATAAAATGACAAGTATTGGTAAAAGGAACCTAGATATTTTTTGCCACCAACATTGAGCATATCTCTGTTCCTTAGGGGCTGTTTGTTTCTGGTAGAAGGATAGATTTGATCTAAATTTCCTACTTTTTATATTGATTTTTCCTATGCATTTCCTTTGACATGGATTATGCCTTAAAGCAAACTGAACAATAAAGGAACTCAAGTAGTTCCTGAACAATATTCAATAGGTAATGGGATGCTAGAAAAGCATCCTCAAGCTTTTCAATATTCTATAGCCATCCCTTATAATTGAATGTAGTTCCTGAATACTAGTCTTCATTCTTAAACTTTTTTAATGGATGCTTTTGGTTGAGGAGGGTTTGATTCAAGAGTTATTCTCTTCTTTGGTCATAGGTAATGCTGATATTCTTTTTTTTTTTTTTTTCATGTTCTTTGAGCAGGGCTTCAGGAAGGTTGATCCAGACCGATGGGAATTTGCAAATGAGGGGTTTCTGAGAGGGCAAAAACATTTGTTGAAGAGTATTAATAGGCGAAAACCCTCCCATGTACACAACCAACAACCACAGCCTCAGGGGCAGAGTTCTTCCGTTGGAGCATGTGTTGAGGTTGGGAAGTTTGGGCTTGAGGAAGAGGTGGAGAGACTCAAGAGGGACAAGAATGTGCTTATGCAGGAGCTGGTTAGGCTGAGGCAGCAGCAACAGGCAACTGATCACCAGTTGCAGACTATGGGGCAACGCCTTCAGGGAATGGAGCAGCGGCAGCAGCAAATGATGTCATTCCTGGCAAAGGCTATGCAGAGCCCTGGCTTCTTAGCCCAGTTGGTGCAGCAGCAGAATGAAAGCAACCGGCGTATAGCTGGAGTAAACAAAAAGCGGAGACTCCCCAAACAAGAAGATAATTCGGAGGTTGAGCATGCTGCGGCACCCGATGGACAGATTGTGAAATTCCAGCCTCTGATGAATGAGGCAGCAAAGGCAATGTTCAGGCAGATTCTTAAGCTTGATGCTTCTCCTAGGCTGGAATCTCCAAGCAGCAATCCTGATAGTTTCTTGATTGATGTAGCTTCACCATCCAATGCATTAGACAGTGGCAGCTCTTTAAATAGGATCTCGGGGGTGACACTCTCAGAAGTCCCACCCACTTCTGGACAGTCATATTTGCCAGTTGCCACCTCAGGGGGTTTTCCAGAAATCTGTCCCTCACCTGCCATATCTGAGGTTCAATCTACTTCTTTAGTGAAAGACATGGTTACTACAACAGCTCCATTCTCAGATGTGTGTGTTCTGGGTGGTGTGCAAGACGGGTCTGTTGTTCCATGCCAGACAGACATGGTTTTGCCCGAGTTCTCACACATTCCGGGAATGGTGCCAGAAACAAATGGTGTTGATATTACTGGTGCAAGTTTTGTTGGGAATGAGACTGGCAATGGTGCGTTTATGGATACAATGTCTGTTGGGGTAGATGGGACAATACCAATGGAACCTGATAAGTTTTCATCTGACCCGGATATAGATATTTTGCTTGATGGGATTGCTAAGCTTCCAGGTATAAATGATGTCTTCTGGGAGCAGTTTCTTGCTGCTAGTCCACTTTCTGGTGAGACGGATGAGATTGATGCGAGCACACCTGGTGCTAACAATGAGAAAGACCCAATGAAAGAGAATGGATGGGACAAGGTTGAGCATATGGACCAGCTAACAGAACAGATGGGGCTTCTTACATCAGAAACCAAAGGTGGATGATCTTGTGTATATGTCTGGTCCAATGGTAACTTTAGCTCACTCTTTTACAATCACCATCCATGATAACCAGCCTGGTTCTCTCTTTTTGGATTTCGGACAAGCAGCTACCAGAGAAAATACGACCCTATGTTCAGTTTGCACATATGGGGGTTCGTCTCTTAAAAGTAAAGTGTTGCTTTCTTTTTGCTTCCCCCCTCTATTGCAGCTTGTGCAAGGTAAGCGAATTAAACAAGCCGTGAAGGTGGAAGGGTTCTTACTGGTATTTTATGATCATTTGTACAGGTTGGTGTCCTGCGCTTGGTAGACTGGCTTTGTTTGAGAGATTAGTTATGTTAAATCGATTATAGTGGAAGCTGTCTAGTATTTCGTTCATCTTCTTGTGGTCCTTCACTCAACCACCCGTTTCAAAATATAAAGTTAGAAAAAAAGGATATCTTTTTCTCGTCTGTATTAGTAGTTATTTTTAGTTGGCATTGATTATTGCTGTGTGTGGTTGGGATTGTGATACTTTCTAGGAGAAAACAGATGATGCCCGTCATGGAGACCAGTTCCTGGTACCAGTGAACAAGCTTTAAAAGGTTCAAATCAACTCAGAGACTTGCAAGTATCAAACCCAGGAACTGGCAGGTTCCAATTGCTGAAACTGTCGTATGAGATCCAAAATTTAAAAACTTCTGGTTATCAATCAAAACCGTATGTAATGCCCCTCAGTTCATGGTAAAGCAAAGTTCTACAGATCAGCCCTATATCTCTAATCTTATGGTTGTTTATATTTATAATTAACGTAGCAGGAGGATGCCTGTCTTTAGTCATTATGAATATTTTTTATTTGTGTCAGATGCCTTTTTGGAGTCTTGGCTACGAGGACTCCCTCAGGAGAGTTGGATGAAATTTTAAGGGTAAAAGAAAGATGAATTTTTTCCCTTCCTTTAGGGATTATTATATTTTACTTATTAAAAATAAATATTGGAAATTTTTTTTATAATGTAAAATATTACAAGTAAAATTTTCATGTAGGCTTTGTTTGTTTCACTGTAAAATTTTATCCAAATGATATTTTACATGAAAATTTTTGTTTATGTAAAAGTTTCTTATTTTATTTATTTAATTTCTTTTTTGCAATTTACATTCAAACAAATAATGGAAAATTTAATTTTACAGGAATTTTTTTTCCGTCATTTTACAGTGAAACAAATAGAACCGTAAAGTCAAAACAAGAAGAGTGTTCAGGTAAAATGCAATAAAGAATGTTAGAAAACAAAAAAGACAACCCAAACAGGGCCTATGGGAATCTCGGCACTGGACATACGACCTATTCTTAGCACAGGTTCACCTTTCTTTTGGGAGTTAGAAAAAAGGAGTGGAGTGGGGGTTAAAAAAAATGATATTTCTTGTTATTCCTATTTGCATTATCCAGATAATATTTTGAATTGATATTGGTTGTTTGACATGTCTTGGGTAGAAAGGATACCAACACCGTGATCCCTTATTACACTCCCTATTGAACGGATGTCCAAGATACCAGAATCTGTGGGTGTTCTCTTTACTGTGGAGTGAAGGAAACTTAGGTTCTATTTAGTGGGGTTGAGGGCACTACATTACAATAATAAGTGCGTATCAAGTTTATAGAAAAAGGAAATACATGTTGTCAACATGTATATCTGATTTTCTCTCTCTCTCTTGAAATCTGGACTTTTTTTCTCTTTTCTTCAGGTGATCAATTACTGGTTCTTGTATTTTCATTTTTCTAGCTAACATATAAGATTCTAACATGCCCAACTGCCAGTTAACTTGAAGATCTCCCGACCCACCACTTTTCTTTTTTTTTTTAAATAAATCAAAACACCCTTTTTCTTTTGTATCTTTGGTATCTCCTTGATCTTCCGTCCAGCCATTGGCAATGGAACTAATAGTTTCCAATTTGGTAAGTTTGGTAAGGACTGATACGGAGTTAATTCTTTAGAATTATTTGGACCTGGTATGGGCCGGGTTTATTATTAGTTTGAGCGTTAAATTTATGCATATATGGTTAAAAGGCATACCAGTAGATGTTCAGCCTAGACTTGTATCTTCAAGATATATATCTAGATCGATTACAAAACCCAGGCATTTGTTTCGGGGTCGAACTAAGAAATATTAGGGGGAGCTCGCTGGTCAGAATATGTGAGGGCCTAGGAAAGAATCTCCACACGGCCATGAAAGGTGTGGTGATTGTATTCTTTTTTTCCCCTCTGATCTTATCTTAGTTTTATGTTTATCTATAAAACAAAATCCTTATGCTTGATTAGCATCTAGATTAATTATGGTTAAATAGATTAAACAACATTTCAGAAGAGAAAACTCAATTGAAATTCTTGTTCTGAATTCAAAAGAAATTAAAAGATGACAAAAGGGAATAAGATCTATGATAAGAGCAATCAGGGTGTGCAAACTAGCTAGCAAAATCTCGTTCCTTATTCTTACTGTTTCCATGTCTCATGCATGCATAGCTTCTTGTTCTCTTTACTCTAACTACGCCTTGCTTTGACAAAAACGAAAGGAAACTCTCTATGCTGAGACACAGTCAGCATTCTCTTCCCACTCTCTTCCATAATACCAATAGATCCACATTCAACCTTGCATGAGTCACACACGCTTGGGCAGTATGAGATCCTGTACTCAGGGCCCGACCTGCTGATCCGTTCGATCTTGAACCAGTTTCTCACTGTCGAGGATCCAGGGTGACCTGGTTGGCCTCCGATGGTTACATACCTCCTGTGACTCTCTGATGATGGCCAATGTTGTGATGATTCTTGAACTTGCCAAACCTCAGGCATCCCTGAGAATCTAATGTTCATGTCAGTGGCTTCCATGATGGCTGTCTCTCGAGACATCCTCTCAACTGCAGACTCCAAGAATGAATCTCTTTGGATGTTAATAATATCATCATGTGAATTTGATGTAGGTGAGAAAGATACTGGTGAACCAAAGTTGCTGTCCGAAGAGTGCTGTGTCACCATGGAAGAGTGAGAGCTTTGTCTTCTGTCAAGTGCCACACCACCACCTCTGCCAGCTCGGGCAGCTGAGACAAGGTAGTATGCTTGCCCAGCTTCGAGCTCATTCCCTTCGGTATCAAGCACTACATCATGACTATCGAAATGGGACCAGGAAATGGCCTGAGAGTACCCCACAGCCACGGCCAGAACCAAGAGTAGTGAAATCAGGAATCTGGTTTGCATGATTGTGTATCTATGCAAATTGATAAATAATGAAGCTGCAGCTTGTTGATGAGTGGAGGGTAGGATTCCATTGCTTATATATACTGTTTTGGAGCTCTACGGTTTGAACTACTCAACTGAAATGAAGGCATTAATATCTGTGAATTGAAGTTGTCAAAGCGACACATTAGGATATGTCTTAATTAGGAGATTAGAGGGTTCAGTGTTGGAAGGTAAACAGTCCGAATGTGATGTTCTTTTTTTGGTAAACAAATGTGATGTTCATTTATTAGGAAACAGCAGGCGCGTTGTGACTATTCTTTCAAGTTAGTCAATGAACTCCGATCCTTTGGAAACCTATATTTTTCTCTTCTATACTGATTTGGCAAAACGGAGCAAATCAAACTGCTAGCTAGTAAACTCATAATATCTACTAGCAAAACCTCCATTGTAGATAATCGACATTGCAAGCTTGATAGATTAGTGCCATGAATAATATGAATTGATGTTGAAGGTGTAAAAGCAGCACACTAAGATCTGTGAATTGAAGGTGTCAAAGCAACACACTAGGATCTGTCTTAATTAGGAAACTATATATAGATCGAGTTCAGTGTTGGAAGTCCAAATGAGATGTGCATGTGAGGGTATCAAACGGTGAGATTTCGGTTTAATGGATTTCAGTAAAAGAAAAAAGGGCAAGAGTTTCCCAAAATGCTAATGTGGGAAACCAGACCAATGAGTGGGGATCGTGATTTGTGAGAGGGGGTATTAGTTAAGGATGTAAATAGATAGTCAAAAATCTGGATCCGATTCAAATTTGCATCCGTTTAGGGAAATCCGAATTCGAACAATTGGATTCGGATTCGAATTTGGATGGCAGGGGTAGGATTCGGAAATCAATCAAACGGCTAGAATTATATCCGTTTTGTTTATCCTAGTTTTAAAGACACATATAACCTTAGGTTTTAGAGTATTAAGATGAATATAGCTTAATGTTTATATACCAATTTAAGGTTTCGTCTCTTATTTTCTTATGGTAGGCTATATATTTGTTTTAAACTAAGATTTTCTCTCATTTTCCATACAATTTGTATTATGATTCTATTTTTTGGATTCGAATAGAATTTTAACTGGATATTTGGTCAAATTTCGAATTCGGATTTAGTTTTCATACATGCATCCGTCTGATTTCGGATTGGATTTGGATAGGGTAGTTGGTAAACGGGTTCGGATTCGGATAGTGGTGTATTCGATTCGAATTCGATCTGTTTACATCCCTACTATTAGTAGTGGGCCTCAAGGCTCATTTTGTGAAAAAGTGTGAGAAGGGATCCCTACCCCGATGTTGTGGAGATCTTCTTCCCCAAAAAAAAAAAAAAAAAAAAAAAAATGAGGGCCAACCTTTTTTTTTTCTTTCTTTCATATATTGAAATGTAAACAAATCAATGTCTAATTTAATGTTCCTAGCAATTTTTTGTTGGGAGCTACAATGGTGTCTACAGGATCTCCCCCACCCCCCTAGGGCAGCCCCCTTAGGATAGGATTCAAATCGTCTCCTCCCTGTACTTTAGGGAGGAGACGCGGCGACCCCACTGGATGGTCCCCATGTGGAGGTCGGATGAATCCGACCCCTCCATTCGAGCAGACAAGCCGAGCCGACAAGAGTGTCGGCTCGAACGGAGGGGTCGGATTCATCCGACCTCCACATGCCGACCATCCAGTGGGGTCGCGACCATCCAGTGGGGTCGCCACCCCTCCTCCCGAATCTCAGGGAGGAGACGATTTGGATCCCCGATGGTCACATACTACATGTGACTCTCTGATGATGGCGGGTGCTGCGATTCTTGAACTTACCAAACCACAGGCATCTTTGAGAATCTAATTTTCATTTGCTTCCCTGATGGCTATGTCGAGAGAGAGAGAACAAGAAAATAAATAAGGGAGAGAATTAAAGAGAGTGTAGAGGTTTTACCAAGTTCATTATTTTTATTTGAGTATCTTTGATACAACCTTTAGCATATATATATATATATACATATAGGTATCACTACCATTGTGTGAGTTTGACAATAATTTAGAAATTTCAAGTTGTTGACTATTCATGTGAAAAACATTATCTTCTTACGCTTGTTTGTTACTTTATGTAATGCGATAATGTGAGCAATAGTGTATGATTTTATATGAATACTTATATATGATTTTATGTGAAACATGTATTGCATTGATGAATGAGATTATATGAAAAAGGAGGTAAATGTGATAATACATGAAATGATAGAATCAGTTAAGCCATCGGCACAAGGGTGATGAGCAAAGAAAATGTATAACAAGCTGAGTTAATTAATAAAAATAAATAAAAAAAATTTTTTTTAAAAAAAAAAAAAAAAAAAATTTTTTTAAAAAAAAAAAAAAAAAAAAAACAAAAAAAAATTTTTATTTTCAAAAAAAAACCCCAAATCTAAAAAAAAAAAAAAAAAAAAAAACTTAAAAAAAACCCATAAAAAAAATGGGAGAAAATTGGCGATTTCTAACTGGAGATGAATACCTAGATGTGATCGTAGAAGGAAATCGGTACTTGGTGGAAGTGTCATTGGCAGCTGAATTCACGATTGCTCGATCGACTGATGAGTATCTGTCATTGCTGAAGGTGTTCCCTGCAATTTTTGTTGGAAAATCAGAGGAGCTGAATTCACGATTTCTCTAGAAATGCTAGTTCCGGTGAGAATAAACCTCCCGAGATGCCCGAAATTGCCGAGCTTTCGGTCGAGTCCCGACCATAGATGGATTTTCGATGAACACAAGTTCTTCTAAGGTAGAACCCAAGGTTGAGAGGAACCCGGAAAAGAAACCTAGGTTTCGTGAAACATCTCGTAGAAGACAAGCTTGTGGAGATAGATGAAGGAGGAGAGTCGAGGGGAAAGCATGGAATTAAAAGTGCAAGGAGGGTTAGGAGAGAAATCTGAAACGTAACCGAAGTTGAGCTTTGTGATGTGAGGCGTAATGGTACCATTTTCGTCTGAGAAATAGTCACAGACGATGCCATGAGAAGCTGAGTTGCAGAGGTCGTCAGGGAAGAGAGATCGCCAATCGATGCCGGAGTTGATTGAATCCAACACTTGATAGAGAGATTCCTGCTCCTCGTAGTAGAGGGAAGTAGAAGAGACAGAGTATGCAGCGATGAAGGAGAGGACAAGAAGGCAGAGGAGAGCTATAGAACACGTATCCTCCCTGTAAATCTCATCATGGTCTATATCTAGTGAAATCATTTTCTAGAGATGGGTTTCACATCTTATTTTACCCAGAGTATGTCACCAAGTTTCGACCATATTTTTCGACCGAAAATATGGTCGAAACTGAAATTTTAGCCGAATTTTTCTATTTTTGGTACCGAGAGCACATCTCATTTCGTATAGACCAAAAACCGAAACATTTCGGCCGAAATCAGAAATTTTGGCCGAAATTTGAAATTATGGTCGATACCCAGTATGGTTTTGGGTTAGCTAAAATCCGAAATATTCCGGCCGAAATTCTTAACTATTCCCATAACTCAATGTTTTATTTTATTGTTTTAAAGTTTCATTTTAATGTTTTAAAGAAAGGACAAATTAGTAACTTTATCTCATTTTAATGTTTTAAAGTTTGAAATAGAAAGGGTAGAAATGTCTACTCATATGTTCAGTCCATTCTGTCAGTTAAATGGGGCCGGTTAGAATATCTAGAAACCATTGGGTAGTAGATCGAATTTGACATAGTTTTTGGGGGTTAGATGGAATTTTTTCTAAAAATAAATAAATATCAGAATCCCTTGTTTGTTGTCCCCTTCTAATTAAGGGGTTAGATAATGAGTGGAAATACGTGGCACCACCCACAAGGGGTGACAACAAATAGCTTAGTCAACTTAATTAAGGACCCTATGATAATTATGCAAATCACGGCTCCAGCTATTTGTGCGCATTGCAGCAAGCATAGACCCTGAGCTTAGGACATATAGAAGGAATTATTAGGGTTGCTTATTTTGCATTTATTGATATTTGTCTTTGCTTTTTATTGTTCATGTTTACTTGTGCATAAATGTCCATGAATGTGCTTGCCTTTACCTTGATCATATTTCTGTCATTTAATATTTTTTTATATGTTTGTTATGATGTATTTATTTTGCTTGATGTGTAAGTACGTAATTTTTATTCACTAAGCCTTCAAGCTCATTCCATATTTAATTAATGTTTTTAGAGAAAAATAATGAAAGTTAAGAGGCTATGCCAGAATTTGAAGAATAAGTCCCTAAGAAGGAAGCACATGAAGCCATAGGACCCTCCACGTTATTTTTAGAAAGTTTTGGAATGAAACTTAGTCATTGAAAATAAAGAGATCAAGTTGATGTAGTATTTGAAAATGATGTTGTATATATATATATATATATATATATATATATATATATTTTTTTTTTTCCTTTTGTCACCAAATAGCACACCAACCTTTGTATATATATACTGATCTCCAACCCCACCCCCTACCTTTGTATATATATATATATATATATATATATATATATATATATATATATATATATATATAAATAAAATAAGTGTGTGAATGTTTTTTTTTAAAAATAAAATTGGTAACACTATATATATATATATATATATATATATATATATATATATATATATATATATATATATTTATTTATTTATTTATTTATTTTTTAAAACTTAACTAGAGATGTTTGTGCGTGTTTGAACATCTATGGTCTTGGTTGATACTTAAATATTTTTCATGTGATGCTTTTGGTCCTAAAGCCCAGGTTGGGGGTGTTACAATGACGAATAAATTAGCTGATATGATGAAGGATACATATTTTCCTTATATTAGATGATATGATGAAGGATACATATTTTCCTTACTTGTGAGATTGCCCAGGCATATGGAGCAGGGTGTTTGCTGTGTCCAAGCAGCGTTGGTGTCGTTTTGCTAGTGTTGAACATCTCTTCTCTTAGTGGAAATGGAAGAAAAGGGTGGTGCCGTTTAAGGAAAATCCGGATTCCAATTTTATTTGTTGTGGTTTCTTACCTCTGGCGTGGGGGGACTTTGAGATGCTTTGAAGGAATTCCTCCCTCTGTGCTAAGCCTTATGGAGTCGGTTGATAAGGGAATCGAGGATTTATCCCTTAAGAACCCTTGTTTGCTATCTGTCACTCCTCAATTTCGGCTGAATTAGAAGTGTGAGTGAACCGTCACTGAACCAACGGTTCACACCACGAACTCAATAAGACCGTGTCCACTCATACAAACCGTTGCACATAACCATAATCAGAACATAATTAAATACACCGGAAGTCTTAAATTTAATGAACTGAGTTCTCTATTGATAATTTAAATAAAATAATCAATTATTCAAAACACCAGAACGTAAATAATTATCCTTACATCACTTATAAATCCAATTGAAAATAAATAAAATAAACAAATCCAATATCCTAGAGGTACACGCAGAAAGGGCACTCACATGAAGTGTCATGCTCGTCCTCCCCTGCTTGCACTTCCAGGGCAGCAACTCTTCCATATACTGGAGCATCTACGTAGTCCTCGAAGTGTAACCTGCATCAACATCTAAAAACATGTATATATAAAAGGGTAAGCTCACAACTTAGCTCAGTAAGAAAATCAGACACTACAACACACATCATGCATGAGTAACATTCACATTATGGTTTGATTTTAAGTTTGCAATGTGGTATAGAAAGGATTGGCGGCCACCGCACCTCTATACACAAGTGTGTGAATCCTCCCAATGGATTAAACACCATTGCCGTCCCACATGCACCCACCATGGAATAGAGATAGAGCTAAAGTGTCTGGATCAAACACCGCCAACACTTCCCCTGATGCCCTACCCATACCAACACGTAAGCCCCTATTGGTGAGGGCTTGTAAACTGGGCTCGCAACTAACCAATCCTATATGTCATCACAGTAGACCCTATCCCAGCACAGCAGGCCGGAGACCACAGTGCCACTTCCTCCCCTTGATACCTTACTCGCACCAAGCATGCTAAGATAAAAACGATATGAAAAGGTGCTAGTGTGAAGAATGATCCCAGACCCCAGACCCTTCCCACTCCACACACCAATGAAAACAATTACATGCCTAACAGTCACATTCTAGCATAACAAGTATGCATGAATAATATAATAACTGAAAGTAAAGATGACATGCGAGTATGCACAAACATCATTCCACAGAATCATAATTACTAACAATGTTTTACCGTTATTAGGTTATTAGGGTTTAGGTCCGATTCCCTTACCTGACGTTTGATTGCTAGCTTGCTCCACGTCACAGAATCCAAACTCGCTATCACAAGGTCCTACATGATGTTAAGGTTGAATTAGAGTTAGTTTCTTAGGGTTTACGTTGGTCGAAAAACCAACTGGGACAAAAACACTCCTCACAGTGCATATCGGTCGCAAGTACCAATCACGGCACTGTGGGAAAAGGTACGACCGGTATGGTTGACTGGTCCCCCACAGACCAGTCTTTGAGAGGTACCGGTCGCAGTACGGTCGCATATGGTGCAATCGTTATGCCTCCGGAAGACCATTAACTCGGTCTTCGCCTTCCGCCGGTCACTTCCTATTGATTCTAGGGTTTCTCCTATACATTCTAGGGCTGAGCAATGAGCTAGAGTTGTTTCATGTTCCATTCAAGTCTTAGTTTCGATGATCCTTAGCCTAGAATGCGAATCTAGGGTTTATCGACTGTATTAGGGTTTGACGACAAATTTAAGGATTTTAGATCAATACCTTGCCTTGCATGGTATTGATCAATTCATGATTAATCATCTATAATGCTTAACTTAGAGGAAGGTTCAAGCAGTTACCATTGGTTCGCAAGTAGGGTGTTCTTGTCCAACGGCAAACGGTGGCTCCTCTCCCTCCTTCCTTAGCTCTTTCTCCTTCTTCGATCTCTTTCTCCTCTCTAGGGTTTGTGAGGATCAATGAAAGAGTTCTAAGGAGGTTTAAGGGTCCTTAAATAGACTAGGATAGAGTTTAGGAAGTTTCCTTACGTTAGGAAAGTCCTTAGGCTCGAGATTAGGAAAGTGGGACCCGTAGAGATCCATTTTTGGATCTAAGTAGTCTGCCCACGTAGACATACCGGTCGACCAGTACCATCGATTGGTACATCGATAGGTATGAAAAAATATCATACATTAGGTCCATTTTTGTACCTGGTTGTCATCCGTTCGTCCCGTCTGGCCCGGTGATGATTGGAAGACCTGTTACGACATGAATTAAAGGTTTAGATCGGGTTCATTGGAATGCGGGTCTTACAACTCCCCCACCCTTAAAAGAAATTTTGTCCTCGAAATTTGCATGTAGGTTTCACAGCTCCCCCACCCTTAAAATAAATTTCAACCTCGAAATTTGTACGTACCTTGTTCATCGAAAAGGTTAGGGTATTCCTTTTGCATCGCGTTCTCTTCCTCCCAAGTGATTTCTTCTACATCATGGCTTTTCCAATGCACTTTAACATAATGGATATCCTTACTTCGGAGATGTTGTACCTTTCAGCTTGTGGGCATCACAGGTACCACTTCAAATGTCAAATCCTCTGCCAAGTCTGGTGGGTCTGCTGTCAAGATGTGCGATGGATCCCTGACATACTTCTTCAATAAAGAAACATGGAACACATCATGAACGCTTGACATGGATGGTGGTAGAGCCAGTTGATATGCCACATTACCACGTCTGGTCAAAATCTCGTATGGTCCCACATACCTGGGGCATAGCTTCCCTTTTTACCAAACCGTTTCAGACCTCGCACAGGTGATATCTTCAAGAATACCTTGTCACCCACTGCAAACTCCAGATCTCGATGTCGGTTATCTACATAATGCTTTTGTCGAACTTGAGCTGTCTTCACTCTTTTCTTAATTTGATCAATCGCTCGATAAGTTTCTTCTACGAACTCCGGTCCTACAATCCTTCTCTCTCCCATCCCATTCCATAACAGAGGTATAAGACATTTCTTCCCATAAAGTGGCTCATACGGAGCCATCTGGATCGTAGCTTGGTAACTATTGTTATAAGAAAACTCGATAAGCAATAGCTTCTTGTCCCAAGCTCCTTTGAAATCTAGGGCACACGCTCGGAGCATATCCTCTAGGATTTGAATAGTTCTTTCTGACTGCCCGTCTGTCTGAGGATGAAAAGCTGTACTAAACTTCAACTTGGTTCCCATGGCTTTCTGTAATCCTTCCCAGAACTTTGATGTAAAACGGGGATCTCTGTCAGATACTATACTCTCTGGGATGCCATGAAGTCTGACTATATTATCCACATATAGCTTGACCAGCTTCTCCATGGTATACTGAGGTCTGACAGCGATGAATCGAGATGTCTTGGTAAGTCAATCGACTATAACCCATACTACATCCACCGATCTTGGTGTCAAGGGTAGGCTAGTAACGAAATCCATTGTGATACAATCCCACTTCCATGCTGGCTCCGATAGTGGTTGTAGCAAACCTGCGGGTCTCTATCTTTCTGCTTTCACTTGCTGGCAATTTAGACATTGGAATACGAATCGAGCTACATCCACTTTCATATCCCTCCACCAATATAATCTTCTTAAATCATGGTACATCTTGGTGCTTCCTAGATGTACCGAATATGGGGAATAATGAGCTTTTGTCATAATTCTATCTCTGATATTTGAGTTCTCATTCTCAGGTATACATAATCGTCCACGATACCTGAGTACCTTGTCTGAATCCCAGGTAAAGTTAGGGTTGCTTTTATCTTTCTCTAGATCTTCTTGCACAGTCTTGAGGTGTGGATCCTGTAGGATTGCTACTTTGACCTCATCTATGAGATCCGATGAAATCTTCAAAGTTACGAACATCAATGTGAACTTATGAATTAAGCCCTGTTCCACTGGATCTCCTATAGTCTCTAATATATGCTCTTTATCATTCTCTATTTAGCCTGAGGCTGCAGTACACAATGTAGCGTTTGTACTAGGTCCTGCCTCAGGTTTCAATGCCCACTTTCTGCTTAAGGCATCAGCCACAATGTTTGCCTTACCCGGATGGTACTGGATGTCACAATCATAATCTTTTAATAGCTCCAGCCATCTCCTCTGTCTCATATTCAGGTCCTTCTGAGTAAAAAGATAAGTCAAACTCTTATGATCCGACTTAAACTGAAACTTTTCACCATAAAGGTAGTTCCTCCAAGTCTTGATTGCGTGAATGACCACTGCTAACTCTAGATCATGCGTAGGATAGTTCTTCTCATGCTCTTTCAACTGTCTTGATGCTTAGGCAATCACCTGTTCTCCTTGCATCAACACACATCCAAGACCCAACCCTGAGGCATCAGTATATAGGGTAAATGGCAAGCCTAGTGCTGGGATGGTCAAGATAGGTGCAGAGACTAGTCTTGACTTCAGAGTCTGAAAGCACTTCTCACACTCATCTGTCCATAAGAACTTTTCTCCTTTCTTGGTTAGTATGGTAAGTGGAACGGCGATTCTTGAGTAGTCTTCCACGAATCTTCTATAGTAACCAGCCAATTCAAGGAAACTACGAGTCTCTACAGCTGATTTCGGTGCATCCCATCCTACTATAGCTGCGATCTTGCTTGGATCTACCTTGATACCGTCTACAGATACTACGTGGCCCAAGAAGGCCACTTCCTTCAGCCAAAATTTACATTTCTTGAACTTGGCGTAAAGCTTCTCCCTTCTCAGCCGTTGTAGGGCTGCTCTCAAGTATGTTGCATGAGCCTCCCTGTCCTTTGAGTAGACCAAGATGTCATCAATGAATACGATGAACGAAGTATCCAACATGTCATAAAACACTCGGTTCATCAGTTTCATGAACGACGCTGGAGCGTTAGTCAACCAGAATGACATTACAAGGAACTCATAATGCCCATACCTTGTTTTGAAAGCAGTCTTTGGAATATCTCCTGCCTTGATCTTCAATTGGTGATACCTTGATCTAAGATCAATCTTCAAGAAAACCTTTGCAGCTTGCAACTGATCGAACAGATCATCGATCCTAGGCAAAGGGTATCGATTCTTAATGGTTAACTTATTCAACTCTTGGTAGTCGATACATAGTCGTACGCTACCGTCCTTCTTCTTTACGAACAATACAGGTGCTCCCCACGGCGATATGCTTGGTCGTATAAAACCCTTATCTAGTAGTTCTTGTAACTGGGTCTTCAATTCTTTTAATTCTGTAGGGGCCATCCTGTATGGTGCCTTAGACATCGGCGCGGACCGTAGCATGAGGTTTATCACGAACTCTATAGTCCTGTCTAGAGGTAGACCTGGTAGATCTTTTGGAAATACATCTGGAAACTCTTGTACCACATTTAGATCTTCCATCTGTGGTGCTTCTTTAGTAGCATTTACCACAGATACCATATATCCAACTCCTTTCTTTTCAAAGCATCTCTTCGCCTTTAGTGCAGAGAGGATGAGCTTTCACTTCCTAAGCAATATGCTTCCAATATAATCAAATTATGTGCCATCTTTGTTCTTAAATGATAACCTCTTCTATGCATATAATCACTTGTAGAGTGTTGAGACAACCAGTCTATTCCCAAGATGACGTCAAAGTCTGCCATCTCAAGTCGATTTAGGTTGCATCCAAATTCTATCTATCCATATGATTCAGACAATGTTCATAACACTTACCCACTACAACATCTAGTCCAAAAGAGCTTGAACTAGTAAAATCTGGTATAAAGGTCTTAAGAGCTTGTCTAGTTTCTTCATCTCTTATGATTTTTCAAAGACTATCATCAAAAATCTCATATTGCACTCAGTAGCTTACATCTCTTTTATCACTGATGTTCTACCCTGATCTCTCTTTTGTATATCTCAAAAAGCATCTTCTGACTATTTATTCATTACATATCCCAAGTCTATCTATAAGCATTAGGGTATATGCTTATAATTCATTAATTCAGCCAAAGTCTTTTGGTCTTTACTTAATCATCTTACTCGATATTGGGCATAACTCAGTATTATTTGTACTAATTTGAATACTGTCAATGCCATAATTTTTGACTTCATCCTTGTATCCACTCTTAGATCTGCCTTTAGAAATCCTCTGCCTTGTCAAAATTCATACCGATATAGCCGTCTTTAACTCTACTTGAGTGCTATCTATTTCTTTACTGGCTACTCTTGATAGTTATCACTTTTTGCTCATGTACTCTTTTATAGACATGACTCATATCCATCTATTCAGCAATCTCGAAACAGATCCTCCATTACTTCATCTGAGGTTCCTTGGCTATAGAATTTAATCTGAATTTAATCATCTTTCTTCCAAAATTCCCTTATTAACTAAACATCTTATCAATAGATGTCAAGAAATGTAAGAATCATAATGCTTATCCAACAGTGATTCATTTCCTTCTTTTGAATTCAGTATAATGACGAACACTTGTTTTATCTAGTGAACTTAGGTTTAAAGGATCAGGAGTAAATCTATGGTAATCCAACCATCATCCAAAGGTCATTAAGTTGCACGGTGGTTCAAATATATGGAAACGGAGGTTTTACAGTTCTTAACCTCATGGTTACAGGTTTTATCGAGTATATAGTGCCATTAATCAAGGCACTACAGGAGTAAATCTGGAAAAGTTTTGGTACATCAATAAATCAGGTATAAAATAAAAAAGATGTACAGTCAGAATGATTAAACCTTTAAATGTTCATTCGGTTCATATCTTTATTCATGGTGTCGATCATGGGAGTAGCTTAGATTGGTATAATCAGGACTAATTCTAAGGAAATAACATATACAACTCCAATTGACAAGTTGAATCAAGAAGGTATTCTGTCAAGGTACGAGAATTAGAATCAGGTATGTGCATCCTCTATAATCATAAGAGTAAGTCAATAATGCACCGCAACCTATATAAACCTATCTAGTTATATGACCACAATAGATTTGATCCTTTACTAAAACCTTTGAGGCTTCATATTTAGAAAATATTCCTCAACCCTTGTCGGATCATTCTGCCATGATGCAGCTATCCCACACATCGGTGGCTAATAAGGATAACCACCTTGATACACTGCTTATTGTGCACCAAGCTTCTACACTAGGGTGTGCATTACTGGGACCTACGGTATGGTAGGCACTATGTTACAGCTAACATGTGCTGGAGGTACAGTATTACTACCAATTGGTATCCAGCATAATATTATCCCTCAGAGCGGCCACTACAGTGAGTTATCTCAGCTCACCCAGTACCTGACTTATTGTGTCTGCACTAAGGAGCGGGTCTGTCTTCCTTATATTATCATCAGGACTATGAGTCAGGCTACCATGCCCGACCAGATAAGCAATCTTCCTTTTGGCCAGCTTATCACTACACTCCTACAGCACCTTCGAGTGGACATGAGGGATGAGATTGCGGTTGAGGACACCATGACATCAGACATTGACTGGGATGCCATTGTCCGGATGAAGATGGATAACCTGTTGATCAGTGATGAGGAGCTAGAGGCTCGTCCTAGTCTGCTTAGGAGGGTTGCAGCAGCGGCAGCAACAGTAGTAATAGCCAATGCAGCTTATGCAGAAGAGGCAGGGGATGATGATGATCAGATGGAGGACGTTCCAGCACTAAAACCGCAGCCCATACATGTAGCGGGACCATCCCAGCCTCCTCCCAATACCGTGATGGGTATGTTTATGGAGATTCAGGATGCCCAGCGTGAGATGAACCGTGACCTAGGGCGCCTCTCTTGCAGCCTCAGAGTCACGCAGGAGCAGGTACACTGGCTCAAGGTTGCATATGAGCATGACTATGACATTGCTGACCCTATTCCTCCTATGCCCCCAATCCCATGATAGATCACCTTATTTTTTTCTCTCTCATGATATAGTTTATTATAACAGGGTAACTGTCCAGTTTGTGGACTGTACCCTACCCTGTGGTACAATTAACTCTTTCACTTCTTGAAGGTTTTATGTTTTTACTCTCTGATACAATTTTCCTTCTTACTTGTTATGGAAATTTATGATCATTCTTGCTTGTTATTATGGTCTCCTAACTAGAGCATGTCTGTTTATTAGGTTCTTACTTTTAATACAGTACATTATGCTCTTTAGTATTTAGTCTTAGGCACCAAACAAGTGCTTAAGGTGTGTTTTTATTAAGGCTTTTAATTTTTCCTATCTTAGTTCATTGAGTCAGTCAAGTGCATGTATGGTCTGTTGGACAGAGCCTAAGAGCTCTGATACCAAGTTGTCACACCCCAATTCTGACTGAACCAAAAGTGTGAGTGAATCGTCACTGAACCAACGGTTCACACCAGGATCTCAATAAGACCGTGTCTACTCATACAACCATTACACATAACCATAATCAGAATATAATTAAATACAGTGAAAGTCTTAAATTTAATGAACTGAGTTCTCTTTTGATAATTTAAATAAAATATCTAATTATTCAAAACACCAGAACGTAAATAATTATCCTTACATCACTTATAAATCTAATTAAAAATAAATAAAATAAATAAATCCAATATCGTAGAGGTACACGCAGAAAGGGCACTCGTATGAAGCATCATGCCCGTCCTCCCCTGCTTGCACTTCCAGGGCAGTAGCTCTTCCATATACTGGAGCATCCACGTAGTCCTCGACAGTGTAACCTGCATCAACATCTATAAACATGTATATATACAAGGGTGAGCTCACAACTTAGCTCAGTAAGAAAATCAGACAATGCAACACACATCATGCATGAGTAACATTCACATTATGGTCTGGTTTTAGGTTTGCAATGTGCTATAGAAAGGATTGGTGACCACCGCACCTCTATACACGAGTGTGTGAATCCGCCCAATGGATCAAACACCACTGTCGTCCCACATGCACCTACCATGGAATAGAGATAGAGCTAAAGTGTCCGGATCAAATACCACCAACACTTCCCCTGATGCCCTACCCATACCAACACGTAAGCCCCTATTGGTGAGGGCTTGCAAACTGGGCTCGCAACTAACCAATCCTATATGTCATCACAGTAGGCCCTATCACAGCATAGCTCCCTACGACATAGAGATAGAGCTAGAGTCTAGTGGTCAGGCCAGAGACCACAGTGCCACTTCCTCCCCTTGATACCTTACCCACACCAAGCATGCTAAGACAGAAGTGATACGAAAAAATGCCAGTGTGAGGAATGATCCCAGACCCCAGGCCCTTCCCACTCTACACACCAACAAAAATAATCACATGCCTAATAGTCACATCCTAGCATAGTGAGTATGCATGAACAATATAATAACTGAAAGTAAATATGACATGCGAGTATCCACAAACACCATTCCACAGAATCATAATTACTAACAACGTTTTACCGTTATTAGGTTATTAGGGTTTAGGTCCGATTCCCTTACCTGACGCTTGATTGCTAGCTTGCTTCTCGTCACAGAATCCAAACTCGCTATTACAAGGTCCTACATGATGTTAGGGTTGAATTAGAATTAGTTTCTTAGGGTTTACGTTGGTCGAAAAACCAACTGGGTCAAAAACACTCCTCACAGTGCATACCGGTCGCAAGTACCGATCGCGGCACTGTAGGGAAAGGTAAGACCAGTATGGTCGACCGGTCCCCCACAGACCAGTCTCCGAGAGGTATCGGTCGCAGTACTGGTCGCATATGGTGCGACCGGTATGCCTCCAGAAGACCATCAACTCGGTGTTCGCCTTCCGCCGGTCACCCCCTATTGTTTATAGGGTTTCTCCTATACATTCTAGGGCTAAGCAATGAGTTAGAGTTGTTTCATGTTTCATTCAGCTCTTAGTTTTGATGATCCTTAGCCTAGAATGCGAATCTAGGGTTCATCGACTGTATTAGGGTTTGACGGCAAATTTAAGGGTTTTATCAATTCATGATTAATCATCTATAACGCTTAACTTAATGGAAGGTTCAAGCACTTACCGTTGGTTCGCAAGTAGGGTATTCTTCGTCTAACGGAAAATGACGGCTCCTCTCCCTCCTTCCTTAGCTCTTTCTCCTTCTTCGATCTCTTTCTCCTCTTTAGGGTTTGTGAGGATCAATGAAATAGTTCTAAGGAGGTTTAAGGGTCCTTAAATAGACTAGGATAGAGTTCAGGAAGTTTCCTTACGTTAGGAAAGTCCTTAGGCTCGAGATTAGGAAAGTGGGACCCGCAAAGACCCGTTTTCGGATCTAAGTAGTCTGCCCGCGTAGACATACCGGTCGACCGGTACCATCGACCTGTACATCGACCGGTATGAAAAAAATATCATACATTAGGTCCGTTTTCATACCTGGTTGTCATCCATTAGCCCCATCTGGCCCAGTGATGATTGGAAGACCTGTTAGACATGAATTAAAGGTTTAGATCGGGTTCATGGAGTGCGGATCTTACAGTATCTGTTACGCCCCGTTTCCAATTTCTCAGAAGTGTGACTGAGCGGCTCGTAAGCAACACAACACATCCCCAAGATCACATAAAGTTGTGTATATCGTTACTATCACACCCCAATTCTGGTCGAACCAGAAGTGTGAATGAACCGTCATAAAACCAACGACTCAATCCAGGATCACATAGGATCGTGCCAACAACCAAATCATACATTCCACATAATCAGAGATAATATTAAATAGCAAAATTTGTGTTAATAATAAATTGATAGTCTATAGTGATAAATAATAAATAACCAATTATCTAATATTGACCACAACATAGTTTAAATAACTATTACAAGTTTCACAAATCCAAATACGAGAATAAAACTAAAGTATAGACACAATAGAGGAATTCACATGATGAATCATGTTCACTCTCTACCTCTTGCACATCCATAGCCGCCATGTGATCGTAGGATGGCTCATTAATGAAATCCTCAACGGTAGTACCTGCATCATCAGAAACTAAAAAGGAAATGATACCGTAGGGTGAGCTCACAACTTAGCTCAGTGAGAAACAAAACAATGCAGCAAGCATATGCATGATGTCACATTCAACTCTTTGATCTGGTTTAAGTTTACAATGTGCTATGGTAAGGATAATTGACCACCACATCTCCATACATGAGAGTATGAGCACACCTAATAGTCAGGCACCTACCAAAATCATCATCGCCCCACAACACTCACTACAAGATATAGATAGAGCTAGAGCTTAACGAATCACACACCACCAGTACCCCCTGATACTCTACCCCATACCAATACTTATGCCCGTATTGGCGAGGGCTTGCAAACTAGGTTCGTCACTAACCAATCGTAGATGTCATCAAGGTGTATCCAAGGCCTTACCCCAGCATCCTTCAATACATACATAGAGATAGAGCTAGAGTCTACTGGTAAGGCCTAAACCAACACCATTCAACTCCCCATGATACCCTGCTACGTACTAAGCACGCTAAGGTAACAACGATAAGATAATGTCAATGTGGTGAATGGTTTGATGCTACAACCTCTCCCCATTCAATACACTAACCACACACATATACATGCCTATCCTAATCATCATCAACATAAAAGAATAATAAATATGCATGAATAATATATAGCAATTATTAAATTACATGTTATATGCACAAATAATTGAACATAGCAACAAGTAATAACACATTGTTATCAACCAATTAGTTTAGTTTTATCCCTCACTTGTTGAATGATGTTGAATCTCTTCACGATCTTGGATATAGCTCAATTTGATTAAAATTCCTAGAAGAATCAATTGATATAATGTAAGACCTGTACTCCATTAACCTGGTCTAACAGTGTCGTGTCAGGTCTTCCCATCATTGCTAGATCAAGTGGACCGACAGTGTGAAGAAGGAGCACGAGACCAAGTAAGTAAATCAACCCAAATACACTTAAAATCAAGTGTATGGTCGACTACCTGGGTAGGTATAGTCAACCATATGATAGGAAATTAAGTGTCACACCCCAATTCTGAACCTACCAGAATGATGTGAGTGAACCATCACTGAATCAACGGTTCACACCAGGATCTCAATAAGACCGTGTTCACTCATACAAACCATCACACATAATCACAATCAAAATATAATAAATACAACGGAAGTCTTAAAATAAATGAACTGAGTATTCTATTGATAAATTTAAATAAGTATTCAATTATCCAAATTCTAAACGTAATTAAATATCTTTACATTACTTTAATAAAATAATTGAAACAAATAAAATAAAGTCAAAGGTACACGCAGAAAGGACACTGGCATGAAGCGTCATGCTCGTCCTCTCCTACCTGTACGTCCAGAGCAGCAACACTTCCATACGCCGGAGCGTTCATATAGTCGTCCACCGTGTAACCTGCATCAACATCTAAAAATAGTATATATACAAAGGGTGAGCTCACAACTTAGCTCAGTAAGATAATCAGACAGTGTATCAATATTATATGCATGAGTAACAATCATTTTATGTTGTGGTCTGGTTTAAGTTTGCAATGTGCTATAGAAAGGATTGGCGGCCACCGCACCTCTATACATGAGTGTGTAGCATCGCACAGTAGATCACACTGCTGCCGACCCACATGCACCCATCATGGAATAGAGATATAACTAAGGCATCCACTACCTCCCCTGATACACTACCCATACCAATACATAAGCCCCTACTGGCTAGGGCTTGCAAACTGGGCTCGTAACTAACCAATCCTATATGTCATCACTGTAGGCTCTATCCTAGCATAGCTCCCTACGGCATAGAGATAGAGCTGGAGCGTGGTGGCCAGGCCGGAGACCACAGTGCCACGACCTCCCCTTGATACCCTACCCGTACCAAGCATACTAAGACAGAACAATACGCAAGTAGACTCTATCCCAACATCACTCCCTATGGCATAGAGATAGAGCTAGAGCGTGGTGGCCAGGCTGGAGACCACAGTGCCACGACCTCCCCCTGATACCCTACCCGCACCAAGTATGCTAAGATAGAATACTATAAAAAGGTGCCAATGTGAGGAATGATCCCAGACCCTTCCCATTTCACACACCAACGAAAACAATCACATGTCTAGCAATCACATCCTAGCATAGCGAGTATGCATTAACAATAATAATAGCTGAAAGTAAAGGATGACAAGCAATATGCACAAACACCAATCTACATATTCATTATTATTTACAATAATTTACTGTCCATTAATTATTAGGGTTTAGGTCCGATTCCCTTACCTGACGCTCATTCGATAGCTTGCTCCACGTCGCAAGATCCAAACGTGCTATCACAAAGTCCTACATAATATTAGGGTTTAATTAGAATAGTTTCTTAGGGTTTACGTTGGTCGGAAACTAATGAGATTACAAAATACACCTCACAGAGCTGACCGGTCACAGGTACCGGTCGCAACTCTGAGGGGCAAACTGGCGACCGGTATGGTCAGCCGGTCGCCACATGCTACCCCCCGAGAGATACTGGTCGCAGTACCGGTCACATGACCTGCGACCGGTATGGTCGACCGGTATGTCTCTGGAAGACCATACACTTGGTTTTTTGACTGCCGTCGATCATTTTCTATTGATTCCAGGGTTCCCCCTACACATTCTAAGTCTGAGCTTTGAGTTAGAGTTGTTTCCAACTCCACTCAATTTTAGTTTTGATGGTATTCATCCTAGAACTCGAATCTAGGGTTTATCGATTAAATTAGGGTTTGACGGCAAAGTAGGGTTTAGGTCAATACCTGCTTTGCATGGTATTGATCCAAACAACCCAACCATCCTAGAGTCATAATGTAAGAGGAAGGGTTTAAACACTTACCGTCGACTGGCGTAAGGTGTACGTCGTCGAACGGTAATGGCGGCTCTTACTTCTTCTTCTTAGCTCCTTTTCCTTCTCCAATCTCCTTCTCCTCTCTAGGGTTTGTGAGGATCAATGGAAGGGATTCTAAAAGGTTAAGAGGGGTTTAAATAGGCTAGAAATTAGGTTTAGGAAACCTCATAGGATTAGGAAAGTCAATCGGTTCGAAATCAAGAAAGTGAGACCCGTAGAGATCCGTTTTTGGATCTAAGTAGTTTGCTGCGCAGACCATACCGGTCGATCGGTACCATCGACCGGTACCATCGACTGGTATGAGTGAATCATACTTTTGTTGGTCCATTATTGGTCTGATTTCATACCTGGTTGTCATCCGCTCATCCCGTCTGATCCGGTGATGATCGAAAGACCTGTTACGACATGAACGAAGGGTTTAGATCGGGTTCATGGAATGCGGGTCTTACAACTCCCCCACCCTTAAAAGAAATTTCATCCCTGAAATTTGCATGTAGGTTTCACAACTTCCCCACCCTTAAAAGAAATTTTGGCCTTAAAATTTGAACGTACCTTGATCGTCGAAAAGGTTATGTAAGACCTGCACACCACGAACCCGGCCTAACCTTACATTTCGTGTCGTGAACCGTCTACATATCATGGTTGAGCCAAGTGGACCAAGTGTGGGAAGAAACCCAAGACCCAATATGAAAATTTATCCAAAAATAGTCAAAATGAGGGTAGGGTCGCATGTTTTAACAGGCAGGTCTGACCCTCCCATCGACCCTCACCATCGACCCTCAACCATGGGTCGTAGGGTCTATGAGTTGTTCGACCCTCCCATCGACCCTCCCATCGACCCTCGGTATTCAGGAAAAACAGCATGAACCAAAAATTTAGAAACCTTCCTAATTTCGATTGGAACCTTTCTTAAACTCAATGTGACTTATTTTGGGAGGTTTTGCCCTATAAATAGGACGTCCCTAAGCCTCTTTCAATCCTTTTACAACCCTAATTGGATTGAGAGAAAGAGAAGAGAAGGAAGAGAATAAAAGAAAGAAAACTTGAAGAAAAGGCTAAGGAAGAAGAGGAAATTCAGAGGAACTCTGAATCTCAGCAAAACTAAGGTATGAATACATTCCCCATGATTTATTTAAGACTTTAGAATGGTTTATGAAGAGGATATGACTTAGAAGAAACCCAAATCATCCATCCATGGTTAGGTTTTCATGGAAAACCATGGAGGAGATACTAAAACCATGTAGTTGAATAAAGTATAGTTCTAAACCATAGAACATGTATAGAATGGATTGTGAAAGTAAGCCATAGGACCCAACCATGAAAGAGAGAACGAAATCTGATATTTTCGACTCAAACCATGGAGGGTCGCACCTAGGGTCGATGGCAGATCCGACCCTAGCATCGACCCTCAGTGTTCTGGAAGTCCAGATTTGGGGAGGGTCGCACCCAGGGTCGATCATGACTCCGACCCTACCTCCGACCCTCAGTTAATAGAATGATTTTAAAAATTAGAATAAATTTTAATTAAATTTTATCGACTTTGTTAGGTCTTCTAGCAATATAATAACATTATAAAGGTGATTCTAAAGCTTGGAAGAGTACCTATTAGCAAGCTAAGGTGAGGAAACAGAACTCTAAACTAATTGGTTAATAACAAACTGTTTTCTCTTTTCTTAAGTCCAATGCCATGCTTGATTCTATGCAAATATGTTTGTAATGTGCATACAACATGTCATCCAATATTTCTATTACTTGTTCATGCATATTTACTTTATTGTTTATAACATGATGATGATGATGATGATGATAGGAATAGGCATGTGATTGTATGTATGTGGTTGGTGTACTTGATGCGAGCGAGTATCAGGGGAGGTGTGATGAGAACGTCAATAAATGTTAACCTTTGGCGGGTCTCAGCACTTTAGCTCTATCTCTAACTCAAGTCTTGTGCATTGGCATCGTCGTATCGCCATTACTTTAGCAGAACTATTGTGTCGTAGAGTATCAGGGGAGGTGGTCTTGGTCCTTATAGTCTCTGACTCTACCGGGGGGCCTTAGCTCTATCTCTATGGACATTCTGAGGGATGCTGGGGTGAAACCTTGGATACACTTTTGGCATTAGGATTGGTTAGTTGCGAGCCCAGTTTGCAAGCCCTCGCCAGCAGGGGCTTACGTGTTGGTATGGCACTATATAGCAATTAACGTTAACCCTTGTTATATAATGTTCATGATTAGGGTGGATGGGGATGACGATAAACGTTAACCTTCGGGCGGACTTCCACACCCTGTGTATAGAGGCGGGGTCAATAAATGTTAACCTTTGACCACCCAACCTTTCTATTGCACATTGCAAACTATAAACCAGACCAAAGATATGAATTGACTGCATGCATATGTATATTTTTGCATTGTTTTGTTTACTCATTAAGCTCAAGTTGGAGAGCTGACCCTCGCGCGTGCAATTCTTTTTAGTTTCTGATGTTGCAGGTACTATGATTGAAGATTATGTCGGCACGCCAACATATGAACATGTGCCGATTATGTTGAGCAAGCTGTGGAGGACGAACATGGTTTGTTAAGCGAGCGTTTCAGCGATGGATACGTTTAGTGTTTAGTTTGTGTATTTGGATATTGTAATATATATTAAATTATGTTTTGATTACTTGGAAATAAATGAAGTATTAATTATTTATCATGATTAGACCTCAGTTCATTATCTGTAAGACTTTCGCTATTTACTTTATTACCTCTGATTAATGTGGAATGTGTCTTGGTTTATCATATGTGGGATAGCCTATTTTGAGATCCTGATTGAACCGTTGGTTTATTGACGGTTCATCACACCATTTTGGTTAGTCCAAAATTGGGGTGTGATAACTTGGTATTAGAGCTCTCGTAGGCCTTACCCATTAAACCTGAGTACTTCCACTAGAGTCCATGAACTGAGTTAGGATAAATTAAAAGCTTTAATATAAACACACAATAAGCACCTGTGTTGGTTGAGACAGAACCTAAACAAGACAGTAATGTTCATATAAAAGGTGAAACCATATATATACACTCACATAGAAAGAGAAGACCAAAAATTATCCTAATAAACAAATAATTTAGGGTATTATCTATAAGTTGGGTAGTTATCCAAGTATACAAGGATATAGTACAGTAGCAAGAAGGAAGCTTCTGTAAAGCAGAAAATTTAATACCGAGTTGATACTCACAAGATGTGAAACTCGATGTATTTGGGAAAGAAGGAAAATGGCTAGTAATGCCTAAATCCCTGTGGAGATAAAGAGAGAAATCTTGGGCTAAATCCAACAGAGATTGGAGAATAATGGCCATACATTATGGATAAGAATAACTACAAGAAGATAAAGTTATACTTTGGGTGACATGGAAACTCAAAGTGAGATCCACCACAAGCTGATCCATTACCCGCTGAGCATTAAAAAGAGGTTGCAACTTGACCCCACCACTATCTGGGTCGAGAACGGGTAATGAAAACTCATCTGAATTGGTAATCAGATTAGAGAAAATAAGAGGAAATGAACAACCAGGTCACTCCAGCCAACCACCTGGACTACTAAGTACCTTGGTTATGGTTGTCATAAACTTGACCCAATAAAATACAAGAGCAACAACAGATGAGACCGACTATGCAAGGTGCTATGTAAATCACTACCCAAGTTACCGATGCTACATCAACACCTCCGGGTCAAACCAAGTACGGTGCCAACTGGTAGCTTCATTGTACCCCAGTACATGTTAGCACACAGTCCCTACCATATAGCAAGTCCCAGTAATGCACACCCCAGTACAGAAGTTTGGTGCACAACAAGCAATGTATCAAGGTGGTTACCCTTATCAGCCACCGATGTATGGGAAAATTGCATCATGACAGAATGATCCGACAAGGATTGAAGAAAGTCTTCTGAAGATGATACCTCGGACATTTTCAGCAAAGGATCAAATCTATTATGGCCATATAAGTAGATAGGTTTATATAGGATGCGGTGCATTATTGATTTACTCTTATGATTATAGAGGATGCACATACCAGATTTTAATTCTCTTACCTTGACAGGATACCTTCTTGATTTAACCTGTCAATTGAAGTCATAGATATTGTTTCTTTAGTAGTAGTCCTGATTATACCAATCTTAGCCACTCTCATGATCGACCAAATGAACAGAGATGTGAACTGAACGAATAGTTAAATGTTTAATCACGTTGAGCGTACATCTTTTCGATTTACACCTGATTTATTGATGTACGGAATTTTTCTCTAGATTATACCTGATTTACTGATGTGCGAAATCTTTCTCCAGATATACTCCTGTAGTGCCTTGACCAATGGCATTATATATTTGATAGAACCTGTAACCATGAGGTTAAGAAATGTAAAACCTTTATTGCATGTATTTGGACCACCGTGCAACTTAACGATCTTTTGATGCCGGTTGGATTACTACAGATTTACTCCTGATTCTTTAAACCTAGGTTCACTAGGGTCGAGACCCATATACAAGAGATTGGCTCTCGAAAAGCAAGTGTTGTCATTATGCTAAATCGACAGAAGGAAGTGAATCACTTTTGGATGGACATTTTGATTCATTCACTCCCTGACCTTTGTTGATAAAGATGATTAGTGGTAATAGAATTATTGGAAGAAAGATGATTGGATTCAGATTAAATGCTATGACCAATGAACCTCAGATGAAGTAATGGAGGATCTATTTTGAGATTGCTAAATGGATGGATATGAGTCATGTCTATAAAAGAGTGCATGAGAAAAAATTAGAACTATCAAGAGTAGCTAGTAAGGAAATAGATAGCACTCAAGTAGAGTTAAAGAGGGTTATATCGGTATGAATTTTGACAAGGTAGAAGATTCCTAAAAACAAATTTAAGAATGGATACACGGATAAGTCATGGCATAAGTAGTACTCGATTTAATACAATGACAATTGAGTTATGCCCAATGTTGAGGGATATGATTAAGTAAAGACCAAATAGTTTGACTGAATTAATGAATTTATAAGCATATACCCTAATGCTTATAGATAGACTTGGGATATGAAGTAACAATCACAAGATTTTTTGAGGTATATGGAAGAGAGAGCAAGGTAGAACATCAAGGATAAAAGAAATACAAGCTAATGAGTGCAATATGAGATTTTGATGATAGTCTTTGAAAAATCAAAAGAGATGAAGGAACTAGACAAGCTCTTAAGACCTTTACATCAGATTTTGCTAGTTCAAGCACTTTTGGACTAAATGTTGTATTAGATGAGTGTTATGAATAATGTCCAAATAGTATGGATGGATGAAATTTGGACGCAACCTAAATAAACTTGAGATGGCAGACTTTGACGTCATCTTGGGAATAGACTGGTAGTCTCAACACTCTACAAAGTGATTATGTGCATAGAAGAGGTTATCATTCAAGAATAAAAATGACATATAATTTAGTATTATTGGAAATATGTTGCTTAGGAAGTGGAAGCCGATCCTCTCTATGCTAAGGGCGAAGAGATGCCTTGAAGAGTAATGAGTTGGATATATGGTATCTGTGGTATACGTTACCAAAGAATCACCACAGATGGAAGACACTGATGTGATGCATAAATTTTTTGATGTGTTTCCAGGAGAGTTACTTTGGTTACCATCTGATCATGCTACCGAGTTCGTCATCGACTTGTTACCGAGGACGATACTGGTGTCAAAGGCACCTATAGAGTAGCTCCTATAGAGTTGAAGAAACTGAGATTCAACTACAAGAGTTATTAGACTAAGGTCCTAATCGGCTAAGTATTACGTCACAGGGAACGCCAATGCAATTCGTGAAGAAGAAGGACAGTAGTGTTAGATTATGCATAGACTACTGGGAACTAAACAAGTTCAAGATCAAGAATCGATATCTACTACCTCAGATCGATGACTTGTTTAAATAGTTGCAAGGAACAAAGTTATTTTCTAAGATTGATCTTCGATCAAGATATCATCAGTTGAAGAATTTGGACAGCAATATCTCAAAGATAGCTTTTAGAATTGGGATTGGCCAATTATGAGTTCTCAATTATGACGTTTGGATTAACCAATGCCCTTACATCTTTTACGGAGCTGATGAACTGGGTGTTTCATGACATGTTGGACACGTCGGTCATAGTTTTTATAGATTATATTTGGTTGATTCCAAGAATGAAGCAACTCATACAATGAATTTTAGAGCAGCTTCACAACAGTTGAGAAGTGAAAAGCTTATTGCCAATTCCAAGGAATATGAGACCTGATTAAACAAAGTGATCTTATTAGATCACGTAGTGTCATAAAAAGGAATAAAGTGGACCCTATTAAGATAGAAATAAACATATGGTGAGAAACACCTAAAGAATATTGCGAAGATCAGAAGTTTCTTGGGTTAGCTGGTTATTACAGACGATTTTTGGAGGACCACTCTAAGATCGCAATACCTCTTACCAAGCTAACCAGGAAAGGAGAGGAGTTTAATTTAACTGACAAGGGTGAAGAATATTTCTAGATTCTAAAGTAAGATTGATATCAGCTCCCATCTTGATCATTTCGGCACCAAGGAAACCTTTTACCCTATCCATTGGAGCTTTCGGATTGGATCTAGGAAGCGGGTTGATGTAAGGTAAATAAGCGATTTCATATGCTTTAAGAAAACTGAAAGAGCATGAGAAGAGTTACCCAACTCATGATTGGAGTAAACAGTTGTGATTCATGCAATCAAGACTTGGAGACATTATTTAAACGGAAAAGAATTTTAGATTAGATCGGATTACAAGTGTTGTATTTATCTCTTCATTAGAAAGAGTTGAACATGAGGATAAGAAGATGGCTGAAATTGCTTAAGGATTAAGACGGGGATATCTAGTATCATCCAAGGAAGGCTAGTGAAGTAACTAAGACCTTAAGCAAAAAGGGAATTATGAAGTCCAAGGAAGGACCTAGTATAAATGCTGCCTTATGTTCCGTAGCAACAGATTCAGATTTGGAAGAAGAGTAACTTATAATAGAAGCTAGTGATGATCCAATTGAGCGAGAATTTATGGATGAACTCATGGAGCAATAATTTGGTTACGTTGGGGCATTAAAAATAATCTCTAAATTGATGGATTAAGTAAAAGTAGCAATTTTGTTAGATCTGTATATAAGAACAATGCAAGAAGATTTAGAAAAAGAAAAACCCAAACCTGACTTACTTTGGATGCGGAGACGGTACTCAGATACAAAGGTAGATTTTGAATACCTGAAGATAAAGATTCGGATATCATGAAGAGGATAATGATAAGAGCCCATTGTACTCTATATTCAGGACATCCTGGAGTACCAATATGTATCATGACCTGAAGAGATAACAAATGTGGGTTAGTGCGTGTTCTAGTGTCTGAATTATCAGCAAGTAAAAGCTACAAGACAAAGACCACCATGGCTTACAATAAAAACTATTGGAACCAGTTTGAAAGTGGAACTGCATTACAATTAACTATGTCACTGATTTGACACTGACCACTGATCGGTTGACGCAGTTTGGGTAATTGTTGATCGCCTTATGAAGATAACTCATTCCATTGCTATACGAACTTGGTATGCTTTGGAGCGGCTAACTAAGCTATATATGGATAATATTGCCAGATTGAATGGTATGCATGAGAGCTTAGTGTCGGGCAAAGGCTTATGCCTTATTTCAAAATTTTGGAAGGATCTACAGAAGATAATGGGGACAAAGTTGAAGTTTAGTACCACATTTTACCTCAATCCGACGGACAGTCGGAGCGGACTATACAGATCCTAAGAGATATGCCCCGAGCTTGTGAAATTGATTTCAAGGAGCTTGAGTTGAGAAGTCACCATGAATTGAAGTTTTTATTAAGCTACCATGTAAATGTTACCTATGAAGCATGATATGGTAGAAATGTCAAACCCCTCTATTTTGGAATAAAGTCGGGGAATAAAGAATTGTAATACCTGAGTTAATTGCAGAAACCTGTCGAGTGACAGACAAGATCAAAGAAACACCAAGACCTTGAGTTCGCCATAAGTGACAAAGTGTTTTTGAAGATATCACTTATGTATAATTTGAAATGATTAGACAAGAAGGAAAGTAGTATTCTATATATGCGTTGAATCTTATAAACTCTGGAGAGACGTAGAAAAGTTGCATATCAATTAGCGTTACCGCTATCCATGTCTAGTGTGCATGATGTATTTTATGTGTCTCTATTGAAGAAGTACATTAGAGATCCATATCAAATGTATTGACCACGGAATCACTGGTTTAGATAGAATGTTTAACTATTGAAGTGGTACCAGCCTAGTTCTCTAGTGGGAAGGTACAATGTTTCCAAAGCCAGGATAATTATTATATGAAGGTAACCTGGCAAAGACAAGATGTGGAGAAGAGTGCATAGGAGGAAGAAGATGCAATGCGAAAATAGAATTCCCACCTATTGACTCCGAAGTAAATTCAAAAATTTGAGGACAAAATTTATTTTAAGGATGGGGGAGTTGTAAGATCCGTACGTTCAAATTTTGAGGACAAAATTTATTTTAAGGATGGGGGAGTTGTAAGATCTGTACTTTCAAATTTCGAGGATGAAATTTCTTTTAAGGGTGGTGGAGTTGTAAGACCCGCACGCCACGAACCCGGCCTAACCTTACATTTCGTGTCGTGAACCGTCTACATATCATGGTTGAGCCAAGTGGACCAAGTGTGTGAAGAAACCCAAGACCCAATATGAAAATTTACCCAAAAATAGTCAAAATGAGGGTAGGGTCGCATGTTTTAACAGGCAGGTCCGACCCTCCCATCGACCCTCGGTATTCGGGAAAAACAGCACGAACCGAAAATTTGGAAACCTTCCTAATTTCGATTGGAACCTTTCCTAAACTCAATGTGACTTATTTTGTGAGGTTTTGCCCTATAAATAGGACGTCTCTAAGCCTCTTTCAATCCTTTTACAACCCTAATTGGATTGAGAGAAAGAGAAGAGAAGGAAGATAATAAGAGAAAGAAAACATGAAAAAAAGGCTAAGGAAGAAGAGGAAATTTAGAGGAACTCTGAATCTCAGCAAAACTAAGGTATGAATACATTCCCCATGATTTATTTAAGACTTTAGAATGGTTTATGAAGAGGATATGACTTAGAAGAAACCCAAATCATCCATCCATGGTTAGGTTTTCATGGAAAATCATGAAGAAGATCATTAAAACCATGTAGGTGAATAAAGTATAGTTCTTAACCATAGAACATATATAGAATGGATTGTGGAAGTAAGCCATAGGACCCAACCATAAAGAGAGAACGAAATCTAATATTTTTGACTCAAACCATGGAGGGTCGCACCTAGGGTCGATGACAGATCCGACCCTAGCATCGACCCTCAGTGTTTTGGAAGTCTAGATTTGGGGAGGGTCGCACCCAGGGTCGATCATGACTCCGACCCTACCTCCGACCCTCAGTTAATAGAATGGTTTTAAAAATTAGAATAAATTTTAATTAAATTTTATCGACTTTGTTAGGTCTTCTAGCAATTTAATAACAATATAAAGGTGATTATAAAGCTTAGAAGAGTATCTATTAGCAAGCTAAGGTGAGGAAATGGAACTCTAAACTAATTGGTTAATAACAAACTATTTTCTCTTTTCTTGAGTCCAATGCCATGCTTGATTCTATGCGAATATGTTTGTAATGTGGATACAACATGTCATCCAATATTTCTATTACTTGTTCATGCATATTTACTTTATTGTTTATAACATGATGATGATGATGATGATGATAGGAATAAGCATGTGATTGTATGTGTGTGGTTGGTGTACTTGATGCGAGCGAGTATCAGGGGAGGTGTGATGAGAACGTCAATAAACGTTAACCTTTGGCGGGTCTCAGCACTTTAGCTCTATCTCTAACTCAAGTTTTGTGCATTAGCATCGTCATATCGCCATTACTTTAGCAGAACTATTGTGTCGTAGAATCTCAGGGGAGGTGGTCTCGGTCCTTGTAGTCTCTGACTCTACCGGGGGGCCTTAGCTCTATCTCTATGGACATTCTGAGGGATGTTGGGGTGAAGCCTTGGTTACACTTTTGGCATTAAGATTGGTTAGTTGCGAGCCCAGTTTGCAAGCCCTCGCCAGCAGGGGCTTACGTGTTGGTATGGCACTATATAGCAATAAACGTTAATCTTTGTTATATAATGTTCATGATTAGGGTGGATGGGGACGACGATAAACGTTAACCTTCGGGCGAACTTTCACACCCTGTGTATAGAGGCGGGGTCAATAAACGTTAACCTTTGACCACCCAACCTTTCTATTGCGCATTGCAAACTGTAAACCAAACCAAAGATATGAATTGACTGCATGCATATGTATTGTTGCATTGTTTTGTTTACTCACTGAGCTCAAGTTGGAGAGCTGACCCTCGCGCGTGCAATTCTTTTTAGTTTTTGATGTTGTAGGTACTATAATTGAAGATTATGTCGGCACGCCAACATATGAACATGTGGCGATTATGATGAGCAAGCTGTGGAGGACGAACATGGTTCGTTAAGAGAGCGTTTCAGCGATGGATACGTTTAGTGTTTAGTTTGCGTCTTTGGATATTGTAATATGTATTAAATTATGTTTTGGTTACTTGGAAATAAATGAAATATTAATTATTTATCATGATTAAACCTCAGTTCATTATCTATAAGACTTCCGCTATTTACTTTATTACCTCTGATTAATGTGGAATGTGTCTTGGTTTATCATATGTGGGATAGCCTATTTTGAGATCCTGGTTGAACCGTTGGTTTATTGACGGTTCATCACACCATTTTGGTTAGTCCAAAATTGGGGTATGACAGGTTAGGGTACTCCTTTCTCATCGCGCTCTCCTTTTCCCAAGTAATTTCTTCGACATCTTGGCTTTTCCAATGCACTTTCACATAGTGGATATCCTTGCTTCGAAGTTACTGTACCTTTCGGCTTGAGAGCATCACAGGTACCACTTCAAATGTTAAGTCCTCTGTCAAGTCTGGTGGGTCTGCTGTCAAGATGTGCGATGGATCCCTGACATACTTCTTCAATAAAGATACATGGAACACGTCATGAACGCTTGACATGGATGGTGGTAGGGTCTGTTGATATGCCACATTACCACGTCTGGTCAATATCTCGTATGGTCCCACGTACCTGGGGCATAGCTTCCCTTTCTTACCAAACTGTTTCAGACCTCGCACCTGTGATATCTTCAAGAATACCTTGTCACCCACTGCAAACTCCAGATCTCGATGTCGGTTATCCGAATAGTGCTTCTGTCGAACTTGAGCTGTCTTCACTCTTTCCTTGATCTGATCAATCACTCGACAAGTTTCTTCAACAAACTCTGGTCCTATAATTCTTCTTTCTCCCACCTCATTCCATAACATAGGTGTACGAAACTTCTTCCCATAGAGTGCTTCATATGGAGCCATTTGGATTGTAGCCTGATAGCTGTTGTTATATGCAAACTCGATAAGCGATAGCCTCTCGTCCCAAGCTCATTTGAAATCTAATGCACAAGATTGGAGCATATCTTCTAAAATTTGAATATTCCGTTCTGACTGCCCGTCAGTCTGAGGGTGAAAAGCTGTACTAAACTTCAACTTGGTTCCCATAGCTTTCTGTAATCCTTCCCAGAACTTTGATATAAAACGGGGATCTCTGCCAGATACTATACTCTCTGGGACGCCATGAAGTCTGACTATATTATCTACATATAGCTTGGCCAGCTTCTCCATGGTATACTGAGGTCTGACCGCAATGAATCGAGCTGTCTTGGTAAGTCGATCGACTATAACCCAAACTGCATCCTCCGACCTTGGTGTCAAAGGTAGGCCAGTGACGAAATCCATTGTGATACAATCCTACTTCCATGTAGGTTCTAGTAGTGGTTGTAGTAAACCTACGGATCTTTGCCTTTTCGCTTTAACTTGCTGGCAATTTAGACATTGGAATACAAAACGAGCTATATCTGCTTTCATACCCCTCCACTAATATAATCTTCTTAAATCATGGTACATTTTGGTGCTTCCTGGATGTACCGAGTATGGAGTGTAATGAGCTTCTATCATAACTCGATCTCTGATATTTAAGTTTTCACTCTCAGGTATACATAATCTTCCACGATACCTGAGTACCTTGTCTGAATCCAAGGTAAAGTCAGGATTTCTGTTACCCTTCTCTAGATCTTCTTGTACAGTCTTGAGGTGTGGATCCTGAAGGATTGCTACTTTGACCTCATCTATGAGATCCAATGAGATCTTCAAGGCTGCGAACATCAATGTGAACTTATGAATTAAGCCCTGTTCCACGGGATCTCTTGCAGTATCTATTATATACTCTTCATCGTTCTCTATTGAGCTCGAGGCTGCAGCACATAATGCAGCATTTGTACTTGGTTCTGCCTCAAGTTTCAATGCCTACTTTCTGCTTAAGGCATCAGCCACAACATTTGCCTTACCCGGATGGTACTGGATGTCACAATCATAATCTTTTTATAACTCCAGCCATCTCCTCTGTCTCATATTCAGGTCATTCTGAGTGAAAAAATATGTTAAGCTCTTGTGATCGGACTTAATCTGAAACTTCTCACCGTAAAGGTAGTGTCTCCAAGTCTTGATTGCATGTATTACCACTACTAACTCCAAATCATGTGTAGGATAATTCTTCTCATGCTCTTTCAATTATCTTGATGCGTAGGCAATCATCTGTTCTCCTTGCATCAATACACATCCAAGACCCAACCCTGAAGCATCCGTATATAAGGTACGGTAAGCTTGGTGCTGGGATGGTCAAAATAGGTGCAGAGACTAGTCTTGACTTCAAAGTCTGAAAGCATTTCTCACACTCATCTGACCATATAAATTTCTCTCCCTTCTTAGTCAGTCGGGTAAGTGGAACGACGATCCTTGAGTAGTCTTCCACGAATCTTCTATAGTAACCAGCCAATCCAAGGAAACTACAAATCTCCGCAACTGATTTTGGTGCTTCCCATCCTACTATAGCAGCTATCTTAATTGGATCTATCTTGATACCATCTTCAGATACTACGTGGCCCAAGAAAGCCACCTCCTTGAGCCAAAATTCATACTTCTTGAACTTGGCATAAAGCTTCTCCCTTCTCAGCCGTTGTAGGGCTGCTGTCAAATGCGTTGTATGAGCCTCCCTATCCTTTGAGTAGACTAATATGTCATCGATGAATACGATGACTGAAGTGTCCAACATGTCATGAAACACTTGGTTCATCAGTTCCATGAACGACGCTGGGGCATTGATCAACCCGAACGACATAACTAGAAACTCATAATGCCCATACCTTGTCCTGAAAGCAGTCTTTGGAATATCTTCGGCCTTGATCTTCCATTGGTGATACCCTGATCTGAGATCAATCTTCGAGAAAACCTTTGCACCCTGTAACTGATCGAACAGATCATCAATCCTAGGCAAAGGATATCGATTCTTGATGGTTAACTTATTCAGCTCTCGGTAGTCAATACATAGCCGTACACTATCGTCCTTCTTCTTGACGAACAATACAGGTGCTCCCCATGGTGATATGCTTGGTCGTATGAAACCCTTATCTAGCAATTCTTGTAATTGGGTCTTCAACTCCTTTAGTTTGGTAGGGGCCATCCTGTACGGTGCTTTAGATACTGGTGCCGACCCTGGCATTAGGTCTATCACGAACTCTGTAGCCCTGTCTGGAGGTAGACCTGGGAGATCCTCTGGAAACACATCTGGAAACTCTCGTACCACATCTAGATCTTCCATCCTTGGCACCTTAGCAGTGATGTCGACCACAGACACTAGGTACCCCACTCCTTCCTTCTTTAAGCATCTCTTAGCTTTTAGGGCAGATAGGATCAGCTTCCGCTTCCTGGGTAACTTAGTCCCGGTGAAGCTAAACTCTTTTCCTTTCTCGTCTTTAAGCACAAGCTTCTTTTCACTACATAATAAGCTGGCTGAATGCTGGCCTACCAATCCATTCCCAAGATGACGTCAAAGTCTGCCATCTCGAGTTGAACCAGATTAGCCTCTAGATCTCGGTCGCCAATGCTAATTGTACATGGTCCAAAATATTTTTCCAACGCCACTTCGACTCCTAGTGGGGAGCGAACTATCAAGCTTGGGTTTAGATGCTTGACAGGTAATTCCATTCGCTTCCCGAAAGAAATAGAAACAAAAGAGTACGTGGCCCCAGAGTCAAAGACTACTCTGGCAGGTATACTAGCTATATTTACAGTTCCTGAAATTAATTATCCCTTAGTTCTACATGCCCATACACAATAAAATAGTAAGCTAAATAGGAAGGGATAGAATCATACCAGTGACCACATCAGGTGATGCGGCTGCCCCTTCAGTGGTGACTGCAAATACCTTTCCTTGTTGTGAAGGTTGTTTCTTAGGTAGAGTGCAGGTCTTTGCAATATGACCCAGTTGCTGACAGTTAAAACATTTAATGTTCGGGTTTTATCCAGTGAATTGTGGCGGTGGTGGTGAAGTGGTGTTTCTTATAGGCACCATGGTGGTCTGAGCCCTGTATGGGCAGAATGGTCTATTATTTCCGCCACCTGAAGTCTCAGTAGCCGGTCTCTTCAGTCCGCTGTTCTGTACAAAGAAACTGTCCTTTTGACTTGACTCGATCACTCTGGAAACCTGTACCGCCTCATTATATACCTTCTTTTCCAGACCCAAGATGTGCTCTCTGATGCTCCCTCATAATCCCATAGTGAATCTATGAGTCTTGGTTTTTTCTTCTTGCATACTTGTCGGTGCGAAGAAAAATAGCTATTCGTAAATTTGCTGGTAAACATCCACAGTCGACTGAGACTGCTATAGGTTGAGAAATTCCTTCTCCATCTGATCTTTAAGGGCCCGTTTGATAAAACTTCTATTTCTGGATTCTGGATTCTGGTTCAAATTTGGATTCTACTCCAAGCTACTCCAGGATTATTTTGGAATAAAAACTTGTTTGATAAAACAATTCTAAAATGGATTCTAGAGCATTTTTGAATTAGAAACACGTTTGATAACACACTATCCCCCTAATCGAAGTCTAGAAAAATAGTCGTGGTAGTAGTGAGTGATGGTAGTGGGTGGTGGCGGTGGTGGGTGGTGGTGGGGTGGTGGTGGCGATGATAGTGGTGGTGGGTAATGGCAATGGTGGTGGGTGGTAGATGATGGGTGGCGGTGGTAGTGGCGGTGGTGGTGGTGGCGGTGGCAGTGGGGGTGGTGGTGGTGGTGGCGATGGTGGTGGTGGTGGCGATGGTGGTGGTGGGTGGTGGCGGCGTTGGCAAGGGTGGTGGGTGGTGGCGACGGTGGTGGTGGTGGTGGTGGTCAAGTGAGAGTAAAGTGAGAGTTGACTCTTTTCTTTCTTTCAAAAATTTGATCCAACAGTTTGGAGCAAGTATTTATGACTCCAAAATTTTGGATTCTAGAGTCATTTTGAATCTGGTTCACTCTGTGGGAGTTGGAATCCAACCAGACTTATCAAACGTACTTCTACTCCAAAATGGCTCCCTGGGAGCCAGAATCCATAGAATCCAAAAGTATAAGTTTTATCAAACAGGCCCTAAAGCTCTTCGGAAAATATTTATCGAAGAAAGTTCCCTTGAATATAGCCCAATCGATCTGAGTGTGCGTGTAGAATTCCACCAAGCGTTCACATCCTCTTTTAGCATGTGCGTAGCAAACAGCACTTTTTCATCCTCTGTACATGCCATCGACAGAAATTCTTCTCCATCTCAGCAACCCATTGTGCAGGTCACAACGGTTTCCCTGGTTTCCCTGGTTTCCCTGTGAAAGTAGGGGGTTTCAACTTCCAAAACCTATCCACTGCTCGGCTAAGATCATGCTGCCCCTGTGTATTCATTCTGTACCATGGTGGTGGGTACGGGTAGGCTCCCTGGTAAGAAGACGACGATGGAAATTGGTGTGGTGGTTGTAGATTCTGTCCTTGGCCAATTGGCCCAGAGCTACCATCCCTTGGCAGTGTGGTGTTATTTCCCCTATGTTAAGGTGTACCTCTGTGGGGACATTCCCGGTGGCCTGAACATCTTCAGTGTAAGACCCATATCGAACTAATCCGGTCTTACCACTTTGAACCAGGTCTACCCACCATGGTCGAGCCAAATGGATCAAGTGAGGGAAGGAGATAACGATCCCAGGTATTAAACTGACCCAAAAACACAAAAATAAGAGGGAGGGTCGCATACCCAGCAAGGCAGGGTCCGACCCCCCAAGATAAAAAGTCAGACCCTGAGTTTCTAACTGGGGATCGGACAATTTAGAACCAGAGGTCGACGGGATCTTAGACCCCCTCATCGACCCCCAGTCTGCCGACAGAAACCGTGATTTGGAAACTTTCCAAATTACATTGGGATTCTTTCCTAATCTCAATGGGACTTATTTTGGGAGTTTCTACTCTATAAATAGGACGTCCCTAAGCCTCTTTTACTCCTTTTAGAACCCTAATTGGATTGAGAGAAAGAGAAGAGAAGGAGAAGAGAAAGAGAAGAGAAGGAAAGTGGAGAAGAAGATCAAAGAGAAGGCTTCAGAGAAACAAGCCTAATTCTCAGGTATGGATACTATCTCCATGTAATTCTAAAGACCTTAAAATAGATAGTGTAGAGGGAATGATCTAAGAGAAACCCAAATCAACCACCCATGGTTAGGTTTTCATGGAAAACCATGGGGGAGATCATAAAAACCATATAGGTGAATAAACTATGGTTTTAAACCATAGAACATGTATGGAATGGATTGTAGAAGCAAGCCATAGGACCCAAACACGAAGGGATGGACTGTAGGATGAAAATTTTGACTAAACCCACGGGGGGTCGCACGGGGGTCGATGGACAATCGACCCTACCAGACCTTAACATCGACCCCCAGTGTTCGGGAAGTCCAGAATGTGGGTGGTAGCACCCTGGGTCGATGGAAGGTCCGACCCTGGCATCGACCCCCAGTTAATAGTAGGATTTTTAAAATCAGAATTAATTCTAATTAAATTCTATCGACTTGATTAGGTCTTCTAGTGATATAATATTGGTATTTAGTTGATTCTTAAAGCTTGAGAGAGGATCTACAATCAAGCAAAAGTGAGGGAACAAGACCTAAACTAATTGGTTAATAATAAACTATTTTTATTTCTTGAGTCCAATGCCATGATTGATTCTATGCGTGTATGCTTGTCATGTGCATTTAACATGTCATCCAATATTTTTATTATTACTGTTCATGCATATTTAAATTTATTATTTATAACATGATGATGATGATGATGATGATAGGAATAGGCACGTGAATGTATGTGTGTGGTTAGTGTGCTTGATGCGAACGAGTATCAGGGGGGTGTCATAGGCCGGGCCTTAGCACTCTAGCTCTAACTCTAACTCTAACTCAAGTTGTCCACTGACATCGTCGTATCGCCATTACCTTAGCAGAGCTATTACGTCGTAGTGTATGAGGGGAGGTGGTCTCGGACCGTGTAGTATCTGACTCTGTCGGGGGGCCTTAGCCCTATCTCTATGGACATATTGAGGGATGCTAGGGTGAGGCCTTGGATACACTGATTGGCATTAGGATTGGTTAATTGCGAGCCCAGTTTGCAAGCCCTCGCCAGCAGGGGCTTACGTGTTGGTATGGATAGAGTATCAGGGGAAGTGTCATAGGCCGGGCCTCAACACTTTAGCTCTATCTCTATTCCATGGTAGGGTGGATGGGGACAACAATAAACGTTAACCTTTGGGCGGGCTTCTACACCCTGTGCATAGAGGCGAGGCGGCCACCGAACCTTTTTATAGCGCATTGCAAACTTATTTAACTGACCACGGATATGAATTGATTGCATGCATATGTTTGTTGCATTGTTTTGTTTGCTCACTGAGCCATGATGTGTGCTCACCCTCTCGACGTCGAATATTTTTAGTTGATGATGCTGGTACCACTGTCAAATATTATATGAGTGCTCCGGTGTATGGGCGTGTTGCTGCAATGGAAGTCGAAGACTTAGAGGATACGCATGATCCCTCTTGCGAGTGCAACTCAGGCGTATTCGATTAGATTTTTCATTTGAATTTATTAAGGAAATGTAATTGATATTTTATTTACTTATGTCTCAGTTGATACAACATAAATTGATACTTTATTTATGATTATCACAATTAGATTTATCAGTTCATTTATTATTAAGACTTCCGCTATTGTGTATTTATTCTGATTATGATTGTGGATGTGTATGGTTTCATTTTCAACGGACACAACCTATTAGAGATCCTGGTTGAACCGTTGGTTTATTAGCGGTTCATCACACCGTTCTGAATGGTGCAGAATTGGGCTGTGACAACTTGGTATCAGAGCATTTCAGACCTTGTTTGTAAAACCAGTATACTTCCACAAAAGTTCGTGAACTGAGATAGGATAAAAATTTAATAGATGTAATAATAACACACCATAAGCATCTGTGTTGTTTGAGACAAAACTGAAAGAGAATAATGCATCTATTAAATGAGAAACAAATTTATATACAACCAAAAGAAGAACAAACGTTTATATATATATATATATGATTAAAGCAGAGTAAAGTCCACAGCCCGGACAGTTAGTCTGAAGTACAAAAGAAAGATAAAAGAAATACCTCAAGAAGCTGGAGGTGATGGGGGAGGCGGTGCCTCATGGTCTCTATCATAGTCCTCAACGTAGACTCTAGTCAACCAAGCTATCTGAGTCTGGGTCGTCTAGAGAGTAGCTGTGAGATCAACCACCCGCTGGTTAGTCACATGCTGAGCATCCCTAAGCTCTCCCACCTGCTGATCCGACATGCGCTGAGCAGCTAGAAGCTCTCCCACCCGCTGATCCGACAGGCGCTAAGCAGCCAGAAGCTCTCCCACCCGCTGATTTGACAAGCGCTGAGCCTCTAGAAGCTCTCCCATCCTCAAGTCAGACATGCGCTGAGCCTCTCGTATCTTGTGTAATATCCCCATCATGTCATCAGAAGGAGGATACGAAGGACCAGTTGCATGTGAAGGACCAGCTGAAGAAGACGGACCAGCTCCTATAGTATGAGTAGGTGATGGAGGAGGTATGACATCTACATCCATGTATAGCCGATCATCATCATCCCCATGAACCCCTGCTCCATCGACTGCTGCTGCTGCCTCAGCGTGAGCCATCTCCACTAGAGTGCGAGGGCACACCATCGCGTTCCTCTCCTCATCGCTGACCTGGGCATCCCGCATGCCCATCTTGTAGATGGCCTCCCAATCCAGAGGCGATGAGAAGGATTTCTCCTGAATCTTCTCATCCAACAAATCAACCCCCAGGTGGGTAAGCAATGTAGTGATCATGCGTCCATAAGGAAGGTTGCCAGTATGACTGGGCAACGTGGCACTGATCATCGTCCGCATGATGATATAGGGAAGGCAGACGGGCTGCCTAGTACATATGCAGTACAGTAGATACTGGGTCAACAGGGAGACCCTCTCGTAATGTCCACTCTGCGGTATCAGGTTGTGTTGAATGATCTTGCAGTACACCCGTGGATCGGAATGCAGATAACTCGCTTACATCTCCCAGCGATCAGGTCTGATGAGCTGACGGTATATTTCAGCCCTCATTTGTAATGAAAAGAACTGGGGCTCTCCAGGGGCACAAAATATGAAGGAGCCACTATAGGAGATACCCAGCAAGTCCGCTAGCTGTCGGTAGTCAAAAGAAACATCAACTCCCTTGACATAGCTAGTGATCCGAAGCTCACCACCTCTCTCAACATCGTTGTAATCCCCCACCAGTTGGACATTACAATACAACTGGCGTACAAAGTCAGGACAGGTACAAGCGTCATAGGTGATGACAGGGAGCCATCCCATATCGCCAAAGGCCCCCTCCACATTAAACAAGCCCAAGCTGGCCAAGTCCACTTTGTGGCCTCCCTCTACTTTCTTACGAGCGTAGCGGGCATACTGTGTCTCGGCTTCAGTGGAACGGAAGCGAAGACGGTCGCGAACACTGGGTACCTTGGTACGAGCCATATTATTTGCAAATAAGAAAGAAAAACAAATAATGGCTTAGTAGAGGTGAAAAACCTAAAATTTTGACATTATAACGACGTAAATTGGTCAAAAGCCTCACTTTTCACCCATACACATGGGCAGGAGGACTTACATAGATCCTAAACTATCCTGTAAGACTCATACAGTCAGAAATTTTAGCTAATGAGATTGAATTGAAAGAAATTTCAAGAAATTTGAAATCTCGACAAAATTAGGGCAAAAAGAGTAAATTTTGATTTTCTCGATAACCAACCGATGAAACTCAAATATTTTTGAGGGCTTTCGTTCCTCGAGTCACCAACAACACAAGCCCCCAATAAAAATCCAATTTTTACGGTTGGAAAAAGTTTAATTTGAAAAATACGAGATATACGAGCAAAAACCTAGGTAAGGAAACCTAATAATATGAAAATGTAGAAGATATACCTGTAGCAGAGGTGTAGACGATGAAACAAGGAGTACAAACCACCAATGGATCGGAGTTGTCACTGTAGCAACTCAGAGGGACTAGATGAGTCGAAGCGGAGAAGAAAGAATGGGAAATGGACTTTGAATCGGAACTTAAAAATCTGATTTTTAGTCCGGGGGTCAGAAAATTTGACTAAAACCATCGACCCACCCATCGACCCCCGCATCGACCCTCGGCTCTCGGGAATCTGACAGAGAACCAGGGGTCGCACCCTGGGTCGGACTCTGACCCCCCCATCGACCCCCGGCTCTCGGGAAGAATTGTTGATTTCTCAGGGTCGCATACTGAGGGTCGGACACCCATCGACCCCCACCATCGACCCTGCAGTGAAAACACAACATTTTTAATAGAATGATCTGAAAAAATTTGAAATTTGCATTTGTTAGTGGGTTTAAAATATGATAATGAAGTATTTAATGATTGTCTCACGTGTTCAATGATTTTCAGGCAATCCCACTATCAGATTAGTTAAAGGCTGGATGCAGAGTAACCAGACAGAGCCGTAACTCTATCCCACCACCACCACCTAGGGGGGAAAATAGCCAGACACACCCGGAAGCACAGAAGAATATGAACACGGCACCGTCCGTCATAAATGGGCAGACAAATCCTATAAATCTGCCAGCTCCACCTACAGACTTGGCCACAGTCGTATTGAACTTGGCCCAACAGCTGCAGCAAATGCAACAAGCACAGGCTACTATGCAAGCTGCCTTAGGTATGACCTTTCCTGCTGCACAGACACCTCCAATGCCAGCAGGATAGGCAAGTACAGCTCCAGGGGGAAGTGACACAGTACCCCACGCACCTCAGACTCCCATCATGCAGGCTCAAGTACAAAATCCTAAGATAGCTCAAGGTGGATATCAACCCCAACCACCTATGTATGGGGCATATGTCCCGCAGCAACTAGACCACTCTAGATTGGTGGAGCGTTTTCTGAAACTGAAGCCCAAAGAATTTAATGGCAAGCCAGCAGATCCTTTATGGCCGGCACACTGGGTTGACGAGATTGAAAGAAATTTTATGATGATGACAGTGAATGAAGAAGAGAAAGTATTATGTGCTACCTTTATGCTGAAAGGAGAAGCACACCATTGGTGGAGGTCTACCAGGATATATTTATTAACAAAGCACGCCCAACTGACTTGGGATATTTATAAGGAGGCGTTCTTTGAGAAGTACTTTTCGAGAAGTTTCAGAGATTCTATGAAAAGAGAGTTCTTGAGTTTATATCAGGGGTAGATGACCGTGGATGCATACCAACAACGTTATGAAGAGCTGTTCTTCTTTACACCCACCAGTATGCAAGAGAAAAACACAAAGACCCGAAGGTTCGTCATGGGACTTAGGGGAAGCATCCGCGAGCATGTTTTGGGACTGGAAAAGAAAATCTATAATGAAGCTGCACAAATTGCCCGAGTAATGGAGTCGAGCCAGAAAGAGAGCGACATTGCTCAAAATAGGGGAATAAAAAGGCCTAATGGAAATTCTTACAATGGAGGGAACACCAAGATATTCAAACCCTTCCATACTCAAGGATTTAATGCTGCAGCCAAAACTACTCTCGCAGCCTCACAGCAACAAAAACCAACCCCTGAGGGGATGAAATGTTATAACTGCAATCAAGTGGGACATATGGCAAGGGAATGTCCTAAGCCCAAGAAGCAGCTACATCAAGGACGAGTTTACGCGGTTACATCTGAGGATGTTGCCGCATCGCCTGATGTGGTCATAGGTATGACTTAAATTTTTTTTAAGTTAGTTGTATTACATTGTATGAGCATGTAGACTAAACCAAAATAAATCACAGGTATCGTACCTATTAATGGCATTCCCGCCAGAGTACTCTTTGATTCAGGAGCTACTCATTCTTTTATATCTGTGTCATTTGGAAAGGAGTTAAATCTACCCCTTAAATCCTTAGACTACAAACTGCCTCTACGATCACCTATGGGATTGGAAGTGGAATTAGAAAAAGGTTATGGACCATGTCCAGTTCGAATTGATGAAAAGACTTTGGATGTAATCTTGATCCAACTCAAGATGACAGACTTTGACGTCATCTTGGGAATGGACTGGTTAGCTTGGCATTCTGCAAATCTATTGTGTGCCGAAAAGAAGCTGACATTTAAAGACAAGGAAGGAGCAGAGTTCAGTTTTTTGGGAACCAAACTTCCCCGTAAACAAAAGCTCATACTCTCTGCGCTAAAGGCTAAGAAGTTCCTTGAGAAAGGAGCAGTCGGGTATTTAGTATCTGTGGTCGACCTTACCAAGGAGCACCACGAATGGAAGATATTGATTTCGTGCATGACTTTCCAGACGTATTTCCTGAAGAACTACCAGGATTACCACCCGACCGAGCTACAAAGTTTGTTATAGATCTTATACCTGGAGCCGCACCAGTATCGAAAGCACCTTATCGAATGGCTCCTACTGAACTGAAGGAATTGAAAGTACAACTACAAGAACTGCTGGACAAGGGTTACATTCACCCTAGCATATCACCATGGGGAGCGCCAGTATTATTTGTGAAGAAGAAGGATGGTAGCGTTCGCTTGTGTATAGACTATCGAGAACTGAACAAACTGACAATTAAGAATCGATATCCATTGCCTCGGATCGATGACCTGTTCGATCAATTGCAAGGTGCCAAAGTGTTCTCCAAGATCGATCTTCGGTCAGGCTACCATCAGCTGAAGATTAAGGACGGTGATATTCCCAAGACAGCATTCAGGAGTAGATATGTACATAATGAATTTTTGGTCATGTCTTTCGGATTGACGAACGCACCAGCAACCTTTATGGAACTTATGAATTGGGTATTCCACGATATGTTGGATACGTCGATTATTATATTCATTGATGATATATTGGTCTACTCCAAAGATGAGGAAACTCATATTAAGAACCTAAACGCCGCTCTGCAGCGACTACATAAGGAAAAGCTCTATGCCAAATTTTCAAAGTGTGAGTTTTGGCTAAAGGAATTTGCTTTTCTAGGCCATGTAGTATCCTCTGAAGGAATTAAAGTAGATCCCAGCAAGATCGAGGCTATTGTAAAGTGGGAAGCACCGAAGAGCGTTACAGAAATTAGATGTTTCTTGGGTCTAGCTGGGTATTATCGACGATTTGTGGAAGACTATTCCCGAATTGCCGTACCTCTCACCAGCTTGACTAAGAAGGGCGAGAAGTTTGTTTGGATGGATAAATACGAGAAGAGTTTCCAGACCTTGAAGGCTAGATTGATATCAGCTCCAATCTTGACCATCTCGATTCTAGGACAACCATTTATCTTGTACACCGATGCGTCAGGACTGGGATTAGGATGTGTACTTATGCAAGGAGAATAAGTAATTACTTATGCCTCAAGACAGTTGAAGACACATGAGAATAACTATCCCACTCATGATTTAGAATTAGCGGCAGTAGTACATGCTGTCAAAATATGGAGACATTATTTGTACGGGGAGAAGTTTCAGATTAAATCTGACCATAAAATTCTTACATATCTATTTAATTAGAAGGAGCTGAATATGAGACAAAGAAGATGGCTGGAATTATTGAAAGACTATGATTGTGATATCCAGTATCATCCGGGGAAAGCTAATGTAGTAGCCGATGCACTGAGTAGAAAGGCAATGATAAAATCTCAGGGAGAGGTTAGCACAACTGCCGCAATGTGTACTACCGGGAAGGTATTCAGTCATGGTAATGAGCAGTTTATGATAGATGCACCAGATGGATCAGCCAACCAAGGGTTTATTCATTGATTTTCAAATATGTTCGCCGCATTAAAGATTATACCGGATATAATTGATGAAGTAAAGACAGCTATCAAATCAGACCCTTACCTAAGAACGGTACAAGAGGACATCAAAAAAGGTAGGACTATCCCTGAGTTCACCTTGGACAAAGAGAGGGTACTGAAATACAAAGGAAGAATATGTGTACCTGAAACAGAAAGCTTGGACATTAGACACCGATTGATGAAAGAAGCTCATACCACCATTTATTCGATACATCCTGGAAGTACAAAAATGTATCATGATCTAAAGAAATTATATTGGTGGAGAGGAATGAAAGTAGATGTAGCTAAGTTCGTGTCTCAATGCCTAAATTATCAGAAAGTAAAGGTTGAACGACAAAGACAAGCCGGACTGTTATAGCCGTTATCGAAACCAGCATGGAAATGGGACTGCATCACTATGGACTTCGTCACAGGATTACCATTGACTCCTCGAGTAGTTGACGTAGTTTGGGTGATTATAGACCGCCTGACTAAAATAACTCGCTTTATACCTATACGACCTCAGTATACACTGGAGAGGTTAGCTAAGCTGTATGTGGACAACATTGTGCGATTACACGGTGTACCTGAAAGCATTGTGTCCGACAGAGATCCACGATTTACTTCAAAGTTTTGGGAAGGATTGCAAAAGGCTATGGGTACAACATTGAATTTTAGTACTGCATTCCATCCACAGACAGATGGACAGTCAAAGCGTATAATTCAGATTCTAGAAGATATGCTTCAAGCATGTGTAATTGATTTTAAAGGATCATGGGATGAAAAATTATCATTGATTGAGTTCTCTTATAACAATAGCTATCAGGCTACTATACAGATGTCACCCTATGAAGCACTGTATGGCAGGAAGTGTCGAACTCCTTTGTTTTGGAATGAAATTGGGAACGTAGTATTGTTGGACCGGAATTTGTTGAAGAGACTTGTCGAGTGGTCGACATTATCAAGGAAAGAGTGAGAACAACTCAGAATCGTCAGAGGAAATATGCAGATACTCGACGCCGAGACCTTGAATTCGTTGTGGGTGATAAAGTATTCTTAAAAGTATCGCCTATGCGAGGATTGAAACGGTTCGGACAGAAAGGGAAATTAAGTCCAAGATATGTCGGGCCATATGAGATTCTAGCTAAGCGTGGAAAAGTGGCTTACCAGTTAGCACTACCACCATCTATGTCAAGTGTGCATGACGTATGTCATATTTCACTTATTGAAGAAGTATGTCAAGGATCCGATGCATGTTTTGACAGTAGACCTACCTGATTTGACTAAAGATTTGACATTTGAAGTAGCACCGACTGAAATCACTAGTCGAAAGGTTCAATGACTACGCAACCGTGATATCTAGTATGTTAAGGTCACCTGGAGAAGTAGAGATATGGAAGAAATCACATGGGAAGAAGAGAATTCTATGCGAAAACAATATCCTCATTTATTCGACTCAAAAGGTATGTACAATTTCGAGGACGAAATTTTTTATAAGTAGGGGGGAGTTGTAAGACCCGTATCAAACTAATCCGGTCTTACCACTTTGAACCAGGTCTACCCATCATGGTCGAGCCAAATGGATCAAGTGAGGGAAGGAGATAACGATCCTAGGTATTAAATTGACCCAAAAACACAAAAATAAGGGGGAGGGTAGCATACCCAGCAAGGCAGGGTCCGACCCCCCAAGATAAAAAGTCAGACCCTAAGTTTCTAATCGGGGGTCGAACAATTTAGAACCAGGGGTCGACGGGATCTCCGACCCCCTCATCGACCCCCAGTCTGCCGACAGAAACCGTGATTTAGAAACTTTCCAAATTGCAATGGGATTCTTTCATAATCTCAATGGAACTTATTTTGAGAGTTTTTACTCTATAAATAGGGCATCCCTAAGCCTCTTTCACTCCTTTTAGAACCCTAATTGGATTGAGAGAAATAGAAGAGAAGGAGAAGAGAAAGAGAAGAGAAGGAAAGTGGAGAAGAAGATCAAAGAGAAGGCTTCAGAGAAACAAGCCTAATTCTCAGGTATGGATACTATCTCCATGTAATTCTAAAGACCTTAGAATAGATAGTGAAGAGGGAATGATCTAAGAGAAACCCAAATCATCTACCCATGGTTAGGTTTTCATGGAAAACCATGGGGGAGATCATAAAAACCATATAGGTGAATAAACTATGGTTCTAAACCATAGAACATGTATGGAATGTATTGTAGAAGCAAGTCATAGGACCTAAACACGAAGGAATGGACTGTAGGATGAAAATTTTGACTAAACCCATGGGGGGTCGATGGACAATCGACCCTACCAGACCCTAACATCGACCCCCAGTGTTCGGGAAGTCCATAATGTGGGTGGTAGCACCCAGGGTCGATGGAAGGTCCGACCCTGGCATCGACCCCCAGTTAACAGTAGGCTTTTTAAAATCAGAATTAATTCTAATTAAATTCTATCGACTTGATTAGGTCTTCTAGTGATATAATATTGATATTTAGTTGATTCTTAAAGCTTGAGAGAGGATCTACAATCAAGCAAAGGTGAACGAACAAGACCTAAACTAATTGGTTAATAATAAACTATTTTTATTTCTTGAGTCCAATGCCATGATTGATTCTATGCGTGTATGCTTGTCATGTGTATTTAACATGTCATCCAATATTTCTATTATTACTGTTCATGCATATTTAAATTTATTGTTTATAACATGATGAATATGATGATGATAGGAATAGGCATGTGAATGTATGTGTGTGGTTAGTGTGCTTGATGCGAGCGAGTATCAGGGGGGGTGTCATAGGCCGGGCCTCAGCACTCTAGCTCTATCTCCAACTCAAGTCTTGTCCACTAACATCGTCGTATCGCCATTACCTTAGTAGAGCTATTACGTCGTAGTGTATGAGGGGAGGTGGTCTCGGACCGTGTAGTTTCTGACTCTGTCGGGGGGACTTAGCCCTATCTCTATGGACGTATTGAGGGATGCTGGGGTGAGGCCTTGGATACACTGATTGACATTAGGATTGGTTAGTTGTGAGTCCAGTTTGCAAGCCCTCGCCAACAGGGGCTTACGTGTTGGTATGGGTAGAGTATCAGGGGAAGTGTCATAGGCCGGGCCTCAGCACTTTTGCTCTATCTCTATTCCATGGTAGGGTGGATGGGGACGACAATAAACGTTAACCTTTGGGCGGGTTTCCACACCCTATGCATAGAGGCGAGGCGGCCACCGAACCTTTCTATAGCGCATTGCAAACTTATTTATCAGACCACAGATATGGATTGATTGCATGCATATGTTTGTTGCATTGTTTTGTTTGCTCACTGAGCCATGATGTGTGCTCACCCTCTCGACGTCGAATATTTTTAGTTGATGATGCGGGTACCACTGCCGAAGATTATATGAGTGCTTTGGTGTATGGGCATGTTGCTGCAATGGAAGATGAAGACTTAGTGGAAACGCATGATCCCTCATGCGAGTGCAACTCATGCGTATTCGATTAGATTTTTCATTTGAATTTATTAAGGAAATGTAATTGATATTTTATTTACTTATGTCTCAGTTGATACAACATAAATTGATACTTTATTTATGATTATCACAATTAGATTTCTCAGTTCATTTATTATTAAGACTTTCGCTATTGTGTATTTATTCTGATTATGAATGTGGATGTGTATGGTTTCATTTTCAGCGGACACAATCTATTAGAGATCCTGGTTGGACCGTTGGTTTATTAGCGATTCATCACACCATTCTGAATGGTGCAGAATTGGGCTGTGACATTCAGCATCTCATTCAGGAACGTCTTCTGCTGAGCTTCCATCTGATACACCAAATTTGTGACAATCGTCTCCGAGTTAGTGTGGGGAGGGCCTGGAAAATTGGTTGGTGCCCTAGGGATCTGTCCTTCTCCACTTTCTGGGTTCTGATTTTGTTCTCTCTTCACAGTACAATTTATATAATAGGGTAATTGTCCGACTTGTGGACTGTACCCTGTAGCACTTTTGACTTAATACTCATTGATTTTTTTAATAGAAATTTATGATTTTGCCTATCTAGAGCATGTGTATTTATTAATTCCATATTTAGTATAGTATGTTAAGCTCTTTTTTATATAGTCTCAGGCATAAAGTAAGTAGTTAAGGTGTGTTCTTATTAAGACTTTTAAATTTTTCCTATCTCAGTTCATCGACTCAGTTAAGTGCAAAATGGTTTGTTGGATAAAGTCTAAGAGCTCTGATATCAAGTTGTAGCACCCCAATTCTGAACCAACCAGAATGGTGTGAATGAACCATCACTGAACCAACGGTTCACACCAGGATCTCAATAAGACCGTGTCCACTCATACAAACCATCGCACATAACCACAATCAAAATATAATAAATACAGCGGAAGTCTTAAAATAAATGAACTGAGTATTCTATTGATAAATTTAAATAAGTATTCAATTATCCAAATTTAAAACATAATTAAATATTTTTACATCACTTTAATAAAATAATTGAAACAAATAAAATAAAGTCAAAGGTACACGCAGAAAGGGCACTCACATGAAGCGTCATGCTCGTCCTCTCCTGCCTGTACGTCCAGAGCAGCAACACCTCCATACGTCAGAGCGTTCATATAGTCGTCCACCGTGTAACCTGCATCAATATCTAAAAACAGTATATATAAAAAGGGTGAGCTCACAACTTAGCTCAGTAAGACAATCAGATAGTGTATCAATATTATATGCATGAGTAACAATCATTTTATGCTGTGGTCTGGTTTAAGTTTGCAATGTGCTATAGAAAGGATTGGCAACCACCACACCTCTATACACGAGTGTGTAGCATCGCACAGTAGATTACACCGTTGTTGACCCACATGCACCCATCATGGAATAGAGATAGAGCTAAGGCATCCACTACCTCCCCTGATACTCTACCCACACCAATACATAAGCCCCTACTGGCTAGGGCTCGTAAACTGGGCTCGCAACTAACCAGTCCTATATGTCATCACTGTAGACTCTATCCCAGCACAGCTCCCTATGGCATAGAGATAGAGCTAGAGCGTGGTGGCCAGGCCAGAGACCACAGTGCCACGACCTCCCCCTGATACCCTACCCGTACCAAGCATACTAAGACAGAACAATACGCAAGTAGACTCTATCCCAACATCACTCCCTACGACATAGAAATAGAGCTAGAGCATGGTGGCCAGGCCGGAGACCATAGTGCGACGACCTCCCCCTGATACCCTACCCGCACCAAGTATGCTAAGATAGAATACTACAAAAAGGTGCCAGTGTGAGGAATGATCCCAGACCCCAGGCCCTTTCCATTCCACACACCAACGAAAACAATCACATGTCTAGCAATCACATCCTAGCATAGCGAGTATGCATGAACAATAATAATAGCTGAAAGTAAAGGATGACATGCAATATGCACAAACATCATTCCACTATTCATTATTATTTACAACAATTTACTGTCCATTAATTATTACGGTTTAGGTCCGATTCCCTTACCTGACGCTCGTTCGATAGCTTGCTCTACGTCTCATGATCCAAACGTGCTATCACAAAGTCCTACATAATATTAGGGTTCAATTAGAATAGTTTTTTAGGGTTTACGTTGGTCGAAAACCAACGAGGTTACAAAATACACCTCACAGAGTTGACCGGTCGCAGGTACCGGTCGCAGTTCTATGGGGTAAACTGGCGACCGGTATGGTCAGCCGGTCCCCACAGGCTACTCCCCGAGAGATACCGGTTGCAGTACCGGTCGCATGACCTGCGCCCGGTATGGTCGACCGGTATGTCTCCGGAAGACCATACACTTGGTTTTTCGACTGCCGTCGTTAATTATTTATTGATTCCAAGGTTACCCCTACACATTCTAAGTCTGAGCTTTGAGTTAGAGTTGTTTCCAACTCCACTCAAGTCTAGTTTTGATGGTACTCATCCTAGAACTTGAATCTAGGGTTTATCGATTAAATTAGGGTTTAACGGCAAAGTAGGATTTAGGTCAATACCTGCTTGGCATGGTCCAAACAGCCCAACCATCCTAGAGTCATAATGTGAGAGGAAGGGTTTAAACACTTACCGTCGACTGGCGTAAGGTGTGCGTCGTCGAACGGCAATGGCGACTCTTCCTTCTTCTTCCTAGCTCCTTCTTCTTCGCCTTCTCCAATCTCCTTTACCTCTCTAGGGTTTGTGAGGATCAATGGAAGAGATTCTAAGAGGTTTAGAGGGGTTTAAATAGGCTAGAAATTAGGTTTAGGAAACCTCCTAGGATTAGGAAAGTCAATCGGTTTGAAATCTAGAAAGTGGGACCCACAGAGATCCATTTCCGGATCCAAGTGGTCTGCGCACCAATCGACCGGTACCATCGACTGGTACCATCGACCGGTATGAGTGAATCATACTTTTGTTGGTCTGTTTTTTGTCCGATTTCATACTTGGTTGTCATCCGCTCGTCCCATCTGGTCCGGTGATGATCGGAAGACCTGTTACGACATGAACGAAGGGTTTAGATCAGGTTCATGGAGTGTAGGTCTTACAACTCCCCCACCCTTAAAAGAAATTTCGTTCCCAAAATTTACATGTAGGTTTCACATAAAGACCACTGACCAATAACCATACGATCGATGTTTTCAAGAGTATGGTCCATGGATTCTACAATCGTATGTTCGATCGTAAGACCCCAAATCAGACTCTGAGTTTGGAAACTTTCCAAATAGAAAGGGATCTCTTTCCTATTGTTGGAGAACTTTATATGGAGAGTTTCTCTCTATATAAAGGACGTCCCTCAACCCTTTTTCACTCTTTTAGAACATTATCAAATCCTAGAGGAAGAGGAGGAAGAGAAGGAGAAGGAGATAAGACTAGGAAGACTGAGAAGAAGGCTGAAAGAAAGAGTTCTACAGACTCTCTGCAACAAGTAAGGTATGAACCTTGTCTATGTATCCTAAGAACACCAAGAGTAAGAGTTTCTAATGTAAATTGTAATACCAAACCCAACATAAGGATTTAACTATGAGATTTTCTGAGCAAATCTCAAAGGGATCATGGAGAATGGGTTAGAGTAATTTATTTAGTAAAATTAAGAATTATGGCCTTAAAACGATCATTAGGGAGGACCTCGTTGATGACCAAAGAGGAGGAATCCGTAATGGAAGTAAGAAAGCACATTAAACCCGTATGGTCGTAGCTACGGTCGACTATAGCATGACCAAAGTATCAACCATAGCCATTTGGGAAGAATTCAGGAACCGTATGGTCGCAGGTATGGTCGCATATAGGTATGGTCGCATATAATGCGACCGTAGGGTATCGATAGTACGAGGTAAGGTCGACACAATATGAGACCATAGGACCAATCAGACCCCTATCAGCGATCTATTTTTGATTTTTGACTACTGTAACATGTTACACAAGAATCCTAATTTAAATCTATATAATTTTTATGTTACTAAATTGATTCAAAGAGAATTACAAGGCTTGGATGGAGATCGAATTTTGTTAAAAGGTGAGGGAACAAGACTTAAACTAATTGGATAATAACAAACTGCTTACTTATTGAGTTCAATGCCATGATTGATTTTATATTTTTATGCTTGTAATGTACATCTCACATGTCATCCAATATTACTGTTATTACTGCTCATGCATATTTACTTTTGTCTATTTATAACATGATGATAATGATGATGTAAGAATAGACATGTGATTGTGTGTGTGTGGTTAGTGTATTGGATCCGAGTGGAGCATTAGGGGGAGGACATGACATTATGGTTCATCCTGGTTACTAGGCTCTAGCTCTATCTTTACTCAAATCTTACCCACTGACATCGTCGTATCGTCCATTACCTTAGCAAAACTATTACGTCGTAGGGCATCAGGGAAGGTGGTCTCGGACCGTGTGGTCTTTGACTCTATCGGGGGGCCTTAGCTCTATCTCTATGGACGTATTGAGGGATGTTGGGGTGAGGCCTTGGATACGCTGGATGGCATTAGGATTGGTTAGTTGCGAGCCCAGTTTGTAAGCCCTCGCCAATAGGGGCTTATGTGTTGGTATGGGTAGGGCATCAAGGAAAGTGTTGGCGATGTGTGATCTGAACACTTTAGGTCTATCTCTATTCCATGGTGGGTACATATGGGATGGTAATGGTGTTTGATCCATTGGGCGGATTCATCCACTTGTGTATAGAGGTGCGATGGTCGCCAAACCTTTCTATAGTATATAGCAAACTTAAAAATCAGACCAAAGATATTGAATTGAATGCATGCATATGTTCGTGCATTGTTTTGTTTGCTCACTGAGCCATGATTTGTGCTCACCCTTTCGACGTCGAATATTTTTAGTTGATGCTGCAGTTCTACTGTAGAAGATTACGTGAATGCACCGTCGTATAGACACATGACGACTATGGACATAGAAGCTGTTGAAGATGCGCATGATCCTTCATGCGAGTGCAATCAATGTGTCTTTGATTAGTTCAGTTATTTTAACTATCGAACATGTAATTGATTATTTTATTTTGTCTTGAGTTATTTGAAGATAACTGGATCAAATATTTATTTATCACTGTTAGATACCCAGTTTATTATTTGTAAAGACTTTCGCTTATTTGTTTATTATTTCTGATTATTATCGTAGAATGTGTGTGTGGTTTGATATGGTGGGTACAACCTATGCGAGATCCTGGTTGAACCATTAGTTTATTGGCGGTTCATCACACTACTCTGGTTAGCCAGAATTGGGGTGTGACATATAAGTCAGGGTTTTGTTCCATCAGTTTATAGTGATTAGACTCACTATCCGGTCTGGTAAATAGCCCTTCTGAACATTGTTAGGTAGCGTATCCGGTTTTACATTGCTCGACCAGTCACTAATCCTAACAAAGCCTGAGATACTTTCCGAGAGTGTCTGGTCGCCTGTCTGGTCTCGCTATATGTGCGACCGATCAACAAGATGGGACAACCTTCAGACTATCTTTCAGTCTACCCATTTCCAGAGTCGATTCTTCGGCTCTCAATGGGATCCATCCTAAATCCATTCTATGGTCATTAGTCATTAGGGTTTAGTCCTTCAAAGAAACCCTAATTACTACAGTTTATTATAGGCTTATACGGGAGATCCTGTAACACAGTCATGGTGTTGGGTTGGATCTACCAACACTGTGATTGTAAATCCTAAATGCTAGCACAACCTAACCTTCTGCAGAGGCAAAATGACTTACCGTTGGTTCCTCGACACTGTGGTTTGAAAACTAACGGCAACTCTTCTCTGCAGAGCTTCTTCTCCTTTCTTCAAGGCTTTCTCCTTCTCCAAGCCTTCTTCTCCACTCTCCTTCTCAATTCTAGGGTTTGTAAATGATCAAAAGAGTGGGAATAGGTGTAGAAACATCACTTATATAGAGGGTAAACTCCCATTGGGAGTGAAATTCCAATTAGGAAGGAATCCTACCGAAACTTGGAAACTTTCCTAATCTCGGAGTGGGTTTCTGGGCTTGACCGGTCAAATGTTCGATTGCCCAATACGCAGACCAGATAAGCAAGTTTGTTTGACCGGACAACCTATGAAGGTTCAATTTTTATACCTAATTTTGTGGTTCTTTCATCCGGTTGGTTCGCTCGACCCAGTTATGATGGGAAGACCTGCTATGACACCGTTAGACTAGGTTAGTGGAGTGCGGATCTCACAACTCCCCACTCATAAAAAAAATTTCATCCCCAATATTTATACGTACCTTCCGAGTCGAAAAGGTGAGAGTACTATTTCTGCATAACATTTTCTTCTTTCCATGTCACCTTTTTTACGTCTTGGCTTCTCTAGGTTACTGTAACATAGTAGATATCCCAATTTTAAAGATACTGTACCTTTCGACTGGTGATCTTGGTTGGCACAACTTCAAATGTTAAGTCATCCGTCAAATCTGATGGATCCGCAGTCAATATGTAAGATCCTTGATGTACTTCTTCAATAGGGAAACATGGAATACATCATGTACACCAGACATAGATGGTGGTAGCACGAGCTGATACGCCACTTCATTACGTCTTTCCAAGATCTCATAAGATCCAATATATCTGGGACATAACTTCCCCTTCTTATCGAACCTTTTTAGACCTCGCATAGGTGATATATTCAGGAATACTTTTTCACCTATGGCGAACTCGAGGTCTGGCACCTATTGTTTGCATAGTACTTCTGACGATCTTGAGCTATCTTGACCCTTTCCTTGATTTAATCTACCACTCGACAAGTCTCTTCAACAAACTCTGGCCCCACTATTCTCCATTCGTCAACCTCATTCCAAAACAGAGGTGTTCGACATTTCCTACCATACAATGTTTCATATGGTAACATTTGTATGGTAGCTTGGTAGCTATTGTTGTAAGCAAACTCGATCAGTGGTAACCTTTCATCCCAAACTCCTTTAAAATTAATGGCACAAGCTCGGAGCATATCTTCTAAAATCTGAATGGTCCGTTCAAACTGACCACTGGTCTGAGGGTGAAACACTATGCTAAACTTTAACTTCATCCCATAGCTGTTTGTAGTCCCTGCCAAAACATTGATTCAATACCTGTGCCCAAATCTCGTTACAATATATCCATTATGGGCATGTGTTGGGTCTTCCCACGTACGAGCGTATCGTATCGACTCGATCAAAGGAGTTGACTTAGGCATAAGGCGACGCCAAATTATTAAATTGAACCTCTTATGACATTAAAGTGCATCAAAAGAGTATTAAAAGACGTTCCAGACTCAGCCTATATGAACACCCAAGAGTCATGCAGGTAAGCACCTAAGCTGGCCGACCAAAAAGAGGTCCGGCTTGTGACCAAGGTGGTGCGATCGACCACCAACCGCAAGGTCCAGCTGCACCTCCAGGCGTGAAACTCGATTGGTGACCGAATTTTTGAATGTGGGCCCCAGTGGTTGGATTTAAATCTGGACACTCTTTCTCCTGCATGGAAGGCTTATCATCCATGGTTTATTCATGGTAAGTCATCCTTGATTGATTTGAGAATAGAAGGAGGGAAAGCAAAATCTCCTCCATTCCTTTTCCATACTCCATCTTGTTGGTTTTGACAATTGAAGGGAGATCTCTCTCAATCAGCCTATTTAACCAGAAGACCGAAAGAGAGAGAGAGAGAGAGAGCTTTGATGTGTCTTTGAGAGAAGAAAGAGTGAAAGGAAGAAGGGAAAAAATAAGAGAAGAAGAGAAGAACGAAAGAAGAAGAAGAGGAGATTCTCTTCTCTGATTACTGCTCTAGTAAAAAGAAGAAGAGAGAGAGAGAAAGAGAAGGGAAAGTAGAGGGAATAAGCATGTGCCTCTGAACCATTGCTAGAAAGCTTGGAGAATTGAGGGAGACAAATGTTGTAAGTATTCCCTCAATCTGAATACCTGAATCGTTAATGGGATGAGTAAGTCAATGGCCATGGAATAAAGCACGGATCACAGCTATGATATGAAATGGATTAAAAAGGGATTAAGTAAAGATCTATATTAGTTGTAAGAGACTATATGATCTAACCACCATCCATGGGGGAGCCATGGGCGTGTGCACCATCGTTCGTAGATTTGAATGTTAAATGGTAGTGCACATGGTTTAACTGATGGATAGAATGAATCAATGGATGTTGAAAATCGTAGAAGGACTATTAGGAATCCTGAGTTGACCCTTGGAGACTCGGATCATGGATCTAAGATGGGATCCGAAGGTTTCAAAATCGGATCTGGAGTATTAAACCAGATCTGATTTCTCGGTAACTTGTCGGATCGAAACAATGTCTATAGCTTGTTGTAGAAATTAGTTTGGAGCTTAAACTCCATAATCTGGACAAGAAAAATATGGGAATCACATTGGAAGAGTTTGGAGCTCGTCGGACCACGTTCTGAAGTGTGGTCGATAAGACGAGCCATACGACCCAATCGTCGTGACGTGCGGTCGAACACTAGCAGCACTGTATTTTGATGGCAGATCTGCCAAACTTGGCTGGTGACTCTCTATTAATTAATTTGAATATATTGAGGGATTGCAACCCCAGAATAGTGTCTCTTTGATAGAGAAATCCATTATGCATTATGTACACCTAAGGTAAGTTATGATTTACACCTAGAATCAATCAATTACGGACAATCCTTGCGAGATAAGACCTTAGACCACCCTACAGGAGCTAGGCAACCTTCTGGGGTGCTGGCACTGTCAAACAGGCATGTTTTGACATGCGGTTGATAACACGTGCTGCACGCCTGGTGGGGCAGACGGTGCGGTCGACTACGTACCTCACGTGATTCTGACCTCTTTTGTCGACCATATTTGGTTAGAGGATCTCTGAAATTTTAATAGGTTTGTTTAAAGTCTCTGAAATCGAATGTTTATGAGTGTTATTTATGTTGGTTAACCTAAATACCCATAATTGGTTTAGGTAGCTTGCTGATTTCTATTTTTAAATGTTTAAACCCTTGGACAACAAGTTTGGAACCTTAGGGTGTATGATGCTAGAACCCCTGTGTGATGCTAGAACCCTTGACTTCATTATAAGAAGTCCTTCTTATTATTAAGCCTATTAAAAGGGTGACTTTTGACCAATGACTATGTTGCTTCATGGTGTGAAAGCCACACTATATCTGTCTTGTGTAGATAGCATAGTTATTATGTGCTAGATATGATGTCTATGATTAATAATGAATGAAAGGAATAAAGAACCCCTTGATGCTATGTCATGATAAGTAATCAGTAAATAATAGGCATAAGTTATCAGATAAGCTATTAATGCTATGAGCACCAAAATAATGAACTTAAAGAGAAACCTGATTAATTCCATTGAATAACACATTAACGAATGTTATTGTTTATGATCTTGATCCTTAGCTACGAGGACTTTGGTAGGTAGCTACTTGATCGGTTTTTCGAGGACTTATTCTCTAGTTGACACTAAGGAAACTAAACCTTTGTTTGGTAGAATTAGCTATATGGAATTATGTTCTGTGATGGGTGTGATTGATAACATGCTTTTGATTGATAACATGTCATCCATATGCATTCTTATGTTTGGGATCAGCAGTGCCGGTAAGGATTGGAGGGCGGGTGGAATGGGACACCTACTGTGAGACCTACATGCAAATTTCGGGGATGAAATTTCTTTTAAGGGTGGGGGAGTTGTAAGACCCGCACTCTATGAACCCGATCTAAACCTTGATTTCATGTCGTAGCAGGTCTTCCGATCATCACCGGGCCAGACGGGACGAACGGATGACAATCAGGTACGAAATCGGACCAACTAGACCAACTTAAGTATGAATTTCATTTATACTGGTCGATGGTACCGGTCTATGGTACCGGTCGACCGGTATGGTCTGCGCAGCAGACTACCAAGATCCAAAATTGGATCTCTACGGGTCCCACTTTCCCAATTCCGAATCCTATGACTTTCCTAATCCTAAGAGGCTTCCTAAACCTAATTCCTAGCCTATTTAAACCCCTCTAAGCCTCTTATAATCCCTTCCATTGATCCTCTCAAACCCTAGAGAGGAGAAGGAGATTGGAGAAGGAGAAGGAGCTAGGAAGAAGAAGGAAGTGCCACCATAGCCGTTCGACGACGCTCACTTTACGCCAGTCGACGGTAAGTGTTTAAAGCCTTCCTCTCACATTATGACTCTAGGATGGTTGGGTGTTTGGATCAATACCATGCAAAGCAGGTATTGACCTAAACCCTAATTTGCCGTCGAACCCTAGATTCGAGTTCTAGGATGATTATCATCAAAACTAAACTTGAATGAGTTGGAGATAACTCTAACTTAAAGCTTAGACTTAGAATGGATAGGAAAAACCATGGAAATCCATGGAGAATGATCGACGTCAGTAAAAAAACCAAGCGTATGGTCTTCCGGAGACATACCGGTCGACCATACCGGTTGCAGGTCATGCGACAGGTACTGCGACCAGTATCTCTCGGGGAGTAGCCTATGGGGACCGGCTGACCATATCGGTCACCTGTTTTCCCCACAGAGTTACAACTGGTACCTGCAACCGGTCAGCTCTGTGACTGTATTTTTGGTAACTTCGTTGGTTTTCGACCAACGTAAACCCTAAGAAATTATTCTAATTGAACCCTAATATTATGTAGGACTTTGTGATAGCACATTTGGATCTTGCGACGTAGAGCAAGCTATCGAACGAGCGTCAGGTAAGGGAATCTGACCTAAACCCTAATAAATAAAGGACAGTAAAATGTTGTTAATAATAACCCTGAATATATGATGTGATGGTTGCGCATATTCACATGTCATCTTTTATTTCCAGTTATTATTATTGTTCATGCATATTCCATATGATAGGATGTGATTGTTAGGCATGCGGTTGTTTTCGTTGGTGTGTAGAATGGGAAGGGCCTGGGGCCTGGGATCATTCCTCACACTAGCACCTTTTTGTAGTATTCTATCTTAGCATGCTTGGTGTGGATAGGGCATCAGGGGAAGGTCGTGGTACTGTGGTCTCTGACATGTGGTCGCTGGCCTGGCCATGATGTTGTGGCACTGTGGTCTCTGACATGTGGTCTCTGGCCTGGCCACGATGCTTTAGCTCTATCTCTATGACGTAGGGAGTTATGTTGGGATAGGGTCTACTTGCGTATTGTTTTGTCTTAGTATGCTTGATGCTGGTAGGGAATCAAGGGGAGGTGTGGCATTGTGGTCTCCAGCCCGGCCACCACGCTCTAGTTCTATCTCTATGCCGTAGTGAGTTGTACTAGGATGGAGCCTACAGTGATGACATATAGGATTGGTTAGTTGCGAGCCTAGTTTGCAAGCCCTAGCCAGTAGGGGCTTATGTATTGATATGGGTGGAGTATCAGGGGAGGTAGTGGATGCCTTAGCTCTATCTCTATTCCATGATGGGTGCATGTGGGTCGGTGGTAGTGTGATCTACTGTGCGATGCTACACACTCGTGTATAGAGGTGAGGCGGCCTCTAAACCTTTCTATAGCACATTGCAAACTTAAACCAGACCACAACATAAAATGATTGTTACTCATGCATATAATATTGATACACTGTCTGATTGTCTTACTGAGCTAAGTTGTGAGCTCACCCTTTGTAATACATTGTTTTTAGATGTTGATGCAGGTTACATGGTGGACGGTTATATGAATGCTTCGGCGTATGGAGGTGTTGTTGCTCTGGACGTACAGGCAGGAGAGGACAAGCATGACGCTTCATGCGAGTGCCCTTTCTGCGTGTACCTTTGACTTTATTTTATTAGTTTCAGTTATTTTATTAAAGTGATGTAAAGATATTTTACTACGTTTGGAATTTGGATAATTGGATACTTATTTAGATTTTATCAATAGAATACTCAGTTCATTTATTTAAAGACTTCCGCTGTATTTATTATATGCTGATTGTGGTTATGTGCAATCCTTTGTATGAGTGGACACGATCTTCTTGAGATCCTGGTGTAAACCGTTGGTTCAATGACGGTTCACTCACACCATTCTGGTTGGTTCAGAATTGGGGTGTGACACCTGCTACCTTCCTACAAAAGCGACTGATCCGTATTTGATTCATGATGTTTGGTTAAGTTGATACGGAGAAAGGTGGGTGGAATGGGTTACTTGCACCATTTCTTAATGATGCTATATAACATCCTAGGTGGGAGGATAGATGGGGTCGAAAGCTTGGCGACGTTACGATCCAATAATATGATTGATTATGTGAACATGGTTAGTTGAACATATTTATCCTTATAGCTCTACCCCTAGCCATGAGGGGGTTATATAATGACATGGGTGCAATAAAAAAGTGGTATGATCATAGCTGCGATTCTCCCCATACCCAACATAGTGTGGATGGGTCGACGAGTCGACTAATGGGATTACCATCTCCTCAAGTGGCCGACGGAATATGGGTTTAGGATGAGTTGTGGGCAAGTGGACGGGGTAATACGAGCTTGTTCCATAATGACGTACCCATACTTGGGGGTGATACTGTACGTTGAGTGAGACGGTATCATCTGATGGGAGGAGACCCGTGCAGTCTGGTGACTCCGTATATGGGTTGCCCTGAGCTGGCACTTACAGTTATTTACCAGATCGTAGTTTGTAATTCCATGCATTTTGTATGTTGCATGTCCGATTTCTTTGCTAAGCTTAGTGGTTGAGCTTACCCCGTGTGCACACAATATTTTAGTTAATGTAGGTATAACTATTGGTGACTACTTTGATACTTTGATGTATTATCCATCTAGCGTGGAGGATGTTGATGGTGATACCGATGAAGATGTCCACAGCTCTAGTTGCGAGTGCGACGATTGTGTCTATGGATAGATGTGAACATTCTTTCATAATACTATTAGTGTTTAAATAAACTACTCAATTGGGGACGTGTTGTTCAAATCTTGTGAATAACTCTTAAGCTCTTGGAAACTCTCTTTTACCTAGAATAATATTTGAACATTACATTTCATAAATTGTAGACGTCAGCTACTTTTAAATTGAGATAAGACTTCTGCTGATTTAATTTGGAAATAAATGTATTATTTTCTTTAATCACTCTAAACAGGTTTATTTATTTCCTTGTGTGGGTAGTGTTATGGATTGATATTTGTGTATCCTATGAAATGTGATCCTGGAAGGGGATTTCTAATGCCTTAATAGGATGAGGAGATCCCGTTACATTCCATAGTATCGATACGTCGAGAACGGGGTTTGACATTGAAAGTGAAACGGGGATCTCAATCAGATAGTATGCTCTCAGGTACACCATGGAGTCTGGCAATGTTGTCCACATACAACTTGGCAAGTCACTCCAAGGTATATTGAGGTCGTATAGCAATAAAGCGAGCCATCTTTGTAAGACGATCAATAATCACCCGGATTGTGTCGATGGATCTGGGAGTCAAAGGTAACCCAGTGACGAAGTCCATAGTGATGCAATCCTAGTTCCCTGCTAATTCAGGCAACGGTTGTAGTAAACCTACTGGTTTTTGTCTTTCGGACTTCAATTACTGGAAATTCAGACACTGAAACACATGTCTGGCCATGTCTACTTTCATCCCTCTCCTCCAGTACAATCTCTTTAGATCATGGTACATTTTAGTACTTTTAGGGTGCAATGAATAAGGAGTAGAATGGGCTTCCAACATGATTCTATGTTGAAGGTCTGATTCTTTACTTTTAGGTATACACAATCTGCCTCTGTACTTGAGTACCTTATCCGTTTCTAATGTAAAGTCAGGGTTGGGTTTACCCTTCTCCAAATCCTCTTGCACTGTTCTCAGATATGGGTCTTGTAGAATTACTGCTTTTACTTCATCTGTCAGATCTGGTAGAATCTTCAATGCAGCGTACATAAGTGAAAACTTATGAATCAAACCTTGCTCTATTGGATCATCAAGAGTCTCTATTATGTGCTGTTCCTTGCTCTAATTGGAAGCTGTTGCTATAGAGCACAAGGCGGCGTCTGTACTAGGTCCTCCTTCTGGCTTCAATATTCCTTTTCTGCTCAATCTGTCAGCTACTACGTTAGCCTTGTTTGGGTGATATTGAATATCACAGTCATAATCATTCAGGAGTTCCAACCATCTCCTCTGTCTCATGTTCAACTCCTTCTGAGTAAAGAGATAGGTAAGGCTCTTGTGATCTGACTTGATCTGAAATTTCTAACCGTACAAGTAATGTCTTTAAGTCTTGATTGCATGAATCACCGTCGCTAGCTCTAAGTCATGCGTAGGGTAATTCTTCTCGTGCTCTTTTAATTGCCTTGAAAAATATGCAATCACCTACTCACCTTGCATCAGAACGCATCCCAAACCCAACCCAGAGGCATCTGTATATAGAGTAAATGGCTACCCTGGTATCAGAATGGTCAAAATAAGAGCCGTTAGCAATTTTTCTTTCAGAGTCTGGAAACATTATTCACACTTGTCGGTCTAAATAAACTTTTCTCCCTTATTGGTCAGCTTGGTAAGAGGCACTGCGATCTTGGAGTAGTTCTCCACGAACCGTCTGTAATAACCTATAAGACCCGTATCGAACTAACCGGTCTTACCACATTGTACCAGGTCTACCTATCATGGTCGAGCCAAGTGGAACAAGTACATAAAGATACCACAAGACCAGGTATGAAGTCTAACCCAAAAATAGTCAAATATGAGGGTAGGGTCGCATGCCTAAACAGGTATGATCGACCCCACCTCAAAAGAGTCCAACCCATGACTTTTTAGTCGTGGGGTCACATGACAAGAAAAACGTAGGGTCGACAGATTCTGTTACCGTACATGCGACCCTACGATAGCAGACAGAATCAAAAAATTTGGAAACCCTCCTAATTCAAAGGGGGTCTTTCCTAAACTCATTGGGACTTATTATGGAGCATTTTTCTCTATAAATAGGACGTCCCTTAGCCTCTTTCACTCCTTTAGAACCCTAATTGAAAGTGAGAGAAAGAGAAAGAGAAGGAAGAGAAGAAGAGAAGGAAACTTGAGGAAGAAGACTAAGGAAGAGGAGGAAGTTCAGAGAAACCTCTGAATTAAGGTTTGAACCTAATTCTCTACCTAAATAAGAGAGCCTAGAATAGTTTATGAAGAACATAGGATTAGGAGAAACCCAAATCATCCATCTATGGATAGATTCCAAGAGATTCCATGAAGGAAATCATTATGGACAATGAATGGTGTATAAATTATAGTTTTGAGCCATAAAACAATCATAGAATGGACCATGATAGTAAGCCAAAGGATCCAAACTTGAAGGAATAGACTTTAGAGTGAAAGGTCGACACAGAATACGTGTGGTCGCACGTAGGGTCGAATGATATCCGACCCTACGAACCATATGATCGACCACATGCCTTCGGGAAGTCCCAGGGAGGGTGTGGTCGCACGTAGGGTCGAATGGTATCCGACCCCACCTGCGACCCAACATCCTGGGGTCGCAGGAAACTACTACCCTAGGTGCTACCCTACCTGTGATCCTACAATTTTTGTTAGTCTAAATATATTAGAATTAATTCTAATTAAAATCTGTCGACTTGTTAGGTCTTTCTAGTGATTTAAAAAGTGATTCATAAAGCTTGAACGAGGATCTACGCTCAATCAAAGGTGAGGGAACAAGACCTAAACTAATTGGCTAATAATAAACTATTTTCGTTTATTGAGTCCAATACCATGAATGATTCTATGCTTGTATGATTGTAATGTGCATATCACATGTCATCTACTATTCCTATTATTACTGTTCATGCATATTTAATTTCGTTTATTATGACATGATGATGATGATGATGCTAGGAATAGGCATGTGAATGTATGTGTGTGGTTAGTGTACTTGATGCGTGTGGAGCATCAGGGGGAGGACATGACACTGTGGTTCATCCTGGTCACCAGAATCTAGCTCTATCTCTACTCAAGTCTTGTCCACTAACATCGTCATACCGCCATTACCTTAGCAGAACTATTACGTCGTAGGGCATCAGGGGAGGTGGTCTCGGACCGTGTAGTTTCTGACTCTACTGGGGGGCCTTAGCTCTATCTCTATGGACGTATTGAGGGATGCTGGGGTGAGGCCTTGGATACATTGTTTGACATTAGGATTGGTTAGTTATGAGCCCAGTTTGCAAGCCCTCGCCAACAAGAGCTTATGTGTTAGTACGGGTAGAGCATCAGGGGAAGTGTGATGCGGTGCGGTCCCTAAGCACTTTAGCTCTATCTCTATTCCATGGTGGGTGCATGTAGGGGCGGCAATGGTGTTTGATCCATTGGGCGGTTCCATACATTCGTGTATAGAGGTGCGGCGGCCTCCTATCCTTTCTATTGCACATTGCAAACTTATGAACCAGACCAAAGATATGAATTGAATGCATGCATATGTTTGTTGCATTGTTTTGTTTGCTCATTGAGCCGTGATGTGTTCTCACCCTTTTCAAATTCGAATATTTTTAGTTAATGATGCAGGTACAATAGTGGAAGATTATATGAATGCTCCAACAGACGGGCACGCGGCGACAATGGAGGCAGAAGTGATGATGGAGTCGCATGATTCATCATGCGAGTGCAACTCTTGTGTTTTTGATTAGATTTTGATTAAGTTATACAGACAATGTAATTGATTTAATTATTTTAATTTATGTCTTAGTCATTTTGGGAGATTATTGGATAATTTATTTACTTTATTATAGATAGACACTCAGTTCATTTAATATTAAAAACTTCCGCTATCGTGTATTTATTCTGATTGTTGGTTATCGATGTATATGATTTAAGCAAATGGACACAACCTATTCGAGATCCTGGTTGAACCGTTGGTTTATTAGCGGTTCATCACACCATTCTGAATAGTATGAAATTGGGGTGTGACAACTTGGTATCAGAGCTCTCAGGCCCTGTCTATTAAACCAGTATACTTCCACAAAAGTTTGTGAACTGAGTTAGGACAAAATTTACAAAAAAAATTACAATAATAACACACGATAAGCACCTGTGTTGTTTGAGACAAAATTAAGAAAGAGAATAATGCATATATAAAAGGAGAAACAAGTTTCATATACACTCGAATAAAAAAAACAAAGTATATATATATATATATATAAATATCCAAATCAGAGTACGGTCCACAATCTGGACAGTTACTCTGTAGTACAAGGAAAAATAAAAGAAAAGGTACATCATGGAGGTGCTAGAGGAGGAGGTGCCTCGCGATCTCTATCGTAGTCCTCAGCATACACTCTAGTCAACCAGGCTACCTGAGCCTGGGTCGTCTGGAGACTAGCTGTGAACTCGACCATTCACTGATCGGACGCACACTAAGCCTCTCTAATCTCACGCAGTAATCCCATCATATCATCAGATGGTGGGTGTGAAGGACCAGCAGTGTGTGAAGGAGCCCGAAATGGACCAGCTCCAGTAGAATGTAGAGGTGATGGAGGAGGTATGGCGTCTACATCCATGAACATACGATCCTCATCCTCAGCATCACCCCCGTGAACCCCTACTCCGGCTACTGCTGCTACTGTCGCCTCAGCGTCTGCAACCTCTACTCGAGTACGAGGACACACCAGAGCGTTCCTCTCATCGTCACTGACCTGAGCACCCGCATACCCATCCTACAGATGGCCTCCCAGTCAAGGTCCGATGAGAAGGTTTTCTCCTGAATCCTCTCATCCAATAAATCAACATGTAGGCGTGTGAGCAGTATAGTGATCAGATGTCCGTAGGGCAGGTTGCCTAACTGACTAGGCAGCGTAGCACGGATCATCGTTTGGATGATAATATAAGGAAGGCAGACAGGCTGCCTAGTGCAAATGCAGTAGAGGACATACTGAGTCAACTGAGAAATCCTATCATAGTGTCCACTCTGGGGAATCAGGTTGTGCTGGATGATCTTGCAGTACACCCGAGGCTCTGGTCGTAGGTTGATCGCTTTCATCTCCCAGCGATCATCTCTAAGGAGTTGACTATCAATCTCAGCACACATTGCCAAGGATAGGAACTGGTGTTCCTTAGGAGCACAGTACACCAAAGGGCCATCATTTGATATGCCCAAAAGATCAGCCAACTACTGACAGTTAAATGAAACCTCCACCCCTTTTACGTAGCTAGTGATCCTGAGTTCCCTATCCCTCTCTATGTCATTGCGATCCCTCACTACCTGAAGACTGCAATAGAACTGCTTCACCAAAGCAGGACAAGTACAAGCCTCATAGGTGATCATAGGAAGCCAGCCCATGTCACCAAAAGCACCCTCCACGTTAAACAAGGCTAGACTAGCTAAGTTTACAGAGCGACCCCCCTCTACTTTCTTATGCTCATAGGGAGCATACCGAGCTTCTGCCTTGTTGGAGCGGAAACAAACGGGGTCATGAGCCCTAGGAACCTTGGTACGAGCCATATTATCTTCCAAGACACAGAAAAACAAATAATAGATTAGAAATGGTGATAAACTCAAAAATTTTGGCATTATAACGACATGATTTGGCCAAAAGCCTCACTTTTCACCTAAACAACTGGGCAGGAGCACTTAGATAGGTTCCAAACCATCCTGCAAAGCTCATACAGTTGGAAATTTAATCTAGGAAGATCGAATTTGAAGAAATTCCAATAAATTGGAAAAATCTCAAAAATTAGGTCAAAAATGGAAAATTTTAAGTTTCTCGATAACCAACCGATGAAACTCAAATATTTTTGAGGGCTTTCGTCCATTGGGTGACCAATAGCAAAAGCCCCCAATAAAAATTAAATCTTTACGGTCAGAAAAATTTTAATTTGAACAAAATGATGTAATGGGAGAAAAACCTAGTTTAGAAAGCTTAAAAATGGGAAATAGTAGAGAGCATACTTGGAGGGAAGGAGTGGAAGTCGTGAACGGAAGAAATGATCACCAAACCCTAGGGGTCGATATTGTAGCAACTCAGGGGAAGCGAGTTGAGTTGGAAGAAAAGAGGAAGAATAGGAAATGAATCCAAAATTAGGTTTAAAAACCTGATTTTGGATCGTAGGGTCGCAGAATTCGACAAAATGTGCGACCCTACGACCGACCCTACCATCGACCCTAGGCTCTCGGTGATCTGACAGACACCATGGGTTGGACCTAGGGTCGGACATATACCGACCCTACGATCGACCCTAGGCTCTCGGTGAGCTGACAGTGTTCTTAAGGTCGCATACCCTAGGGTCGCATGAGGAACGACCCAACCATCGACCCTACGATGGAAAATACAGTATTTTTACTAAATGACTTGAAAAATTGGGAATTTATATTGATTAGTGGGATTTTGACTTGGGAACAACTTATATTGATTGCCTCATATGTTCTATGACTGTTTTTCAGACACTACCACCACCTGGACAGGAAATGGCTGGGCAAAGAGTGACCAGACGAGGCCATAACCCAATTCCACCACCACCACCTGTGGAGGAAGACAACCATGTAAATCCTAATGTACAAGAGAATCTGAATATGGCACCGCCAGTGGCTAGTGGCCAGGCAAATCCTACAAACTTGCCAGCCCCACCTACAGATCTGGCTACAGCGGTAATGAACCTGGCACAACTGCTGTAGCAAATACAGCAGGTGCAAGCCAATATGCAAGCTGCTATAGAAATGGTTTTTTTAGCTGCACATAAGGCACCTATGCCAGCAGGACAAGCTAGCACAGTGCCAGGGGGAAGCAACACGGTACCCCATGCACCTCAAACACCAGTTATGCAGGCTCAAGTGCAGAATCCTGAGGTAGCTCAAGGTAGTTACCAGTACCAACCACCTATGTATGGGGCCTATGCTCAGTATCAGCTGGACCACTCCTGACTGATCGAGCATTTTCTGAAGATGAAGCCTAAAGAATATAATGGTAAACCATCTGATCCATTCTGGCCAGCACATTGGATTGACGAAATGGAGAGGAATTTTATGATGATGACAGTGAATGAGGAGGATAAAGTACTGTGTTCAACATTCATGCTAAAAGGTGATGCACACCACTGGTGGAAGTCCACACGGACTTATCTGTTAACCAAGCACTCCCAATTGACCTGGGCTATCTATAAAGAGGCGTTCTTTGAGAAGTACTTCCCCAGAAGTTTCAGAGATTCTTTGGAGAGAGAATTCCTGAGTCTATATCAGGTCCAGATGACTGTGGATGCATACCAACAACGTTATGAAGAGCTGTTTTTCTTTGCACCTGTCAGCATGCAAGAGGAAAATACTAAGACCCGAAGGTTCGTCATGGGACTTAGGGGAAGCATTCGCGAGCATGTTCTGGGACTGGAGAAGAAAGTCTACAATGAAGCAGTACAGATTGCTCGAGTGATAGAGTCGAGCCAAAAGAGAGCTATTTTTTTCAGAATAGAGGTATCAAGAGGCCAAATGGGAGTTCTTATAATGGAGGGAACACAAGGACATTCAAACCCTTTCGTACTCAAGGCTTTAATGCTACAGCCAAGACTACTCCAGCAGCTCAACCACAACAAAAGCAAAATAACGAAGGAGTAAAATGCTTTAACTGCAACCAAGTAGGACATTATTCAAGGGAATGTCCTAAACCTAGAAAGCAGCTACAGCAAGGAAAGGTCTTTACATCTGAGGATGCGGTCGCATCTCCTGATGTGGTCATAGGTATGACCTGAACATTTCATTTTATGTTACATTGTGTGAGCATGTAGACTAAATTAAAACAAATCACAGGTTTCGTACTTATTAATGACATACTCGCTAGAGTACTCTTTGATTCTGGAGCTACTCATTCTTTTATATCTGTGTCAGTTGGAAAGAAGCTGAATCTACCCCTCAAATCTTTAGACTACAAACTGCTTGTACGATCACCTATGGGATTAGAAGTGGAATTAGAAAAAGGTTATGGGCCATATCCAGTTCTTATTGGCGAGAAGATTTTGGATGCAACCTTAATTCAACTCGAGATGGCAGACTTTGACGTTATCTTGGGAATGGAATGGTTAGCTCGGCATTCTGCAAACCTATTATGTGTAGAAAAGAAGCTGACATTTAAAGACAAGGAAGGAGTAGAGTTTAGTATTGCAGGAATCAAACTTTCCTGTAAAGAAAAACTCATCCTCTCTACATTAAAGGCTAGAAAATGCCTCGAGAAAGGAGGAGTTGGGTATCTAGTATCTGTGGTCGACCTCACCAAGGAAGCACCACGAATGGAGGATATTGATGTTGTGCGTGACTTTTCAGATGTATTTCTTGAGGAACTATCAGGACTACCACCCGATTGAGCTACAGAGTTCGTTATAGATCAGATATTTGGAGCCGTGCCAGTATCTAAAGCACCCTATCGAATGGCTCCTACTGAACTGAAGGAACTAAAGGTACAGTTACAGGAATTACTGAACAAGGGTTATATCAGACCTAGCATATCACCATGGGGAGCGCCAGTATTGTTTGTAAAGAAGAAGGACGGTTGTGTTCGACTGTGTATAGACTATCGAGAATTGAATAAGCTAACAATCAAGAATCGGTACCCATTGCCTCGGATCGATGACTTATTCGATCAGTTGCAAGGTGCCAAGGTGTTCTCCAAGATCGATCTTCGGTCAGGATACCATCAGTTGAAGATTAAGGATGGTGATATTCCAAAGACAACATTCAGAACAAGATATGGACATTATGGATTTTTAGTCATGTCTTTTGGATTGACTAACGCACCCGTAACTTTTATGGAACTCATTAATCGGGTAGTCCATGATATGTTGGATACGTCGGTTATTGTGTTTATTGATGATATATTGGTCTACTCCAAGGACAAGGAAACTTATGTCATGAATCTAAGAGCCGCTCTAAAGCGATTAAGGAAAGAGAAGCTTTACGCTAAATTTACAAAGTTTGAGTTTTGACTAAATGAGGTCACTTTCTTAGGCCATGTTGTATCCGCTGAAGGAATTAAAGTGGATCCCAGCAAGATTGAAGCCATTGTGAAGTGGGAAGCACCGAAGAGCGTTGCAGAAATTAGAAGTTTCCTAGGTCTAGCTGGGTATTATCGACGATTCATTGAAGAATATTCCAGAATTGCCGTACCTCTCACCAGTTTGACTAAGAAAGGAGAAAAATTTGTTTGGACTGATAAATGTGAGAAAAGTTTCCAAACATTGAAGGCTAGATTGATATTTGCTCCGATCTTGACTATTCCTATTCCAGGACAGCCATTTACCTTGTACATCGATGCATCTGGATTGGGTTTAGGATGTGTACTTATGCAAGGAGAACAAGTAGTTGCGTATGCTTCAAGACAACTGAAAACACATGAGAAGAATTACCCTACTCATGACTTAGAATTAGCAGCAGTAGTACATGCTGTCAAGATATGGAGACATTATTTGTATGGAGAGAAATTTTAGATTAAATAAGATCATAAGAGTCTCACTTATCTTTTTAATCAGAAGGAGTTGAACATGAGACAAAGAAGATGGCTGGAATTATTGAAGAATTATGATTGCGATATCCAGTATCATATAGGAAAGTCTAATGTAGTTGCTGATGCGCTAAGCAGAAAAGCAATGATAACATCTCAAGGAGAGGTTAACACGGCTACAACAGTATATATTACGGGAAAAGTATTCAATTATGGTAATGAGCAGTTCGTGATAGATGCACCGGGTGGATCAACCAACCAAGGGTTTATTCATCGATTTTCAAATATGTTTGCAACATTATAGATAGTACCTGATATAATTGATGAAGTGAAAGCCGCTATTAAATCAGACCCTTATCTGGGAACGGTACAAGAAGACATCGAAAAAGGTAGGACTATTTTGGTGTTCACCTTGGACGATAAAAAGGTACTGAAGTACAAAAGAAGAGTATGTGTTCCTGAAACAGAAAATTTAGACATTAGACACCGACTAATGAAGGAAGCTTACACTACCTCCTATTTAGTACATCCTGGAAGTACAAAGATGTATCATGATTTGAAGAAATTATATTGATGGAGAGGAATGAAAGCAGATTTAGCTAAATTCGTGTCTCAATGCCTAAATTGTCAGAGGGTAAAGGCTGAACGGAAAAGACCTGCAGGACTATTGCAGCCGCTGCCAGAACCAGCGTGGAAGTGGGACTGCATCACTATGGACTTTGTCAATGGGTTACCATTGACTCCTCGAGTAGTTGACACGGTCTGGGTAATTGTAGATCGTCTGACTAAGACAACTCGCTTTATTGCTATACGACCACAGTATACCCTGGAGAGGTTAGCCAAGCTATATGTGGATAACATTGTCAGATTACGTGGTGTACCTGAAAGCATTGTGTCCGATAGAGACCCACGCTTTACTTCAAAGTTTTGGAAAGGATTGCAAAAGGCTATGGGTACGACGTTGAAGTTCAGTACTGCATTCCATCCTTAGACAGACGAACAGTCGGAGCGTACCATTCAGATTTTAGAAGACATGCTTCGAGCCTGTGTAATTGATTTTAAAGGATCATGGGATGAGAAACTACCGTTGATCGAGTTCGCCTATAACAACAGCTATCAGGCTATTATACAGATGTCACCCTATGAAGCACTGTCTGGTAGGAAGTGTCGAACTCCTTTGTTTTGGAATGAAGTTGGTGAACGGAGTATTGTTGGACCAGAATTTGTTGAAGAGATTTGTCGAGTAGTCGACATTATCGAGGAAAGAGTTAGAACAGCTCAGAATCGTCAGAAACAATATGCAGATAATCGACGTCGAGACCTTGAATTTGTCATAGGTGATAAGGTATTCATGATAGTATCACCTATGGGGAGTATAAAATAATTCGGACAGAAAGGGAAGCTAAGTCTGAGATATGTCGGGCCATATGAGATTCTAGCTAAACGTGAAAAAGTGGCTTATCAGTTAGCGCTACCACCATCTATGTCAAGTGTGCATGATGTATTTCATATCTCATTGCTGAAGAAGTACGTTAGAGACCCAACACACGTTTTGACAGTGGATCCACCAGATCTAGTCGGTGATTTGACATTCAAAGTTGCACCAACTGATATCACCAGTCGAAAGGTTCAACGACTACGCAACCGTGACATATACTATGTTAAGGTCATCTAGAGGAGCCGAGATATAAATGAAATCACATGGGAAGAAGAGAATGCTATGTGAAAGCAATATCCTCTCCTTTTTTACTCGAAAGGTATGTACAAATTTTGAGGATGAAATTTTAATAAGAGGGGGGAGTTGTAAGACCCGTATCGAACTAACCGGTCTTACCACCTTGTACCAGGTCTACCTATCATGGTCGAGCCAAGTGGACCAAGTACGTAAAGAAACCACAAGACCAGGTATGAAGTCTAACCCAAAAGCAATCAAATATGAGGGTAGTGGTCGCATGCCTAAATAGGTATGATCGACCCCACCTCAAAAGAGTCCAACCCATGACTTTTTAGTCGTGGGGTCGAATGACTAGAAAAACGTAGGGTCGACGGATTCCGCGACCCTACGATAGCAGATAGAATCTGGAAATTAGGAAACCTTCCTAATTCAAAGGGGGTCTTTCCTAAACTCATTGGGACTTATTATGGAGGGTTTTTCTCTATAAATAGGACATCCCTTAGACTCTTTCACTCCTTAGAACCCTAATTGAAAGTGAGAGAAAGAAAAAGAGAAGGAAGAGAAGAAGAGAAGGAAACTTGAGGAAGAAGACTTAAGGAAGAGGAGGAAGTTCAGAGAAACCTCTGAATTAAGGTATGAACCTAATTCTCTACCTGAATAAGAGAGCCTAGAATAGTTCATGAAGAACATAGGATTAGGAGAAACCCAAATCATTCATCCATGGATAGATTCCAAGAGATTCTATGGAGGAAATCATTATGGACAATGAATGGTGTATAAATTGTAGTTTTGAGTCATAGAACAATCATAGAATGATCCAAACATGAAGGAATGGACTGTAGAGTGAAAGGTCGACACAAAATATGTGTGGTCGCACGTAGGGTGGAATGATATCCGACCCTACGAGACCATATGATCGACCACATGTCCACGGGAAGTCCCAGGGAGGGTGTGGTCGCACGTAGGGTCGAATGGTATCTGACCCCACCTGCGACCCTACACCCTGGGGTCGCAGGAAACTGCTACCCTAGGTGCTACCCTACCTGCGACCCTACAATTTCTGTTAGTCTAAATATATTGGAATTAATTCTAATTAAAATCTATCGACTTGTTAGGTCTTTCTAGTGATTTAAAAAGTGATTCATAAAGCTTGAACGAGGATTTACGCTCAATCAAAGGTGAGGGAAAAAGACCTAAACTAATTGACTAATAATAAACTATTTTCATTTATTGTGTCCAATACCATGAATGATTCTATGCTTGTATGATTGTAATGTGCATATCACATGTCATCCACTATTCCTGTTATTACTGTTCATGTATATTTAATTTCGTTTATTATAACATGTTGATGATGATGCTAGGAATAGGCATGTGAATGTATGTATGTGGTTAGTGTACTTGATGCGTGTGGAGCATTAGGGAGAGGACGTGACACTGTGGTTCATCCTAGTCACCAGACTCTAGCTCTATCTCTACTCAAGTCTTGTCCACTAACATCGTCGTATCGCCATTACCTTAGCAGAACTATTACGTCGTAGGGCATCAGGGGAGGTGGTCTCGGACCGTGTAGTTTCTTACTCTGTCGGGGGGCCTTAGCTCTATCTCTATGGACGTATTGAGGGATGCTGGGGTGAGGCCTTGGATACACTGTTTGACATTAGGATTGGTTAGTTGCGAGCCCAGTTTGCAAGCCCTCGCCAACAGGGGCTTACGTATTGGTATGGGTAGAGCATCAGGGGAATTGTGATGCGGTGTGGTCCTAAGCACTTTAGCTATATCTCTATTCCATGGTGGGTGCATGTGGGGGCGGCAATGGTGTTTAATCCATTGGGTGGTTCCACACATTCGTGTATAGAGGTGCGGCGGCCACCTATCCTTTCTATTGCACATTGCAAACTTATGAACTAGACCAAAGATATGAATTGAATGCATGCATATGTTTGTTGCATTGTTTTGTTTGCTCATTGAGCCATGATGTGTGCTCACCCTTTTCGAATTCGAATATTTTTAGTTGATGATGCAGGTACAACAGTGGAAGATTATATGAATGCTCCAACATACGGGCATGCGGTGGCAATGGAGGCAGAAGTGATGATGGAGTCGCATGATTCATCATGCGAGTGCAACTCTTGGGTTTTTTTATTAGATTTTGTTTAAGTTATACAGACAATGTAATTGATTTAATTATTTTAATTTATGTCTTAGTCCTTTTGGGAGATAATTGGATAATTTATTTACTTTATTACTGATAGACTCTCAGGTCATTTAATATTAAAGACTTTCGCTATCGTGTATTTATTCTGATTGTTGGTTGTGGAAGTGTATGGTTTAAGCAAATGGACACAGCCTATTCGAGATCCTGGTTGAACCATTGGTTTATTAGCGGTTCATCACACCATTTTGAATAGTGCAAAATTGGGGTGTGACGTAACCAGCTAAACCCAAGAAACTTCTAATCTCTACAATGGGCGCTTCCCACCCTACAATTGCTTCTATCTTACTGGGGTCCACCTTTATCCCTTCTGATGATACCATGTGACCCAAGAAAATCACCTCATTCAACCAGAACTTGCACTTCTTGAATTTGGCATAAAGTTTCTCCCTTCTCAGTCGTTGTAAGGTTGCTTTAAGATCCGTCGTATGAGTCTCTTCGTCTTTGGAATAGACCAGAATATTATCTATGAAAATTATGACTGACGTATCCAACATGTCATGGGACACTCGATTCATGAGCTCCATAAAATATGTAGGTGCATTGGTTAGACCAAAAGACATAATCAGGAACTCATAGTGCCATACCTGGTTCTGAAAGCTGTCTTTGGAATGTCGCTTTCTTTGATCTCCAGTTGATGGTAACCTAACGATAGATTGATCTTGGAGAACACCTTTGCACCTTGCAACTGGTGTAATAGGTCATCGATCCGAGGCGATGAATATTGGTTCTTGATAGTTAGCTTATTCAACTCTCGGTAGTCTATATACAGTCGAACACTACCGTCCTTCTTCTTCATGAAAAGTACTGATGCTCCCCATGGCGATATGCTTGGATGTATGAAATCCTTGTCCAATAGCTCCCATAGTTGAGTCTTCAATTCCTTCAGTTCTGTAGGAGCCATTCGATAAGGTGCTTTAGGTACTGGTGCTGACTCTCGCAGAAGGTCGATCACGAACTCAGTGGCTCAATTAGGTGGCAACCTAGGTAAATCTTCTGACAATACATCTAGGAACTCTTTCACCACTTTGATGTCTACCATCTGTGGTGCTTCTTTGGTAACATCCACCATGGACACGAGATAGTCTATTCCACCCTTTTTGAGATACCTCTTCACCTTGAGTGTAGACTGTATGAGCTTCCATTTCCCAGGCAATTTTCTCCCAGTGAAACCAAATTCCATGTCATCCTTGCCTTTGAATGACAACTTCTTTTTGGCACAAAGTATCTTTGCTTAATTTAATGTTAAGCTAACTAGTCCATCCCTAAGATGACATCAAAGTCTGCCATCTCGAGTCAGACTAGGTTTGCATCCAAATCCCGTCATCGATGAGAACTGTGCATGGTCTGTAACATTCATCCAATACCACCTCTAGTCCCAAAGGAGATCGTACTAATAGTTTATGGTCCAAAGGTTTGACGGGTAAATCCAATCTCTTTCCAAATGAGATGGAAGAATGGGTAGCCCCAGAGTCGAAGAGAATTCTGGCGGATACACCAGCTATGGTTACAGTACCTGTAGTTTTACCTAGGTTGAGTGTACATGCTCACATAAGAGTACTATAAAATAAGGGTCAGGTCATACCTGTGACCACGTCAAGTGATGCAGTGGCGTCTTGAGAAGTTACGGCATATACCTTTTCCTACTGGAATTGTTTCTTAGGCTGAGGGCATATCTTCGCATAATGCCCCATCTGGTCACAGTTGAAGTACTTGATATTTTCAGCTTGGCTACCTTGTTGTGGTGCAGTAGTTCGGGTAGTCTTGGCTTGTCCAGCTGTGTTCTATGGCCTGAATGGCCTAAAAGTCTTTGAGTTCCCTCCATTAGATGTGTCACCATTAGGCCTCTTCAGTCTCCGATTCTAAGCAAAGAAACTTTCTTTCTGGTTGGACTCCAGAACTGGGGAAACTGTACAGCCTCATTATAGATCTTCTTTTCCAAACCCAGCACATGCTCTAGAATGCTTCCCTGTAGTCCCATAGTGAACGATTGGGTCTTAGTGTCTTCCTCTTGCATGTTGGTAGGAGAGAAGAAAAATAGCTCCTTATAACGCTGTTGGTAAGCATCGATTGACATTTGTCCTTGCTGCAGATTTTGGAACTCCTTTTCCATCTAATCTCTGAAGCTTCTGGGAAAATATTTCTCGAAGAAAACTTCTTTGAAAATAGCCCAAGTCATGGGTGTGCTTGGTCAATAGGTAAGTGCGAGTAGACCTTCACCAGTGGTTTGCACCTTCTCTCAGCATGAAAGTTGCATACAATACCTTATCCTCTTCTGCGATGGTCATCATCAAGAATTTCTTTTCCATCTCGTCAATCCACTGTGCTAGCCACAATGGGTTTGATCCTTTTCCTGGAAATGTTTGGGGCTTCAACTTCATGAATTGTTCCATGAGTCTAGAGTGATCACATTGCCCATATGCTCCATACACGCCTTGATACACACCTTGATATGCACCTGGGTTCTACACTGGGGTGTTTGTTGCTAGTGTCTACTGTGCTGCGGGCACAGTGTTACTATCGACATGTACCGTACTGGTCTAACCTAGAGATGTTGGTATGGCATTGGTAGTTTGTGGATTGATTCCCATTGATGTTTGCATGGCAAATAACATTTGTTGTTGTTCTTGCATCTGTCGGGTTAAATTAATCACAACCGTGGCCAAATCATTTGGTGGTCCAGGTAGGTTATTCTGAGTGGACTGGTTGTTCACCCCTTGAGTCGCTTCATTCTGATTCTCGTTGTTCATTGCCTGGTCAACTGGGTTCTCATTCACGTTTCTTGCTCTAGGTAGAGGTGGTGGTAGAGTTGGGTTAAGTCCCCTTTGGTTTCCTCTACGACCAACCATTTCAGACTAACAACTGTTAGAGAGTCTATGGAAACAACAAGTGAGAGAATCATACAATATACTATAACTTATAGGGTTAGTCCCACATGGTGCATATAATCCCAACAAAACAAAGCAACATAGCATATATATGGCAAGAATGTTGTCTAATCGATCTTGACTAGTTGCTAGGGAATCTAATTTTTACCTACCAGTCAACCTACTAGACACATTCAGACAATTTTAAATTTTTGTCCAGTTGGTTATCCAGTCTGGTCATTTGATCGACTAGTCATCGATCTGGACAACTCTGAGATGGTTCCCGAGAATATCTGGTCGATTGATCGATCGATTTTATAAGTCAAATCATCCGATCGGACAACCAAAATTTACTTTTTAACACGCGATTTTGAGTTCATTTCTCACTTTTTCCCTTTGGCTTTCTCTGAGTCTGTGATCCCACTCGCCACCGGTGAGTTTCTACAGTCTTTCCGGACATTGGGCAACTCTCTTCTTCAGGTCAAAGTGTTCATCATCAATTTCCAAGGTATGCCCTTTACTGTATCTGCACTAAGCAAGAGGTATGCTTGCCTTACATTTTGATTCGAACCATGCATTGAGCGACGATGCCCATCTAAAGGGAAACCTGCCTTATGGCTGCATGATTACCACCATCCTTGATTGGCTTGGAGTAGACATGGAGGGTGAGAGGATGTATGAGAAAATAGTCATGGTAGATTTGGATTGGGACGCCATCACCAAGATGGGCTTGCATAAAGCCGTCATTAGTGACAAAAAGTTGGAGGCGATTGCCACACCACTGCGTAGGGCAGCAGCGGCAGTAGCAGCAGCAGCTGAGGGTGGTGGAGGGGACCACATGCATATGGATGTAGATGATCTCCCCCCTCTTACGCCTCAGCATACCTCCAGGGCCGGTCCGTGACAACTCTCTTCTACAACTTGACCTTCTTAGTCGTTGTCTAAGAAGATTCTGACCCATCTCCTAGCCATTCGAGAGGACCAGCAGACTTGCTTGAGGCCCAACTGGTGATGGATCAATGAGTAGCGAACCTTGCTGAGAGCCTCCATACTACTTAGGAGCAGGTGGATTGGCTCTGGAGGACATATGAGGAGGATTATGGGAGAGATCGGGCCACATCACCTCCCCCACCAGCCCAGGGATATATTTCTTTTTCTTCCTATTGGTACTTGACATTTTACTTTTGGTTATACTTTTAGGGTAACTGTCCGGCTTGTGAACTATACCCTACTTTCAAGTCTAGACACATTTATTTAGTTTATATAGAGTTCTTCATTTTCATAGCATGCATTATGATCTTACATAAGTTTTTGTTTCAACCAACACATGTGCTTATGATTTGTTTATATTACAACTTTTAAATTTATCCTAGCTTAGTTTACAAACTCATGTGAATGCATTCAGGTTTGATTAGCAGAGCCCAAGCACTCTGATACCAAGTTATCACACCCCAATTTTGGTCAAACTAGAAGTGTGAATGAACCGTTATAGAACCAATGGCTTAAGCCAGGATTACATAGGATCCTGCCAACAACTAAACCATACATTCCACATAATCAGAGATAATATTAAATAGTAGAATTTATATTAATAATAAATTAAGAGTCTATAGTGATAAATAATAAATAACCAGTTATCCAATATTGACCACAACGTAGTTTAAATAACTATTACAAGTCTCACAAATCCAAATACGAGATAAAACTAAGTACAGACACAATAAAGGCATTCGTACGACGAATCATGTTCACTCTCCACCACCTACACGTCCATAGCTGCCATGTGACCTAGGATGGCGCATTGATGAAATCCTCAAAGGTAGTACCTGCATCATTAGAAACTAAAAAGGAAATAGTACCATGGGATGAGCTCAGAACTTAGCTCAGTGAGAAACAAAACAATACAGTAAGCATATACATGATGTTACATTTAACTCTTTGGTCTGGTTTAAGTTTATAATGTGCTATGGTAAGGATAGGAGGCCACCACACCTCCATACACGAGAGTGTGAGCACACCCAACGATCAGACACCTACCAAAATCATCGTCACCCTATAACACTCACTACATGATAGAGATAGAGCTAGAGCCTAACGGATCACATATCGCCAACACCCTATGATACTCTACCCCATACCAGTACGTATGCCCTTACTGGCGAGGGTTTGCAAAATAGGTTTGTCAGTAACCAATCCTAGATGTCATCAAAGTATATTTAAGGCCTTACCCTAGCATCCTTCAAGACATACACAGAGATAGAGCTAGAGTCTACTGGTAAGGCCTAAACCCACACCATTAAACTCCCCTTGATACCCTGCTACTTACTAAGCACGCTAAGGTAACCGTGATACGATAATATTAGTGTGGTAAATGATTTGATGCTACAACCTCTTCCTATTTAACATATTAACCACACACATACACTTGCCTATCCTCATCATCATTAGCATAAAGGAATAATAAATATGCATGAACAGTATATAACAATGATTGGATGACATGTTATATGCACAAACAACAGAGCATAACATCAAGCAATAACACATAAATATAATAGGGTAGTTTGTTATTAACCAATTAGTTAGGTCTTGTTCCTCTGAATGATGTTGAATCTCTATACGATCTTGGATATAGCTCAATTTGATTAAAATTCCTAGAAGAATCAATTGGTATAAGTTAGGGTTTCGTTCCGTCAGTTTACAGTGATCAGACTCACTGTTCGGTTTGGTAAATAGCCCTTCTAAACATTATTCGATCACGCATCCGGTCTTGCATTACTCGATTGGTCATCAATCCAGACAAAGCTTGAGACACTTCCCCAGAGTGTTTGGTCGCTTCTCCGGTCTCACCATACGTGGAACCAGTCAACAGGACCAGACAACCTTCAGGCTGTCTTTTTCCAGAGTCGATTCTTTGCTCTTAATGGGATCCATCCTAAAGCCATTCTATGGTCATTAGTCAATAGGGTTTAGCCCTTCAAAGTAACCCTAATTACTACAGTTTATTATAGTCCTATACGGGAGATCCTATAACACAATCATGGTGTTGGGTTGGATCTACCAACACTGTGATTGTAAATTCCAAACCCTAGCACAACCTAACCTTCTATAGAGGCAAAAGGACTTACCGTTGGTTCCTCAACACTCTGGGTTGGTAACCGATGGCAACTCTTCTCTACAGAGCTTCTTCTCCTTTCTCCAAAGCTTTCTCCTTCTCCAAGCCTTCTTCTCCACTCTCCTTCTCAATTCTAGGGTTTTTGAATGATCAAAATAGTGGGAATAGATGGAGAAATATCACTTATATAGAGGATAAACTCCCATTGGGAGTGGAATTTCAATTAGGAAGGAGTTTTACCCAAACTTAAAAACTTTCCTAAACTTGGAGTGGGTTTCTGGGCTTGACCAGTTGACTGTCCTATTACCCAATACATAGACTAGACAACCTACGAAGGTTTAGTTTTCATACCTGGATTTGTGGTTCCATCATCTGGTTGGTTTGCTCGACTCGATTATGATGGGAAGACCTGCCACGATACGATTAGACTGGGTTAGTGGAGTGCAGGTCTTATAGTTACTAAACCCTATAAATCCAAACATAAGATAACCACAAAATCAGAGATATAAATACACATCGAAAGTGTTAAATTAACAAATTGAGTCTATTTGTTATAATATAAAATAATAAATGTTTAACTCATGTCATCCATAACATAAAAACATATAAACCCAAAGTCAATACTTAATAAAATTATTCACCTAAACATCAATCTAAGAACAAAGGTTCATAACTAGAAATAAATAAATAAAGAGAAAGGATGTATGCGTCTACTCGAAGATACATATATCACATTCGCATGTGCCCCTGTAAATTCCTCCTCGACAACCTTTACGTCAAGTCCAGCTAGGGTAGACACCACCAGTGACTCTACATAATCAAATATTATAATCCCTACATCAACATCTAAAAGAGAAAACACTTGTGGGGTGAGCTCTCTAACTTGAGCTCAGTGGGAAACAGAATAAGCAAGCAGGCAATAATGCATGACGTATTCAGGGTCTGATAATGATTAACAAAGCACTAAAGTAGTGAACCACCACACCAGATAGGGTAAAAACTCCCATATGGGAGGAGGAGGCAGATACTCACCCGGTCATACCGCTGTATCTATACTTTCCAATAAGTAGATTCTCTGGGGATAGGGCTAGATAAAGCCGGTGCCTCCTCGCGCCCACCTCAAGGTCCCCTCCTCCTCGAGCCTAAACTAGTACCTAACCCCTACTAGCTAGGGTTTGAAAGGGATTTGACTCTAACCAGTCCTAATGTCACACCCATTTTTGGTTCTCTGGAAAGTGTGATTGCGCCACCCTTTAGCGACTTAGTTTAACCCCAAAATCACCATCTACAAACTACAACCATGCTCAGCCTACATCAAATTGTAAATATCCATTACATGAAGTTAACCATAATCAGAATAAATACTGGAGTAGCGAAAGTCTAATCAATACCAATTTGAGGTCTAATATTTTATAGATAAATAACCAAGTTTAACTTCAAATATTAGGACATAATAACCAAATTGTCAAACCATAAATCCAGTATTAAACTGTTATGAACTAGGCTTACAGGTCCCAACTACTCTCATAGTTAGGACTAAAAATAAAGTAACAACTATGCTCTACGGTCCTCATGTCTACTTGTAGACACAAGAAACACATTCACACGCATTGTCGTGGCTGTCCTCCTTCAGGGTCCCTTTAGAGTGAGCTGATCCTACAATAACTAGTAACTCCACATACTTAGCTATAGTAGTACCTACATGATCATCTAAAAAGAGAATATATTCGTGGGGTGAGCTCAATGACACGAGCTCAGTGAGAGACATAACATACAAGCAAGCAAAAATATAAAATATGCATGAGATGGCATTCAATGTGGTTTGGTAATGATGCAATAAACTAAAGTAGAGAAATAAGCAGGGTAGAAATTCCCATACGAAAGGAGGGAGATGACACCAACCCTGATTATACCATATGCACCTAACTCCACTTTCAAGTTGGTTTCCTTTGGGATAGGGCTAAGTAAGGACGATGCTTCCAAGGCAAAAACCAATACTCCCATCATCCATGAATCTACGCCAGTACCTAACCTCTACTGGCTAGGGTCACAAAGCATAGGGATCTATCAATAACGAACGCTAGCATGTCAAACACTATCTCCCACTAGGATACAAGCATATGCAATCTAAGTCTGTACCTAGTAGGGATCTTATCCGTACACCTCCACCTGAACCCATCCTACTATCCTCTGCCTGGATACGGTCCCTTTACTAGGGTACCGGAATAAGAAAGCAGTGCCACGCAGTATCGATGATCATCTCCACTCGGTCATGCAGTACCATATGGCGTAAGTAAACATCATGAATCCAAACATCAATCGATAGTATATAATACAAATGCATGAACAAATAACACAGTTATTGGATGACATATTATCAATCAGTGTGCAACACAGACATGCAGGGTTCATTAGAAACACTTTGTAAAGTAAAGTCAATCTATCCTCACCTGGTGGGTGAGCACTACACGCCCTCTGAGTGTCTAGGGCTTTCCCTTACACACTCACGTTGTCACCTATAACATAGATTAGTTATTATCATTTCTGCGTGGTCTTGAGTGGTTCATCGTAGCTTTGCTATCCTAAATAATATTAGGCCCTTGAAGGTGGAAGACCCATGGTTGAGTCCCGGACTCATCTCCCTTCCTGCCATGCTCATTCGGTTTTAAGGGTTCTGGGTGCTGTCTGTAGCCAGCTCCAGATCCGGGTAAGGCTTAGAGCTTCTATTAATATCTAGTTGTAGTCCCGGTCACAATAGACATGCGATCGGCTAGGCAATCGGTTGGTCACAGAACCTTTCGGTGATCACCCAGTTACAGTATCGATAGCAATAAACTTGCCACCGGCTAGGTGACTGGTTGGCTCCCGAGGGTTTCTACCAACAGCTATTCCCTGGCTGGCTGCTCAGTTATGGGAGCCGGTTGACCTCTAACTTGTCATGTCATCGATTTTCCAGGTTTTTTCTTGTTATAGGTGGTATCCTTCTACTCATTAGGGGTTTCGGCTGCACGTGGGTTTTATCCCCATGTTTGTTTAAGGTTCTTTCCTAGGTTGGTCATCCCATACACTTGGTGTACTGACAATAACGTTCAGGGTCTTAATGAAATGGTCCGAAAGAGGCTACACCTAGGCTCGGTCATTAATGGTTGTTAGAGTCCTCCTTCTAAGGTTACTCCTAGGTGTCTCCATCTTGAGATGAAGTTCATACTACTGCTAAGGCTACAATGTCTCTCTATGACCTGGTTTACCATCGTCATTAGTGTGATCCTTCGAAGATGATTGCTGGTAGGTATTTGCCTTCTTCTCCTCTGCTCCTTCTCAGGTATTCTCCCTTTTTTTCTCCAAAATGCATCAGAATGTTGGGACTCAAGAGAGGTAGTTCAGTTGGGTTGGCTTTAGGCTTTCCTAGAGTTTTAGGGAGATAAGATTCTTCATCTTCCATCAGATTGGTGCCAACTATTAGAGTATGGGACCCATGTGCCATGTGTCAGATCGAACGTGTTCCAAGAGTCCCCCACTCCCACTCTATGTGGAAGAGGTTGGCATGGGATGGATCCCATGACAGTCTCAACTGTAATGGAATGTAGATTCAGTTATGATGTAGTTTGTACAAATCTAGCTACATAAGGTATCGGGTTTTGCGACTAAATTAGGCAGCCAGTCAGGGTTATTGGCTGATTATTCTGTCCTTATTTGATTGGGGGCTTAATTATCTATTTAACCTCGTCAAAAAGTGGTCACCTCGGTGCCGCTTTATTCTCATCCATGGTTGGAACACCTGCCACATGTTGAAATCCAAATTAGTACGGGATTTCATGGTGTGGTTCTTACAACTCCCCCCTTAAAAGAATTTTGTCCCCAAAATTAAAATACCTAATTCCGTGAACAGATGAGGATACTTCCTTTGCATGGTCTCTTCTTCCTCCCAGGAGGCTTCTTCTATCGTGTGATCACTCCAGATGACCTTCACATAGTAGATAAATCGGTTGTGTAGTGTTTACACCTTTTGGTCTACTTCGTAAGTCAGGTCCTCATTTATTTCAGGAAGTTCTGCACTTAGGATGTGTGATGGATCTACTATGTACTTCTTCAGCATCGAGATGTGGAACACATCGTAGATGCTGGCCAAGGATGGTGGTAATAAGGGTGTCAAAAAAAATTTGATTGGTATACCGAAATCGAATCAAACCGTTTAAACTGTGACCGTCAAACCATTTATTAAACGGTTCAATTTTGGTTTACAATCTGACACCGTTTATATAAACGGTTTAGATTGGTTTTAAACTGATTAACCGACGATTCGAACTTGATTAAGACCATTTAGCCAAAACCATTTGTAAACCATTTATAAACCGATTACCCTTATTAAAACCATGTAACACATGACTTTTCCTTTTTCCAAGATTGTTTGAATTTAAAAAGTTTTCATTTCTCTAGACTAAAAGATTAAATATAAAACCTAAAGATAGTATCTATGAGGACAATGAGAAATGGATACTCTTCTTCGGGAAAAATAAAGTGTCAATGAAGATCAATGTTCTGTTGGAGTCGCCACCTAGATTAAGGTCTTGGACCTCTAAAAATATAGTCTCACCCTAAGGTAAGATTTTTATTGACTCATAACCTAATGTATCAGTTCTTTGGTCTGCAAGAGATCGGGTAAGTATTCAAGGTACGGTTATGGAAAGGTGTTAGGCACCCAAACCGTCCGATCAAGATCGACCTCCTAAACAATCCTTAGACTTTAATCTTGACTGTGTTTGGTCAACTGAATGACTAGGGTTAATGGGAGATGTCCTAAACCAAGTTGCTAAGTTCTGCTAACCTATGGTTCAGCCAATCATGTTTCAAAGCAAATAAACAAGCAATGTACAATACTATACAGTGAACCAAACCAAAGAAGGTTCGATCTTGGACTGAATCTGAAACATCCAAAACATCTCAAATTGCCTACGTATTTCAATCCTGGAAATGAAGTCCAAAATGTAATTCGAATTGTTATAATGGTTGGATTTGGGGATATATTAATCCAAACTCCTTCTAATTTTAGGTTTATCGGGTTGTCTATCCCTACAATTTCATCTCTTAGGTTTATCAGGTTGTCTATCCCTACAATTTCATCTCTTAGGTTTATCTGGTTGCCTATCCCTACAATTTCATCTTTTAGTTTGTCGGGTTACCTATCCCTACAATTTCATCTCTTAGGTTTATCGGGTTACCCATCCCTACAATTCCATCTCTTAGGTTTATCGGGTTACCTATCCCTATAATTTCATCTCTTAGGTTTATCGGGTTACCTATCCCTACAATTTCATCTCTTAAGTTTATCGGGTTGCCTATTCCTACAATTAATTTATTCAAGGTTTCTAGGGTGTCCTGTCCCTTTTGTTCAACTCTTCAGGTTTTCTAGGATATCCTGCCTCTTTTGTTCAACTCTTCTCATTTTAGGGTTTCCACTTTCCCTATATAGTTTGTATTTAGAATTTATGGAATATGTATCAGGTAAGCATCCAAATATGGCATTGTATCCAATATAGCATGTGAGTAATCCAAACATAGCAATGTGTATAAGGATGTAGCATGTGTAAACAATCCAACATAGCATTTGAGAGCATTAATCAAGCATCGATCATCAACAATGTGACTAAGATCATATTTGATCGACTACTCAAACTTGATGTAATCGATCATCATCAATGTGTTCAAGATCATATTTGATCGATGATTCAGATTCACTTAAAACATTTATGAGGTCAATCCAATCGTTCAAATTCAATTAAATCACTCAAAAAGATAATCCAATGGTTCAAATCACTCAAGATAGTAATCCAATCGTTCAGATCACTCAAAATCAATCATCAATAAAGATCCAACGGCTCATATCACTCCAAATGATAATCTATCCATTCATATTCCTCTAAATCATTCATAATCAAGATCCAACGGATCATATTCATTTACATCAATCATTAAGACAATCCGATGGTCTAGATTCAATTATATCACTCATGATGTCAATCCAATGGTTCATATTCAAATAAGATGCTCATGATCAAGATCTAATGGTCTATATTTCATATCATTCATGATCAATGGCTACATTCATTTCATTATAAGATTCAAATCAAAATTAAACATCTAATGACTTACAATTAATATTCTCTTATGATCCAAATTAAAAATCAATCTTCCAATGGCTCAAAATTAATTATATTAGAAACTCAAGATCAATGGTTAGATTTTAATCACATCGAATTCTAAGATCAATGGCCAAAATTTAATCATGTAAAAGTGATCAAAATCATATTTGATCGATGGTTCAGATTCACTTAAAACATTTATGAGGTCAATCCAACTGTTCAAATTCAATAAAGCAACTCAAAAAGGTAATCCAACGGTTCAAATCACTCAAGATGGTAATCTATCCATTCAAATTCCTCTAAATCATTCATAATCAAGATCCAATAGTTAAAATCACTAAAAAACACATATGATCAAGATCCTACAGTTAAAATCACTAAACACATAATCTAACCGTTCAAAATCAAATTTGACATCCAATGGTCCATATTCAAATTACCTTAAATTTTAAGCTAATGGGATCCATTTCATCGAAATTTCAAGCATGTGGTGGGATCAATTTCGTAAAATTAAAATCATGGGAACCAATTTCAATAACATAAAATTCTAATAAGAGGGTAGCAACTCAATGGTGGGGATTGACTAGGATTGGGTTTATGCATGTGGATGGACAGCAAGGTGGATAAGAGGGGCAAAGCTGGTAACATGTACTGGTGCTCACGAAGGTTTTGGTGGGTGCAGGAGTGTATGTGGAGTATGAAACCAGGTGGCGGCATGGCTGGTTTGGGTTAAGGATGGTTGGTACATGGGTATGCAAGTGGTGGCTGCAATCGATTTTGGTGGCTGGATAATTGGATGTAGCTGGATGAGTAGAGCTGGTGTGCAAGGTTTTTGGTTATGATGGCTGCTAGTGATTTGGTTTTGGGTGTTACATGTGGGGATTGTTAGGTGTCAAAGGGATTAGGGAGAGTGAGTAGGTTAATGAAATTAGGTGGAGTGGTTGCAAGTGGTGCTCAGCAGGTGTCGATAAATAGGGACTGATTGCATGGATGAGGGCTCGGTGACAGTAGTGGGTGTAAGGGATCTGGTGTTGTGCAGGTGGAAATTATGTTGGCGGACAGATGGTAAGTAGGGAGGCAGGTCGGTGGTGGATTTCATCAAGCAAGTGGTGTAGGATCAAAATAGATGGCGATTTGGGTAGGTTCGGTGATGGGTTGGGTTTTGAGGTAGTCACTGGGCTGATGGAACTTGCAGCCAGATGGTTACAGGTGGCTAATGTGATGGTGTTAGGTTCCTAGAATGAAGTGCAGATGTCGATTGGTGGGAGAGTAGCAGGTTCGAGGGGAAATAGGTGTTGCGTCAGTCAGATGGTAGATGGTGGGACTGGTGGTTTGTTGTGGTGCTCATCAGGTGGCAATATGGTGTATTTCAGGGATGATCTAGGTGACAGTTTACTTTGCTGGGTAATGTCGCATGGTATAGCAGGCTGAAGGAGGTGATTAGATGGTGGTTTGGCGAGGCTAGCAAGTTTCACGGTTATGAGGATTAGACCAGGTAAGGTGGGGTATGCATGTGGTTGTGTCGATTTAAGGTGGTTTATGGGATGAAGTTGAAGGTGTTGGCTGGCGGTACGGATGTATTACAGGTGTGGATGTTTAGTTATGGTTTTAGGCTGGGATGGGGGAGGTGGCTTGCGGTGATGGCTGCAGGTGGCGATGGCAGAGATGTGAGTCTAAGAATTGGTGATGGAGTAGGTAATCGGTGGTGGGGTGAAGCCAGAGAAACAAAGAAAAAAAAGGCAAGGATTGGCAGTTTACCTGAGTCGCAGGGGTTCTCCTTCAACTCTTTTCCCTCTCTTCTCTCAGCTCTTTTCTTTGTCCTCCTTCCTTCTCTCTCGCAGCTCTCTATTTCGTCCCCTCCTTCTCTCTCGCAGCTCTCTATTTCATCCCCTCCTTCTGGTTTTTTTCTTCCTCTCGATATCTTTCTCTCATTTTTATTTTTTTTCTGTCTACCGGTTCTGCTCCCTCTCTCTAGCTTCCCCTTTTCAGTCCGATCTCTCCTCTTTTTTCCTTCTCCAGTCTCTCCTCCCATTATTCTTCACAGATCCCTCCTTTCCTTATTCTTCATTTTCAGATTTCTTTTCTCTGAAACTCCCCTCTCTCAATCTTTTCTTTCCATTCTCTTTTCTATCCATCTCCTATCTTTCCATCTATCCATATCTACCCCACTGATTCTCTCTAAATTTCCATCTTTCTCCCAATCTCTCAATCTGTCCATATCTGCCCCTCTGATTCTCTCTCAATTTTCATTCTCTGATTCAATCTCCTTTGTCTCACTCTCACCTTTTGATTTTTATTGTTAATTTTTCTTATTCTAAATCAATTCTTCCCTTGGATTTTCTTTCGATCCCTCAAGTCCACCGACTTATAATTTTTTTTTCCTTATTTTTCATGATTCTTTCCATTCTCCTAGTTGGCCGAATCTCCATACTCTCCATCTTTCTATTCTCTCCAATCTAAGTCAGTCCGTGGCCGATCTCTACTATTCTTCCCAAGATTTACAAAGATTGTATAATATAGTATATAATTATATAACATATATAGTATGATATAATATATTATATATAATATGCATATAATTATAATTTTATATAACATCTATGTACAAGTACTCACAGGATGCGCTAATTTAAACCGAACTGTACTGGACTAGATTGATTAAACTAGACTAACATGGGTTGATTGGGTTTGGGCTAAGATTGGCTTTTCTCTCTCTATCTTTTCATGAGCTCATTCTAGTTGTAATTCCTTATGAGATTCTCCAATGACCCTGTCTCAAATATTCTACATCCACACTGTAAAGAAAAAAAATGGAACACACTGGAACTAGAATTTACTGATTTGGATGTGGGATGACTAAAATAAGAATTTCTGAAGATTAAATGATCATTTCGGCTTGCAATTTTGCATGGGGCCCTTCGGAGACTTCTGTCCCAATTTTTTACATCCACTTTATAAGGCACCAAAAAATGAGGAATAACGGTGCTTGAATCATCTGATTCAGACATAGGACGGTCAAGATATGAAGAATTAAAGTTCTATCGATAATTCTGCATGAAAGTTTGCATGAAACCCACTGGTGGCCTTTGCCCAGGGATTCATCATATCCACTTTGAAGATGACTGAAAATAAAACACAATGGCGTTGGAATCACCTGATTCGGACGTCGGATGATCGAGATATGATGATTTGAAAATCGATCAATCCAACTTATGATAATTTGAATGAAAGCCCTTGGGATTTTAATATTATTTTTAGAAAACCCCCTTATACGTATCATCCGACTAAAATGACCATATCTTCTTCATTTGATATCGGAATTGAAAAATTTTGGTTTCATTTTGAAGATAATTTCATGACCTATGCATCCATGCAGATTATAGCCTGTGACCTTGCTGTGGGACCCACCGAAAACTACCTCGGGGTTACAGCGAAAAATCCAAAGTTTCACTCATCTCTCTTCCATTGTTGTCCATACACCAATAGGACTTTGTTCAGCTGGGATGGCGGAAATGGGGTGCTTACAGTATCATAGTAAAAAAAAAAAAGTAAGAGTGTAGTTAAAACTTAAATATATTATTAAATCAAACCCTTACATCTTCTCTCTCTCTCTCTCTCTTTCTTTCTCTCTCTCTCATTTCTTCCTATTTTCCTACAACCATGACTTTTAGTTAAAACATAAATATATTGTAAAAGTAAATCCTTACATCTTATCTCTCTCTCTCTCTCTCTTAACTTAAATATATTCTAAAAGTAAACTGTTTAACCCAAAAATCATTTAAAAATCATTAATCGAAGCCGTTTAACCCATTAAACCGAAGAACTGTTTAAAAATTGATAAACTGAAACCAATTAATAAATGGTTTTGGTAAGGATTTTCAAACCGTTTATTAAACGGTTCGATTTCGATATTACCCTTTATACACCGACCAAACCGAAATCGAACCGCGAGTCCGAAACCAAACCGTTTAACACCTTTAGGAGGTAATGCTAGCTGATAAGTGACAGCTCCATAATTCTTCAAGATCTCATGGGGCCCAACATATCTTGGGTAGAGCTTGTCCTTCTTTCGAATCTCTTTATACCCTGAAGAGGTGAGATTTTTAAGAAAACTAATCCCCCACTTCAAACTCCAGGTCTTTCCTCAGTACAATGGAGTAGCTTTTCTAACATGACTGGGCGACCTTGACTCTATCTTTGATTAGGTGTACTACCTGGCATGTTTCTTGCACATTGTTTGGCCCTACTATTCTTCTTTCTCTGACCATGTCCTAGTATAACAGGGTCCGGCATCTCTTGCAGTAGAGTGCCTCATAAGGGGACATGCCAACGGTTGCCTGATAACTATTGTTATAGGCAAACTGCATTAGGGGCAGGTGTTCGTCCCATACATCGGTGTTCGTCCCACACACCTTTGAAATCGATAGCGCATGCTCTGAGCATGTCCTCTGATATTTGGATCCTTTTCGATTGTCCATTGGTATGGGGGTGAAATGCTGTGCTGAACTTAAGTTGCGTGCCCATGGCTTTTTGTAATCCTTCCTAGAATTTGGATGTGAAACGAGGGCCACTGTTCGACACGATGCTGCTGGGTACTCAGTGTTGTCGCACTATGTGATCCATATAAAGTCTTCCTAACCTTTACATGGTGAATTAGGGTTTTATTGCAATAAACTTGGCTATTTTAGTCAGTCTATCCACCATTACCCAGACTGCATTGACTCCTATGGGTGTCAGTAGTAGTCTGGTAACAAAATCCAAAGTAATGCAATCTCATTTCTACTTTGGTACTGGTAAGGGTTAAAGTTACCTTGGTTGCTGTCGAACTGCCTTGACTTTCTAGCAAGTCAAACATTTATATACAAATCTGGCCACATCGGCCTTCATCCCCTCCACCATACTATTTTTCTATGATCATGGTACATCTTTGTGCTACCTGGGTGCATCGCATAGGGTGTGGAATGAGCTTCCTTCATCACTTTCTCCTTCAAGTTTGCTTCCATATCCGGTTTACATAACCTCCCCTGAAACCTAATAGTGCTTTCTAGGTGGATGGAGAAATCTGGATCCACCCTGCCCTTCCTTAGGTCATCCATTAGTGTCTGGAGGTAGGGGTCCTTCTATGTTTTAGTCATTACCTCTTCTATTAAAGTTAGTTGTATTTGCATAGCTGCCATTAGGATTACTACTTCAACTAATAGTTCTTGTATTAGAGTGTCTCCTGGTGCACCCTCTTTCTCTGGCTGGTCATTATGCCATAGTCTCAGGTGTGATAAGAAACGTGACACAGTCCCTTCGATTGGGTTTAAGTCAGTTTCACCGACTCCCTTTCTGTTAAGTGCATCTGCTACACATTTTGCTTTCCCCGAGTGGTATTGTATTTCGCAATCAAAGTCCTTTAATAGTTCCAACCACCTTCTTTGTCTCATGTTCAGTTCCTTTTATGTGAACAAATACATGAGGCTCTTGTGATCAGATTTTATTTGGAACTTGTCACCATATAGATAATGTCTCCATGCCTTCACAGCAAAAATGACGGCTGCAAGCTCTAGATCATGAGTGGAGTAATTCTTTTTGTGCCCCTTTAGTTATCTTGATGTGTAAGCTATGACTTGTTCATTTTCCATCAAGACACACCCCAAACCTAATCTGGATGCATCAGTGTATAGTATAAAGGGTTGATTTGGCGAGGGAATCGTTAGCACAGACACTGTTACCAACTTTCTCTCCAGTATTTGGAAACTTTATTCTCACTTGTTAGTCCATTCGAACTTTATTCCCTTCTTTGTCATCCTCGTTATGGGAACAATGATTCTGGAGTAGTCTTCAATAAATCTTTAGTGGTATCCACCTAAGCCTAAGAAGCTTTGTAATTCTGTGATTGTTTTAGGTGCCTCTCATTCAACTACGGCTTGTATCTTACTAGGATCCACTTTGATTTCATCCTTTGACACTACATGCCCTAGGAAGGTTACTTCCCTTAACCAGAAGTCGTACTTTTTGAATTTAGCGAATAGTTTCTCTTTTTGCAATCTTTGTAAAGCTTGCCTTAGATGCTCGGCATGCTCTATCAATCACACCCCGAATTTATTATATGTAAAATTTCGATGGGTGACTGGACCAGCAATCATTTTAATCATAGTCTACCCAGGATGCACACTCAGTCGATACACACCAACAAATCCCATTCCCCATAACTTGATTACAGAGTAATTACTTAGCGAAAACATACAATACAAATTGAGCTCTAGTTGTAACGTTACAATAATAACATAAAACCATTAAGAATTATTCAATCTTTAGCCATGTGCATGTATAGTTTCGTAGCCCTAGTACATTGGGCAATATCACCATTAATATTCAAGTACTAATAAATAAAGAAACTTAAATCAAAAGAGTAACTAAATCATGGCACCCAATTGAAGCGACCTTCAATCTCTTGCAAGGTCTTCACATCTTCTTTCCAATGATTGGTTCGACGTTGTCTCATTCCATTTCCTACATGTGCTTTGGTTCCACTGGTATATCATCCTGTTTTGTGTCCATAATACCTACAGTCACAATTAAAAAGAGTGACGATTGTAAGGGTGAGCTCTCGAACTTGGGCTCAATGAGAAACAGACAAGCAGACAAACACATGATTAGATTTTGCACATAACAAGGTCCTGTATAATGTATGTTTACTGTGTTATGGTAAGGCCTAGCCATACCTCCCAGAGGCTGACTATCACCTCAATGCACGAGAGTGCTGGGTGCTCACCAGCCTACCCAGTAGCCCTGGTGCCCCCACTCAACATCCCAATTAGAATGGTGATTGGACAATAAGTCCGGCTAGACGCCCAATGCACTGCTGACCCTTACCCCCTCATCGCTCCATCCTTCCAGTACCTGACCCCCTATTGGCTAGGGTTACATACATGGGTTCTGCTTTTAACCAATCCTATATGACATCCTATGTACCCTTCTAATACCTTTGTAAGATTCGTAGACTATCCGTTTTGCCCCCCTCCAAGATGCTATCCTCCACTAAGATACCGAACGATACATGACAGTTAAGGTGCTTGGCAGATTGGATCCGACGGTCCCAGACCCCTTCACCACATTCTACCTAGCGTCATACATAACAATCATAATCACAATCAGCACGTTGTTATTGCAACGCATGCAAAATAACAGAAATTGAATGGCATACTATTCTTGAAGTAAATACAGGCATGCAACATTAATCAACATCATATGCATTAAACATACCAAAATTAGGTCAGGGTTCTGTTCCTTACCTTATTGCTTTAGTAGTAACTTTCCATGCTAGAACACATGTTTGCAAGGTGTTTTGTGCCTATACAGGATGTGGGGTTATCAGTGAAAAGTTTTTCTTATTGTACTTTGAATTACTTAAGTTTGGGCTTTACCGGTCGATATGTCGATCGGTATACTATCGATCGGCTTATGGTCTGGTAAAGTTCCTGGACCTTCTGCCATTTATCGATCGATGTACCGGTTGGTACAGAGTATTGACCATTACACCATCTGGTCAATTCTCGACACCCTTCTTGATTGGTCTGTCGATATACCGGATCATTCTGTACAGTCCGCCGTATCAACCGCCCCCTTTAAATGGCCTCTTTTTTTGTCTAATGAGTCAGGGTTTCTTCTTTTGGTTCCATTCCTTCCCTTGCTAGGCTAGTATGGTCCAATGATGGGGTGCTTTCCTAGGCTTATATGCCCTCCCATTAAGTATAAATTCATACCCTAATTTAATGCAGTCATTAGGAAGAGTTAGTCTCTTTCCTATAGTCCACATTACTTTCATCATGGACAAGGGCGTACGATCATCATCTAAGATCTACATCCCTCAATAGCTTACTACGGTTTACTTTAAGGTCTATAAAGGTTAGGGTTTTACCTGCAGTAGCTTGACTACTGGGATTTAACGATGCACTTTGTGGTGATTTCTTTCATACGAGGGCTGCAAAGCTTGCTTTCTCCCTTTCCTTCTCCTTTCTTTCCTTAAAGAACGCGTCAGAACTCTCCCAGACTAATACATACTGAGAAGAGTGTAAAAGGTGAGGTTTTTATTTGTTTTAAGTCTCCTAGTTGTAGTTAAACTCTCTATTTGAATTTGGGGTTCTAGGTAGTTGCCAAGTGGTTAGGGTTTGGATCTAGATAGAATCTCCTTTCCTTTTCTAACTCCAAGTAGTTAGAGTAATGTGGGTCCCTCCTAGGTTCGTTCATGGGTCCTAGGAATATCCTTAGAAGTCTCCGAAAATGAAACCACTTATTGGTTTGGAGAATTGGTCAACCCAGGCCTTACCGATTGATGCTGGCAGATCATGCTGGCTCGGGTTTACTGACCGGCTAGTATCAACCGCCAACAGTTTAAAGGTTAAGTTGGACTTATTTTGTTCCTCCTTTCTTCTCATGGTCCACTAATGGTACTACCTTGTTCCTCATAGGCCCGTGCATCTATTTGGTCTATGGTGGAAAACCCTACTAGCACTACAGAAATCTGATTAGGTCGGGGTTTCTGGGTGCAGGTTTTATAACTCCACCCCCCTTCAAAGAATTTTGTCCCTAAAATCCTATACACTAAGAGTCTATCTAAAGCATACTTCCTTTATTAGGGTGGTTTATCAAAGGTCCATTCTCCGTCTAATTAGATAGTTGTTTGTGTTCCTAGTTCCTAATTGTTTTCAATTGCTTCCATTTGATTTTGTAGTTTCTCCTTATAGTTCAGGCTGCCAGACTAGAGTTCCTATGTTTTATTCTTTTTACATGGGGGTCATATGTTATTTTCATTGCCCTGCCGTGACTTATTCAGGGTCTTTCTTTATCCCATCTTAATCGTTGGTATTTGGTTGTATTATGATTCAACTTAATCTGACCCATGTACATGTTAGTTCATTTAATAACCTTGATCTCTCTCCTAGTTGGTTACTACTTGTTCTACTTATCCTCCTTTGGTTTTTTTATGTTTTGACCTGAACTGAGTCTTGAATATCACTGTTATTCCTCTCATTGTCCTTTTTTTAGAGCTGGTCATCACTTGTCTCACAAGTCTTCAATATATATATATATATATATATATATATATATATATATATATATATATATATATATATATATATATATATATATATATATATATTCTATTTTATTTCATTTTTTTAAAGTTTACCAAACATATGCATATATCCCCTAGTTGCTGAATCTTCAAGACCAGACTTCACTTCTCTAGGGTAGTACCTTAGCTGGTTAATCAGTAAGCACATTGTGTCTTAATGAATCTTTGAAGTTAGCTATATGGATCTACATTAACACGCAATCATGACTAGTTTACTAACAAAACTTCAGGATTTTGTGATCACCTTCAGGGGTTGTGTTCCAGTTCTTCCTTTCTTTTCCCATCAGAGCATCTCTAATAGCTTGATGTGGGATGCTAACTTGACGTTCACCTTTACAAGTTTCCTTCCTCGATCTTGTCTGGAGTGTCGAGAAGGCTTTCTTTAGAATCTTTGTGGATATAACCCTAGAAAGTTCAGCCTTAGACACGACACCTTGAGGACATTGTGGCATGTTGACCTCTGGAATGTCGTCCTCTATAGGTCCCTCTTGGTCTTCAGCCACGGATAATTTTACCTCCTGCTGCTCCATTGATAAAATTTCTGGAAACAACACCTCCGGTACTGCCGGAAAATAAGGACATTTCATTCAGTCATGCCCCACACGATGACAATCGGAATACTTAGACATGCCTTAAGGAAAAGTTCTAACCACTCCCACTGAAGGTCTAGATTTAAGAATTCTATTCGAACTATAGGTTTGGTTACGTTGCTGAGCATCTCCTGAGTGAGGATTTTGTCCCGTTTTAGCTCCCCTATTCGATCTATTCCAGGCTTCATATGGGGTGCGTGAGGGTATTGTGGTTCCTCCGAACATGTCTTGTAAGTTAATTTATGCAGTCCTCTGAAACTTCGATTCATTCAATCCCCCTAACGTTTGATGGTCCTCCAAAATCTTAAATCCTCCATATGGCCCACTAGATTCCCCTAATAAGTCGGGATGTGGTCCAAGTGCCGCATAAGCATTCGAAATGTCCTCTGGGATCGAATTCCTTAATGCTATGTGGAGTTCTACATTTATGGTCTTCTCCTGAGGTGCAAAATATGCCAGGAAGGATCTTCGAAACATATTCCACGAGAGTACTCCATACTTTGTAACAACCATGCCTCGGTGCTCTTCCACCAATGATAAGATGATCCCTCTAGTTGGTAAGTAGCGCATAGCACCCTTTGGGCATCAGTGCAACCCAAACTCTCGAACGTTTTATCCATCCGCTAAATCCACTCTCACGAGCGAGCTATATCATCAAACATTACTTTGAATCTCGGCGGTCTAATCCTTAAGAACTCCTCCACTGGATTGTTTGTCTTGGGTGAATAGGATCTATTCCTGTCACAGGGGTGTTCACATTTCGATTCCTGGTGTTACGAGGTACAGGCCAGGCATACTTGGTTAGGAAGGCATTTCAAAACATCTTCTAAGAAATCTCAGGGTACTTCGTCTTCAATTCCTGTTCCATTGCTAACCACCACTGGTATGGTGCTCCCTTTAACTGGTAAGCTGCCATTGTACCTGTTGGGCTTCAGAACATTTTAGAAATCCTAGCATCTTTTCCATACTTTGGATCCAATATATGGGCTGGTTTGGATCTTCAGTCAACCCGTTAAACTCCATGGGTATCAACTTTAGGAACCGGTGCCACGTACGTTGCACATACACCTCTCCTTGGCTGTTTCCCTCTAAGAGAATCGTAGGCGGTTGGTTACCATTGGGACTCGAACCATTACTCTATCCGCTATGGGTTGGAATACCCCGATTCATGGTACGGCATGGATTCGAATGGTCATACGGCACCATTTAAAATTTCTTAACTCAAATTTCCCTATGACACGTTGTCATGGTTAGTAACACGTTTCTAGTCACATAATAAGGCTCTATGGTGGACATTACTACTTAAGATTTAACATAATTATGTATCTTAATAGTGCTATGACCCAAATTGTTTCCTATTTAATAGTTAATAATTATTTTAAACATGTTCGTGAGCAACTGATGCACTAAATCACACAAAACAGAATTCTGGGACTATCCGATCAATATGTCGGACTATACTATATCGATCGACTTTCCATTTGATAAATTCCAGAAAGGTGCCTAAGTGGTCGATTGATATGTCGACTGATAAGGCGGATGATGGTTCATTGGATTCATCAACCGGCTATGACCAGATTCAACTCTATAAATTAGAAACGTGGTCATTCTTTTTCCACTCATTTTCTTACCTGGAGCCTCAAATAGCCTCCGAAAACTCTTCCTTCTCGCCTTCGGTGCTCTCTCAAGTCCCCAAGCCACAACCATCCACCACCAAATCTTTGGTTTATCATCTCTAGTGTATGATTCATTTCTCCTATAATCATTTCCCATTTTTAGGGTTAGGGGAATGTTCCTTAAAACCCTGGTTTCTCTTTTTTATTGGTTTTTCTTGATGATTATTCCTACATACTCATCTCGTGTTTCTTTTAATCGTTGGGGGGTGCTTAATATGCTTTGCTTCTTGCAATTTGTTTGTTTCACATCATAAATCTCATTTATGCTTGGATTTTGGGGTTTTCCTCCCAAAATAGGTGTTTTACTCCTATGGTTCTCTTCTCTTGTTTATTTTCTTCCATAATTTACTAAATACTCCTTCTTTGTTGTTCTTGAATGTTGGAGTGTCATGCTAAATGAAATTCCTTTATTTTACGTTATGTCAATGCTACATATGATCTATGCATACTTAGATTCCAGGATTTCTTTTCCAAAATATATGTTTCTTCTATTTCTCTTTTCTTTTCTATGGTATAACTATATCCTACTTACAGCAATGCCTTCAATGCTTTATTTTATTTTGTTTTTCTAACAATGTATATTTCTTATTTGATTTTACTAAATGCTTTGACTGTTGCTTCCTATGATTGGAACATATCCTGTTATTATCCTAACAATGTTTTTCTTCCATTTTCATGTACTGTTCTATTACCTATTATGTTTATAAGTAGTTTTTCTCTTGAACTACTACCATTATATCAAGCATTTGAAATGCATTAAAAGTTGTCTATTCCTAGCTTAAGCCTTAATTGTCATCTCCAATGAGTTTTTAGTTCACAATTCACTCTTTTTTTTTTCTTTTTTTTTGAACTGTGTACTTGCCTCCTTAAACGGTTCCAACTTCTATCTTACCAGAATTCATTTAGACTGCCATTTAATACTTTTGCATTCCTCCTTTCATACTTCTTTCTCACGTACTTTGTATGATTACAATTCCCTGTTCCCTGTTAAATACATAATATATATCTTTATATTTCCTTTTCTCTAACTTAATTTCCTCTTTCACTCTTTCCATTACAGGCTAGATGGGTTTATGTCATGCTGCATCTAAGAGGCCAAGGAATGATACTCTTCCTCCTTTTGATGATGTACACTTTTGTTCCCAAGAGGCACAGGCCTCCTATGCAAAATTTGAGCAAAAATTCGTTATTTCTGGATGGCCCATAAATTTCCAAGAACTGAAAAGATTTGACGTCCATGCCACCATTGTTGGTGGTCCCCCATACTTGGGATTGAAGTTGGCACCTGGCCTGCAATGGTGAAACACTTCTACTACAACCTAGAGGTTGAGGGCAACATGGAAGAGTTTGAGCAAGCTAGGGATTTGTGTATATCTTGCAAAGTGAACGGCAAGGAGTTCATTTTGAGCACAGAATAGTTGGCAGGTCTTCTGGGCATATCTATGGTTGAGGACAAGGAGTACGGTACAAGTAAGGACAAGGATTTCATAACTGAGGCCCAAAAAATAGAGACTAGAAACAAACTCCAACGGCCACAAGATCCTTTACAAGTGAGCAACTTCTTCCCTCTTCCTAGGTTCTACTGTAGGATAATCCAGTACAACATCCTGCCTTAAAGTGGACATTTTGATGAGCTCTCCCTCTTTGGGTAATTTCTCACTTCCAGGGTACTAGAGTGTCATCCGGTCTGCCTTCCCTATGTCATTATGTGGACCATGATCACAGCGGCAGAGGACACCCTAGCTTCCAATAAGGGACATTTGCCTTATGGCAAGCTTTTGACTACTTTATTCCAGCACCTTGACATCATTATACATAAAGAAGAACCTCATGAGGCTACTGTGTTCACTCCCTTCAATTGGCATGTCATTCTTAAGATGAAGCTTCATCATGTACCATTGGATGACCCGGTGCTGGAGGCTCATAGAGGCCCTAGAGAACTCCCAGAGCATTAGGCATCAGATGAGGATGAAGATGAAGTGCCTACCCAAGGCTACACAAAGAGCATACCCGCAAAGCAGACTGATCCATCTTGGCTTCCCACTACCCTTGATGACCTCATGACTTCTTTAACCTCTCACCAGTCTCAGTAGAAGAAGGACATGCATGACTTAAAGAACCAGGTTTGGCGGTTCTAGCATTCAATGACTGGCTTCTCTGCTCATCATGACATATACCAGATGGCATTGACTAGGGTTGGTATTCTTCAGTCTGAGGATATTGCAGCGGCTATGGCAGCACTGACACAGCCACGGACCTTTCAGAGGCTGCACGTACCTATCCCATCGTCATCGGATTTGGAGGAGTGATCACTTTCGTTGCTTGACTTTTGCTCACTTTTTTTTTTGTAATTGGTTGTATAAAATGAATAGATTTATGCTTATATGGTTTCCCTCCTTTTTCTACAAGGAGGAATTTTTGTATATAAAACCAAACTTTATTTATTTTCTTTTTATTTTATTTTATTATGTTCAAGATTATTTCACTTATCTGGTCTCATCATAAATATATATGGTCCTCTTTCTTGTCTTCTATTTAGTTAGCATTAGTTTCTATTCTTTCCCTAACATGTTATGCTTGGCTTCGTCTTTCCTTACACATGCATCATATAATTTATTTCATTTTTACCTTTTATGGTCTTAAGAATTTTATTTTCTAACGGTCAACTCACTATAAAATGAGTTGGGGAAATTCGTAGGTGATTACCGTTGCTGAAGCATAGCTCTAGTACCAAACCTGTCACACTTGGAATTTACGATATATAAAATTTTGATGGACCACTGGACCACCGATCATTTTAATTGTAGTCTACCTAGGATGCACGCTCAGTTGATGCACACACCAAAAAATCCCATTCCCCATAACTCAATCACAGAGTAATTACTTAGCAGAAACATACTACGCAAATTGAGCTCTAATTGTAACGTTATAATAATAACATAAAACCATTAAGAATTATTCAATCTTCAACCATGTGCATGTATAGTTTCATAGCCCTAATACATTGGGCAGTAATACCATTAATATTCAAATACTAAAAAATAAAGAAACTTAAATCAAAAGAGTAACTAAATCGTGGCTTCCAACTGGAGCGGCCTTCTATCTCTTGCAAGGTCTTTACATCTTCTTTTCAGTGATTGGTTTGACGTCGTCTCGTTCCATCTCCTATGTGTGCTTTGGTTCCACTGGTACATCATCCTATTCCGCATCCATAATACCTGTAGTCACAACTAAAAAGAGTGGCGATCACAAAGGTGAGCTCTCCAACTTGAGCTCAATGAGAAACAGACCAGCAAGCAAACACATGATTAGATTATGCACACAACAAGGGTCTGGTATAATGTATGTTTACTGTGCTAAGGTAAGGCCTAACTACACCTCCCAGAGGCTGACTATTATTTCCATGCACGGAGAGGCTGGGTGCTCACCAGCCTACCCAATAGCCCTAGTTGCCCTACTCGACATCCCAATCAGAATGGTGATTGGGTAGTAAATCCGGCCAGACACCCAATGGACTGTCAACCTTCATCCCCTCATCACTCTATCCTACCAGTACCTGACCCTCTACTGGCCAGGATTACATACATGGATTCTGCTTCTAACCAATCCTATATGACATCCTATGTACCCTTTCGATACCCTTGTAAGATTCCCAGACTATCCATTTTCCCCCCATCAATATGTTGTCCTCCCCTAGGATACCAAACGATACATAGCAGTTAAGTTGCTTGGCAGATTAGATCCCATGGTCCCAGACCCCTTCACTATAGCCTGACCAACCAAAGAGAACTCGATAATAAGTTCTGACTTGTCAGCGGGCAGAGATTTCATGTATCGCAAGTGCATGGATTATATTAAAAAGATGCCTTTTAGAATAATTTTATTAGCCAAGACTATAATGGCCATATCTCAGCCATCTGGAGTCCAAATTGAACGATTCAAATTGCTCCAAACTCAATTTTGAATGCTCTATCTATTGGGAGTGATTAGGGGATGAAGAACCAGTAGAGGCTTAGGTTTTTTTTTTGGCAAAAACCTCTCTTGGAAGGTTTTTGTGAGTTATAATGTATTAAATATCTACACCAACCTTCAAGGTGGTCATTGAGGGTCTATTGCAAGCTTGACATTCTACCTAGTTTCATACATCACAATCATAATCACAATCAGCACGTTGTTAATGCAATGCATGCAAAATAACAAATATTGGATGGCATACTATTCTTGAAGTAATTACAGGCATGCAACATTAATCAACATCATAAGCATCAAACACACCAAAATTAGGTCAGGATTCTATTCCTCACCTTATAGCATTAGACTACTTTCCACACTAGAATACATATTTGCAAGGTGTTCTTGTGTCTATACAGGATGTGGGATTATGAATGAAAAGTTTTGCTTAATGTACTTTGAATTACTTAAGTCTGGGCTTTACCAGTCGATATGTCGATCGATATACTATCGACCGGTCTATGCTCCGGTAAAGTTCCTAAACCTTTTACCATTTATCGGTCAAAGTACCCGTTGGTATAGAGTATTGACCGTAACGCTGTCTGGCTAATTCCTGAGTCCCTTCGGGATTGGTCGGTTGATATACTAGATCATTCTGTACAGTCCACCGTATAGGCCGCCCCCTTCGAATAGCCTCTTTTTCGTCCAATGAGTCAGGGTTTCTTTTTTTGGTTCCATTCCTTCCTTCGCTAGGCTAGTATGGTCCAATGATGGGATGGTTTCCTAGGCTTATATGCCCTCCCAGCAAGTATAAATTCATACCCTAAGTTAACACAGTCATTAGGAAGAGTTAGTCTCTTTCCTATAGTCCACATTACTTTCGTCATTGTCAAGGGCATATGTTCATCACCTAAGATCTACATACCTCAATAAATTACTACAGTTTACCTTAAGGTCTACAAAGGTTGGGATTTTACCTACAATAGTTTGACTACTGGGATTTGACGGTGCACTTTGTGGTGATTTCTTTCACACGAGGGCTGCAAAGCTTGCTTTCTCCCTTTCCTTTTCCTTTCTTTCCCTAGAGAATGAGTCAGAACTCTCCCAGACTAATATGTACTGAGAAGAGTGTAAAAGGTAAGGTTTTTATTTGTTTAAGTCTCCTAGTTGTAGTTAAACTCTCCATTTGAATTTGGGGTCGTAGGTAGTTGCCAAGTGGCAAGGGTTTGGATCTAGATAGATCTCCTTTCCTTTTCCAACTCCAAGTAGTTAAAGTGATGTGGGTCCCTCCTAGGTTTGTTCATGGGTCCTAGGAATAATTTGAAAACACTTGTTGGTTTGGAGAATTGGTCGACCCAGGCCTTACCCGTCGATGCTGGTGGATCATGCTGGCTCGGGTTTACCGATCAACTAGTATCTATCGCCAATTTTTTAAAGGTCAAGTTGGACTTATTTTGTTCCCCCTTTCTCCTAGTGGTCCACTAATGGTATAACCTGGTTCCTCTTAGGCTCGTGCATCTATTTGGTCTATGGTGGAAAACCCTACTAGCACTACAGAAATCCAGTTAGGCCAGGGTTTTTGGGTGTGGATTTTACACTATCTCTGTCTTGTATCTTAAGCTGTCATTTATGAATACTATAACCAACATGTCCAAGAAGTCTTGAAACCGTCATTTCATAAGTTCCATGATCGATGCCTGTGTATTAGTTAGACCAAAAGATTACGTGGAATTCATAATGCCCATACCTCGTTTGAAAAGTTGTCTTGGAGGTAACACCTTCTTTATTTTTAGCTGATGGTACCCCGACCTTAGATCAATCTTTGAAAATACTGTGGCTTCTTGTAACTAATTGAACAAGTAGTTGATTCTAGGTAGAGGGTACTTGTTCTTGATAGTTAGCTTGTTCAACTCGTGGTAGTCCATGCAAAACCTCAAGTTCCATCCTTCTTCGTGAAAAAAATGACCCGTGCTTTCCAGGGTGAGATACTTGGCCTTATGAAGCCCTTATCTAGCTATCCCTACAAATGGGTCTTTAGCTCATTTAATTTGGTAGGTTCCATTCAGTAATTGGATATCGGTGTCGATCCTAGGAGTAAATCGATGACGAACTCTATGGCACTATTGGGTGGTAGTCCTAGTAAGTCATCTAAAAAGACATCTAGAAATTCGCATAATATGTCACACCCCAATTCCGTACAATTCAGAATGGTGTGATGAACCATCAACAAACCAACGGTTCAACCAGGATCTCGAGTAGGCTATATCCGTTTCATCTAAACCTCATACATCCACATTCATAATCAGAGTAAATACACAATAGCGAAAGTCTTATAATAAAATAAACTGAGAAATCTAAATATGATAATCATATTAAAATATCCAATTATGCTGTTTCAACAGAGACATAAATAAAATACCAATTACATGTCTTTACTAAATCCAAATAATTAAAATAAAATCTAATCGAATACGCATGAGTTGCACTCGCAAGAGGAGTCATGCGTATCCACTTCGTCTTCAACTTCCATCGCCACCATGTACCCGTACACTAGAGCGTTGACATAATCTTCGATGGTAGTACCCGCATCATCAACTAAAAATATTTGACATCGAGAGGGTGAGCACACATCATGGCTCAATGAGCAAACAAAACAATGCAACAATACATATGCATGCATTCAATTCATATTTGTGGTCTGGTTTAAAGTTTGCAATATGCAATAGAAAGGGTTGGAGGTCAAAGGTTAACGTTTATTGACCCCTCCTCTATACACAGGGTGTGGAAGCCCACCCAAAGGTTAACGTTTATTATCGTCCCCATCCACCCTACCATGAACATTGTACAACAAAGGTTAACGATTATTGCTGTACAGTGCCATACCAACACGTAAGCCCCTGCTGGCGAGGGCAAACTGGGCTCGCAAGTAACCAATCCTAATGCCAAACAGTGTATCCAAGGCCTCACCCTAGCATCCCTCAGAACTCCCATAGAGATAGAGCTAAGGCCCCCCGATAGAGTCAGAGACTACAAGGACTGAGACCACCTCCCCTGATACTCTACGATGTAATAGTTCTGCTAAAGTAATGGTGATACGACGATGCTAATGCACAAGACTTGAGTTAGAGATAGAGCTAGAGTGCTGAGGCCCGGCCTATGACACTCCCCCTGATACTCACTCGCATCAAGTACACCAACCACACACATACATTCACATGCCTATTCATATCATCATGGTCATTATCATGTTATAAACAATAAAGTAAATATGCATGAACAATAAATAGAAATATTGGATGACATGTTGAATGCACATTACAAACATGTTCGCATAGAATTAAGCATAGCATTGGACTTAAGAAATAAAAATAGTTTGTTATTAACCAATTAGTTTAGGTCTTGTTTCCTCACCTTAGCTTGCTAGTAGATCCTTTTTCAAGCTTGTAGAATCACCTTTATATTGATATTATATTGCTAGAAGACCTAACAAAGTCGATAGAATTTAGTTAGATTTTATTCCAATTTTTCCAACTTGCTGTTAACTGGAGGTAGCAGGACGGGTCGATGCTAGGGTAGCAGTATACTGTGACCCCCTGTAGTGGGGTCGATGCCAGGGTTGATGGGTCCATCGACCCTAGGTGCGACCCCCCATGGGTTTGGTCGATAAATCACCTTTGGTCCATTCTCTCCTGTTTGAATCCTATGGCTTCCTTCCATAGTCCATTCCATACACTTCCTATGGTTTAGAACTACTCTTTACATATCATATGATTTAGTTGATCTCCTCCATGGTTTCCATTGAAACTTAATCATGGATTGATGGTTTGGGGTTTCTCCTACATCATACTTTTCTCATTAACTATTCTAAGTCTCACAAAATACATAGAATTAGTATTCTTACCTGAGAAGAGTACTCCTTCTCTGAAACTCTTATCCTTTTGCCTTCTTCCCTACTTTCCTTCTCTTCTTCTTCTCTTCCTTCTCTTCTCTTTTTCTCAATTCAATTAGGGTTCTAAAAGGAGTGAAAGAGGCTTAGGGACGTCCTTTATATAGAGTAGAAACTCCTAAAATAAGCCCCTTTGATATTAGGAAAGAGCCCAACCGAAATTAGGAAAGTTTCCAAATTTCTATTTCTAGCGGCAATTGGGGGTCGATGATCCCTTCGACCCCTGGTTTTAAAATGTCCGACCCCCGATTAAAAACTGAGGGTCTGACTTTTTGTACTGGGGGGTCCGACCCACACTACAACATTCTGGACTATTTATGACGGTTGTTTTCCGTCGTAAATACTTATTACCGTCACTATAACTTTTTTACCGACGGTAAATTACCGTCGTCTATTTGTCGTTAAAAGTGGCGTCGTAAATGTTAACGACGGAAAATTGGATGCGTCGGGAATACCCTTATATACAACGAAATAGTTCTGTCGTCTTATATGCCCTTATTAACGACGGTTTGATACCGCCGTTAATATATACCCCAATTGCGACGGGCATATATTACCGTCGTAAAAATTTCTGTAGAGACGGAAACCTACCCTCATTTAAAGAGGCATTTACAACGGCAATATATTTTTGTCGTTCCTTTTACGATGGTACGGCGTTGTCGTAAAAGAAAGTGTTAGTATTTTTAATGACGGTTAATTTATACCGTCGTTAAATATTTTTCTTTAAAAATATATCCCACATATATTAATTACAAATTTTCCTGTAATATATTCATATTTTTCTCATTTCCATATATCCACATTCCACACACTAAATACATCATATCTAAATTCAAACTTCCATAAAAAATTTTTGAAATACCAAAAACACATTGTCATTAATTCAAAACATCAAAATACTTTAAATACATTGCCATAAGACAGTTCCAAAAACTTGAATAATTGTTCATTACATTAACACATTTAACTTCTAGAGTTTTTATATATTTAGATCAATTTTTTCCGAATACATCTACTTCATTCATAGTTCTTCTTCTTTAGCACCATAAGTTTACAGAACTCCCGCATCTCCAGCTATATTTTGGGACCTATAATGATGCAAGGAAGATAGTATTAATCACAAATAAAAAAAAAATCTGATTATTAACAAACCACACTATACATTCATAAAAAAAGAAAAAATATTTGGCTAATAAAACAAAGTGAGTATGATGATTTTATTCTAATCACCTATATTCAAGCAATACATTAGATAGAACACACACATCCTGTAATAGCCCTCCCAAGAAACGGGTTCATATTGGTGGTCGGGTCTAAAACATACATTCTTAATTATGATAATCCTAATAAAAAAATCTGATACCATGTAAATTGAAGAGAGAAAAGAAGAAGAATGGAGAGAAGGAAAGACTGCTTGTGTGCACTTGTGAAGTTGCAGATTTGCAATCCACATTGACTCTTCTTGAATTTCCATTATAGTCTTATTACCTGTTATTACTAAGGAGTATAACCATATCTAGGATATGCAATGCATTTGTTTTAGTTACATCAAGTTTGAAGATAACAATGTCTGCTTATGCCTTCTGTACTCATGCTTTGCTTATGGCTTTGAAACACATTAAATTGCATCTACAGGGAGTACGTTAATCAAGCAAATCCTATATACATACCATGTTCAAGATAAGTGGCTGAGACATCTGGGTCTGGGAGTGGGACCGTGTCTATAAGTTTCTGGAGGTTCATATAAATAGGCCAAGGCTATGAAATTTGTTCTGCCCATATTTGATATTCAGTCAATCCTTGAGATCTACTTCCATTTCAATTAGAAACCAATTTTTCCTGTCAAGGTACGTAGCTAGTTTGGAAACCAATTAGAAACCAATTTTGAGATCTACTTCCATTTCAATGCATAACATGTAACTCACACAGCTGTCAAGGAGGTTAGATTACAAAAACTTGAAGGTACGTAGCTAGTTTGGAAAATGTAAACCAAGACAAGAAAATGTTTCTAACCTTATTGACTTCGTCGTTCATTCATTAATTGAGTCATCATAGACTCCATCTGTGAAAACCTGTCATCTGTTATTTGTTTCTGTGCCTCAATGCTTTGTCTCAACGTAGAGAGTTCTTCACGTAATGAGTCATTCTCCATAGTCAATCTTTCTACCCGTACTGCTGCTGTCCCATGTAATTCTTTAGGTGTAATTCCATAACTGTACATCTGCACACGACCATGGATATCTTTTCCGACAACATCCGAGAAAATTGACTCCTTTACTGAGATGTCATTTCGTTGTTCTTCAGGTTTTTGATTGAGACATTGGTCCATCTCATCCTGCAATTGACATTGAGGAATTCAAATGACATCATAATTTATATGAATATAGGTCGTTGTGAAATTTGTTATGTACGTACCATCTTTTTCTTTGATATAGGGTCAGAAGGACCTCCATCTTTCTTAGTATGTGTTCTTTTGAACAAATCAAAACGGGAGGGATTCAACAGTTCAGGGTGCTCCAAACGCTAGTCATGAAATTCAAAATTAGCAAAAACAAAGATATTTTGGAGTAATCGGTAACAATATTAATAAGTTTAAAATACATATTACCATCTCCTCCTCTATACAAGCATAAGAAGTCTTTCCAGTCGATTTTGTCATGTTTTGACACTCTCTATTATCGGAATTTCGGATCGACATGGCCTACCAATTTTCAACACATTATATAGTTTTCTCTGCATCTTTGAAATTCATAGTTATAATTGAGTAGCAATAGCATACCTTATACTCTTCTGTATTCCACTCACATAAGAGGAACTCCCAATGCTCAGTTGGAATACGACCATCCAAATGTTTCCTCCTTTCTTCATTTGTAGGGTATTTATTAAATACACTCTTCTTCAGCTCATGTTTGAATTCTTTCCAACTTTTGTTGAGCCTACTAAAAACATACCCTTTACATCTATCTGATAGGTCAAATTTTGCCTACATAAAGAGGTATAAGCAATGTTAGTTTTAAAAAAATAGTTTTTTTTCCAATATAAAGCAATAGGAATCTGCTACAAATGTTTTTATTTTTTTACCTGAACTACAGTCCATGCATTGTTCTTACATGTCTCTAGAACCTTCCTCCAACTTTGGAAGCAAATAGGGAGCAGCTTATAATTTCGGGCTTGAATTCCAATCCAAGTACCAAGCGTAGCTGATTTCTTGCTACATGGTATGCCCAATCTGTTCAATCTAATTTCAAATTTCTCCCCTTCCTGCAATGTCTTTATTATGTCACATCTTGCTGGCCCTCTGCCTCTTTTTTTACCTATTTCATAGCAGACAATTAGAAGGACATGAATATATATTTACAATTATCATTAAAATTGATTGAAAAAAAAAAACCCATAAGTACACATTGACTAACCAGATGTAGAAGCTGAATCTGAGGTACCAGAGACTATCTCCTCTGCCATTTGTCACTCTGTAGTTTGATATGTGATGCAATCAAATATATACAATAAAATTTAAAATGTTACAAAGAAGAGACTATAATTTTCAAAGTGTGTAAAAAACACATATACAAGTGTATGAGAAGTTGTAAAAACTATTTTTATATGTACAATTGCATGTATTTAAACATTCAATTCGATGGATTACCATCTGAACTTTCCCCACCATTGGGGGTGTCAACTACAACTCCTGTTAAATCGATTCGTATCCACTTGACATCATCATCGCCTTCACAATCGTCTAAGGGATGTAAAGCTTGGGTAGATTGATTTAGATTAGACTGAATCAATGCTTGTTCTTGAACTCCATTATTCTGCTCTCCAATATCATAGATATCCCTAATCTTAGACCTTATGACAACATGCTAGTTTGGAATTAAATCATCTTCTACATAAAAAACTTGCTCCGTCTGTGAAGGAAAAACAAATGGCTCGTCAAGCTTACCTTGTCCACTGTACAATAAGTGTTTAAAATTTACAGTAGTAAACCCCATCTCATCTTTATGCACTCCCATTGAAGGATCCACCCAATCACACCGAAATAACATTACTTTGATCTTATCAAAGTATTCCACCTCAATCACTTGTGTTAAAACTCCAAAATAATCAACATGTCCATCAATTGGCACCTTATCCTTTTTACTTGCGAACTTGCTTGTCAAAGCTGTTACGAATACGCCACTGTTTTGAGTTCTTCTACTAAGCTCTAGTGCCTTGGTATGGAACCTTATCCCATTTATAATGTAACCTGTGTAACTTTTAGCCTCAGCATTAGGTCCAACTGCTAGCCATCTGATGTGTTCCGATACCTCAACTCCTTTTTCACAAAGTTCCAATATCTGATAATATTAATGACACTAAATGAGAATGAAAATAGGGACTATTACACATAAATAACAAATCTTTATTATGCACTTACATACTTATTGAACCAATTTGGGAACTCTCTATTATGCCTCTCATCGACCAAACGTGGGCGAGATCGACGAGCTAAATCAGTTTTGATTTCACTGCGGTGGAGGCTTCAAAATAAATGAGGAAAGTTATGTTTAGTTGGCACTCTATCGTACATATATATTGAAGTACAATGGATAAAAATCCAGAAGGTAATACATACTTTCTATATTCTACTATCCCATCATAGTGGAATAAGACATAGCGATGCACCTGCTCCAATTCAATGATGTTTAGGCGTACCATCTCGCACTTCCCCAAAGGCCTACCTCTTCCCGAGAATATATTATATGGATCTTCAATGCCTAATGACCCCTCATTTCTAGATGGTCGATTGGACTTCGTTTCCACACCTTCGAAATACCTAGAGCAAAATACCAAACACTCTTCTGCAATATATCCTTCTGCTATTGAACCTTCAGGCCTACTACGATTGCGCACGTAGTCTTTAAGTTGCTTGAGGAATCTAAACAAAACAACACTAGTGTTATTGATGTCCTATGTGATAATAAATAGTTGTATGAAAAAAATTTGTTCAAACACTTACCTTTCAGTTGGATACATCCAACGGTAGTGTACTGGACCAGCAATGCTCGCCTCATGGCCCAAATGAATAATCAAGTGCACCATAACATCGAAGAAACTGGGTGGAAACAACTTTTCAAGATTGCACATTGTTACAACAATAGTTTGATGAAGACTCTTGAATCCTACCTCTGTACCAACGTTGCTACATAAATCACGAAAGAACCCACATACCTTTACCAATACTGCTACAACATTCTTTGGCAAAACATTACGTATGGCCACAGGTAGTAGTTGTTGCATAATGATATGACAGTCATGGCTCTTTAGTCCTAATATCATCCTCTCGTGCACAATAGCACAACGTGCAATATTACCAGCATAGCCATCTGGAACTTTCACACCACTTAAAACCTTGCAAAATGATTCCTTGTCCTTGTTAGACATTGAGTAGTGTGTAGGAGGTAAAATGATTCTATTTCCACCTTCGATCATCTTTGGCTGAAGATGAGGACGTATTTTCAAATCTTTTAAATCTTGACGTGCCTTTAAGTGATCCTTACTTCTGCCTTTTACATTCAATAATGTATAGATGATACTTTCACATACGTTCTTCTCAATATGCATCACGTCTAAATTGTGACGGACTAAGTTATGTCTCCAATATGGCAAATTGAAGAATATACTCTTCTTCTTCCAGTTAAGTGGTAATTGAGGCTTCTTAGATGATTTTTTCCTCTTCTTCCCACCCTCTTCAGTAATTTCTTTGCCAAATTCAGGAAACTGTACATCCCATAATTGATCCAGATGGTCACAACCGGACAACATTTTAGGTTGGACTCTATGTTCCTCATGTCCATCGAAGCTCTTTTTATTATGCCGATAAGGGTGACCTTCTGGAAGAAATCGACGATGTCCAAAATAACAAAATTTTCTTCCATTTTTTAGCCATCGAGATGAGCTATCTTCATTACAAATTGGGCAAGCCAAAGCACCTTTCGTACTCCACCCTGAGAGGTTTTCATATGCTCGAAAATCATTAATGGTCCACATCAAGGATGTACGCAATACAAAATTTTCCTTCTTGTGTACATCGTAAGTTGCAACACCAGTGTCCCACAATATTTTAAGCTCATCTACTAGTGGCTGTAAGTACACATCTATATCATTCCCAGGTTGCTTTGGACCAGGAATAAGCAATGTCAGGATTATGTTTGAGGGCTTCATGCACAACCATGGTGGTAAATTGTAAGGGATTACCACAACAGGCCATGTGCTATGGGTGCTACTCTTATTTCCAAAAGGATTGAATCCGTCACTAGCTAGCCCAAGCTTAACATTACGAGGGTCGTTGCAAAAATCCGGGTACAACTTATCGAACTCCTTCCATGCTTTTGAGTCAGCTGGGTGTCGTAACTTACCATCGTCTGTACGCTCTTCGTGATGCCATCGCATATCAGCTGATGTCTTAGACGACATATATAATCTTTGCAGCCGTGGGATCAAAGGGAAATGGCGTAATGTCTTAATCGGTATGTTCTTACCACCCTTTTTATATCTTGATGACCTACAGTGTTTACATGAATCCAAAGTTGTTGTCTCCTTCCAAAACAACATACAATCTCTTGGGCATGCATCAATCTTATTGTAATCGAGTCCTAATTCCTTGATGATCTTCTTTGTTTCATACAAAGAATTTGGCAAAGAACTTGGCTCAGGAAATGTCTCTTTCAATAACTCCAACAACATAGTGAATGCTTTGTCGCTCATCTTGCATAAACACTTGATGTGATATAGGCGAAGCAAAAATCGAAGTTTCGTAAAATTTCTACTTCCCGAAAATAACTCTTGATCTGCATCTTCCATCAACCGTTTAATATTCAGTAACTCGACACTCGGACCCCTTGTATGCTCACCCGTTGCAGTACCCTCAACTCCTTCATTAACATGTGTTCCCTGCATCTCATTTAACATATTATGTATATCGTCATTTATATCTGCTTCATCAATGCCAACTGGATTTTCATGGGGAGCTGGTTGTGATGATGAAGATGGAGCTAGTTGTGATGATGAAGTTTCACCATGATAATTCCACATGACATAACCCCTGTGAAATCCATCGACGATCAGATGTTCATCAATAACGTCCTTAGTACACCAATATCGATTTTGGCACTTTACACATGGACATAAGATTTCTTGCCCGATATTCGCTTTATTAGAAAATGCGAATTCTATAAAACTTTTGACCTCTTGCAAGTATTGTGGAGATAATCTGAACCTTGCATCTCGTGAACCTCTATCAATCCAACTACTCCTAGACATTGTTGTACAAAGTAACTGACAAGATATTTAAGATAAAAAAATATTAACACTTATAATCCCTTAAAATAATGCATGTAAAATAATAAATTACAAGGTACATCACAATTATAATTCAGGCAATAATTAAATTGCTACATTGGACATTAATTGTCGTATTTCATGTTTTGAGACTCCACTTCTACCAATTTCAATATATTTCACATTTTTTGAGGTGCAATTTCAGGCATCATATTGATACTAGTAGCTGACTTCAGAAAACAGAGAAGTGGAGTCTCAAAACATGGACATAATCATGTATCATAAAAATCAGTTATAATTCCAAACGATGCAAAGGTTCACTCCAAACAATCATTAGCAATTGATGTATAATCATGTATCATAAAAATCAGTTATAATTCTAAACGATGCAAAGGTTCAGTCCAAACAATCATTAGCAATTAAGCATCCCTTAACTTTATCAAACGTCAAGACCCCATGATCCAACAGAATATCACTATGTTTCTATCGAAATTATAAAACAGTCCAACACCATAAAAACTAATTCTGAACTTAAATAAAATTCACACGGATAGAAGAAATATTCGAAATTATAAAACAGTCCAACACCATAAAAACTTATTTTGAACTTAAATAAAATTCACACAGGTAGAAGAAATATTCGAAATTATAAAACAGTCCAACACCATAAAAACTTATTTCGAACTTAAATAAAATTCACACAGCTCTATAGATGTCCACGTCCCAAAAACTCATAAAGTTTCAGCTTGACTTTTCTCTGGCCTCTGCCTCCACGAAATTAAAAAAAAAATCTCTTTGCTTCTGTCAATTCTATCAGTTTTATTTCTTTTGTTTGGCAATTATTTGGTTCTTTTTTCATCTCTTGTTGACCAAGACTCGTATTTTTTTTCCCTTTCTGAGTTGCAGTTCTTATATCTGGAGAGGAATCTCAACACTTACCTCCACAGAGTACAAGATCATGAATACAAGATAAATTTACAGTACGAATCAGTTATGGAGGATTGCCATGGAAACACTTTGGGATAGTGTTTGCTACAGGTACCCACTGGTGGAAGCTAGGAAAGACTAGTGGCGTAAATGCCCAAACAGGGTTATGTTGTAGTATTTTTAGACCTCTTCCAACCACAAGAAAAAACATATATAGTTTTTTGAAGAGAAAAGGATTTGAGAAAAGAAACAATTTTACTCCAATAAGTTTCTATCGTGGATTTTATTACCTCCCAAGAAAATACAATAGATAACCTGTCACAGACAATGGCTTTGTGTCAAACACCAAAAAACCTATTTCTTCATGGATATGAAGCTTCAGCATAGTGGATCCATCTATGCGGACCGGGGGAAGACACATATCAATTTCAATGGGGAAAAGAGGAAAGAGTTCTCAATCTTCTAAAACTGAGTATTTAAGAGATTGAAGGATTTTCCAGCATCAGCTGCAAGAAAGAATTGTAAGAGAGGAAAAGACCACCATCCTTCAGATGCAGAACCCTTTAGTAAGACTATGTAATGGTTCCCTCCCTCTTTAAATAAAATCTTCCCCACCTGTTTGATTGACACTCCAAAAGAATCATTCTGCCGAAAGATGTCATTGTTGATGTTAGGTACCAATCTGGGTTTGTCTTCTGCAAACTTCCTGATCCAGGCTAAAGAATCTTAAGAAAAGCTTACCTTGTCAGCAATTTGAAGGTGGAATCTGCTTCCAACCAATTTTTTTTTTAACATGAAAAATGTTTTCCGATCCATTCTTTCTTCTTCATGCTTTTCAAGGGAGGACTTTCTTGACTGCCCACAATGGTATTTTTAGTCCAGATCTTGTGTATTGAAGTGGACTTACAAAACTAAAACATGAAATCACCACCACACAACCAAACCACAGAAAAGGAAAAAGAAGTTAAAATATATTCAATATAGTTTGGCAAAGAAGACATCTCCCAACTGAGATGAACAAAGACAGGTCATGTCGGCAATCGGAGTTGGTCCCGGGGACCATGAATCTCCATCTATGTTTAGAAAAACATCCCTTTCTAGTGAGATTAAAACAGCGGAAAACGACGAATCTAATGTAATTTTCTTAGATCTTTGAAATCCAATCCAAAATTATTGAATGAGACACCAAAACTTTGGTTTTAACCTAATAAGTAAACCGTGTTATCCTCAACCACCTAATGTCTGCACCTCCATATTATGCTAAAGGAGCTCTTTCCTTACTGTTTTTAGGCAATTTCCAAACTAAAGGCAACTGCATCTACATTTCCACTGAAAAGGAAAGAGATGGGTATATCAGCTTTTGTTTTTGGTGTTTTTTTTTTCATTGCCATCAATGTAAAAGCACATTAGGTAGGACAAGAAAGATGACAGTTCTTAAATGACATTGTTATGGGGTTATGACAGAAGTGGTTCTAGACGAAATCTCATTACCTTGTTTGCAGCTTGGTTCCATTTATGTGGTTCACAGTTTGACAGATTGTTTATCCAAGGTGAGGAAGAATTTGCTTAATTGGGTTTTCACTCAATTTGGAGGGATTAGGTAACTGTAGCTGTGACTGGTATGACATGACTTTTTGTTCATGATCAGTTTCCATATCTAATGAACATTAAGAATGAAAATGTCATTAAAGGGAATTTTTTATTTTTCCTATCTAGTGAATGCCACATAGATTTCCACAGAGAAAGAATAAAACATGCATCACAACTTCAGCACATCACAACTTCAGCATCACAACTTCAGCATCACAACTTCAGCATCACGGTGACCCACATTAAACCAATCACTAAAAGCACCACGGACACCACAAATCTATTAACTGAATCAAAACCTATTACACAAACAAGAAAACAGACCAAACCAAACACCTAACCTACCGAAATCATACTCCATGGAGAAAAACGAAGGGGGGAAGATGGAACAAAGATTCATTCAAGGGGATACAACATACAAATGAATAATCAAAATAAACCATGGATGGAGGAGAAGTCACCTGAACCTGCACAGTAGCTGCCGCCTCTTCCTCTCCTTACTCACTTCTTCTTCCTCAATTCCTCTTTGCCTTATCAATAGACACCGGCAGATTTTCTGCACAGTACTTTCTTTTTCTTTTGATCCATATCAATAGACACCGGCAGATTTACCAAACCTCACGGCTCCCAGTAGCCTTTCTTCTGCAAATCCAAAACCCCTCTCTATTTCTGTCTCCTCTCTTCTCTAATCTCTCCCTGATTTCTCTCTTTCACTCATCTCCTTACAGCAGCACCGGCGCCGCTTTCTTCCTCCTTCACTTCTTCTTACGGCTTCCCAGCTGCAACTCCAGATTTTCCACTCCCTTTCTTTCTCCCTCACTGATTTCTCATGCTCCCGCAGCTTCTACGTACTCTCCATTTCCCTGGCTGTTTTGTGTCGAACTGGATATCAGAAGGAGAATATTTAGATAACGATGGAGAAGGAGAGAGTTATGAATTGAGATGGAGTATATACCTTATTAAGTTTTGGATTTGGGAAATAGAGATGGAGATGGAGATGGCATTGAACTGTCGACGAAGATGGAGATGGATAGAATAATTGACGTGCAGTGGGAAAACATTGGGAATTAATATGGCGCTCAAAATATGGGATCGATAATGGAGAAGCAGTTACATTCTTTATCCGGGAAAACATTGGGAATATGGCGCTCAAAATATGGGAAAATGGAGAAGCAGTTACATTGTTTATCCGACGGGTCTTACGAACCGTCACATACCTGCAGGAAGCGGGAAGTGAAAAAAATAAAACGAAAATATCGGGGGAATATCGGGGAAGGGATATACGAAGGGACTGAATTTTGTTCTTTTTTTTCCTTCCGAAAATGATATATATATATGCTTCTGAAATCGCCAAACGGCTTGGTTCCTTTTGGATTGAGAGTTGTTTAATCATTAATTAGTGGTTTTGCTTTTGGTTCTTAGATAAATTTCTGAAGGGATTGCTTCCTAATTTGATGTCTTTTTCTTTTTTTGGTAGGTAATTTGATGTCATCGGACTTCATTCCTGCATGCTGTTCTTCTTTTTGGTCTTGCGTACGTCTTGAAGAAGAGTGAATCGAGAAGGAAAATTGGAGTAGAGGTAAATGAGGTAAATGAGGTAAATGAGTTTACAATAGCCCTCTGTGACTTATGTTATATCTTCGCCTTGATTGTCTCCATTGTCTTATTTTTTTGGTTTTATTCTCTTCCCTGAATGGGAAATGTGGATAAGAAATTTTTAGAAAAAAGAAGAAGAAATATCCCGCCTTTTACTTTATGTAGTGTATCGAATTAGCTTTTTGTTGATTTTCTGTTTTACTCAACCAATCTGAATTGTTAAACTTGGCAGTGGCCCCGGTTTTATATACGACGGGATTACATTACCGTCGTAACTATATATCTATATACGACGGGAATTAATTTCCGTTGTAACAATATTTCTATATACGACGGAAATTAATTCTCGTCGTAACTATATATTTATATACGACGGAACTTAATTCCCGTCGTAACTATATATCTATATACGACGGGTTTTAATTTCTGTCGTAACTATATATCTATATACGACCGGATTTAATATCTGTCGTAACTATATATCTATATGCGACGGGACTTAATTTCTGTCTAAAATGTATATCCATTTAAGACGGAAAATAACTTTCGTCGTAACAACCATATATATATACGACGGTAAGTGATTTCCGTCGTTAACTATATATCTATATATGACGGGATTTAATTTCTGTCGTAACTATATATCTATATGCGACGGGACTTAATTTCTGTCTAAAATGTATATCCATTTAAGACGGAAAATAACTTTCGTCGTAACAACCATATATATATACGACGGTAAGTGATTTCCGTCGTTACTACATATCTATATACGACGTGTACAACTGTTCCGTTGTAATTATGGATTGGTGGGAACACCGCAGGAAGAAATATACATACGCGCGTAGGAATTAATGACGCCATGTATAATTCCGTCGTATTTAAGTGGTTATATAAGACGGATAACTAAAACCGTCATTAAAACATAAATATAGATGACGAAATATAGATAACGTCGTAAATATGAATTAATTAAGACGGTTACATAAAACCGTCGTTAATTTTCGTCACAAAAACCCATTTTTGTTGTAGTGCCACCTCACTGGGTGTGCAACCCTCGCCCCTTTTTGAGTGTTTTTGGGTCAGTTTAATACCTGGGATCACGATCTCCTTCACGCACTTGGTCCATTTGGTTCGACCATGATGGGTAGACCTGGTTCAAGGTGGTAAGACCGGGTTAGTTTGGTACGAGTCTTACATAATATCTCTATTTCCTTGAGTTGAGGTCCCTTGATGGTCGTATCCAACATAGATACTAAGTATCTTGTGTCTCCCCTTATCAAATAATTGCTGACCTTAAGCGACGAGATGAACAACTTTTGCTTCTTCTTTGGTTCACCACCTATGAATGCAAAGTTATTGCCATCCTCGGTTTAGAATACTGTCTTTGTCTTTGAACACACCATACTGGCTTGATGACTTGCTAACCAATCCATCCCCAATAAGGCATCAAAGTCAGTTATGTTTTTAGGTGAATCAGATTTGCTTCTAATTCCTTATCATTTATCATGACTAGGCAGGGTCTACAGTATGTATCAAAGGTAACTTCCAGACCTAGGGACATCCAAACTACAAGGTAATGATACAACGGTTTTACTTCTTCATGTGTCACACCCCAATTCTGGTCTACTAGAATGGTGTGATGAATCGCCAATAAACCAATGGTTCACCCAGGATCTCGTATAGGTCGTACCCACCATATCAAACCACACATACATTCCACATTAATAATCAGAGGTAATAAACAAATAAGCGAAAGTCTTACAGATAATGAACTGAGAGTCTAACAATGATAAATAAGTATTTAATCCAATTATCTCCAAACCACAAGACATAAAAATAAATAATCAATTACATATCTGATGTTCAAATTATAACTAAACATAAGTAAAAACACATTGGTTGCACTCGCATGATGAATCATGCACATCTTCTTCAGCTTCTATGTCTATCGTAGCAACGTGTCCATACGTCGACGCATTCATATATTCTTCAACGGTAGGACCTGCATCATCAACTAAAAATATTCGACGCCGAAAGGGTGAGCACACATCACGGCTCAGTGAGCAAACAAAACAATACAACAAACATATGCATGCATTCAATTCATATATTTGGTCTGGTTTTTAAGTTTGCAATATGTTATAAAAAGGTTTGCTGGCCGTCGCACCTCTATACATGAGTGTGTGAATCCATCTAATGGATCAAACACCATTGCTGTCCGACGTACACCCACCATGGAATAGAGATAGAGCAAAAGCGTCCGGATTAAACACCACCAACACTTCCCCTGATGCCCTATCCATGCCAACACGTAAGCCCCTATTGGAGAGGACTTGCAAACTGGACTCACAACTAACCAATCCTAATGCCAAATAGTGTATCCATGGCCTCACCCCAGCATCCCTCAATACGTTCATAGAGATAGAGCTAAGATCCCCCGACAGAGTTAGAGACCACACGGTCCGAGACCACCTCCCCTGATGCCCTATGACGTAATAGTTCTACTAAGGCAATGACGATACAATGATGTTAATGGGCAAGACTTGAGTAGAGATAGAGCTAGATTCTGGTAATGAAGTCAAAGACCACCATACCACATCTTCCCCCTGATGCTCCACTTGCATCCAACACACCAACCACACACATACTTTTACATGCCTATTCCTAGCATCATCATCATCATCATGTTATAAATAAACAGAATTAATTATGCATGAGCAGTATTAGTAGGAATATTGGATGACATGTGAAAGGCACATAACAAACATACAAGCATAGAATCAATCAGGGCATTAGACTCAATAAAAATAAACAGTTTGTTATTATCCAATTAGTTTAGGTCTTATTCCCTCACCTGTTAGCAATACTCGATCTCCTTCTAAGCCTTAAAATTCTCTTCGAATTGATTTAACAACCTAAAAGTTATATGAATTTAAGCTAGGATTCATATGTGACATATTACAGTAGTCAAAAATCAAAACAGAGCACTGATTGGTGTTTGACTGGTCCTACGGTCACATACTGTATCGACCTTACTACCTACAATCGATACCCTACGGTCGCATATGTTGCGACCATAGCTGTGACCATATGGTTTCTGAAATCTTCTTGAATGCCTATGGTCGATCCTCTGGTCATGCTGGTCATGCTATGGTCGACCGTAGCTGCGACCTTGAGATTTCTATTCACAGTTTACATGTAACTCGAGTTCTTCTTGGGTCAATTCTTCTGTTCTTCAATGGAGTTTATTCTAAGGTCATCCTATGGCCATCATCAGTAGTTTCTTATCAACCCTAATCATCAAATTCACTCATCATCGTTCTCCTTGGGATTTTCTCGAGGAAATCACATGGATCATAATAGGTTGACATTCCCAATCCTCCATAGAATCCTTAGTCCATAGAATTAAAATCTTTAGAGATTAGGCTCATACCTTAATCCCACTCCCTGTCTCCCTCTTCACAGAAAATGGAGAAATGAATTGATCGATTCATCGGATCCTAGGTCGGGACTGACGGGGCTCGAACCCGCAGCTTCCGCCTTGACAGGGCGGTGCTCTAACCGATTGAACTACAATCCCAGGGATGGGGGGTGTACAACATACATATTCTTATGATTTCATTTTCATTTCTATTTAGAATCGTTGTCTTGTAATAGAGACACGAGTGATATATTGATATCCACATAAATATGGATTTTAGTGAGAGCGACACGGATTACTAGTAATCCTTGGGTTATTGCCAAATCGATTGATAATCAATTTTTCAATGAAGAAAAAAGACTCTTTTTTTTTCTTTCCTTCTTGCCTGTGATAGAGAGCCAATCTCTTCTCAGCAAATTCCTTTCCTTAGCTTTTTCTTCTTCTCCTTCTCTTTTTTCTTTTCCCTTCTCTTTCTCTAGGGTTTACTAATGTTCTAAAAGAGTGAAAAAGGGCTGAGGGACATCCTTTATATAGAGGAAAACTCTCCATATAGAGTCCTCTTTCAATTAGGAAAGCAATTCATTAATTTTGGATAGTTTTCAAAACTCGGAGTCTGATCTGGGGTCTCACGGTCGATCATACAGTCGCATAAACCATTGATCGTAGGGTCAAAATCATCGACCGTGGGGTCTAGGATTTGAGATTTTTGTTTCCTTCCTTATGGTCGACCATACCTACCCAGGTATGCGTGCGACCTTAGGTATGTTTTCAGTGTTTTTAACTCGATTCTCATACCTGGTTAGTGAACTATCTTCACATGCCCGATTCACTTGGTCCAGGAATGATGGGAAGACCCGACACGGCATGGTTAAATCGGGTTTGTGGAGTGCGGATCTTACAACTGTCCCCCTCTTATATAAATTTTGTCTTCAAAATTTACACATACCTTCCGAGTCGAATAAGTGAGGATATTGCTTCTGCATAGCGTTCTCTTCTTCCCATGTAATTTCTTCCATATTTTGGCTTCTCCAACTAACCTTAACATAATAAATGTCGTGGTTGCGAAGACAATGTACCTTCCGGCTAGTGTTCTCAAAAGGTACTACTTCGAACGTCAAATCTTGAGTCAAATCCGATGGATCCATTGTTAACACGTGTGTTGGATCTCTGACGTACTTCTTTAATTGTGAGACATGGAATACATTATGTACACTAGACATGGATGGGGGTAGTGCTAACTGATACACCACCTTCCCATGTTTTACTAGAATCTCATATGGTCTAATATATCTGGGATACAATTTTCCCTTCTGTCTGAACCATTTAAAACCACGCATAGGAGATATTTTCAGAAATACCTTATCACCTATGGTGAATTCGAGATCTCTGCATCGATTATCTACATATTGCTTCTGATGGTTCTGAGCTGTTCGAACTCTTTCCTTGATAATGTCGATTACTCGACAAGTCTCCTCCACAAACTCTGGTCTAATAATACTCCGTTCTCTAACTTCGTTCCAAAATAAAGGAGTTCGACATTTCCTACCATATAGTGCTTGATAGGTTGACATCTATATTGTAGCTTGATAGCTGTTTTTATAAGAGAACTAGATCAATGGTAATTTCTCATCCCATGATCCTTTGAATCCATGACACAAGCTCGAAGCATGTCTTCTAAAATCTGAATAGTATGCTCCGACTGTCCGTCTGTTTGAGGATGGAATGCAGTACTAAACTTCAATGTTGTACCCATAGCCTTTTGTAATCCTTTTCAAAACTTTGAGGTAAAGCGTGGGTCTCTGTCGGACACAATGCTTTCAGGTACACCATGTAATCTGACAATATTATCCATATATAGCTTAGCTAATCTCTCTAGGGTATACTGAGGTCGTATAGCTATAAAACGAGCTGTATTGGTCAAATGATCTACAAACGATCTACAATCACCCAGACTACGACAACTACTCTACGAGTCAATGGTAACCTAGTGACGAAGTCTATGGTGATGCAATCCCATTTCCATGCTGGTTCTGGCAGTGGTTGCAACAATCTTGCAGGTTTTTGCCTTTCATCGTTTACCTGCTGACAATTCAGGCATTGAGACACAAATTTAGCTACATCCGCTTTCATTCCTCTCCACCAATAGAGTTTCTTTAGATCATGATACGTCTTTGTACTTCCAGGATGTACCGAATAAGCGGTGGTGTGGTCTTCCTTCATTAGTCTGTGTCTAATATCCAAGTCTTTATTTTTAGGAACACATACTCTCCCTTTGTATCTTATTACTTTCTCAGAATCCAAAGTAAAGTCAGGGTTAGTCCTACCTTTTTCAAGGTCTTTTTGCACCGTTCCCAGATAAGGGTCTGATTTAATAGCTACTTTCACTTCATTTAATAGATCAGGTACAATCTTTAATATAGCAAACATGTTTGAGAATAAATGAATAAACCCTTGGTCAGTTGATTCATTCGGAATATCAATCACAAACTGCTTGTTATAGTAATTAAATACTTTTCCTGTGATACATGCTACAGCATTTGTACTAGCTTCTTCCTGAGATTTTGTCATTGCTTTCCTGCTTAGTGTGTCAGAAACTACATTAGCTTTCCCTGGATGATACTGAATATCTCAATCATAATCCTTCAGCAATTCCAGCCATCTTCTTTGTTTCATGTTCAAGTCCTTTTGATTAAAAAGATGAGTGAGACTCTTATAATTTGATTTAATCTGAAATTTCTCTCTATACAAATAATGTCTCCATATCTTAACAGCATGTACTACTGCTGCTAATTCCAAGTCATGAGTGGGATAGTTCTTCTCATGTGTTTTTAGTTGTCTTGATGCATATGTAATTACTTGTTCTCCTTGCATAAGCACACATTCCAAACCTAACCCAGACGCATCGGTGTACAAGGTAAACGGTTGTCATGGGATCAGAATAGTCAAGATGGGAGCTGATATCAATTTAGCCTTCAATGTTTGGAAATACTCTTTACATTTATCGGTCCAAATAAACTTTTCTCCTTTCTTTGTCAGACTGGTGAGAGGTACAACCATTCTAGAGTAATCTTCCACAAATCCTCGATAATAACCAGCTAAACCTAAGAAACTTCTGATTTCGACTACATTCTTAGGTGCTTCCCATTTCACAATGGCTTCAATCTTGCTAGGATCCACTTAAATTCCTTTAACGGATACAACATGGCCTAAGAAAGCGACTTTATTCAGCCAGAATTCACAGTTTGTAAATTTTGCGTAAAGCTTCTCTTTTCTTAGTTGCTGCAAAGCGGCTCTTAGATTTGTGATATGAGTTTCTTTGTATTTGGAGTAGACTAGTATTTCGTCAATAAATACAATGACTGACGTATCCAACATATCATGGAATACCCGATTCATGAGTTCCATAAAGTTACGAGTGCATTAGTCAATCCAAAAGACATGACTAAAAATTCATAATGTCCATACCTAGTTTTGATTGTTGTCTTTGGAATATCACCTTCTTTAATCTTCAACTGATGGTATCCTGACCGAAGATTAATTTTGAAAAACACTTTGGCACCTTGCAACTGATCGAACAAGTCATCGATCCGAGGCTATGGGTACTGATTCTTGATTGTAAGGTTATTCAATTCCTGATAATCTATACATAGTCGAACGCTACCGTCCTTCTTTTTCACGAACAATACTGGCGCTCTTCATGGTGATATGCTAGGCCTAATAAAGCCCTAGTCCAGTAACTCCTGTAATTGTACCTTCAGTTCCTTCAGTTCAATAGGAGCCATTCAATAGGGTGCTTTAGAGACTGGTGCGGCTCCGAGTATAAGATCTATAACGAACTCTGTCGCTCGGTCAGGTGGTAGTCCTGATAGTTTCTCAGGAAATACATCCAAAAATTTATGCACAACTTCAATATCCTCTATTCCTGGTGCTTCCTTGGTGAGGTCGACCATAGATACTAGATATCCAATTCCTTCTTTCTCGAGGCATTTGCTAGCCTTTAATGCAGAGAGAATGAGTTTTCGTTTACGGGGAAGTTTGGTTCCCAAAAAATTAAACTCTGCTCCTTCCTTGTCTCTAAATGTCAGTTTTTTTTCCGTACATAATAGGTTTGCGGAGTCTCGAGCTAACCAATCCATTCCCAAGATAACGTCAAAGTCTGCCAACTCGAGTTGGATTAAGGTTGCATCCAAAATCTTCTCGTCGATAAGAACTCGACATGGTCCATAACCTTTGTATAGTTCCACTTCTAATCCCATAGGTGATCGTACAAGCAGTTTGTAGTCTAAAGGTCTAAGGGGTAGATTTAACTTCTTTCCAAACGACACAGATATAAAAGAATGAGTAGCCCCAGAGTCAAAGAGTACTCTGGCAGGTAAGCCATTAATAGGTACGATACTTGTGATTTGATTTAACTTAGTCTACATGCTCATACAAGGTAGTACGAAATGAAAAGTTCAGGTCATACCTATGACTACATCAGACGATGTGGCAGCATCCTCAGAAGTAACTGCATAAACTTTTCCTTGCTGTAACTGCTTCCTTAGCTTGGGACACTCTCTTAAATAATGTCCTACTTGATTACAGTTGAAGCATTTAACTCCAGTATTACTTTGCTTTTGTAGAGGTGGGGTTGTTGGGGTAGTCTTGGCTGCAGTATTAAAGTCTTGAGTATGGAAAGGTTTGAATGTCTTGGTATTCCCTCCGTTATATGTATTTCAATTAGGCCTTTTAATGCCACTATTTTGAGCAAAATAACTTTCCCTCTGGCTCGATTCTAGTACTCGAGCAATTTATACAGCTTCATTATATATTTTCTTTTTCAGTCCCAATACATGCTCATGGATGCTTCCCTTAAGTCCCATGACGAATCTCCAGGTTTTGGTATCTTCTTCTTGCATGCTAGAGGGAGCAAAGAAGAATAGCTCCTCATAATGCTGCTGATAAGCGTCTACTGTCATCTGTCCCTGATACAAACTCAGAAACTCCTTTTCCATTAGATCATTGAAACTCCTTGGAAAATACTTCTCGAAGAAAGCTTCTTTATAAATAGCCCATGTCAGTTGGGCGTGCTTTGTTAACAAATAACTTCTAGTTGATTTCCACCAGTGAAATGCTCGATCAGTCTGGAGTGATCAAGTTGATACTATGCATATGCTCCACACTAGGCAGTTGGTACTGATAATTACCTTGGTTATACCCGCCTTGCGGTGCTTTAGGGTTTTGCACAAAAGTTCCTCGAGTTCATGACCCACGACGCTTCAGGTCCATTGAAGCAGAGGTGTGATATCCTTGGTTTGACTGAAAGAAAGTGGAAGGGGGTCGGTGTGTGAACTTAGCCCATTTAGCCCTGTTTGATGTGGAAAGGGCATTTGGTGATATGGGCTGGCTTCTAGTGATTTTGTATGAGGCTTGCACTTGCCCGGACTTGGTCAAGTAGTTCTACTATCACCTACAGGTAGAGGGTGACCTAGAGGATGTTGACAGGGGTAGAGAGCTTCGGATCAGCAGCTGGGGTGAAAGGGGTTCTGATCTCTTTCAACTGTCAGGAGTTGGCTGATCTCCTAGGCATTTCCAATGATGGTCAGTTGGTTTACTGTGCACCCAGGGAGCCACAGTTTTTTGTCTACACAAGTGCGTGCAGAAATAGATAACTAGATTCTTCGGGTTGACCATTGGGAGATGAAAGCAATCAACCTGCGTCCAGAGCCATGGGTCTTCTGTAAGATGATCCAGCATAATCTAATTCCCCAGGGCAGACACTATAAGATGGTCTCACAGCTGACTCAGTACCTACTGTACTGTATCTGTACTAGGCAGCCAGTCTGCCTTCCATATATTATTCTTCAGACTATGCACAGAGCTACGTTGCCTGACTCGAGAGATAACTTGCCCTATGGGTGGCTGATCTCCACCCTACTCGCTCGTCTACAGGTGGACCTAGTGAATGAGAGGATCCTTGAGGACACCTTCTCAGTTGACCTTGATTAGAAGGCCATCAGCAGGATGGGAACGAGAGAGATACAGGTCAGTAATGACGATAAGAATGCTATGAGATGTCTTCTCACTTGGGTAGCGGCAGCAGATGCAGAGGCGATAGCAGTGGCAGCAGCAGAGGTAGCAGCAGAGGCACATGAGAGTGATGATGAGGAGGATGATGATCGGATGTACATGGAAGTGGATGCCATCCCTCCTCCATCACTACAACATTCTACTAGAGCTGGCCCTTCTCGGGCTTCTCATTCAACTAGTCTTTCACCCCCACCACCAGATGACATGACGGGGCTGTTACGTGAGATTTAGGAGGCTCAGCACATGATTGATTAGAGAGTAGGAGAGCTTCTAGATGTCCAGTGCTTTAAAGACCAGCGGGTAGCAGATCTGACAGCTAGTCTCTGAGTGACTCTCTTCCCCGCCCTACGAATCAAACATCTCCGGAGACTCAGGTGGCCTGACTCACGAGAGTATATTCTAAGGACTATGATAGAGATCGTGAGGCACCTCCTCCTCCAGCACCTTCAACTCCATGATTACCGTTTATATCTTTTTTCTTTTTTTTATTTTACAGAGTAACTGTCTGGATTTATGGACCTTACTCTGATTCAGATGTGTCTTGTCTTACTCCTATTTGAATATATATATATAAAATTGGTTTCCCATTTACATATGTGCATTATCCTCTATCTTAGTTTATCTCTCATACAACACAGGCGCTTATGTGTGTTCTTATTACAACTTTTAATTTTATACTAACTCAGTTCATGACTCATGTGGAAGTAGTTAGGTCAATGGGTAGAACCTGAGATGCTCTGTTACCAAGTTGTCACACTCCAATTATGGTCTAACCAGAATGGTGTGATGAACCGCCAATAAATTAACAGTTCACCCAGGATCTCGTATAGGTCGTATCCACCATATCAAACTACATACACATTCTACATTAATAATCGGAGGTAATAAACAACTAAGCAGAAGTTTTACAGATAATGAACTGAGAGTCTAACAGTGATAAATAAGTATTAAATCCAATTATCTTCAAACCACAAGATATAAAAATAAATAATCAATTACATATCTGATGTTCAAATTAAAACTAAACTTAAGCAAAAACACATTGGTTGCACTCGCATGATGAATCATGCACATCTTCTTCAGCTTCTATGTCTATCGCAACAACGTGTTCATACATCGGCGCATTCATATATTCTTCAACGGTAGGACCAACATCATTAACTAAAAATATTCAACGTCGAAAGGGTGAGCACACATCACGGCTCAGTGAACAAACAAAACAATGCAACAAACATATACATGCATTCAATTCTTATCTTTGGTCTGATTTTAAAGTTTGCAATATGCTATAGAAATGTTTGGTGGCCGTCGCACCTCTATACATGAGTGTGTGAATCAGCCCAATGGATCAAACACTATTACCATTCCACATGCACCCACCATGGAATAGAGATAGAGCTAAAGTGTCCGGATCAAACACCGTCAATACTTTCCTTGATGCCCTACCCGTACCAACATGTAAGCCCCTATTGGCAAGGGCTTACAAACTGGGTTTGCAACTAACCAATCCTAATGCCAAACAGTTTATCCAAGGCCTCACCCCAGCATCCCTCAATACGTCCATAGAGATAGAGCTAAGGCCCCCCGGCAGAGTCAGAGACCACACGGTCTGAGACCACCTCCCCTGATGCCCTATGACGTAATAGTTCTGCTAAGATAATGATGATACGATGATGTTAGTGGGCAAGACTTGAGTATAGATAGAGCTAGAGTCTGGTGATGAGGTCAAAGACCACCATGCCACGTCCTCCCCCTGATGCTCCACTCACATCCAACACGCCAACCATACACATACATTCACATGCCTATTCCTAGCAACATCATCATCATCGTGTTATAAATAAACATAATTAATTATGCATGAGCAGTAATAGTAGAAATATTGGATGACATGTGAAATGCACATTACAAACATACAAGCATAGAAACAATCATGGCATTAGATTCAATAAAAATAAATAGTTTGTTATTATCCAATTAGTTTAGGTCTTGTTCCCTCACATGTTAGCAATACTCGATCTCCTTCAAAGCCTTGAAATTCTCTTCGATTTGATTTAACAACCTAAAAGTTATATGAATTTAAGTTATGGTTCATATGTGACATGTTACAGTAGTCAAAAATCGAAACAGAGCACTGATAGGTGTCTGATTGGTTCTATGGTCTCATACTGTATCGACCTTACTGCTTACGGTTGATACCCGATGGTTGCATATGGTACTACCATAGCTGCGACCATATGGTTTCTGAAATCTTCCTGAATGCCTATGGTCGATCCTCTGGTCATGCTGGTCATGCTATGGTCGACCGTAGCTGCGACCTTGAGATTTCTGGTCACAGTCTACATGCAATTTGAGTTCTTCTTGGATCAATTCTTCTGTTCTACATTGGAGTTTATTCTAAGGTCATCCTATGGCCATCATTAGTAGTTTTTTTATCAACCCTAATCATTAAATTCACTCATCATCGTTCTCCTTGGGATTTTCTCAAGGAAATCACATGGATCATAATAGATTGACATTCCCAATCCTCCATAGAATCCTTAGTCCATAGAATTAAAATCTTTAGAGATTAGGCTCATACCTTTGCCAGTGATAGAGAGTCATTCACTTTTCAGCAAATTCCTTTCCTTAGCTTTTCCTTCTTCTCTTTCTCTTCCATCTCTTCCCTTCTCTTTCTCTAGGGTTTACTTATAAGGCCCGCACGCCATGAATCCGGTCTAACCTTATATTTCATGTCGTGAACCGTCTACATATCATGGTCGAGCCAAGTGGACCATGTGTGTGAAGAAACCCAAGACCCAATATAAAAATTTACCCAAAAACAGTCAAAATGAGGGTAGGGTCGCATGTCTTAACAGACAGGTCCGACCCCTCATCGACCCTCACTATCGACCCTTAACCACGGGTAGCAGAGGGGGTGACCCTCTCATCGACCCTCTTATCGACCCTCAGTAATCGGGAAAAAACAGCACGAACCAAAAATTAGGAAACCTTCCTAATTTCAATTGGAACCTTTCCTAAACTCAATGAGACTTATTTTGGGAGGTTTCACTCTATAAATAGGACGTCCCTAAGCCTCTTTCACTCCTTTTACAATCCTAATTGGATTGAGAGAAAGAGAAGAGAAGGAAGAGAAGGAGAAGAGAAGGAAAGTGGAGAAGAAGACCAAGGAGAAGGGATTTAGAGGAAGAAGCATACTTCTCAGGTATGGATACTATGTCCGTGAATTTCTTAAAACCTTAGAGTAGATAATGAAGAGGGGATTATCTAGGAGGAACCAAAATCATCCATCCATGGTTTCGTTTCAATGGAAACCATGGAGGAGATCATTAAAACCATGTAGGTGAATAAAGTATAGTTCTAAACCATAGAACATGTATAGAATGGATTGTGGAAGTAAGCCATAGGACCCAACCATGAAAGAGAGAACAAAATCTGATATTTTCGACTCAAACCATGGGGGGTCACACCTAGGGTCGATGGCAGATCCGACCCTAGCATCGACCCTCAGCATTCGGGAAAATTCAGAAAAGAGGTGGTCGCACCTAGGGTCGATGGTAGATCCGACCCTAGCATCAACCCTACAGTTAACAGTAAGTTAGAAAAATTAGAATAAAATCTAATTAAATTCTATCGACTTTGTTAGGTCTTCTAGCAATATATTAACAATATAAAGGTGATTCTTAAAGCTTGAAAGAGGATCTACTAGCAAGCTAAGGTGAGGAAACAAGACCTACATTAACTGAATAATAACAAACTATTTTTATTTTCTTGAGTCCAAGCCATGCTTGATTCTATGCAAATATGCTTCTAATGTGCATATAACATGTCCTCCAATATTTCTATTATTGTTTCATGCATATTTACTTTATTGTTGATAACATGATGATGATGATGATGATAGAAATATGCATGTGATTGTTTGTGTGTGGTTAGTGTGCTTGATGCGAGTAGGGCATCAGGGGAAGTGTTAGGAGGTGTTTGATCTGGGCACTTTAGCTCTATCTCTAACTCAAGTCTTGTGCATTAGCATCGTCGTATCGCCATTACCTTAGCAGAACTATTGCGACGTAGGGCATCAAGGAGGGTCTCGGTCCTTGAGTCTTATACTCTACCGAGGGGCCTTAGCTCTATCTCTACGGGTGCTCTGAGGGATGCTGGGGTGAGGCCTTGGATACAATGTTTGACATTAGGATTGGTTAATAGCGAGCCCCGTTTGCAGCCCTAGCCATCAGGGGTTTATTTATTGGTATAGAGTTATGCATCGATGAACGTGACCTTCGTTGTACAATGTTCATTGTGGGTGCTGTGGGCGACGGTGAGAGGTTCATCGGGCGTATCCACACTCTCGTGCATAGAGATGCGGTGGCCACCTATCCTTTCTATAGCACAGTGCAAACGTAAAACCAGACCAAAGATATGAATTGAATCGCATGCATATGTATTGTTGCATTGTTTTGTTTACTCACTCAGCTCAAGTTGGAGAGCTAACGCTCGTGTGCACAAATCTTTTAGTTTCTGATGTTGCAGGTATTATGATTGAAGATTATGTCAACACGCCATGATGAGAAAGCTGTGGGGGAGGAACATGATTCGTTAAGCGAGCGTTTCAACGATGGATACGTTTAGTGTTTAGTTCTCGTATTTGAATATTGTAATATGTATTAAGTTATGTTTTGGTTACTTGAAAATAAATGGAATATTAATTATTTATCATGAATAGACCTCAGTTCATTATCTGTAAGCCTTCCGCTATTTACTTTATTACCTCTAATTATTGTGGAATGTGTTTTGGTTTATCATATGTGGGATAGCCTGAGTGAGATCCTGGTTGAACCGTTGGTTTATTGACGGTTCATCACATCATTTTGGTTAGTCCAGAATTGGGGTGTGACAACTTGGTATCAGAGCTCTCGTAGGCCTTACCCATTAAACCTAAATACTACCACTGGAGTCCATGAACTGAGTTAGGATAAATTAAAAGCTTTAATATAAACAAATCATAAGCATCTGTGTTGGTTGAGACAGAACTTAAACAAGAAAATAATGTACATATAAAAGGTGGAACCATATATATACACTCAAATAGAAAGAGAAGACCAAAAAAAAAATTATCCTAATAAATAAATAATATAGGGTATTATCTATAAGTCGGACAGTTATCTAGAAATACAACGGATAAAGTACAGTAGCAAGAAGGGAGCTTCTGTAAAGCAGAAAAGTTAGAATATCGAGTTGGTACTCACAAGATGTGAAACTCGATGCATGACCGAGAAAGAAGAAAAATGGCTAGTAATGCCTAAATCCCTGTCGAGATAAAGAGAAAGATCTCGGGCTAAATCCAACAGAGATAGGAGAATAATGGCCATACATTATGAATAAGAATAACTACAACAAGATAAAGTTATACTCTGGGTGACATGGAAACTCAGAGTGAGATCCACCACAAGCTGATCCATTACCCGCTGAGCATTAAGAAGAGGTTGCAACTTGACCCCACCACTATCAGGGTCGAGAATGGATAATGAAAACTCATCTAAGTAGATAATCAGACTATATCGAATTAAAAGAGTGAACAACCAGGCCACTCCAGCCAACTACATGGACTACCAAATACCTTGGCTATGGTTGTAATAAACTTGGTCCAATAAAATACAAGAGCAACAACAGATGAGACCGACTATGCAAGTTGCTATGTGAATTACTACCCAAGTTGCCGATGCCACATCAACACCTCCGAGTCAAACCAAGTACGGTATCAATTGGTAGCAACACTATACCCCAACACCTATTAACTATAACACAGTGCCTACCATATAGCAAATCCCAGTAATACACACCCCCGTGCAGAAGTTTGGTGTACAACAAGCAGTGTATCAAGGTGGTTACCCTTATCAACCACCGAAGTATGGGATAGCTGCATTATGACAGAATGATCCAATAGGGGTTGAGGAATATTTTCTGAAGATGAAGCCTCAAACATTTTCAGCAAAGATCGAATCTATTGTGGCCATATGGCAAGATAGTTTATATAGAATGCGGTGCATTATTGATTTACTCTTTATGATTATAGAAGATGCGCATACCAGATTTTAATTCTTGTACCCTGACAGGATACCTTCTTGCTTTAACCTGTCAATTGAAGTCATAGATATTGTTTCTTTAGTAGTAGTCCTGATTATACCAATCATAGCCACTCTCATGATCGACCACATGAACAGAGATGTGAACTGAACGAATAGTTAAATGTTTAATCATGTTGAGCGTACATCTTTTCGATTTACTCTGATTTATTGATGTACGAAATTTTTCTCCAGATTATACCTGATTTACTGATGTGCAAAATCTTTCTCCAGATTTACTCCTGTAGTACCTCGATCAATGGCATTATATATTCGATAGAACCTGTAACCATGAGGTTAATAACTGAAAAAACTCTATTCCATGTATTTGGACCATCGTGCAACCTAACGACCTTTGGATGCCGGTTGGATTACCACAGATTTACTCCTGATCCTTTAAACTTAGGTTCACTAGATAAAGCAAGTGTTGCCATTATGCTAAATTGAAATAAGGAAATGAATTGTTTTGGACAAACATTCTGATTTATACACTCCCTGATCATTGTTGATAAAGATGTGTAGTGATAATGGAATGATTGGAAGAAAGATGATTGGATTCAGATTAAATGCTATAGCCAAGAGACCTCCGATGAAGTAATGGAGAATCTATTTTGAGATTTTTAAATGGATGGATATGAGTCATGTCTATAAAAGAGTACATGAGCACAAGTGAGAACTATCAAGAGTAGCCAGTAAAGAAATAGATAGCACTCAACTAGAGTTAAGGATGGCTATATCGGTATGAATTTTGACAAGGTAGAAGATTCCTAAAGGCAAAGCTAAGAGTGGATACAAGGATAAAGTAAAAAAATCATGGCATTAATAGTACTCGGTTTAATACATTGATAATTGAGTTAAGCCCAATATTGAGTGATATGATTAAGAAAAGACCAAAAGAGTTTGACTGAATTAATGAATTTATAAGCATATACCCTAATGCTTATAGATAGACTTGGGATATGAAGTAACAATCACAAGATATTTTTGAGGTATATGAAAGAGAGATCAGGGTAGAACAGCAAGGATAAAAGAAATATAAGCTAATGAGTGCAATATGAGATTTTAACGATAGTCTTTGAAAAATCATAAGAGATGAAGGAACTAGACAAGCTCTTAAGACCTTAATACTAGATTTTGCTAGTTCAAGCCCTTTTGGACTAAATGTTGTATTAGATGAGTATTATGAACAATGTCTAAATCGTATGGATGGGTGAAATTTGGACGCAACCTCATTAGACTTGAGATGGCAGACTTTGACGTCATCTTGGGGATAGACTGGTTGTCTCAACACTCTACAAAGTTGTTATGTGCATAGAAGAGGTTATCATTCAAGAATAAAGATGGCATATAATTTGGTTTTATTGTATGCCTATTGCCTAGGAAGCGGAAGCTGATCCTCTCTATGCTAAAGGCGAAGAGATGCTTTAAAGAGAAAGAAGTTGGATATATGGTATCTTGTGGTATACGTTACCAAAGAAGCACCATAGATGGAAGATATTGATGTGATGCATGAATATCTTGATGTATTTCCAGGAAACTTATCGGGTTACCATCTGATTAAGTGACCGAGTTCGTCATCGACTTGTTACCAAGGACGATACTTGTGTCAAAGGCACCATAGAGTAAGCTCCTATGGGGTTGAAGGAATTGAGACTCAACTACAAGAGTTATTAGACAAGGATTCTAATCGGTTAAGTATTGCATCACAGGGAACGCCAATGCAATTCGTGAAGAAGAAGGACGGTAGTGTCATATTATGCATAGACTACTGGGAACTAAACAAGTTCAAGATCAAGAATCGATATCTACTACCTCAGATCGATGACTTGTTTAAATAGTTGCAAGGAGCAAATGTATTTTCTAAGATTGATCTTCGATCAAGATAGCATCAGCTGAAGAATTTGGACAGAAATATCTCAAAGATAGCTATTAGAATCGGGATTGGACATTATGAGTTATTGATTTTGACGTTTGGATTAACCAATGCCCTTACATCTTTTATGGAACTGATGAACTGGGTGTTTCATGACATGTTGGACACGTCGGTCATAGTTTTCATAGATGATATTTGGTTGATTCCAAGAATGAAGAAACTCATACAACGGATTTTAGAACAGCTTCACAACAGTTGAGAAGTGAAAAGCTTATTGCCAATTCCAAGGAATATGAGACCTGATTAAACAAAGTGATCTTCTTAGATCACGTAGCATCATAAAAAGGGATTAAAGTGGATCCTATTAAGATAGAAGCAATTGTATGGTGAGAAACACCTGAAGAATATTGCGAAGATTAGAAGTTTCTTGAGTTTAGCTGGTTATTACAGACGATTTTTGGAGGACCACTCTAAGATCGCAAAATCTCTTACCAAGCTAACCAGGAAGGGAGATGAGTTTAATTGGACTGACCAGTGTAAAGAATGGTTGATATCAACTCTCACCTTGATCATTCGTACACCAGGAACCTTTTACCCTATACATTGAAGCTTTCGGATTGGATCTAAAATGCGAGATAATGCGAGGTAAATAAGTGATTTCATATGCTTTAAGAAAACTGAAAGAGCATGAGAAGAGTTACCCTACTCATGACTTGGAATTATCGATGATGAATTATGCAATCAAAACTTGGAGACATTATCTATACGGAGAAGAATGCTAGATTTAATGGGAATACAAGAGTTTATTTATCTCTTCACCAGAAAGAGTTGAACATGAGGATAAAATAGCTGAAATTGCCCAAGGATTAAGACTGTGATATTTAGTGTCACCCGAGCAAGGCTAATGTAGTAGCTAAGGCCTTACGCAAAAAGGGATTATGAGGTCTGAAGAAGGACCGAATATAAATGTTGCCATATGTTCTGCAGCAACAGATTTAGATTTGGAAAAAGAGTAACATATAATAAAAGCTAGGGATGATCCAATTAAGCGAGAACTTATGGATGAACTTATGGAGTAATAATTCCTCGCTTGCGTTCAGTACATTAAAGATCATCTCTGAATTAATGGATGAAGTAAAAGTAGCAATTTTGTTAGATCTGAATATAAGAACAATGCAAGGAGATTTGGAGAAAGGAAAACCAAACCTGACTTATTTTGGATGCGGAGACGGTACTCAGATACAGTGGTAGATTCTGAATACCTGAAGATAAAGATTCGGATGTCAGGAAGAGGATGATGATAAGAGCCCATTGTACTCAATATTCAGGACATCCTGGAGTACCAATATGTATCATGAGCTGAAGAGATTGTATTGGTAAAGAGGAATGATAACAAAGGTGGTGTAGTGTGTGTTCTAGTGTCTGGATTATCAGCAAGTAAAGGCTGAAAGACAAAGACCAACATGACTTACTATAATAACTATCGGAGCCAGTCTGAAAGTGGAACTGCATTACAATGAACTATGTCACCGGTATACCACTGATCGGTTGACGTAGTTTGGGTGATTGTTGATCGCATTATGAATATAGCTTATTCCATTGCGATACAACCTCAGTATGCTTTGGAGCGGCTAACTAAGCGATATATGGATAGTATTGTCAGATTGAATGGTATGTCTAAGAGCTTACTGTCGGCCAGAAGCTCATACTTTATCTTAAAGTTTTGGAAGGATCTATAGGAAACAATGGGAACAAAGTTGAAGTTTAGTACCGCATTTTACCTTAAACCGACGGATAGTCGGGGCGGACTATACAAATCCTAAGAGATATGCCCCGAGTTTATGAAATTGATTTCAAGGAACTTGAGTTGAGAAGTTACCGTGAATTGAAGTTGCTATTAAGCTACCATGTAAATGTCACTTATCAAGCATGGTACGGTAGAAATGTCAAATTCCTTTATTTTGGAATAAAGTTGGTGAATGAAGAATTTTGAAAACCTAAGTCTAATGAAGAAAACTATCGAGTGGCAGACAAGATCAAAGAAAAGGGGCAAGATAGCTCAAGATTGTCAGAATAGACACCAAGACCTTGAGTTTACCATAAGTGACAAAGTATTTTTGAAGATATCACTTATGCATAGTTTGAAATGATTAGACAAGAAGGAAAGTAGTATTCTATATATGCGCCGAATCTTATAAACTCTGGAGAAACGTAGAAAAGTTGCATATCAATTAGCGTTATCGCTATCCATGTCTAGTGTGCATGATGTATTTCGTGTGTCTCTATTGAAGAAGTACATTGGAGATCCATATCAAAAGTATTGACCACAGAATCACTGGATTAAATAGGAGATTTAACTATTGAAGTGGTACCATCCTAGTTCACTAGTTGAAAGGTACAACACCTTAAAAACTTGGTATCAATTATACGAAGATAATCTGACGAAGACAAGACGTGGAGAAGACGGCATGGAAAGAAGAAGATGCAATGCGGAAATAGAATTCCCACCTAGTGACTCCGAAGTAAATTCAAATTTTGAGGACAAAATTTATTTTAAGGATGGGGGAGTTGTAAGATCCGTTCGTTCAAATTTCGAGGAAGAAATTTCTTTTAAGGGTGGTGGAGTTGTAAGACCCGCACGCCATGAACCCGGTCTAACCTTACATTTCGTGTCGTGAACCGTCTACATATCATGGTCGAGCCAAGTGGACCAAGTGTGTGAAGAAACCCAAGACCCAATATGAAAATTTACCCAAAAATAGTCAAAATGAGGGTAGGGTCGCATGTCTTAACAGACAGGTCCGACCCCCTCATCGACCCTCACTATCTACCCTCAACCACGGGTAGCAGGGGGGTCGACCCTCTCATTGACCCTCTTATCGACCCTCAGTAATCGGAAAAAAACAGCACGAACCGAAAATTAAGAAACCTTCCTAATTTTAATTGGAACCATTCCTAAACTCAATGGGACTTATTTTGGGAGGTTTCAATCTATAAATAGGACGTCCCTAAGCCTCTTTCACTCATTTTACAATCCTAATTGGATTGAGAGAAAGAGAAGAGAAGGAAGAGAAGGAGAAGAGAAGGAAAGTGGAGAAGAAGACCAAGGAGAAGGGATTCAGAGGAAGAAGCATACTTCTCAGGTATGGATACTATCTCCATGAATTTCTTAAGACCTTAGAGTAGATAATGAAGAGGGGATTATCTAGGAGGAACCCAAATCATCCATCCATGGTTTCGTTTCAATGGAACCATGGAGGAGATCATTAAAACCATGTAGGTGAATAAAGTATAGTTCTAAACCATAGAACATGTATAGAATGGATTGTGGAAGTAAGCCATAGGACCCAACCATGAAAGAGAGAACGAAATCTGATATTTTTGACTCAAACCATGGGGGTCGCACCTAGGGTCGATGGTAGATCCGACCCTAGCATCGACCCTCAGCATTCGGGAAAATTCAAAAAAGAGGTGGTCACACCTAGGATCGAAGGCAGATCCGACCTTAGCATCGACCCTACAGTTAACAGTAAGTTAAAAAAATTGGAATAAAATCTAATTAAATTCTATCGACTTTGTTAGGTCTTCTAGCAATATATTAACAATATAAAGGTGATTCTTAAAGCTTGAAAGAGGATCTACTAGCAAGCTAAGGTGAGGAAACAAGACCTACATTAACTGAATAATAACAAACTACTTTTATTTTCTTGAGTCCAATGCCATGTTTGATTCTATGCGAATATGCTTGTAATGTGCATATAACATGTCATCCAATATTTCTATTATTGTTTCATGCATATTTACTTTATTGTTGATAACATGATAATGATGATGATGACAGAAATAGGCATGTGATTGTTTGTGTGTGGTTAGTGTGCTTGATGCGAGTAGGGCATCAGGGAAAGTGTTAGGCGGTGTTTGATCCGGGCACTTTAGCTCTATCTCTAACTCAAGTCTTGTGCATTAGCATCGTCGTATCGCCATTACCTTAGCAGAACTTTTGCGACGTAGGGCATCAAGGAGGGTCTCGGTCCTTGAGTCCTATACTCTACCGAGGGGCCTTAGCTCTATCTCTACGGGTGCTCTGAGGGATGCTGGGGTGAGGCCTTGGATACAATGTTTGACATTAGGATTGATTAGTAGCGAGCCCCGTTTGTAGCCCTAGCCATCAGGAGTTTATTTGTTGGTATGGAGTTGTGCATCGATAAACGTGACCTTCGTTGTACAATGTTCATTGTGGGTGCTGTGGGCGATGGTGAGAGGTTCATCGGGCATATCTACACTCTCGTGCATAGAGGTGCGGTGGCCACCTATCCTTTCTATAGCACAGTACAAACGTAAAACCAGACCAAAGATATGAATTGAATCGCATGCATATGTATTGTTGCATTGTATTGTTTACTCACTGAGCTCAAGTTGGAGAGCTGACCCTCGTGCGTACAAATCTTTTAGTTTCTGATGTTGCAGGTATTATGATTAAAGATTATGTCAACACGCCATGATGAGCAAGCTATGGAGGAGGAACGTGATTCGTTAAGCGAGCATTTCAACGATGGATACGTTTAGTGTTTAGTTCTCGTATTTGAATATTGTAATATGTATTAAGTTATGTTTTGATTACTTGGAAATAAATGGAATATTAATTATTTATCATGAATAAACCTCAGTTCATTATCTGTAAGCCTTCCGCTATTTACTTTATTACCTCTGATTATTATGGAATGTGTTTTGGTTTATTATATGTGGGATAGCCTGAGTGAGATCCTGGTTGAACCGTTGATTTATTGACGTTTCATCACATCATTCTGGTTAGTCCAGAATTGGGGTGTGACATTACTAATGTTCTAAAAGAGTGAAAAAGGGTTGAGGGACATCCTTTATATAGAGGAAAACTCTCCATATAGAGTCCTCTTTCAATTAGGAAAACAATCCTTTAATTTAGGAAAGTTTTCAAAACTTGGAGTCTGATCTGAGGTCTCACGGTCGATCATACGATTGCATAAATCGTCGACCGTAGGGTCGAATTCATCAACCGTAGGGTTTTGGATTTGAGATTTTTGTTTCCTTCTTTATGGTCGACCATACCTACCCATGTAAGCGATCTTAGGTATGTTTTTAGTATTTTTAACTCGATTCTCATACCTGATTTATGATCTATCTTCACACGCTCGGTCTACTTGGTCCAGGAATGATGGGAATACCTGACACAATATGATTAAATCGGATTAATAGAGTGCGGGTCTTACATCATGTAACCTCTACAAAATTTTGGGGGATGCAAAGGAGTGAGTAGTTTCGGAGTCAAATAGTATTTGGCCTGGTTTCCCACTGGTACCTAAGTTCGTTATAGGTCTCAGTACCACTACATGATGCAAGCATAAAATATTTACAAGAAAGGAATAAAGTACTTGTAACCACCTCTGGGATTGCCTCAGCTTCTACCATAGTAACTGCATACAGTCTGCCCTATTGTTGTACATTTTTATTAGGTTGAGGGCACATCCTGGATATATGTCCAGCCTGTCATTAATTAAAGCATTTCTGGATAGGGGTGGTCGAGATGGTTGGCTGATTGCCTGCGGTACCCCCTGGTAGTTGCCGCGGGTACTAGCTGATACAGTGCCCAAAATGGCCTTTTGGTTGCCCGGGTGTTGGTATAAGGCGCTGTCCTTTTTCCCTCTTCCCCATGAGCGAGGTAGCTTTCTCATTGGTTGACTTTTGTCACTTTTGCAATCTACACGACATCAGCATACACTTTCTTCCCCATTGCTTCCACAATAGCGTTTATACTTCCCCGGAGTCCTTTACTAAACCTTTTGGCCTTAGCTGTTTCTTAAGTAAAACAGTTCCTTGAACCTGTGTTGTTACTCGTCAAATGATTTCTGTGTCTGGGACAGGTTGCTGTGTTTTATTTCTATCTTATCTCGAAAGCTCTTGGCATTTATCGATGAACTTTGGGGATTTCATCTTCATGAACCTCTCTATGGTTCTGGCTGCATCTCTTGATATGTGGTTCTGGCTGCATCTCTTGATATGATTACTGGCACTTTGTTTGGCCGATTGGGTACGTTTACCCCTACCTGATTCATTCTCGACATGGGCATGGCTTGGGGTATGGTTGGCCCTGAGGTGATTGCTAGAATGATTGGGTGTACTGTCCTCCTGCTATCGTCCCGCTACTAGGAATGACAACGGGTGAAATGGCTGCTGGTGACTATCTCATTGTCGTTAGAATGTTAGCCACTAGTTGTCTTTGCTGATCTTGGTTTTCCTGATTTTTCTCCCTTAAGAGTTCCCTTCGTCGGTTTGCCATTACCTGTGCCATGTTGTCCATTAGCGAGGCCAAGTCACCTGATGTGGCCACTGGCGGTGGTAATGGTGCCACTTGTATGGCTGCCACTCCCTGAGTGGCAAGGAGAGGCAATGGGTTTGATGGTGTAGACCCTTCATCTGTGCCCCCTTCCAAAGAGTTCTCTCTGTCAGAGCCTGGTAGTACACTTGAGGAGTCGGAATCGTCTCCTATGCGTACGGGCATAGGAGAGATGGCGGACACGGTTGGATGGCCGCCAAGTGGAAAGGCAACCATCCAACGGTGGTGATACCAAAACCCATACAGAAATAATGTGTGATGGAAAACACAGAAACATGTTCTTCAAACTTTCTGAAAAAAAAAAAGAAAACACAGACGAGAGAGAAGACGAGGGAGAGCTTGAAGACGAGGGAGAGCTTGAAGACGAGAGAGAAGACGAGGGAGAGCTTGAAGATGACAGAACGATTGGTACAAAGATACAAACACATCAAAAATCGGCAGCCATTTATCTGCTACTTTTCTGCACCATCACATAGTCACATACCCTTCCAATCTCTCTCTATCTAGATAGATATACCTTTACTTTCTCTCTCTTCACTGAACCGGAAGCAAAACACACCAAACAAAGAGGAATGAGAAGAGAAGAAACAACAGATCAGTCCGTCCTCAAAAAAACAGAGAGTCCACCCACACAAGCGCGTCTCCCTCTCTTTCTCTCTCATCCCTAATGGCTCAGCTGGACCAAAATTTATGTAGAAGAAAAACACAAAAGAAGGAAAGATGGGGAGAAGATGGAAGGAAAGAAGGAAAGATGTCTTCAAACCTATTGCAACCGAACCACCCTAAAAGTCACTCACCCAAAATACCCTTCTCCAACCCTAAAAAAAATTATTTCTGATTTATGTGAGTTTTTCCTCGTTGTCTTGGTCGGAGTTTCAGAGAAAAGAGGAATCCTTCCTTCCTCTATATTTCTTCATCTTTTACTTTTATCTCTCTCTTCCCCTCTCCCTGTTCATTTAATTGATTGAACATCTCTTTGTCCCTTTGAGATTCTTCTTTTCTCCTTCTTCTGGGTTTGTGCGTCTTTCTTTTTTTGCTTTCTCATGTTGAAGAAGATGAAAAGGGTTGCTGCTAATCTTCAAGCTCTCCCTCGTCTTCTCTCTCGTCTTCAAGATCTCCCTCGTCTTCTCTCTTGTCTGTGTTTTTTTCTTTTTTTTTTTCAGATTAAAAGAAATTTGAAGAACATGATTATTTCTGTATGGATTTTGATATCAGTTGCCTTTCCACTTGGCGGCCATCTAACCGTGTCCGCCATCTCTCCTATGCCCGTACGCATAGGAGACGATTCGAACTCACACTTGAGCTGGTTTGTGGTGCCAGTCTGCTTCCTTCCTGTGTAAGATTTACATGGCAAACTTGGTAGTGGTTAGTAACCGTTTAGCAGACAAGGACAGTACTAACTTTTCAAACTAAGTTATGACCACCTACCTATACATCACACGATTACGAGATTTAAAAAAACATATTCTACTTAATTTACTCCATATTCCATCATTGCAGACCTAGCTTTTAGGTCAGAGGGTGGTCAGGAAAAAAAAAAACTCTTGTAATGATTCGACAGCAGAATCCCGTTGCATGTGTGTTGCAACTAGTGGCCTCGACTGGTTGATTACCGAGAGCTCCGTATCTCATCCAGTCGCTGTCCCGGTTGCTAATCCGGTCGTAAACTGACTCAAATTTTTGCGACCGGGTGGTTAAATTTTGCTTAAAAAGGGGCGTACACCTTTTATCTTCAAAACCTCACTTTTCTTTCTTTTCCTTTGGTTGCAACTTCCAACTCTCCACTGGATTCTCATCTTGCCTCCGGAATACGTTTTGAAGGATTTCTTGCTTCCAACTTGTTGACAATCAATCACGAGTAAGTTTCATCATCCTTAAACTCGATTTTTCATTCTTTTTCATTAGGAAAACCCTAGATTGAGGGTTTTATGAATGAATCTCCCTCCTTTTATAATTGAATTGATGTCCCATGTTTCATTTTTAGTTTCTTATCGTTTCTCATGCATCTGGGATTGTTTAACTTCCATGATAACCAATAGTCCCATGATCCAACACCTTGAATTTCGATTTTTCCCTTAATTTGGCTAAATCTGAATTTCTTAGGAATTTTCGTGAACGATGGGGTTTGGCTCATGGTTTGATACTTTAACTGCATGCCAACAAAGTTCACAATTGTTCTTAGGCTTTCATGCTTGCTTGGGACGTTTTCTCATGGATTCTTTATAGAATACAAAACTTCAGTGCAAATCTTATTTTTCACTCCAAATTTCATAAGTTTTACCTTTCTTTACTTCATCATATAACACTTATGTGCTTCTCCTTCTTAGTCAACCTTATGACTAATATCCCTTATTTTAATTCTTGCTAAATTTTTAATTTTAGGTTCCATGGCTTGTAAGACCTGCACGCCACGAATCCGGTCTAACCTTACTTTCTCGTGTCGTAACCGGTCTTCCCATCATAACCGACTCAAGTGAACCAATTGTATGAAGAAACCATAAGATCAAGTAAGCAATAAGTCAAATTTAGTTTGTGTGGTTGACTGTTTAAGTTGTGTGGAAGCAACCAGTCAAAAACTAAAAAAACCAATAAATTTGGTTTGTATGGTCGGACTGTGTGGTCAACTACACAATAGATTACATGAAACCGTACAACATGTGGTCGACTGTTTTGGATTTGTGTGGTCGATGGATTTTGCGACCACACGAGTTGACCGCACGAACCCAGATCAGACTCCATGATTTAGAAACTTTCCAAATCAAAGGAGATCTCTTTCCTAATTGAAAAATGACTTTATATGGAGGTTTTCTCTCTATATAAATGACATCCCTCTACTCTATTTTACTCTTTTAGATCAATCTCAAACCCTAAACCTAAGAAAGAAAGAGAGGAAGAGAAGGAGAAGGAGGCTTAAAGAGAAAGGCTGGGAAAAGGTTTTGCAGAGAAGGTTCAGACTCTCTACAATAGATTTAAGGTATGGAACTCATCTCTGTAGCTGTAGAACACATAGAATAGGAGTTTCCATTGTAAATTAAGACCTCAAACCCAATGTAAGGTCTTAACAATAGGATTTCCTAAGCAAATCTCAAAAGGGATCATGGAGAATAGTTTAGGGTATAACTGTGTAAAACTATGATTTAATGACCATAGATTGTTAATAGGATGAACCCTATTGATGAGCCGAGAAATCCACTCATAAAGAATTCAGATTGAAAGAAGGAACTGACCAAAAATCGTGCGATCGCATGCTGTGGTCGCATGATATACGACCACAAGGTCGACCACAGCTATTCGAAAAGTTTCTTAGAAATCGTGTGGTTACATGCTGTGGTTCCATGTAGCAAGACCACAGGGGTCGACCTCACAGTGTGTGGTCGACATATACTAAGACCACGGGTATCGACCACATAATAACAGGAAGCATATTTTGAGACCAAACAAGGTTTTCGACTACTATAACTTAAATAAATTAATCCCTAACTTAAATACATTAATTGTTTAGGTATTTAAATAGTTTAAAGTAAATTCCCAAGCTTGGAAGAGGAATAACATCAATCACAGGTGAGGGAATAAGACCTAAACTATAAGGCTAATAATAAACTATCTTTTTATTCTATTTTCTATTTTCAAATATGATGTCATGCCTTGTATGATTGTTTGTGCATCTCACATGTCATTCAATGCTTTTTATATATCTACTTATGCATATTTAATTTTGTTCACTTATGATATGATGATGATGCTAGGGATACGCATGTGCTTGTGTATATGGTTGGTATGTTGGATGTGGGTAGAGCATCAGGAGGAGGACGTGGCACTATGGTTTATCCTGGCCATAGACTCTAGTTCTATCTCTACTCAGTCCTACCATTTATATCATCGTATCGCCATTACCTTAGAGGAACTAGTATGCTGTAAGGCATCAGGGGGATGACGTAGTACTGTGGTTCATCCTGATCGCTAAACTATAGCTCTATCTCTATGGGCATATTAAGGGATGCTAGGGTAAGGCCTTGGATACAAATTGTGATGACATATAGGATAAGTTATTTACGAGCCCAGTTTGCAAGCCCTCGCCAGCAGTGGCTTACGTGTTGGTATGGGTAGGGCATCAGGGGAAGTGTTGGCAGTATGTGATCTGAACACTTTAGCTTTATCTCTATTCCATGGTCGATGCATGTGGGATGGTAATGGTGTGTGATCCATTGGGCGTATTCACACACTCGAGTATAGAGGTGTGATGGCCATCTATCCTTTCTATAGCACAGTTGCAAACTTAAAACTAGACCAAAGATATGAATTTGACTGCATGCATATGTTTGCACATTGTTTTGTTTACTCATTGAGCTCATGTTGGAGAGCTGACCCTCTCACGCGTAATTCTTTTTAGTTTCTGATGTTGCAGGTATTACGATTGAAGACTACATGAATGCACCAACGTGTAGACATGGTGGCTATGGACATGTAAGCTGTGGAGCACTAGCATGACTCATCATGCGAGTGTTTTCACTGAGTTATGCTTAGTGTTCTATTTCATATTTGACTTATGGGATTTGTAATAGTTTGTTATATTTATGTTTTGGTTACTTGGAGATAACTGGTTTATTATTTACTTATCATTGTAGACGCTCAGTTCATTATTAATAAAGATTTTCGCTATTTATTTTATTATCTTTGATTGTGATGTGGAATGTGTTTGGTTTGGATTGTTGGTACGATCTTACGAGATCCTGCTTGAACCATTGGTTCTTATAGTGGTTCATCACACTACTGGTTAGTACAGAATTGGTGTGTGACATGGCTCCTCGCAAGGAACGACAATGCAAGAATGTCCACGATACGGTTCCTCCACTGTTCGATGAGGATTGTTTCTGTTTGGCAAAGGCATAAGCTAACAGTCTATTGTTTGAATGGAAGCAAGTAGAGGGGGGTCGGTTAATCTTTTTAAAAGAGTTGTAGTGGTTCAACTACGGGCTATGTTCGATGCTATGGATTGGTCCCCGATTTTGCAGTATCGGATTGTCACCAGTTTAGACCTGGTTCGAGAGTTCAACTATAACCTTCAGGTTAAGGATGGTTTGAACGAGTGGGACCAGGTTGGGTCCCTATACATTTCCAGTCATGTTAGGGGCTTTGACTTCTTTCTTAGCTTGGAGTAGTTGGTTGATTTCTTGGGGATCTCCATGGCTGGGGAGATGGTTTTCTATGGGCTTAGGAAGAAGGAGTTCATAGATGAGGGCTTCCGTCATGTTACACCCCATTATCTACATATCGATACTATGGAATGTAACAGAATCTCCACATCCTATTAGGGCATTAGAAATCCCCTCCCAGGATCATGGAATGTGGTATGCCAACCATTAAACCATAACATTACAGCAAATAACAATAAATTACACCACCACAAAGAAATTAGAAATGTACAGATGAAGAGTATAGCGGAAGTCTTAAATAATCATATCTCAAAGCTGAAATTCTAATGGTGTCGAATAGTGCTGGTGATTTCCCAAGGTTGTTCCTCCTATTCAGCCTTCTTTTTCTTCCTTCAACTATCCTCTCTCTGAGAATGTGTTAGACTTTTGGGTAGTGCATACGTACTCTAAGAGAGAGGGTTCGAGGGGACTTAGTTTGATTAGAGTTTCCCTCTTGAGGTAGAACTCCTTATAGAGTTGGAGACTACAAGGGACTGCTAAGTAACAAGCTGAGAAGTCCTAAGGGTTCTTTACTTCCTCGATTAACTCTAAACTGGTTAGGAGTGAGGTGGGACCCACTAGGGTCATCCCTGGGTCCAGGTAATATTGCCATCAAGACTTGAAATGGAGTTTTACTTTCATTCACGGACAGGCTTTCTAGCCTTACTAGTCGCAGGATCCGACTAGAACAGTTCTGGGTTCCACTGACCGGTAGCAACGATTAGTGCCCATTTTAGGAGCACTTAAGACTAGAATTTTAACATGTTTATCTGAGTTGTTCATACCTGATTCGAGCTAGCTTTCAAGTTTTTATTAGACCGGGTTCGTCGGCGGTGGAAAACCCTAGCAAGGTAAGAAAATCCGAGTTAGGCCCAGTTTTCTAGGCGTGGATTTTACAGCTATACTTTTTTTTTACTTTTGTTTTCCTTATGTTTTCCCCAAGTTGGATTTGGGCATTCCGGGGTGGTCTCCTCTCCTACAGAACTCGACAAAGAATGTCATAGCCCATTCTGGAGAATCGACCGTGATACCCGGGTCAACCCTTGTGGCTCCCAAATACATCCAAGATTACTACCACAATGATTACAAAATAAATCCCACAATCTACACATGCAATATCCACAAAAATCAAAAAGCAATAATAATAAAAGAGAAAGCATTTAATATCGATAGATGCAACTAATGATAATATATCCCATACTATGTGTCAAATTATCCAATTACAATCCATTTGTACCTTCTCAAAATACTGTAATATCCATATACAAATATCGAAATAAAAAAGGAGTAAATCAATTATATTGTTCATGATAGACCACTTTGTCTACCAACAAAAATAATCATAATCAATATCCATAATGTATCGGGGAAGGGAGAAAGTAAGGGGAGGGCTACGTCATGTGTAAACATAGTTACTACATGTGCAGCCCTCGCCGTGCTCCCCACCAACATCATCAGGGCCAATAGTCACACTAGCCAAAGGAGACTCCATGAAATTAGTAATAGGTAAGTCACTTGCAAAAGAATCTGAAAAACAGTGTTGACACGAGGGTGAGCTCACATCCCAGCTCAGTGAGAAATCTAGTATCACATGTAGTGCACATACAATAACCAATAAGATGAATGCAATTTATTTATATTAGGTCTCAGGTTTGTGTTTCTACATCTTGGGCAAAGGTAAAAGTTGAATACATGACCTCGGGCCATTAAACCACTTCTACAAGCTAACTGCCCCTTGAGGACATCTTTATAGGGTTCATTGCCTCCCACTATAGACCTCACATACACCAGCTACTGTACACCCATACATTACTGACTTCCCCTAGGGTCGCCCAACCTTTGGGAGTACAAAGCTATGCTAGTATCTTGACCCCTACTGGAGGGGTGTAGGAAATAGAGAATGACACCACCTATGTTTATTATGTTCATTCATTTTACTTTGGCTGCCAGCTAGCAGAAGTCCTCAGATCACCACTACCATGGATCATCGTGCCCCCACTAGCATGTCGACACAACCATCGTGCTATTCACTAGCAGTGTCACACCCCAATTCCGCACACTTCAGAATGGTGTGATGAACCGCCAAATAACCAACGGTTCAACCAGGATCTCTTATAGGCTATCCCCGCGTTATCCATACTTTACACGCATCCACAATCATAATCAGAGTAATACACAATAGCGAAAAATTTATAAATAATATGAACTGAGTACTAGAATGATACCCATAAATAATATCAAATTATTCCGTGTTTAACTAAGACATAAATAGGTAAATACCAACTACATGTCTTATACATCCAAATAAGAAAAACTGTAAAAATATCTAATCGAATACACACGAGTTGCACTCGCAAGAGGAGTCGTGTGTATCATCTTCAGCTCCAACTTCCATAGCTGCTACAGTTCCATACGCTGACAGGTTCATATAATCTTCAACAGTATATCCTGCATCATCAACTAAAAATATTCGACGTCGAGGGGTGAGCACACAACACGGCTCAGTGAGTAGCCAAAACAATGCAACATTACATATGCATGCAAAAAGTCAATTCATATCTTTGGTCTTGGTTTATAGTTTGCAATGTGCAATAGAAAGGTTGGGTGATCAAAGGTTAACGTTTATTGATACCGCCTCTATACACAGGTTGTGGAAGCCCGCCCGAAGGTTAACGTTTATCGTCGTCCCCATCCACCCTACCATAACATTATACAACAAAGGTTAACGTTTATTGCTATATAATGCTATACCAACACGTAAGCCCCTGTTAGCGAGGGCTTGCAAACTGGGCTCGCTACTAACCAATCCTAATGCCAAACAGTGTATCCAAGGCCTCACCCCAAAGCATCCCTCGGAACATCCATAGTGATAGAGCTAAGGCCCCCGGTAGAGTCGGAGACTACAAGGACCGAGACCACCTCCCCTGATACTCTACGACATAATAGTTCTGCTAAGGTAATGGCGATATGACGATGTCAATGCACAAGACTTGAGTTAGAGATAGAGCTAAAGTGCTGAGACCCGTCAAAGGTTAACATTTATTGACGTTCTCATCACACCTCCCCTGGTACTCTCTCGCATCAAGCACACCAACCACACACATACAATCACATGCCTATTCCTATCATCAACATCATCATCATGTTATAAACCATAAAGTAAATATGCATGAACAAGTAATAGAAATATTGGATGGCATGCTATATGCACAATACAAACATATTCGCATAGAATCAAACATGGCATAGGACTCAAGAAAAGAAAAACAGTTTATTATTAACCAATTTAGTTTGGGGTTAAGGTTCCTCACCTTAGCTTGCTAATAGATATTTTCCAAGCTTTCGATTCACTGTTATAACGGTACTATATTGCTAGCAAACCTAACAAAGTCGATAGAATTTAATTAGAATTAATTCAGAATTTAAAAACCATTCTCTCAACTGAGGGTCGATGCTAGGGTCGATGCTAGGGTCGATGGGTTTATCGACCCTCCCAGCATTCTGAACTTCCCGAATGCTGAGGGTCGATGGTCAGAAACACCTTGGGTCGGATGGTCTATCGACCCTCGGTGCGACCCTTGGTGCACTCTGGTCCAATTTCCAATTTTAATCCATTCTTCGTGTTTGGGGTTCTATGGCTTGCTTCCTACATTCATCCAACAGTCAATCCATGGTCTAGAACCATGTATGATTCATCTAGATAGCTTTCGTACATCCTCCCATGGTTTTCCATGAAAACCTAACCATGGATGGATGGTTTGGGTTTCTCCAAAATCCTACACTCAACCATATCTAACCTAAGGTCTGTAGAAACTCATGGAATTAGTATCCATACCTGAGAAGATTACTTTTCTCTGCAATTTCTTCTCCTTTTTGCTAAGCCTTCTTCCTAGCCTCCTTTCTTCCTCTTTTCCTTCTTCTCTCTTTCTCTCAATTCAATTAGGGTTGTGAAAGGAGTGAATGTGGCTTAGGGACGTCCCTTATTGGAAAGAATCCCAACCGAAAATTAGGAAATTTCCTAATTTTAGTTTTAAATCCAAAAACCGAGGGTCGATGGGAGGGTCGATGATCCCGTCGACCCTAGGGTCTTAAGCTGTCCGACCCTCCCTCAAAACCGAGGGTCGATCTTTCTGGTTTGGGAGGTCCGACCCTGCTTCACTGGGTGTGCGACCCTCCCCTAGAATTAAGTGTTTTTGGGTCGATTTCATACCTGGGATCTCGATCTCCTTCATGCCCTTGGTTCATTTGACTCGACCATTATGGGTAGACCTGGTTCAAGGTGGTAAGACCGGGTTAGATTGACACAGGTCTTACAACTCCCCCCAACTTATAAAAATTTTGTCCTCGAAATTGTACGTACCTTCTGAGTCAAACAAGTCAGGGTATTGCTTCCTCATAACATTTTCTTCTTCCCATGTAATCTCTTCCATGTCTCTACTTTTCCATGTGACCTTAACATAGTAGATATCTCTGTTGCGTAGACGTTGAACCTTTCGACTAGTGATTTCCGTTGGTATTACTTCAAATGTCAAATCATCGGTCGGTTCCGGCAAATCTATAGTCAACACATGTGTTGGGTCTTTGACATACTTCTTCAATAAGGATATGTGAAATACGTCATGCACACTTGACATAGACGGTGGTAGTGCTAACTGATAAGCTACTTTCCCACGCTTAGCCAGAATCTCATATGGCCCGACATATCTTGGACTTAATTTTCCTTTCTGTCCGAACCTCTTCAATCCTCGCATAGGCGATACTTTCAAGAATACTTTTTCGCCTACGGCGAACTCTAGATCTCTTCGTCGAGTATCTGCGTATTGCTTCTGACGGTTCTGAGCTACTCTTACTCTTTCCTTGATGATGTCGACCACTCGAAAAGTCTCTTCAACAAATTCTAGTCCAACGATACTACGTTCTCCAACTTCATTCCAAAACAAGGGAGTTCGACACTTCCTACCATATAGTGCTTCATAAGGTGACATCTGTATAGTAGCCCCGATAGTTGTTATTGTAAGCGAACTCGATCAATGGTAACTTCCGTCCCATGATCCCTTGAAATCAATCACACATGCTCGTAGCATATCTTCTAAAATCTGAATGGTGCGCTCCAACCGTCCGTCGGTCCGTGGGTGGAATGCGATCTTGAACTTCAATGTTGTACCCATAGCCTTTGCGATCCTTCCCAAAATCTGGAAGTAAATCGGTGGGTCTCTATCGGACACAATGCTTTACGGAACACCGTGTAGCCGAACAATATTATCCACATACAGCTTTGCTAACCTTTCCGATTGTATACTTGGGGGTCGTATCGGTATGAAGCGAGCTGTCTTAGTCGACGGTCTACAATCACCCAAACTGCGTCAACTACTCGAGGAGTCAATGGTAGTCCCGTGACGAAGTCCATAGTGATGCAGTCCCATTTCCAAGCCGGTTCCAATAATGGTTGTAACAGTCCTGCGGGTCTTTGTCGTTCCGCCTTTACCTTCGACAATTTAGGCATTGAGACACGAACTTGGCTACATCCGCCTTCATTCCCCTCCACCAATAAAGTTTCTTTAGATCATGATACATTTTTGTACTTTCGGGATGTATCGAGTAGATGGTGGTATGGGCTTCCTTCATCGGTCGGTGTCTAATGTCCATACTTTCTGCTTTCGGATACACATATTCTCCCTTTATATCTCAGTACCTTCTCGTTATCTAAGGTGAACTCGAGTTGGTCCTACCTTTCTCAATATCTTCTTGTCTTGTTCTCGGATAAGGATCTGCTTTGATAGCTGTTTTCACTTCGTCCACTATATCCGGTATAATCTTCAATGCTGCGAACATATTTGAAAACCGATGAATGAACCCTTGGTTGGTTGATCCATCCGGTGTATCTATCACATACTTGCTCGTTGCCGTGATTAAACACCATTCCATTGGTATACATTGCTGCGCTCGTGCTGGTTTCTCCTTGAGATTTTATCATTGCTTTTCGCTCAATGCATCCGCTACCACGTTCGCTTTTCCCGATGATACTGGATATCACAATCATAGTCTTTCAATAATTCCAGCCATCTTCTTTGTCTCATATTTAACTCCTTCGATTAAATAGATAAGTAAGACTTTTATGGTCCGACTTAATCCGAAACTTTTCTCCGTATAGGTAGTGTCTCCATATTTTGACAAGCATGTACTACGCCGCTAATTCCAAATCGTGAGTTGGGTAATTTTTCTCATGTACCTTCAACCGTCTCGATGCATACACAACTACTTGTTCTCCTTGCATAAGCACACATCCTAATCCCAATCCCGATGCATCGGTGTATAAGGTAAATGTCCGTCTCGGAACGGGAATGGTTAAAATTGGAGCGGATATCAATCCGGTCTTCGGTGTTTGAAAGCTCTTTTCACACTTATCCGTCCATACAAACTTTTCTCCTTTCTTGGTCAAACGGTGAGAGGTACGGCAATCCGAGAATAGTCTTCTACGAATCTCCGATAATATCCAGCTAGACCCGAAAACTTCTAATTTCGAGACGCTCTTTGGTGCTTCCCACTTCACTATAGCTTCGATCTTGCTGGGGTCCACTTTGATTCGTTCCGCGGATACTACATGGCCTAAAAATGCAACTTCGCTTAGCCAAAACTCACACTTAGAAAATTTGGCGTATAACTTCTCTTTCCTCAATCGTTGTAGGGCTGCGTTTAGGTTCTTGACATGGGTTTCCTTGTCCTTGGAGTATACCAATATGTCATCAATAAATACTATCACCGACGTGTCCAACATATCGTGGAAAACTCAGTTCATAAGTTCCATGAACGTTTCCGGTGCATTAGTTAGTCCGAAAGACATCACTAAGAATTCATAATGTCCGTATCTTGTCCTGAAAGCTGTCTTCGGAATGTCACCTTCTTTAATCTTCAATTGATGATAGCCTGATCGAAGATCGATCTTTGAAAATACCTTCGCTCCTTGTAACTGATCGAACAAGTCATCGATCCTGGGTAGTGGATATCGATTCTTGATTGTCCACTTATTCAACTCTCTATAGTCGATACATAACCGAACGCTACCATCTTTCTTCTTTACGAACAACACCAGTGCTCCCCATGGAGATATACTGGGTCTAATATAACCCTTATCCAGCAGTTCTTGTAGTTGCACTTTTAATTCCTTCGCTTCAGTAGGAGCCATTCTATACGGTGCTTTTGATACTGGTGCGGCTCCGGGTGTAAGATCTATTACAAACTCCGTGGCTCGGTCGGGTGGTAATCCGGGTAGTTCCTCCGGAAATACATCAGGAAAATCCCGTACTACATCAATATCTTCCATTTGTGGCACGTCCTTGGTTAGGTCGACCATTGATACTAGATATCCGACCGCTCCTTTCTCAAGGCACTTCTTAGCCTTTAATGCGGAAAGTATGAGCTTGCGTCTCCTGGGAAGTTTGGTTCCCGAGAAACTGAATTCTACTCCTTCTTTATCTTTGAACGTTAGCTTCTTCTCGGCGCATAACAGATTTGCAGAATGCCGGGCTAACCAGTCCATTCCTAAGATGACATCGAAGTCTGCCATCTCAAGTTGTATTAAAGTTGCATCCAAGGTTTTCTCTCCAATGAGAACTGGACATGGTCCATAACCTTTCTCTAATTCCACTTCTAATCCCATCGGCGACCGTCCGAGTAATTTGTAGTCTAAGGTTTTGATGGGCAGATTGGTCTTCTTCCCAAACGACACAGATATAAATGAATGAGTAGCTCCTGAATCAAAGAGTACTCTGACGGGTACGCCATTGATAGGTACGATACCGTGATCCGTTTTTACTTAGTCTACATACTCAATCGGGGTAATTATAATCTTAAAGTTTCGGGTCATACCCGTGGACCACATCGGGCGATGCAACTGCATCCTCCGATGTAACAAGATATACCCGTCCTTGATGTAACAGCTTTTTGGGTTTTGGGCACTCTCTTGCCATATGCCCCGGTTGGTTGCGGTTATAGCACTTCGGGACTTCGAATTTGGCTTTGGCTGAGGTTGAGCTGCGGGGATAGTCTTGGTTGCAGCATTAAAATTCGGGGACGAAAAGGCTTATACGTCCTGGTGTTGCCTCCATTATAGGAGTTTTCGGCTGGTCTCTTAATTCCTCTGTTCTGGGAGAAATAGCTCTCCTTCTGGCTCGATTCAATCACTCGAGCGATTTGAACAGCTTCATTATATATATTCTTCTCTAATCCCAGAAACATGTTCTCACGATACTTCCTCTCGGTCCCGCGACGAATCTACGGGTTTTTGTATCTTCTTCTTGCATGCTAGCCGGTGCGAAGAAAAATAGTTCTTCGTAACGTTGTTGATATGAGTCTACGGACATCCGCCCTTGGTACGGACTCGAAATTCCTTTTCCATCGAATCTCTGAAGCTTCTTGGGAAATACTTCTCGAAGAACGCTTCTTTATATATAGCCCATGTCAGTAGGGCGTGCTTGGTCAATAAGTATGTCTTTGTAGATTTCCACCAATGGTGTGCGTCGCCTTTGAGCATGAAGGTGGCGCATAACACTTTCTCTTCCTCAGTGATAGTCATCATAACGAAGTTCCTTTCCATTTCGTCTATCCAGTGTGCTGGCCATAGTGGATCAGACGGTTTACCGTTGAATTCTCTCGGTTTCATTTTCAAAAATCTCTCCACTAGCCGGGAGTGATCTAGTTGATTCTGGTATGCCCCATACATAGGGGGTGGATACTGATAGTTCCCTTGGGCTGCTTCTGGGGCTTGCATAGGAATTGGTGCAGTCGGTTGTTGCGGTGTCTGAGGGGCTGGGTGGTTACCCACTGGCACTGCACTAGCTTGCCCAGTGTGCATGGTCTGCGGCTGGTGGCTTTTAGAACATAACTCCCATCGCAACCTGCATTTGAGCTTGTGCATGTTGCATTTGTTGTAGCTGTTGAGCCAGATTCATCACCACTATTGTTAGCTCAGGTGGCGGTGGTGGCAAATTCGTAGGCTTTGCCGGCTCGGGATTACCCTGTGCATAATTGTTCTCTTGACTAGTCTCCTCCACGGGTGGTGGTGGTGGGACTGTATTTTGGGTTTGTCGGGTAACTCTACGTCCAGACATATTTACTCTCGAGATGGATGGAGCTTGAAAATCATCAAAATCAGTGAGAAATCATTTATACTTCATGTAGGCACGCTAATCGATATAAAATTGAATCCTCAATTCATTCTGGAAAAAAATACTGTCTTTTCTATGTAGGGTCGATAGTGAGGGTCGATGGTATGTCCGACCCTTGGTATCCGACCCTGGGAATGACCTGTCCTTCCCGAGAGCTGAGGGTCGATGCGAGGGTCGATGGGTGTCCGACCCTCAGTCCGACCCTTGAACCAGGTCTTACCACCTTGAACCAGGTCTACCCATAATGGTCGAGTCAAATGAACCAAGGGCATGAAGGAAATCGAGATCCCAGGTATGAAATCGACCCAAAAACACTTAATTCTAGGGGAGGGTCGCACACCCGAGGAAGCGGTCGGACCTCCCAAACCGAAAAGATCGACCCTCGTTTTTTGAGGGAGGGTCGGACAGCTTAAGACCCTAGGGTCGACGGGATCATCGACCCTCCCATCGACCCTCGGTTTCGACGAAACCGAAATTAGGAAATTTCCTAATTTTCGGTTGGGATTCTTTCCAAATCTCAATGGGATTATTATAGGACATTCCTAGTCTATTTAAAGGACGTCCCTAAGCCACATTCACTCCTTTCACAACCCTAATTGAATTGAGAGAAAGAGAGAAGAAGGAAAAGAGGAAGAAAGGAGGCTAGGAAGAAGGCTTAGCAAAAAGGAGAAGAAATTCCGGAGAAAAGTAATCTTCTCAGTATGGATACTAATTCCATGAGTTTCTACAGACCTTAGGTTAGATATGGTTGAGTGTAGGATTTCGGAGAAACCCAAACCATCCATCCATGGTTAGGTTTTCATGGAAAACCATGGGAGGATGTACGAAAGCTATCTAGATGAATCATACATGGTTCTAGACCATGGATTGACTGTTGGATGAATGTAGGAAGCAAGCCATAGAACCCCAAACACGAAGAATGGATTAAAAGTGGAAATTGGACCAGAGTGCACCAAGGGTCGCACCGAGGGTCGATAGACCATCCGACCCTAGGTGTTTCTGACCATCGACCCTCAGCATTCGGGAAGTTCGAATCTTTGGGAGGGTCGATAGACCCAACGACCCTAGCATCAACCCTAGCATCGACCCTCGCTTGACGTAATGGTTTTTAAATTCTGAATTAATTCTAATTAAATTCTATCGACTTTGTTAGGTTTGCTAGCAATATAGTACCGTTATAACAGTGAATCGAAAGCTTGGAAAATATCTATTAGCAAGCTAAGGTGAGGAACCTTAACCCCAAACTAAATTGGTTAATAATAAACTGTTTTTCTTTTCTTGAGTCCTATGCCATGTTTGATTCTATGCGAATATGTTTGTATTGTGCATACAGCATGCCATCCAATATTTCTATTATTTGTTCATGCATATTTACTTTATGGTTTATAACATGGTGATGATGTTGATGATAGGAATAGGCATGTGATTGTATGTGTGTGGTTGGTGTGCTTGATGCGAGAGAGTATCAGGGGAGGTGTGATGAGAACGTCAATAAACGTTAACCTTTGGTGGGTCTCAAGCACTTTAGCTCTATCTCTAACTCAAGTCTTGTGCATTGACATCGTCGTATCGCCATTACCTTAGCGGAACTATTATGTCGTAGAGTATCGGGGAGGTGGTCTCGGTCCTTGTAGTCTCGACTCTACCGGGGGCCTTCGCTCTATCTCTATGGATGTTCTGAGGGATGTTGGGGTGAGGCCTTGGATACACTGTTTGGCATTAGGATTGGTTAGTAGCGAGCCCAGTTTGCAAGCCCTCGCTAACAGGGGCTTACGTGTTGGTATAGCATTATATAGCAATAAACGTTAACCTTTGTTGTATAATGTTATGGTAGGGTGGATGGGGACGACGATAAACGTTAACCTTCGGGCGGGCTTCCACACCCTGTGTATAGAGGCGGTATCAATAAACGTTAACCTTTGATCACCCAACCTTTCTATTGCACATTGCAAACTATAAACCAAGACCAAAGATATGAATTGACTTTTTGCATGCATATGTAATGTTGCATTGTTTTGGCTACTTACTGAGCCATGTTGTGTGCTCACCCCTCGACGTCGAATATTTTTAGTTGATGATGCAGGATATACTGTTGAAGATTATATGAACCTGTCAGCGTATGGAACTGTAGCAGCTATGGAAGTTGGAGCTAAAGATGATACACACGACTCCTCTTGCGACTTGTGTGTATTCGATTAGATATTTTTACAGTTTTTCTTATTTGGATGTATAAGACATGTAGTTGGTATTTACCTATTTATGTCTTAGTTAAACACGGAATAATTTGATATTATTTATGGGTATCATTCTAGTACTCAGTTCTTATTATTTATAAATTTTCCGCTATTGTGTATTACTCTGATTATGATTGTGGATGCGTGTAAAGTTTGGATAACGCGGGGATAGCCTATAAGAGATCCTGGTTGAACCGTTGGTTATTTGGCGGTTCATCACACCATTCTGAAGTGTGCGGAATTGGGGTGTGACAAGCAGAGAACCCCAGCTTCACTCCAATGGATCACTATGTCTACCACTAGCGTGTTTACATTCCAACGCGATCCATGTACCAGCACTCCCATGCATCACACGAACCATCGTACATGGTTGCAATCCAACATGACTCGTGCACTCGTACTCCTATGAGTCACACAAGCCATCATACATGGTCGCATCAATTTACAAATAAAACTATACTCTAACGACGAACCCCTACTCCATCCCATGAATCACCATGTTCTCACTAGAGCCTAGCATCAACAACGTGGTCTGTGTATCATACTCCCATACTCCACAAGTCCACCATACACAAATAATCATCCAAACATTCATAGTTATTATAATGCAAATGTATGTTCATACATAGCATTCATGAAAAATATATATTTAAATAACAACCTAAGTATGTTACTAGGAAAGTAAACATGTTATTAAGATGTCTTATGTCTAAGGACTAGGCCCCTCACCTGATTGCACCACAAGTGCAGTAATATCTGAAGCCCAAATAGGAGGCTTCAATGATCACCCTTGTTTAATACCTAATTAAGCATATAAGGTTTCATTAGGTTTGTTTCATAGCTTTTAACTTGCATTGTAAGACCCGTAACGAACTAACCGGTCTTAGCACCTTGTACCAGGTCTACCTATCATGGTCGAGCCAAGTGGACCAAGTGAGTGAAAAAAATCACAAGACCAGGTATGAGTCTAACCCAAAAATAGTAAATGTGAGGGTAAGGTCGCATGCCTAAACAGGTAGGGTCGACCCCACCTCAACAGAAGTCCAACCCATGACTTTTTAGTCGTAGGGTCGCATGACTAAGAAGGTATAGGGTCGACGGATCCTGCGACCCTACGTCCGACCCTACGATTACAGACAGAAATTGTAAATTAGGAAACTTTCCTAATTTCAAGGGGTTCTTTCCTAAACTCGATTGGACTTATTTTGGAGGGTTTTCCTCTATAAATAGGACGTCCCTTAGCCTCTTTCACTCCTTTTAGAACCCTAATTGAAAGAGAGAGAAAGAGAAAGAGAAGGAAAAGAAGAAGAGAAGGAAAATTGAAGAAAAGGCTAAGGAAGAGGAGGAAATTCAGAGAAACCTCTGAATCTCAACCAACCTCAGGTATGAACCTAATTCCCTTCATAAAGTAAGAGCCTAGAATAGATTATGAGGAAGTTAGGATTAAGAGAAACCCAAATCATCCATCCATGGACAAGTTCCAAAGGAATCCATGGAAGTAATCATCATAGACAATGGAAAGTGTGTAAAAATCATAGTTATGAGCTATAAAACAATCTTAGAATGGACCTACAAGACCACAGGATCAATCACATGTCCTCGGGAAGTCCCAGGGAGGGTTTGGTCTCACGTAGGGTTGATTGGTATCCGACCCCACGTCCGACCCTACACCCTAGGGTCGCAGAAAACTGCTACTCTAGGTGCGACCCTACACTGCGACCTACGATTTCAGCTAGTCTAAATTTATTGGAATTAGTTCTAATTAAAATATATTGACTTGTTAGGCCTTTCTACTGATTTAAAGGTGATTCATAAAGCTTGAACGAGGATCTACACTCAATCAATGGTGAGGGAACGAGGCCTAAACTAATCAGCTAATAATAAACTATTTTTGTTTATTGAGTCCAATACCATGAATGATTCTATGTTTGTTATGATTGTAATGTGCATATCACATGCCATCTACTATTCCTGTTATTACTGTTCATGCATATTTAATTCAGTTTATTTATAACATGATGATGATTATGATGCTAGGAATAGGCATGTGAATGTATGTATGTGGTTAGTGTGCTTGATGCGAGTGGAGCATCAGGGGGAGGACGTGACACTGTGGTTTATCCTGGTCACCAAACTCTAGCCGTATCTCTACTCAAGTCTTGTCCACTAGCATCGTCGTATTGTCATTACCTTAGCAGAACTATTACGTCGTAGGACATCAGGGGAGGTGGTCTCGGACCGTGTAGTCTCTGACTCTGTCGGGGGACCTTATCTCTATCTCTATGGACGTATTGAGGGATGCTGGGGTGAGGCCTTGGATATATTGTTTGATATTAGGATTGGTTAGTTGCGAGCCCAGTTTGCAAGCCCTCGCCAATAAGGGCTTACGTGTTGGTATGGGTAGAGCATCAGGGGAAGTGTGATGCGGTGCGGTCCTAAGAACTTTAGCTCTATCTCTATTCCATGGTGGGTGCATGCCACACATTCGTGTATAGAGGTGCGGTAGACACCTATCCTTTCTATAGCACATTGCAAACTTATGAACCAGACCAAAGATATGAATTGAATGCATGCATATGTTTGTTGCATTATTTTGTTTGCTCATTGAGCCGTGATGTTGGCTCACCCTTTCGACGTCGAATATTTTTAGTTGATGATGCAGGTTCCACGGTTGAAGACTATATGAATGCTCCTATGTATGGACATGAGGCGGCGATGGACGCTGAAGTTATGGAGGAGTTGCATGATTCGTCATGCGAGTGCAACTCATGCGTCTTCCATTAGATTCATTCTTTTGGATTTTATTTGGAAATGTAATTAAATATTTTAAATTATTTTATGTCTTATTCAATGGAGAATAATTGGATAATTTATTATTTTATAATTGTTAGATTCTCAGTTCATTAGTATAAAGACTTTCGCTATTGTGTATTTACTCTGATTATTATTGTGGATGTGTATGGTTTAAGCAAACAGACATAGCTTATTCGACGATTCAACTTCTTTTCAAATGACACAGATATAAAAGAATGAGTAGCTCCAGAATCAAAGAGTACTCTAGCGGGTATTCCATGATATGTTGGATACGTCGGTCATTGTGTTTATTGATGATATATTGGTCTACTCTAAGGACATGTCATGAATTTAAGAGCCACTCTGCAGCGATCAAGGAAAGAGAAGCTTTATGCCAAATTTAGAAAGTGTGAGTATTGGTTAAATGAGATTGCTTTCTTAGGCCATGTAGTATCCGCTGAAGAAATTAAAGTGGATCCTAGCAAGATTGAAGACATTTTGAAGTGGGAAGCACCGAAGAGCGTTGCAAAAATTAGAAGTTTCCTAGGTCTAGCTGGGTATTATCGACGATTCGTGGAAGACTATTCCAGAATTGTCGTACCTCTCACCATTTTGACTAAGAAAGGATAAAAGTTTGTTTGGACTGATAAATGTGAGAAAAATTTCCAAACATTGAAGGCTAGATTGATATCTGCTCCGATCATGACTATTCCTATTCCAGGATAGCCATTTATCTTGTACACTGATGCGTCGGGATTAGGTTTAGGATGTGTACTTATGCAAGGAGAACAAGTAATTACGTATGCTTCAAGACAACTGAAGACACATGAGAAGAACTATCCCACTCATGACTTGGAATTAGTGGCAGTAGTACATGCTGTCAAGATATGGAGACATTACTTGTACGGAGAGAAATTTTAGATTAAATCAGATCGTAAGAGTCTCACCAATCTTTTTAATCAGAAGGAGTTGAACATGCGACAAAGAAGATGGCTGGAATTATTAAAGGATTATGATTGTGATATCCAGTATCATCCAGGAAAGGCTAGTGTAGTTGCTGATGCGCTAAGCAGAAAAACAATTATAAAATCTCAAGGAGAGGTTAACACAACTGCAGCAATGTGTACTACAAGAAAAGTGTTCAATTACAGTAATGAGCAGTTCGTGATAGATGCACCGGGTGAATCAACCAACCAAGGGTTTATTCATCGGTTTTCAAATATGTTCGCAACGTTGAAGATTGTACTTGATATAATTGATGAAGTGAAAGCAACTTTTAATTCAGACCCTTATCTGAGAACGGTATAAGAAGACATCGAAAAAGGTAGGACTATTCCTGAGTTTACCTTGGACGATGAAAAGGTATTAAAGTACAAAGGAAGTGTATGTGTTCCTGAAACGGAAAACTTGGACATTAGACACCGACTAATGAAGGAAACTCACACCACCGCTTATTCGGTACATCCTAGAAGTACAAAGATGTATCATGATTTGAAGAAATTTTATTGATGGAGAGGAATGAAAGTAGATGTAGCTAAATTCGTGTCTCAATGCCTAAATTGTCAGAGGGTGAAGGCTGAACGACAAAGACCTGTAGGATTATTGCAACCACTGCCAGAACCAGCATGAAAATGGGACTGCATCACTATGGACTTCATCACCGGGTTACCATTGACTCCTCGAGTAGTTGACGTGGTCTGGGTGATTGTAGATCGTCTGACTAAGACAGCTTGCTTTATAGCTATACGACCACAGTATACCCTGGAGAGGTTAGCCAAGCTATATGTGGATAATATTGTCAGATTACATGGAGTACCTGAAAGCATTGTGTCCGATAGAGACCCATGCTTTACTTCAAAGTTTTGGGAAGGATTATAGAAGGCTATGGGTACAACGTTGAAGTTCAGTACTGCATTTCATCCTCAGACAGACGGACAGTCGGAGCGTACCATTCAGATTTTAGAAGACATGCTTCGAGCCTGTGTAATTGATTTTAAAGGATCATGGGATGAGAAACTACCATTGATCGAGTTCTCCTATAACAACAGCTATCAAGCTACTATACAGATGTCACCCTATGAAGCACTGTATGGTAGAAAGTGTTGAACTCCTTTGTTTTGGAATGAAATTGGTGAACGTAGCATCGTTGGACCAGAATTTGTTGAAGAGACTTGTCGAGTAGTCGCCATTATCAAGGAAAGAGTTAGAACAGCTCAGAATCGTCAGAAATAGTACGCAGATACTCGACGTCGAGACCTTGAATTTGTTGTTGGTGATAAGGTATTTCTAAAGGTATCACCTATGCGGGGTTTAAAACGATTCGGACAGAAAGGGAAGCTAAGTCCGAGATATGTTGGGCCATATGAGATTTTAGCCAAACGTGGAAAGGTGGCTTATCAATTAGCACTACCACCATCTATGTCAAGTCTACATGATGTATTTCATGTCTCATTGCTGAAGAAGTACGTCAGAGACCCAACGCATGTTTTGACAGCAGATCCACCAAGTCTAACTGATGATTTGACATTCGAAGTAGCACCAACTGAAATCACTAGTCGAAAGGTTCAACGTCTATGAAATCGTGACATATACTATGTTAAAGTCACCTGGAGGAGCCGAGATATAGAAGAGATCACATGGAAAGAAGAGAATGCTATGCGGAAGCAATATCCTCACCATTTCGACTCGAAAGGTATGTACAAATTTTGAGGACAAAATTTTTAATAAGAGGGGGGGAGTTGTAAGACCCTTATCGAACTAACCGATCTTACCACCTTGTACTAGGTCTACCTATCATGGCCGAGCCAAGTGGACCAAGTGCGTGAAGAAAATCACAAGACCAGGTGTGAGTCTAACCCAAAAATAGTAAATGTGAGGGTAGGGTCGCATTCCTAAACAGGTAGGGTCTACCCCACCTCGACAGAAGTCCAACCCATGACTTTTTAGTAGTATGGTCGCATGACTAAGAAGGTGTAGGGTCGATGGATCCTGCGACCCTACGTCCGATCCTACGATTACAGACAGAAATCGTAAATTAGGAAACTTTCCTAATTCCAAGGGGTTCTTTCCTAAACTCGATGGGACTTATTTTGGAGGGTTTTTCTCTATAAATAGGATGTCCCTTAGCCTCTTTCACTCATTTTAGAACCCTAATTGATAGAGAGAGAAAGAGAAGGAAAAGAAGAAGAGAAGGAAAATTGAAGAAAAAACTAAGGAAGAGGAGGAAGTTCAGAGAAACCTCTGAATCTCAGCTAACCTTAGGTATGAACCTAATTCCCTTCATAAAGTAAGAGCTTATAATAGATTATGAGGAAGTTAGGATTAAGAGAAACCCAAATCATCCATCCATGGACAAGTTCCAAAGGAATCCATGGAAGTAATCATCATAGCCAATGAAAAGTGTGTAAAAATCATAGTTATGAGCCATAGAACAATCTTAGAATGGACCTACAAGACCACAGGATTGATAGCATGCCCTCGGGAAGTCCCAGGGAGGGTGTGGTCGCACGTAGGGTCAATTGGTATCCGACCCCACGTCCGACCCTACACCCTAGGGTCGTAGAAAACTGCTACCCTAGGTGCGACTTTACCCTGCGACCTTACGATTTCAGCTATTCTAAATTTATTGGAATTAGTTCTAATTAAAATCTATCGACTTGTTAGGCCTTTCTACTGATTTACAGGTGATTCATAAAGCTTGAACGATGATCTACACTCAATCAAAGGTGATGGAACAAGACCTAAACTAATCGGCTAATAATAAACTATTTTTGTTTATTGAGTCCAATACCATGAATGATTCTATGTTTGTTATGATTGTAATGTGCATATCACATGTCATCTACTATTCCTGTTATTACTATTCATGCATATTTAATTTAGTTTATTTATAACATGATGATGATTATGATGCTAGGAATAGGCATGTGAATGTATGTGTGTGGTTAGTGTGCTTGATGCGAGTGGAGCATCAGGGGGAGGACGTGACACTGTGGTTTATCCTGGTCACCAGACTCTAGCCGTATCTCTACTCAAGTCTTGTCCATTAGCATCGTCGTATTGCCATTACCTTAGCAGAACTTGCGTCGTTGGGCATCAGGGGAGGTGGTCTCGGACTGTGTAGTCTCTGACTCTACCGGGGGACCTTAGCTTTATCTCTATGGACGTATTGAGGGATTCTAGGGTGAGGCCTTGGATACACTGTTTGACATTAGGATTGGTTAGTTGCGAGCCCAGTTTACAAGCCCTTGCCAACAGGGGCTTATGTGTTGGTATGGGTAGAGCATCAGGGAAAGTGTGATGCGGTGCGGTCCTCAGCACTTTAGCTCTATCTCTATTCCATGGTGGGTGCATGTGGGGGCGGCAATGGTGTTTGATCCGTTGGGCGGTTCCACACATTCGTGTATAGAGATGCGACGGCCACCTATCCTTTCTATAGCACATTGCAAACTTATGAACCAGACCAAAAGATATGAATTGAATGCATGCATATGTTTATTGCATTGTTTTGTTTGCTCACTGAGCCGTGATGTTGGCTCACCCTTTCGACGTTGAATATTTTTAGTTGATGATGCAGGTACCACGGTTGAAGACTATATGAATGCTCCTATGTATGGACATGCGGCGGCGATGGACGCTGAAGTTATGGAGGAGTTGCATGATTCGTCATGCGAGTGCAACTCATGCGTCTCCGATTAGATTCATTATTTTGGATTTTATTTGGAAATATAATTGAATATTTTAAATTATTTTATGTCTTAGTCAATGGAGAATAATTGGATAATTTATTATTTTATAATTGCTAGACTCTCAGTTCATTAGTATAAAGACTTCCGCTATTGTGTATTTACTCTGATTATTGTTGTGGATGTGTATGGTTTAAGCAAAGGGACACAGCCTATTTGAGATCCTGGTTTAACCGTTGGTTAATTAGCGGTTCATCACACCATTCTGAATATTACGGAATTGGGGTGTGACAGGCATAAACAAGTCTTAGAGTCCATGCATGGGTCCCATGAAAGATCGAGAACCAAAATGATAGTTTTCCTACACATTACTAGGATTATAGGCCAATACATACTGAACCGACAGATGGAACCGGTAGAGGGTTCCACGGGTACGTCCTATCGGTAAGCACTTAGAGTATTTTTTAAGTGCGTGGCACGCGATGAATGAGCAGATGTTCAACCATCCGGTTGGTATTCCGGTTTATATATTGATATAAACCTTGGAATTCCAGTAGGTTTTTTGAAAGTAAGGCCGGGAGATCGGTCATCCGACAATGGCTCCCCTTCGCATTAAGCCTAAAACAGAAGATCAGAATCAAGCAGATCCATCGGGAACCTATCGAACGGTTGGGGTTAATGCTGAGGTATATGCCTCAAGTTCGAGACTCTTAGTTCATTATCAATTAGCCAAGGCCTTTGCCTTAGCGGTATTACGGTCTGGGCTAACCGAAAGAACCGACATAATCATTCTGCCGATACGTGGCTCAGGTACAGACCCAGAAATCAGGTCACGAACGGAGCAGGGTTCTCAAGTTTGGGAACTTGCTCCCTACTTCATTATTGTAATTTTAGTTGGTGGGGGACTCATTCCCACCATTAATATGCACAATGGAAGCCATTTATGGATCCAATAGCTCCCTCATTAGAGTTGATGAAGCATAACCCTAGATCTAGGTCATTAATGGCATCTCCATTAATGGAGCTTCAACCACCAAGGTAATATCATTCATTTACTCACAAGAAGGAGGAAAGAAGAAACCCACCTTCAATAACTCCCTCAATGAGTTGGGTAAACCTAAACCTAGGTTTCCTAGGTCATTAATGGTGGTCACCTTTAATGGTGCTTAACCACAATAATTGCTAGCCATAAACACATGGAAGAAGGAGGGAGTTCTTTGCACTTACCTCCAAAGGGATGGCTAGGGCTTAGAGCATAGCCATCGAGCTTTTCCCTTCTTCTTCTTCTTCCCACTCTCACTCTCACGGTCTCAGGAAAGGAGAAAAAGAGGGCTTAGTCCCCTTTTATTGGAAATTAGGGGGAGAGAGAGTGACTGGCTCTAGCTCAACCGGTTAAACTCAACTAGACGAATGTTATACCGGTACATTTTATCGGTTGGGCTAAAATAAAACTTATTGGCCAACTCTTTGGCTTGGATGTTTTGGGTTGCATATCCCTTTTACCCATGGTCTACAATTCCCATTATATATAATGAAGACTTACCTAAGGTCCAGATACCACCATAGGGTTTGCATTAGGTGCTCCATCAACCGATGTGTTGGGACCTAGCATAGGAGGAATCCAGGCTAGTAAAAGATTCCGGGTGTGGGTCTTATAATCTCCCCAATTTATAAGAATTTTGCCCCCAAAATTAAGGCGTACCTGTATCTTCAAATAGATACAGATATTTCTCCTGCATTGCATCTTTACTCTCCCAAGTGGCTTTTTTAATTGCATAACTACATCAATGAACCTTCACATAGGGGATAGAAGGGTTCTGTTGTTGTACTTTTCTGTCCAATATTGCCATCGGCTCTATGGTGCAAGATAGATCTCTGCTAATCTGAGGAACTTCCACGCTCAAGATGTAAGATGGATCATGAACATATTTCTTCAGAAGTAAAATGTGGAATATGTCATGAACTTCTAATAGCGTGGGAGGCAAAGCTAATTGATATGCCACTTTACCGCTTCTCCTCAAGATCTCATATGGACCAATATATATGGGACTCAGCTTTCCCTTCTTGCCAAAGCGTTGAATACCATGGTGGGGCGACACTTTGAGAAATACCTTGTCACTAACTTGAAACTCCAAATCTTTATGTCGCCCATCAGCATAACTCATCTGTCTGCTTTGAGCTGCCTTGATTTTCTTTCTGATTAGATCTACTTTATCACAAGTGTCTTGTATAATATCAGGCCCCAATATTCTTCGCTTACCTACCTCGTTCTAATACAACGGAGTTCGGCATCGCCTACCATACAACACCTCATATGGAGCAGCGCCAAGGGTAGCTTGAAAACTATTATTGTAGGCAAACTCTATCAGAGATAGATACTTGTCCCAACTACCTTTAAAGTCTAAAGTGCAAGCTCGAAGCATAACTTCTAATATCTGCATGGTGCGCTCAGATTGTCCATCGGTCTCTGGATGGAACGCAGTACTGAACTTCAATTGTGTGCCCATAGCTTTTTGTAAACTATCCCATACCTTGGATGTTACACTCTAATTCTGGACTAACCAATGGTGTGATGAACTATCATAAGCACTAACGGTTCAAACCAGGATCTCGTATAGGCTGTGCCAACCATGTTAAATCAAAACACATTCCATAGTAACAATCAGAGTAAATAAATAAATAGCTGAAGTCTTATTAATAACGAACTGAAGTCTACATGATAAATGATTTAGGGCATCCCATTAATAAACCAGTCTGGGCTGCTTCATCAGATTTTGATATTATCAATCAATTTTGGCGGATATGCAAAAATATTTCTCATTATCACAGCAGATCCTCAAAAAAAAAAAAAAGGTTTGTATCAAATAAAGTATATACTTCGACTTTCATGTACTAGAACTTTGGCTCGTAAACACAAAAGAAAATAATTTGGTTATCACCAAGTAACCAAAACATAATTAATACCTATTACAAGTATCAAAATACAGAAATAAAACACTAAGTGTAATCACGATGGAAACACTTGCTTGATGATTCTTGCTCGTCCTCCACAGCTTGCACATCCATAGCCGCTAGATGTCCATACTTCGGCGTATCCATGTAGCCTTCAACAGTAACACCTGCAACATTAGAAATTAAAAAGAATTGGCGTGTGAGGGTCAGCTCTCCTACATGAGCTCAGTGAGTAAACAAAACAATGCGCAAACATATGCATGCATTCAATTCATATCTTTGATCTGATTTTTAAGTTTGCAATGTGCTATAGAAAGGTTTGGTGGCCCCCGCACCTCTATACACGAGTGTGTGAATCCGTCCAATGGTTCAAACACCATTGCTGTCCCACATTCACCCGTCATAGAATAGAGATAGAGCTAAAGTGTCTGGATCACACATCGCCAACACTTTCCCTGATGCCCTACCCATACCAACATGTAAGCCCCTATTGGCGAGGGCTTGCAAACTGGGCTCACAATTAACAAATCCTAATGCCATCCAGTGTATCCAAGGCTTCACCCTAGAATCCCTCAATACATCTCTTAATACGTCCATAGAGATAGAGCTAAGGTCCCCTGACAGAGTCAAAGACCACACGGTCCGAGGCCACCTCCCCTGATGCCCTATGACGTAATAATTCTACTATGGTAATGGCGAAACGACGATGTTAGTGGACAAGGCTTGAGTAGAGATAAAGCTAGAGTCTGGTGACCAGGTCAAGGACCATAATGCCAAGTGCTCCCCCTGATGTTCCACTCGCATCAAGCACACTAACCACACACACAATCACATGCTTATTCCTAGCATCATCATCATCATGTTATAAATAGACAGGAATAAATATGCACGAGCAGTAATAACAGAAATATTGGATGACATGTGAGATGTACATTACAAGCATACAAGCATAGAAACATTCATTGCATTGGATAAATAAAATAAAACAGTTTGTTATTATCCAATTAGTTTAAGTCTTGTTCCCTCACCTTTGATTGATGTTTGTCCCTCTCTCAAGCTTTGAGAGTCACTTTGAATCTATTGGGAACATAAACAATTAATGTATTTAAGTTAGGGTTCAAGTTTATCAAGTTACAGCAGTCGAAAACCTTGTTTAGTCTCAAAATATACTTGCTGTAATCATATGGTCGATACCCTATGGTAGCAATATATGCCACTGTACGACGTACGATCGATACCCTATGGTCGCACTATTATGTGATCGTACTGTGACCATACGTTTCCTGAATTCATTTCGAATGGCTGTCGTTGACTCTCTTCTCATCCTATGGTCGACCATAGCTGCAACAATACGTAGTCAGGTTAATTTTTACTTCTCATACGAGTTCCTCCTCTTGGCTCATTAATGGGATTCATCCTAAAATCATCCTATGGCCTTTAATAATAGTTTATCCTTATCAATTATCCCTACCCTATTCTCTATGATTTCCCATAGAAAACCTATAACCAAATCATTATATTAGGTTCCATATATCAATTTGAAAAGAACCTATTCTATTTGATCTACCCTATAGAGTCAAGTCCACACCTTAAGCTTGCTGTAGAGAGATACAACTCTTCTATGCATAACCTTTTTCTCAGCCTTCTTCTCCAAATCTCATTTTCCTTTTTTTCCTCTCTCTCTTTCTCTCTTAGGTTTAGAGTTTCACTTTAGGTTCTAAAAGAGTGAGAGAGGCTAAGGGACATCCTTTATATAAAGGAAAAACTTCCAAATAGAGTCCTCTTTCAATTAGAAAAAAGTCCCCCTCAAATTAGGAAAGTTTCCAAAACTCAGAGTCGATCTTAACATTTTGCTGTCTCACGTGCAGTCGCAGAATCCGTTAACCATACATCCAAAATATGCCACCATATGTCATACGGTCTCATCCTGGTCAACCATACGATGCGACTGTACCCCTAAAAAATGCCACCGTACATCCAAAATTTATTGATTTTTAGTTTTTGACTGGCTGCTTCTACACAAACTTAAATAGTTAACCACGCGAACTAAATTTGACTTGTTGCTTACTTCATCTTGTAGTTTTTTCATACAATTGGTTTACTTGAGCCAGTTATGATGGGAAGACCGGTCACGACACGAGAACGTAAGGTTAGACAGGGTTCGTGGCGTGCGGGTCTTACAACTCCACCACCTTTAACAAAAATTTCGTCTTCAGAATTTGTACGTTCAGATCTTACAATTTCCCCATCCTCAAAAGAAATTTCATCCTCAAAATTTACATGTACCTTCCTAGTCGAATAGGTGGGAATGCTATTTTCGCATTGCATTTTCCTCTTCCCATGTAATCCCTTTCACGTCTTGGCTTTGCCAGATTACCTTCACATAATAAATATCCCAGCTCTAGAGATGTTGTACCTTTCAACTGGTGATCTAAGCTAGTACCACTTCAAAAGTTAAGTCTTCTATCAAATATGGTGGATCTATCGTTAATATAGGCATTGACAAATCGAGAGATCTCTAATCGCACTACCAATCAGTTGCAACAAACTACAGGTAGTCAAGATCATGGAAAAAGAGCTAAAGGAAATCCTACTGGTTGTTTTAGTTGTGGAAACCAAGGGCATCGAGCTTACGAATATCTTAAACGTCGACCAGAAGCTCAAGTCCACCTAGCTGATGCAGGTGAAGAACGGAATGGTGTGAAAGAAGAAGATCCCAAAACCATGGAAAGTGAAGATATTAAAGAAGAGATAAAAGCAGATGAAGGCTCCGAAGGAGATTGTTAGAAAGACGGCTCAACAGCGCCTCGCTTGTCCAATGAAGATAATAGGTTGAGAACCAATATTTTCAGAACACGGTGCACTGCAGGTGGAAAAGTCTGCAATGTCATCATTTTTGGAGGAAGTTGTGAAAATATGGTATCACTAGAGATGGTCGATAAATTCAAACTGAATTTAGAGAAGCATCCACACCCGATCTCCAACGTCCTTATTCAATAGAGACATGCGAAATACGTCGTGCACACTAGAAATAGATGGTGATAACACTAGTTGATATACTATTCTTCCACGTCTCTCCAAAATTTTAGAAGGTTCAAAACATATATAGAGCACAACTTTCCCTTATTATCGAACCGCTTCAAACCACGCATAAGTGATATCTTCAATAACACTTTGTCACTTACGGTGAACTCGAGGTCTTGGTGTCTCTTCTGACAACCTTGAGCTGTCTTGGCCATTTTTCATTGATCTTGTCTGCCACTTGATAGGTTTCTGTGATAAACTCAGGTCTTACAATTCCTCATTCTCCAACTTCATTCCAAAATAGAGGAGTTCAACATTTCTATCATACAATGCTTCATAGGTGACATCTATATGGTAGCGTGATGGCAACGTCGATCAATGGCAACTTCTCATTTCAAGCTCCTTTGAAATCAATTTTACAGGCTCAGAGAATACCTCTTAGGATCTGTATAGTCCGCTCGGACTGTCGTCGATTTGAGGGTGAAATGCGGTACTAAACTTCAACTTTGTTCCCATCGCTTTCTATAGTCCCTCCCAAAACTTTAAGATAAAGCGTGAGCCTCTATCTAACACTATGCTCTCAGGCATAACATTTAATCTAGAAATATTATCCACTTATAGCTTACCTAGCCGCTCCAAAGCATACCGAGATCGTATAGCAATGAAACGAGCTGTCTTTATAAGGCGATCAACAATTACCCAACTGAGTCAACCGATCTGGGAGTCAGTGGTAAACCGGTGACATAGTCCATTGTAATGTAGTTCCACTTCCAAACTGACTCCTATAGTGGTTGTAGTAAGCCTGCTTGTCTTTGTCTTTCAGCCTTTACTTGCTGACCAATCAGACACTGAAACATGCACTAAGCCACATCTGTTATCATTCCTCTTTACCTGTACATTCTTTTCAGGTCATGATACGTATTGGTATATTTTGTACCATCGAGATGTATCGAATACAATGTGGAATGAGCTTCTAGCATTATTTTGTATCTAAGATCCGAGTTTTTCACTTTTAGGTATACATAATCATCCTTTGTATCTCAGAACCTTCTCTGCATCCAAAGTAAGTCAAGGTTAGGTTTCTGTTTCTCTAAATCTTCTTGTACCACTCTAAGATATGGATTTAACAGAATTTCTACCTTTACTTTATCCATCAAATCAGAGATGATCTTTAACGCTACGAATCAAGCGAGGAACTATTACTCCATAAGTTCAGCCTTGAGTTCTTGCTCAATTGGATCATCATGAGTTTCTATTATATGTTGCTCTTCTTCTAAATCTGAATATGTTGCTGTGAAACACAAGACAATGTTTGTACTAGGTCCTCCTTCTGGCTTCATTATTTCCCTTTTTGGTCAAAGCTTCAGCTACCACATTAGCCTTGCTCGAGCGACACTGAATATTACCGTCTTAATCTTTTAGGAGCTTCAACCATCTTCTCTGCCTCATGTTCAACTCTTTTTGGGTGAAGAGACAAGTAAGACTCTTGTAATCCTATTTAATCTGAAATTCTTCTCCGTATAGATAATGTCTCCAAGTTTTGATTGCATAAATTACAGCTGCTAGCTCTAAGTCATGAGTTAGGTAATTCTTTTCATACTCTTTCAGTTGTCTTGAAGCATATGCAATCACTTGCTCTCCTTGCATCAACCTGCATCCTAGAGCCAATCCGAAAGCATGGATGTGTAGGGTAAAAGGTTTCCCTGGTGCTGAAAAGATCAAGATGGGAGCTGATCACCCTTGCTCTTAGAGTCTAGAAACATTCTTCACACTTGTCAATCCAAATAAACTTCTCTCCCTTCCTGGTTAGCTTGGTAAGAGGTATTGCGATCTTAGAGTAGTCCTCCATAAATCATTTGTAATAACTAGCTAAACCCAAGAAACTTCTAATCTTTGTAATGTTCTTAGGCATTTCTCACCATACGATTGGTTCTATCTTATTGGGATCCACTTTTATCTCGTTTAACTAAAACTCACACTTCATGAACTTGGCATAAAACTTCTCCATTCTCAGCCATTGTAAGGCTGCTCTAAGGTCTGTTACAAGACTTTCTTCGTCTTTGGAATAAACTAATATATCATCTACGAAAACTATGATTGACGTGTCCAACACGTCATGAAACACCCGATTCATCGACTCCATAAAAGATGTAAGGGCATTGGTCAAACCAAAAGACATAACTAGGAACTCATAATGCCCATTCTCAATTTTAAAAGCTATCTTCGGAATATCGTTGTCCAAATTCTTCAGTAGATGATATATTGATCGAAAATCAATCTTAGAAAATACCTATGTACCTTGCAGCTGATTAAACAAGTCATTGATCTGAGGTAGTGGATACCAATTCTTGATCACGAGCTTGTTTAATTCCTAATAATCTATACACAGTCGAATACTACCGTCCTTATTCACAAACCACACTAGTGCTCCCCGTGATGAAATACTTAGCCGATTAGAACCTTTGTCTAATAACTCTTGTAGTTGAGTCTTTAGTTCCTTCAACTATGTAGGAGCTATTCTATAGGGTTCCTTTGACACAGGTGCCCTCCCTGGTAATAAGTCGATAACGAACTCGGTTGCATGATCAGGTGGCAACCCGAGTAAGTCTCTTGGAAACACATCAGAGAATTTTCATATCACATCAATTTCTTCCATCCGTGGTACTTACTTAGTAACGTCTACCACAGATACCATATATCCATCTCCTTTCTTTTTAAGGCATCGCTTTTCCTTTAGTGCAGAGAGGATAAGCTTCCGCTTCCTAAGCAATATGCTTCCAATAAAACCAAATTATGTGACATCTTTGTTCTTAAATGAGAATCTCTTCTATGCACATAACAACTTTGTATAGTATTGAGATAACCAGTCTATCCCCAAGACGATGTCAAAGTCTGCCATCTCAAATTGAATTAGGTTGCATCCAAGTTTCGTCCATCCATACGATTCAGACATTGTTCATAACACCCGTCCAATACAACATCTAGTCCAAAAGGATTTAAACTAGTAAAATCTGGTTTAAAGGTGTTGATGGCATGTTTAGTCCCCTTTTACCTCTTAGTTCTTCAAAGACTATGGTCAATAATCTCATATCCCAAAAAACTCATTAGCTTACACCAATAATCTTATATTATTCTCATTAGCTTACATCTCTTTTATCACTGCTGCTTTATCTTGATCTCTCTGTCATATACCTTGAAAAATATCTTGTGATTGTTACTCACTTCATATCTCAAGTCTACCTATAAGGATTAGGGTATATGCTTATAATTTTATTAATTCTGCCAAACTCTCTTGGTCTTTACTCGATCATCTCATTTGACCTTGGGATTAACTCAATAGTAATTGTACTAAACCGAGTACTATCAATGCCATGATTTTTTATTTCATCCTTGTATCCACTATTAGATATGCCTTTAGAAATCTTCTATCTTGTCAAAATTCATACCGATATAGCCATCTTTAACTCTGTTTGAGTGCTATATACTATTTACTAGCCGCTCTTGGTAGTTCTCATTTTTACTCATGCACTCTTGTATAGACATGACTCATATCCATCCAACAATCTCAAAACAGATTCTCCAATACTTCATCTGAGGTTTCTGGGCTATAGAGATTCTTCTGAATCTAATTGTCTCCCATAATTTTCCTTATTAACTAAGCATCTTATCAACGGAGGTCGAGGAATGTAAAAATTCAGAATGTTTATCCAGAAGAAATTCATTTTCTTCTTTCAAATTCGATACAATGACGAGCTTTTGTTTTATCTAGTGAACTTGGGTTTAATGGATCAAGAGTAAATCTGTGGTAACCAATCCGACTACGAATTGAATTGGACCCATGGTTGTTGGTTGCTAGATGGTCTGAATACATGGAAATAGAGGTTCCACAGCTCTTAACCTCCTGGTTTATAGGTTCTATCGCGTATATAGTGTCATTGGTCAAGGCACTATGGGAATAAATCTAGAGAAAATTTTGATAGATCAATAAATTAGGTGTAAAATCGAAAAGATATACATTCGGAATGATTAACCCCTTAACTGTTCATTCGGTTTATATCTCTATTCATGTTGTCAATCATAAGAGTAGCTTAGATCGGTATAATCAAGACTAATTATATGGAAAAAATATCTATAACTCCAATTGACAGGTTGAATTGAGAAGGTATCCTGTCAAGGCATGAGAATTTAAAATCAAATATGTGCATCTTCTATAATCATAAGGGTAAGTCAACGATGCATCGCATCCTATATAAACCTGTCTAGTTATATGACCACAATAGATTTGATCCCTTACTGAAAATGTCCAAGGCTTCATCTTCAGGAAATATTCTTCTACTCTTGTCGGATCATTCTACCATGATACAACTATCCCATCCATCGGTGGCTGATAAGGGTAACCACTTTAATACACTACTTATTGTGTACTAAGCTTCTGTACTAGGGTATGCTTTACTGGGACCTGCTATATGGTAGGCTAACGAGTGCTGGAGGTATAGTATTACTACAAACAGGTACTGTACTTGGTCTGACCCAAAGGTGTTGGTGTAGCATTGGCAACTTGGGTAGCGATTTCCATGGTAACTTTCATAACCGGTATAATTTGTTGTTGCTCTTGCATTTTGCCAGACCAAATTGGTTACAATCGTGGCCAAGACATTTGGTGGTCTAGGTAGATTGGCTGGAGTGGCCTAGTTATTCACCCCTTTGACTTGCTTTAGTTTGATGATCATTATTTGGCATCTACTCAGATGGGTTCTTATTATCCGTTATTTACCCATATATTGGCGGGGTCAGGTTGCAGCCTCTTCTAAATGCTCAGTGGTGACAGATCAGCTTGTGGCGGGTTTCACTCAGAGTCTCCACATCACCCAAGTGTATAGCTTTATCTTCTTTTATAGTTACTCTCATTTTTTGTGTATGACCATTATTCTCTTATCTCTGTTGGATTTGGCCCAAGATCTTTTCCTTTACCTTTGCAGGGATTTTAGGCGTTAGTAGCCCTTTTCCTTCTTCCTCTGTCATACATAAAGTTCCATTTCTCATGAGTACCAACACGGTATTCTAATTTTCTAGTTTATAGATGCTTCCTTTTTGTTACTGTATTATATCCTATGTATACTCAGGCAACTATCCGACTGGTAAACCGTACCATATGTTATTTGTTTATCAGGATACGTTTAGATTTTCTTTTTTTTTTCTATCTGTTTATACATATGGTTCCACCTATTATATGTACATTATTGTCTTATTTAAGTTTTGTCTCAACCAACATATGTGCTTAAGGTATGTTTGTATTAAAGCATTTAAATTTAACCAACTCAGTTCATGACTCTTGTAGAAGTATTCAGGTTTGATGGACAAGGCCTGGGAGCTCTGATACCAAGTTTTCACACCTCAATTCTGGACTAACCAATAGTGTGAGAAACCGTCAGAAGAACCAACGGTTCAAACCAGGATCTCGTATAGGCTGTTCCAACCATGTTAAACCAAAATACATTACAAAGTAATAATCAGAGTAAATAAATAAATAGTGAAAGTCTTATTAATAATGAACTAAGGTCTACATGTTAAATGATTAAATAATCAAATTATCTCCAAGTAACCAAAATATAATTAATACTTATTACAAGTATCAAAATACGAAAATAAAACACTAAGTGTAATTACGATGAAAACACTCGCTTGACGAGTCTTGCTCATCCTCCAAGCTTGTACATCCATAGCTGCCACATGTCCATACGTTGGCGTATCCATGTAGTCTTCAACAGTAACACCTGCAATATCAAAAACTGAAAAGAATTAACGCGCGAGGGTCAGATCTCCTACATGAGCTCAGTGAGTAAACAAAACAATGCACAAACATATGCATGCATTTAATTTATATCTTTGGTCTGATTTTTAAGTTTGTAATGTGCTATAGAAAGGTTTGGTGGTCCCCACACCTCTATACACGAGTGTGTGAATCCGCCCAATGGATCAAACACCATTGCCATCCCACATTCACCCACCATTGAATAGAGATAGAGCTAAAGTGTTTAGATCACACACCGCCAACACTTCCCCTGATGCCCTATCCATACCAACACGTAAGCCCCTATTGGTGAGGGCTTGCAAACTGGGCTCACAATTAACCAATCCTAATGCCATCCAGTGTATCCAAGACCTCACCCCAGCATCCCTCAATACATCCCTCAATACATCCATAGAGATAGAGCTAAGGTCCCCTGACAGAGTCAAAGACCACATGGTCCGAGGCCACCTCCCCTGGTGCCCTATGATGTAATAATTCTACTAAGGTAATGGCGAAACAACGATGTCAGTGGACAAGACTTGAGTAGAGATAGAGCTAGAGTCTGGTGATCAGGTCAAGGACTGTAAGAACCATGTTCTAAAACCGGGTCTAAACCATGGTTTTATGTGATGACAGGTGTTCCAATTATAACCGGACCAGAGGGCGAAGCCGGGTGACGAACCACTCAAAGTTCAGGTAAGAAAAACTGTAAAAAAATGCTTAAAACCTCATACCGGCCTCACCATACCGGTTGCAGTATAGTGCAACCGGTATGTGCCACCGGTATGAGCATAAAATGCCTATAATGCCAAACCGGCCTCACCATACCGCAGGCACTATGGTGCAACCGGTATAATGCCAGCGGTATGGTATACCGGTTGGACTATACCGGTGGCAGGGACTCCAACCGGTATGTGCAATCGGTATCCCTTAGTAAGACTTTGTCTCTCAGAATGGAAACTCGGAAAGTTTCCATTCTGAGGAGAAACCTTCCTTGGATGGTCTCCCTCTATTAATAGAGAAGGAGACATTCCATTGCTCCTTCTCAAACCCTCTCGCTGTCTGGTGAAGATCTGAGAAGGAGCAAGGAGGAGGTAGCTCCGCCCAGGAAGGAAGAGCACGCCGCCAACCGACAATGCCGGTAAGTGCTCTGTATTGTTAGTTTTGTTAGGAGGTCGGATCGAAGCCGCGAAGCGGCGCAATGATCCAAAAAGGAGCATGGCTCCCACTGTTCTCCCTCATTCGAATCTAACTTAGGTTCATACGGAAATATAGCCGAGATTCGAAGGCCAATAGAGGGTTTATACTTAGAAAAGGTAGGGGAAACCCTATAAAGACCTAACGGTTAGCCGAAAAGGAGGGTAGATCCGAGATCTTGCTCTCGGATCCAAACCACAGGGTATACCGGATGGACTATAGGCCCAGCGGTATAGCCTTGCGGTATATACCGCAGGCACATACAGGTCTCACTCAGTGAGATCTGAGTGAGACCGGTATGTGCAACCGGTATGTACCGGTCGCACATACCGGTTGCAGTATGTGCAACCGGTATAGTGAGACCGGTATGCATACCGGTGGCACATACCGGTCTCACCATAGTGAGACCGGTACCTGCAACCGGTATAGGTTTTCGAGCTTGGTTTGCTTGGCCAAACCTTGTTCCAACCCCTGAAACTTTAATAAATGACTTCTAACATAATAATGTGGTTATGTAGGGCCTGTAGACGCTGTGAGTGAGCTTTCTGACGCACAACCGGATCATTATCACGCGTCAGGTAAGGAACAAGACCCCAAACCTAAATAACTAATCTACAGTAAACCTTTGTAATATATTTTTGTTACTGTGAATACTCATTGCTTGATGATTGTGCATCTCACATGCCATGTAGTTGTGCTTTTAATTGTTATATCTTCATGCATTTCATATGCTAGGACTGATGGATGTTAGGCATGTGTTTGTTTTGGTTAGTGTATGGAATGTGAAGGGGATGTGCCTTGGATATATCCACAGCTAACACTTTTCTCGTATCGCCCTTACCTTAGCAAACTCAGTGCGAATGGGGTATCAGGGGGAGGACGTGGGATTGTGGTTCTTCCTGCCCACTAGATTCGAGCCCTATCTCTATGTCGTAGGGGGTTGTGTTGGGGTAGGGTTATATAGTCTTTACCTTAGCGGACTTGGTGCGAATAGGGTATCAGGGGGAGGACGTGGGATTGTGGTTCTTCCTGCCAGCCAGACTCGAGCCCTATCTCTATGTCGCAGGGAGCCGTGCTGGGGTAAGGCTAATGATGTTGTATTGACATCTAGCACTGGTTAGAAACGAAACCCACTTGCAAGCCCTTGCCAATAGGGGTTTAGGTATTGATACGGTATGGGGTATCAGGGAGAGGACGTGGGATTGTGGTTCTTCCTGCCCACCAGACTCGAGTCCTATCTCCATATCGGAGTGAGTGATGTGGGGCAACAGCAGTAGTGTGGTAGGTGCCTGACTGTTGGGTGTGCTCACACTCTCGTGCATGGAGGTGCGGTGGCCGCCAAACCTTACCATAGCACATTTGCAAGTTATACCTGGCCCAAATTGTAATGTTATCTCTTGCATATTGTACTGTTGCATTGGTTTTGTACTTACTGAGCTATGTTGTGAGCTCACCAGATATATATCTATTATTTTTCAGATTTGGATGCAGGGTACACTGTGGATGACTTTGTGGCTGCTCCAGCGTATGGTACTGTTGCTGCCATTGATGCTCAGGCAGAAGAGGACGAGCGTGATGCGTCATGCGAGTGCTCGTTCTGTGTCTACTCTCAGTGACTTGGATTATTTTCGGTTGAGCTTTGTAATAAATATTATTTACATTTGATGGATGATGAAATAAATTGGGTATTTATTTAAATTATAATTTAGATCTCGGCTCATTTATTTATTTCCACTGCTATGTATAATATCTCTGATTTTGTTAGACTGCTTGGGAATGATTGGTTGACACGGTCTATTGAGATCCTGGTGTGAACCGTGGTTTAGAGCCGGTTCACTCACACTTCTGGTTCATCCAGAATTGGGGTGTGACAATTTGGTATCAGAGCACTAGGCTCTGTCCAGCTAATCATTCTACATCTAACTGTTCCCAATGAGCTGAGTTAGGAAAATTAAAAACTTTAATAAGAATACACCATAAGCTTGTTTAATGCCTGAGACTTAAAGCAGAAAGCATAACGTATTATTAATAAAGAGAAATTTTAAGCACTGAAGTTTTAGAAGAAAACCAATTAACTCTTTAACAATAGAAACATAAATAAATACAAAGTGTACGACAGAGTACAGTCCACAAGTTGGACAGTTACTCTGTTAACAAAATGAATCACACATAAATAAAAAAAAATGAAGCTAGATCAGACTAGGGTGGAGTTGCGGTACTAGTGGAGGTTAGTACAGCTACTGAGGGACCACAACAACAGAACCAACCCAACACGGTTCTCCATACAGTTACAGGAACGCCCATCCCTAACCAGGATCAGGGGAAATATCAGGGTCCATAACAGGATGCATACTATGGTGGGAATCAGGGAATAAATCAGAGTGGCTACTCTTACCAGGCACAATGGTATGGTCAGACAGGGTATGGACAAGCACCACATGGATAGGTCCCATTTGCACAGAGTAGTCTTTCCTAACCGGTGGATGGATTCTTAAAGCTCAAGCCACCAACTTTTACAAGAAAGCCAGGGAAAACACTGTGGCCAGCACAGTGGATAGCTGAAATGGAGAAGAACTTCCGCCTAATGGAGTGTCATGATAGGGAAAAAGTATTATATGCGACCCACATGCTGAAGGAGGAAGCCAATGGATGGTGGAACTCAACCAGGGCGTATCTGGAGATAAAGCACCAGATAATCACTTGGCCCATATTTAAGGAAGTCTTCTTTGACAAATATTTTCCCAGGAGTTTTCGCGATCGGATGGAAAGGGAGTTCCTTAACCTGCAGCAATCCCAAATGACCGTAGAAGCATACCAACAGAGGTATGAGGAGTTATTCTTTTTCGCTCAGACCAGTATGCAGGAGGAAGAAACAAAGACTCGCCGTTTCACTATGGGTATTCGGGGTGTTATAAGAGAGCATGTGCTGGGACGAGGATTGAAGATATATAATGAAGCTGTACAGGTGGCTCGAGTCATTGAAGCAAGCCAGAGAGATAGCTTCTTTGCACAAAATAGGGGTCTGAAGAGGACTAACCCTGAGTCCCAAGGTGGAAGAAACAACAGGCCTTACCGTCCATTCTGGCCACCAGCTAACACAGTGCCTCCCAGACCTGCTCTTACAATGACACCACAGGCAACGGGGCAGAACCCTAACGTAAAGTGTTTTAATTGCCAACAGGTGGGACATTATGCCAGAACATGCCCACAACCAAAGAGGGAGCAGCAGCAAGGCAAGGTATATGCTGTTACTACAGGGGAGGCAGCCGCATCACCAGATGTGGTTACAGGTACAGTAAATATAGCAGGATTACACGCCAGGGTCCTGTTTGACTCAGGGGCTACCCATTCCTTTGTGTCGGTATCATTCGGAAAAGGACTAGATCAACCCATCAAGACTTTGGAATCAAGTCTGTTAGTTCGGTCCCCCATGGGAATGGAGGTAGTATTAAAAGAATAATATGGTCCTTGCCCAGTGCTTATTGAAGGACGAGAGTTGGAAGCCAATCTAGTCCAGCTGGAGATATCAGATTTCGATGTCATTCTTGGCATGGACTGGTTATCGAAACATTCAGCAAACCTGTTAGGTGCTGAGAAGAAGTTGGTGTTCAAGGACAGTAAAGGGTCGAAGTTCAACTTTAAAGGGGCTAGGCTGCCTAGAAAGAGAAAGCTTATACTCTCAGCCCTAAAAGCAAAGAAGTGTTTAGAGAAAGGGGGGATAGGATACCTCGTATCAGTGGTGGATGTTACCGCTGACTTGCCAAAAATGGAAGACATCAAAGTAGTACGGGAATTTCTTGATGTATTTCCAGAAGACCTACCTGGGTTGCCATCAGACAGAGCTATTGAGTTTGTGATAGACCTCCTACCAGGGGTAGCACCGGTGTCTAAAGCGCCATACAGGATGGCTCCTACCGAGCTGAAAGAATTAAAAACTCAGCTATAGGAACTGCTAGACAAGGGCTTTATAAGACCTAGTATCTCATCTTGGGGAGCACCTGTGCTATTTGTCAAGAAAAAGGATGGTAGCGTACGTCTATGTATGGACTATCGTGAATTGAACAAACTCACTATCAAGAACAGGTACCCACTACCAAGGATAGATGATTTGTTCGATCAATTACAAGGTTTGTATTCTCGAAAATTGATTTGAGATCAGGGTATCATCAGCTCAAGATTAAGGAAGCAGACATCCCCAAAACAGCATTCAGGACGCGTTATGGACACTATGAGTTCCTAGTGATGTCCTTTGGGTTGACTAATGCACCTTCATCCTTTATGGAGTTAATGAACCGGGTATTCTATGACATGCTGGATACATCGGTTATCGTGTTTATCGATGATATCTTAGTATACTCTAAGGACCAGGAGACACATACAGTGCATCTAAGAGTAGCATTACAAAGACTAAGAAGAGAGAAGCTATATGCAAAATTCAACAAGTGTGAATTTTGGTTAAAGGAAGTGGCCTTCCATGGTCACGTGGTGTCTGCTGAAGGAATCAAGGTAGACCCCAGTAAAATTTCAGCCATAGTAGGATGGGAGGCGCCAAAGACTGTGGCTGAAATTCGTAGTTTCCTGGGCTTAGCAGGATACTACAGAAGGTTTGTGGAGAATTATTCCAAGATTGCTGTTCCACTCACCAGATTGACCAAGAAGAGGGAGAAGTTCATATGGACCGACGAATGTGAAAAATGCTTCCAGACGTTGAAGTCAAGACTGGTATCAGCACCCGTATTGACTATTCCAGCCCCAGACCACCCATTCACACTATATACAGATGCTTCAGGTTTAGGACTGGGTTGTGTGCTGATGCAAGGAGAGCAGGTGATAGCCTATGCCTCAAGACAGCTGAAAGAGCATGAGAAGAACTACCCTACACATGACCTAGAATTGGCAGCGGTCATTCATGCTATCAAGACATGGCGACACTATCTGTATGGCGAGAAGTTCCAGATTAAGTCTGACCACAAAAGCCTGACATATCTGTTCACTCAGAAAGAACTGAACATGAGGCAGAGAAGGTGGCTGGAATTACTCAAGGACTACGACTGTGACATTCAGTATCACCCTGGTAAAGCTAACATTGTAGCTGATGCACTGAGCAAGAAATGGGCATCGAACCCTGAAGCAGGACCAAGTACGAATGCAGCGTTGTGCTCTACTGTTCCTGGCTCATCAGAGGATGAAGAACAACACCTAATTAAGTCAGCAGATGATCCTATCGAGCAAGGGTTGATACACCAGTTCACCTTAATGTTTGCAGCGTTGAAGATTTTGCCCGATCTGAAGGACGAAATAAAGGCAGCGGTCCTACAGGACCCATACCTCAGGACAGTTCAAGAGGATTTGGAAAAGGGTCGAGCCAATCCTGAGTTTACCATAGGTGCAGACAGGGTACTCAGATATCGTGGACGTATGTGCATACCTGAGAATGAAGAGCTGGAAATCTGAAATCGGATTATGTTGGAGGCTCACTCCACCCCATATTCGGTACACCTTGGAAGTACTAAAATGTACCATAACTTGAAAAGGTTGTACTGGTGGAGAGGTATGAAAGCTGATGTGGCCCGACATGTATTTCAATGTTTAAACTGTCAACAAGTCAAAGCAGAAAGACAGAGGCCTGCAGGATTACTACAACCATTACCCGAGCCAGCATAGAAATGGGATTGTATAACCATGGATTTCGTCACTGGATTACCTATGACTCCGAGGTCGGTGAATGCAGTATGGGTAATTGTAGATCGCCTCACCAAGACAGCCAGATTTATTCCTGTCAGACCACAATATACCATGGACAGGTTAGCAAGGCTGTACGTGGACCATATAGTCCGACTTCACGGGGTTCCAGAGAGTATTGTGTCTGATCGAGATCCAAGTTTTACATCTAAATTCTGGGAAGGGCTTCAGAAGGCAATGGGGATGAAATTAAAGTTTAGCACAACTTTCCACCCTCAAACTGATGTTCAGTCGGAGAGGACCATTCAGATCCTAGAAGACATGCTTCGTGCATGTGCTATCGACTTCAAGGGGGCTTGGGATGAGAAACTGTCACTCATTGAGTTTGCCTACAGCAACAGTTACCAGTCTACGATCTAGATGGCTCCATACGAGGCCTTATATGGCAAGAAATGTCGAACACCATTATTATGGGACGAAGTTGGAGAAAGGCGGATCGTAGGACCAGAATTCGTGGAAGAAACCTGCAAAGTAGTAGATCTAATCAAGAACCGAGTAAAGACAGCTCAGGTGCGTCAGAAGCACTCTGCTGATAACAGACGATGGGATCTTGAATTCATGGTTGGTGACAAGGTGTTCTTGAAGGTGTCACCAGTCAGAGGCTTGAAGCGGTTTGGCAGAAAAGGAAAATTATGTCCTAGATATGTGGGACCATATGAAATCCTGTCCCGATGCGGCAAAGTAGCCTATCAACTAGCATTGCCACCAGCGATGTCTAGTGTTCACGACGTCTTCCACGTGTCCTTACTGAAGAAGTATGTGAGAGACCCCTCACACATTCTTGTTGCAGACCCCCCAGATTTGATAGAAGACTTAACCTTCGAAGTGGTGCTAATCCAGCTCATTAGTAAAAAGGTACAACAACTTCGAAGGCGAGCTATACATTATGTCAAAGTGGTTTGGAAAAGTCAGGACGTAGAAGAAGATACTTGGGAAGAGGAGGATGCCATGCGACAAGAATATCCCCTCCTTTTCGACTCTGAAGGTACGTACAATTTCGGGGACGAATTTCTTTTAAGGGTGGGGGAATTGTGAGATCTACAAGAAAATTTTGGGGACGAAATTTCTTTTAAGGGTGGTAGAGTTGTAAGAACCATGTTCTAAAACCGGGTCTAAACCATGGTTTTATATGATGACAGGTGTTCCAATTATAACCGGACCAGAGGGGGAAGCCGGGTGACGAACCACTCAAAGTTCAGGTAAGAAAAACTATAAAAAAATGCTTAAAACCTCATACCGGCCTCACCATACCGGTTGCAGTATAGTGCAACCGGTATGTGCCACCGGTATGAGCATAAAATGCCCATAATGCCATACCGGCCTCACCATACCGCAGGCACTATGGTGCAACCGGTATAATGCCTACAGTATGGTATACCGGTTGGACTATACCGGTGGCAGGGACTCCAACCGGTATGTGCAACCGGTATCCCTTAGTCAGACTCTGTCTCTCAGAATGGAAACTCGAAAAGTTTCCATTCTGAGGAGAAACCTTCCTTGGATGGTCTCCCTCTATTAATAGAGAAGGAGACATTCCATTGCTCTTTCTCAAACCCTCTCGCTGTCTGGAGAAGATCTGAGAAGGAGCAAGGAGGAGGTAGCCCCGCCCAGGAAGGAAGAGCACGCCGCCAACCGACAATGCCGGTAAGTCCTCTGTATTGTTAGTTTTGTTAGGAGGTCGGATCGAAGCCGCGAAGCGGCGCAATGATCCAAAAAGAAGCATGGCTCCCACTGTTCTCCTTCATTCGAATCTAACTTAGGTTCATACGGCAATATAGCCGAGATTCGAAGGCCAATAGAGGGTTTATACTTAGAAAAGGTAGGGGAAACCCTATAAAGACCTAACGGTTAGCCGAAAAGGAGGGGAGATCCGAGATCTTGCTCTCGGATCCAAACCGCAGGGTATACCGGATGGACTATATGCCCAGCGGTATAGCCTTGCGGTATATACCGCAGGCACATACAGGTCTCACTCAGTGAGATCTGAGTGAGACCGGTATGTGCAACCAGTATGTACCGGTGGCACATACCGGTTGCAGTAGATGCAACCGATATAGTGAGACCGGTATGCATACCGGTGGCACATACCGGTCTCACCATAGTGAGACTGGTACCTGCAACCGGTATAGGTTTCCGAGCTTGGTTTGTTTGGCCAAACCTAGTTCCAACCCCTGAAACTTTAATAAATGAATTCTAACATAAGAATGTGGTTATGTAGGACCTGTAGACGCTGTGAGTGAGCTTTCTGACGCACAACCGGATCATTATCACGCGTCAGGTCAGGAACAAGACCCCAAACCTAAATAACTAATCTACAGTAACCCTTTGTAATATATTTCTGTTACTGTGAATACTCATTGCTTGATGATTGTGCATCTCACATGCCATGTAGTTGTGCTTTTAATTGTTATATCTTCATGCATTTCATATGCTAGGACTGATGGATGTTAGGCATGTGTTTGTTTTGGCTAGTGTGTGGAATGTGAAGGGAATGTGCCCTGGATATATCCACAGCTAACACTTTTCTCGTATCGCCCTTACCTTAGCAAACTCAGTGCGAATGGGGTATCAGGGGGAGGACGTGGGATTGTGGTTCTTCCTGCCCACCAAACTCGAGCCCTATCTCTATGTCGTAGGGGGTTGTATTGGGGTAGGGTTATATAGTCTTTACCTTAGCGGACTTGGTGCGAATAAGGTATCAGGGGGAGGACGTGGGATTGTGGTTCTTCCTGCCCGCCAGACTCGAGCCCTATCTCTATTTCGCAGGGAGCCGTGCTGGGTAAGGCTAATGATATTATATAGACATCTAGGACTGGTTAGAAATGGAACCCACTTGCAAGCCCTTGCCAATAGGGGTTTAGGTATTAGTATGGTATGGGGTATCAGGGGGAGGACGTGGGATTGTGGTTCTTCCTGCCCGCCAGACTCGAGTCCTATCTCCATACCGGAGTGAGTGATGTGGGGCAACAACAGTAGTGTGGTAGGTGCCTAACTGTTGGGTGTGCTCACACTCTCATGCATGGAGGTGCGGTGGCCGCCAAACCTTACCATAGCACATTTGCAAGTTATACCTGGCCCAAATTGTAATGTTATCTCATGCATATTGTACTGTTGCATTGGTTTTGTACTTACTGAGCTATGTTGTGAGTTCACCAGATATATATCTATTCTTTTTTAGATTTGGATGCAGGGTACACTGTGGACGACTTTGTGGCTGCTCCAGCGTACGGTACTGTTGCTGCCATTGATGCTCAGGCAGAAGAGGACGAGCATGATGCGTCATGCGAGTGCTCGTTCTGTGTCTACTCTCAGTGACTTGGATTATTTTCGGTTGAGCTTTGTAATAAATATTATTTACATTTGATGGATGATGAAATAAATTGGGTATTTATTTAAATTACAATTTAGATCTCGGCTCATTTATTTATTTCCACTGCTATGTATTATATCTCTGATTTTGTTAGACTGCTTGGGAATGATTAGTTGACACTGTCTATTGAGATCCTAGTGTGAACCGTGGTTTAGAGCCAGTTCACTCAAACTTCTGGTTCATCCGGAATTGGGGTGTGACAAGGACCATAATGCCAAGTCCTCCCCCTGATGCTCTACTCGCATCAAGCACACTAACCACACACACAATTACATGCTTATACCTAGCATCATTATCATCATGTTATAAATAGACAGGAATAAATTTGCATGAGCAGTAATAACATAAATATTGGATGACATGTGAGATGTACATTACAAGCATACAAGCATAGAAACATTAATTGCATTGGATAAATAAAATAAAATAGTTTGTTATTATCCAATTAGTTTAAGTCTTGTTCCCTCACCTTTGATTGATGTTTGTCCCTCTCTCAAGCTTTGAAAGTCACTTTGAATCTATTGGGAACCTAAACAATTAATGTATTTAAGTTAGGGTTCAAGTTTATCAAGTTACAGCAGTCGAAAACCTTGTTTAGTCTCAAAATATACTTGCTGTAATTGTATGGTCGATACCCTATGGTAGTAATATATGCCACCGTTCGACGTACGATCGATACCCTATGGTTACACTATTATGCGATCGTACCTGTGACCATACGTTTCCTGAATTCTTCCTGAATGGCTGTAGTCGACTCTCTTCTCATCCTATGGTCAACCCTAGCTGTGACCATACGTAGTTAGGTTAATTTTTACTTCTCATACGAGTTCCTCCTCTTGGCTCATCATTGGGATTCATCATAAAATCATCCTATGGCCTTAATCATAGTTTATCCTTATCAATTATCCCTACCCTACTCTCTATGGTTTCCCATAGAAAACCTATAACCGAATCATTGTATTAGGTTCCATATATCAATTTGAAAAGAACCTATTCTATCTGATCTACCCTACAGAGTCAAGTCCATACCTTAAGCTTGCTGTAAAGAGATAGAACTCTTCTCTGCAAGAACCTTCCTCTCAGCCTTCTTCTCCAAATCTCCTTCTCCTTCTCTTCCTCTCTCTCTTTCTCTCTTAGGTTTAGAGTTTCAATTTAGGTTCTAAAAGAGTGAGAGAGGCTAAGGGACGTTTCCAAAACTCAGAGTCGGTTTTAACATCATGCGGTCGCACATGCAGTAGCAGAATCCTTCTCTTCCTCTCTCTCTTTATCTTGGTCGACCATACGATTTGACTGTACCCCTAAAAAATGCCACCGTACGTCCAAAATTTATTGGTTTTTAGTTTTTGACTGGTTGCTTCCACACAAACTTAAACAGTCAACCACACCAACTAAATTTGACTTGTTGCTTACCTCATCTTGTAGTTTTTTTATACAATTGGTTCACTTGAGCCAATTATGATGGGGAGATCGGTCACGACACGAGAACGTAAGGTTAGACCGGGTTCGTGGCGTGCGGGTCTTACATTGGACGTAAATCTTGGATCTTTATCAAAGACAATGCTCACCAGCTGACCATGTAATCTCACTATATTGTCAACATATAGCTTAGCCAACCTGTCCATAGTGTATGTTGGCCTAACAACTACGGAACAGACTATTTTTGTGAGACGATCGACGATTACCCATACTGCAACTACATTGTTTGGCGTCAAGGGTAATCCTGTCACAAAATCCATGGTAATATGATCCCACTTCTACTCTGGGATCGATAGTGGCTGAAGTAACCCAATGGTTCTTTGTCTATCTGCCTTCACTTGGTAACAAGTAAGATACTTGTACACAAAAACTACCACATTAGCTTTCATACCTCTCTACCAATAGGATTTCTTTAAATCTTGATACATCTTGGTAATGTCAGGATGCATTGAAAAAGGAGAGGAATGAGCTTCAATCATGATGATCTCCTTCAGTAATTGGGAAGACTTTGGCACACATGCCCTCCCTCTGTATCTTATCAACCCCATGCTGTCCACAGAGAAGTCTGGGTCTTTCTTTCCTTTATTAAGGTCATGCTTGAGAGTCCTTAGATGAACATCCTTGTCTAGCATCTTTGATCTCATCAAGCAGGGTAGGTTTAATAGTCAATGTAGCAAGCAGTACCGTTGTCGTCTCAACCCATTTCTGACACAATAGTATTAGTAGTAGAGGCTTTAATCTCTGAAGGAGGTTCAAGAACCAATGTATGGGCCATACTGCGCCCTTCCTTACGTTCTGCTGACTCAAGGGTTTCCCCATCTAATATGACTAACGCCTTCTGGTTGAGAGCATCGGCCACCACATTGGCCTTGCCAGGGTGATACTTAATGATGCAGTCATAATCCTTTAATAGCTCTAACCACCTTCACTATCTCATATTTAGTTCCTTCTGATTGAACAAATGGCTCAGACTCTTGTGATTTGACATTATGCAGAAGGCCTCACCAAATAGGTAATGGCACCATATCTTTAAGGCAAAGACAATTATTGTAAGTTTTAGATCATGGGTGGGGTAATTCTTCTCATGCACCTTTAATTGTCTCAAAGCATATGCTACGATATAGTCATCCTGCATGAGTACACAACCAAGTCCATACTTTGAAGCATCTGTATAAACCATATATTTGCCCCCATTTTCAGATGGAATGGTTAAAACTGGGGTAGAGATAAGCTTCTGCTTGAGAGTCTGAAAACTTTCCTTACATTTATTTGTCTACTCAAACTTTACACCCTTCTTGGTCAATCCCATCAGTGGGATTTCTATGCGGGAAAAACCCTCAGTGAAGCGCCGATAATAGCCAGCCAGTGCAAGGAAACTTCTGATCTCTGTTTTTAAGGTGGGTGTCTTCCATTCCATGACTGCACTGACATTTCCAGGGTCCATTGTAAACCCTTCTGCTGATATGATATGCCCCAAAAATGTTACTTGCCTTAGCCAAAACTCGCTCTTCTTGAATTTGGCATACAACCTTTCCTTTCTCAACTTCTGCAATGCCAAGCGGAGGTGCTCCGCATGGGCGTTATTATCGGGTGAATAGATGAGGATGTCATCGATGAAAACAATGACAAACTTATCCAAGAACTCGTGGAATACCTGGTTTATGAACTCCATAAATGAGGCTGGAGCGTTTAATCCAAAGGACATGACCAAAAACTTGAAGTGGCCATACCTTGTCCTGAATGCTGTCTTGGGCACATCACTCCCTTTAATCTTCAACTAGTAATAGCCTGACCGTAGGTCTATCTTTGAAAGCACACTTGCCCCCTGCAGTTGATCGAACAAATCATCGATTCGGGGCAAGGGATATCGGTTCTTGATTATCGACTTGTTTAAATCTCGATAATCAATGCATAAACAGACACTACCGTCCTTCTTCTTCATAAAAAGCACCAGTGCTCCCCAATGTGAAATGCTGGGTCTGATGAAACCCTTATCCAGAAGCTCCTAAAGTTGTACCTTGAGTTCCTTTAACTCAATAGGAGTCATACTCAAAAATTCTTATCTCTTGATTAGGTGGTAGACCAGGTAGCTCTTTAGGGAATACATTGGGGAATTCATTCGCTACCGGTATGTCTTCCAATCTTGACATCTCGGCTTTGGTATCCAATGCCAACAGTAGATAACTTTCACACCCTTGGTGTATCCGATAGAAATAACTTCCAAAATTTTCTGGTCTTGTTGCCGGTGTAAACAAAGGCTTCTCCAGTGGTAGGCTGGAATAAAATCTGGCACTTGGAACATAAGACATTGGCCTGGTGTTTTGCCAACCAATCCATTCCCAGAATTACCTCAAAGTCCTTCATCTCAAGGCAAATGAGGTTGGCTTTCAAAATTTTACCCTCTATAACCACATCTCACGGTCCATAATAGTCTTCTAGACCGGGCTTGGACCCATGGGCGTATGTACCATTAATACATAGGACATCTTGCGTGATGGCATTCCTAACTTAGCGGTGAATGCGGGGGAATAAATGAGTGCGTAGCCCCAGAATCAAATAATACACGTGCAGGTGTGTCAGATATAGAAATAATACCTACACATATATATTTGAATTACTACATGTCATGAAGATGATGATTTTCTCCAAAATTTAAAATACTTGTGACGACTCCAGGTGAGCCTTCTGCATCATCAGTGGATAAGGCTAAGACCTTGCCTTGCCCCGATGGTGGTGCCTTCTTCGGTTCTGGGCATACCCTTGCAAAGTTACTAGACTTTCTACAGTTAAAACAAGTACCATAGGGTATAGAAGAGGCACTTGAAGCTGCAGGCCTTAGATGAGTAGTCCAGGGAACAAATGCGAGCTTGCTTTTAGTAGAGGCCGGATTGCTATAAGCGGGCCTCACTGTGGATGGAGCAAAATAAGCTGTCAAATATGAACTGGGTAATGAGTCCGAAAATGCTTGTTGGGGCGCTTGTCAGTGAAGCTCACGGGCTTCTTTTGGCCTTGATAATTCTGATGGTACCCATCCTCAACACTTTTTGCCACTTGCACAGCATCATTGTACTTTGTCAGTCTCATGGACTCTACTATGACCTTGATGTCACCCCTCAATCACTGTACGAAGGTCTCAGCTTAGGCTCTTCATCCCTCATAGACACAAGAGAGAAGTAGGAGAGTTTCTCGAACTTCTATTGATATGACTCAATAGTATTACTCCCCTGTATGTGATTGAGGTATTGAACCTCCTTCCAATTTCTAAAGTTCTGGGGAAAAAAGTTCTTGTAGAATGCTTCCTTGAATATCTGCCATGTGATCTCCCTATGGCGCCACATCAAAGTAGGTTAGATGCCCTCCCACCAATCATAGGGCACCCCTTCTAACTGAAAGGTTACCCATAGCAGCTTTTGTGCTTCAGTGCATATAAGGGTCTCCAAAGTCTTCTCCATTGCTTGGATCCAAATGGCCGGTTGCATTGGATTAGTATCTACCCCATAAACTTCAACGGGTGCACATGATGAAAATTGTTCATCACCTTTGCCCTATCTAATTGAGGCTGTAAATGGATACCCACCATGGCAGGATGAGTATTAACTATGGGCACTAGTACCGGATCATGATGAACATGTGGTACAAGGGGCACTTGCTCATGCACATGCGGTGCAGATGGAATTGGAAGTATGCCTCCACCCTGTGCTTGTCTTGGAATTGGTGGAGCTGGAGGCACTCTTCGCAGAGCAGCGAACAATTCATTAAAGACTGCAGCTGTATTCCTTTGTTGGTCTTCCAGATTTCATACCAAACCACCCATAACTGCCACCATATCTACCACTGTTTGCACTAGGCGCGACGATGGAAGATTTACTGGTGATAGAGGAGGAGATGGTGGTGGCGGTGGTACATGTGGTGGTGAATGTGAACCACCCTGGCCCACACTACCCTCATCCTCAGCTAGATGATTTGCATTGGCATTCCTCTCTCTTGGCCTTCTCCTTGGAGGCATTGCTTATCAAATCTTGTAGGTTGATAGGGAAAATCTGTAAATGCCTAAAGTTAGTATCAACCATAAGTCCAATTAAACCATAACAATATCTTAAACACTTCATGTTATGGCAGTTATAAATAATGCATCACAAATTTCCATGTTTCAAGTCCAATTAAGCTGTTTTCCTGAACCTGTAGCAATAACTGGTAGTACGCTCCATCAGTTGGGTTGAACTGGTTAGTATTCCCCCCAATTTATTGGGGAAGCGGATGATCGACACCGGGTGAACTAACTTTCGGTTACTCATCCGGTTTGTATCACCTATAAATGAACCTAAATTCCAGTAGGTCAAGCAGATGAAGTGGTGGATGACTATTCATCCGCTTATTCTGCCTGTTGAATACTTGAAAAATTTCCTAAGTTTACAATGTACCGAAGGCACAGAAGCGGTTTTACATGACTATGGTTATTTTGAATGAATCCGATTATTTCTTGGCGTCAATTGGCTCTATTTTTGGTCAACCTGTTAAATGAAGCAGTAGCATGGCTTAGGTGACCGGTCTGCCGGTATCGTGAAAGCCAAAAACCTATAAAAAGGCTCGTGATTTCTCATTTGGAGCCCACACTAAGAAAACCTGAGAGAAAGAGATAAAGAGGGTTCCCTTCGGTTCTCCAAGGCTTCTTCCCTTATTCTTGGAGATTCCAACTACGTTAGTGATAAAAACCCCATCTATTTCGATTTCAGGTATGTTCCTTCCTTTATTCTTGTTGTTCTAGTTCCTTTGGAGCATACCTAGGTTTCATTCCATATAATAGTGAGCTAATAGGATTAGGGCATTGTTCTCCCATTTCATTTGGGGAAATCATGTCCTACTTAGCCAACCCATCATTCTAGCTGAGATTCATCCATTCACCCCATCTCGTAGGCATTATGACACATCGCAAGGAGGGTAGGGTCATTTCAGCCAGGAGGTTTGACATGACACACTTCCTATCTTATGACTGCAGCCAAAACTGGGTGAAGTTTGACACAACCAAGATCAAGGTAGGACGTTACGTTATCCTGGAGGAACTGACCAGGTTTGCTACTGGGGTGCACTTCGATGCACTAGGTTGGACCCCAGTCTTGTTCATTTGAAAAGACTTATACCCCAACTTGGTGAGGCAACTCATTTGCAATTTGGGCTATACTGTAGGCGAGGTAGGTGTGCTACGTCTTACCAGGATGGTGAAAGGCGTACGTGACTATGAGCATTGCCAGTTTGGGCGAAATACTCAACCTTTTCACCACTGGAAGAACCATGTATTTTGGGCCTCGTCAGGTTGTAGACTGCCCAGAGGATTAGTGGGTCACCATACATCGAGAGCTCATCCTTCTCGACCTGCTGGATCTGGAGAACGAAAAGATTGAGCCCGACTACTGATCCATTCCTAGGATCATCAGTGGCATTATTCAGCACAACATACTCCCTAGAGCTGGACATAGAGATGAGTTGAACACATTTGGTGTGTACACGATGCATTGCGTACTTCGAGGAGAGCATCTATGTCTCCTATACATCATCTTGAGATACATGCTATTCTTGGCAGACCACCTACGTCTAGACGGAAGACTACCATATGGTCACCTGCTGTCTTATATATTTGCTCACTTTGGGGTGAGCTTCACTAGAGAGGAGATGGAAAATGGGAAAGAATCTTCCCCATTCGGTTGGACCAGCATTGATCAAATGAGATTGCATGATGTTGTGATGTCTGACCTAGAGCTCGAGGAAATCAAAAGCCATACAGGAGAGCACATAGGAGGCATCTCGTGGCACACAGGGAAGCTATCAGGGAGGATAATAACAGCGAAAGGGAAGTCCCAATAGGAGACGAGGCTTCCACCTTTATATATATATATATATATATATATATATATATGTATTGTTCTTACTTTTCTTGTGCATTATTCTCTTGTTTAATTCTCATAATTGGTGACTAAATTATTGTTGTCCATATCACTACGGTTGGTTTGTACATGTCTTTTAGTTAACTTATGTATCTGCCATTGACACATGAAAACAAGTGTGCAGGGGAAACATATAAGTAATATAAAGTGGTTTGCTCTGATAACAGTGTTGTCATAGCCTATTCTGGAGAATTAGGCGTGATATCCGAGTCAACCCTTATGGCTCCCGAATACATCCAAAATTGCTACCACAATGATTACAAAATAAATCTCACATTCTACACATGCAATATCCACAATAATCAAGAAGCAATAATAATATCAATGAAAGCATTTAATATTGACAGATGCAACTAATGATGTCATATCCCATACTATGTATCAAATTATTCAATTACAAACCATTTGTACCTTCTCAAAATACTGCAATATCTATATACAAATACCGAAATAAAAAAGATGTAAATCTATTACATTGTTCTTGATAGACTAATTTATCTACGAATAAAAATAATCATAATCAATATCTATAATGTATCGAGAAAGGGAAAAAGTAAAGGGAAGGCTATGTCATGCATAGGTGCAGTTACTACAGGTGTAGCACTTGCCATGCTCTCCACCGACATCATCAGGGCCAACAGTCACACAAGTCAAAGGAGACTCCATGAAATCAACAATAGATAAGTCACCTACAGAAGGATCTGAAAAATAGTGTCGACATGAGGGTGAGCTCATATCCCAGCTCAGTGAAAAATCTAGTATCACAAGCAATGCATATACAACAACCAATGGGATGAATGCAATTTATTTTATATTAGGTCTCAGGTTTGTGTTTCTATATCCTGGGCAAAGGTAGAAGTTGAATATACTACCCTGGGCCGTTAAACTACTTCTACAAGCTAACTCCCCCCTTATGGACTCCCATCCTTACAGGGTTCATTGCCTCCCACCATAGACCTCCCATCCTTACAGGGTTCACTGTACACCCATATGTCACTAACTTCCCCTAGGGTCGCCCAACCTTTGGGAGTACAATGCTATGCCAGTATCTTTACCCCTACAAGAGGAGCACAGGAAACAGGAAATGACACCACATATGTCTATTATGTTCATTCATTTATTTTGGTTGCCTGCCAGTAGAAGTCCTTGGATTACTACTCCCATGGATCATGTAAGCACCCCATTTTTTGCCATTTCCAACTGAACAAAGTCCTACGGGTGTGTGGACAACAAAGGAAGAGAGATGATTATAATTTGGGTTTTTTGACTACGACCTCGAAGTAATTTTCAGTGGGTCCCACAACAAGGTCACAGGCTATAATCTGCATGGAAGCATAGGTCAGGGAATCATCTTCGAAATGAGACCAGAATTGCTCAATTCTGATGTCAAGTAAAGAAGATATGGTCATTTTAGTCGGATGATACGTACAAGGGAGGTTTATGAAATTATCATAAATAATCCCAGGGGCTTTCATGCAAATTATCGTAAGTTGGATTGTTTGAATTTCAAATCATCATATCTTGATCATCCGACATCTGAATCATATGGTTTAAGTACCAATATTCTTTATTTTCAGTCCTTTTCAAAATGGATGTGAAAAATCCTGGGTAGAGATCACCGGTGGGCCCCATGCAAGCTTGCATGCCGAATTATCGATAGAACTTCATTTCTTCATATCTTGGCCGTTTTACATCCGATTCAGATGATTCAAAGGCCATTATTCCTCATTTTTAGTGTTCTGTAAAATGGATGTGAAAAATTTGGGACAGAGATCTCTGAAGCATCCCATGCAAAATTACATATTAAAATGGTCATTTAATCTTTGAAAATTCATATTTTGGTCACCCCACATCCAAATCAGTTGATTCCAGTTTCATTATTTCTCATTTTTAGTGCTCTACAAAGTGGACATGAATGATTTTAGGTAGAGGTCTCCGAAGCATCCCATATAGAGTCGTTAGTCGAATTATCGTAAAATGGCTTGTTTAAACTTCAGAAATTCATATGTTGGCCATTTTATTTTCAAATGAGGCGATTCAAGCTCTAATATTTTTCATTTTTAGCGTTCTACAAAATGAACGTAAAAAATTTGGGGTAAAGATTGTCAAAAAATTCCATGTCGAATGGCAGCAGAAAAGACCTATGAAATGAAAGAGGGAGAAAAATCAATTTTTGGCCTAACCTAGCTTAACGTAGCTCAACCCAGCTCAATCCAGCTTAGTCCAACCCAGCTTAGTCCAACTCAGCTCAACCCAAATCAATTCAGTCCAGGTGTGTACCTGTGCGTCATATATATTGTACTATATATATTGTATTATATAATATTATGTCTATGTATATTAGTGTAATATATGATATTTGTTATATATTTATAATATGAGTATAAAATAAATAAAAAAAAAGAAAAGGAAAGAAGGGAAAGGGAAATCCAACGTAAAGAAGAGAAGAAAAGAAAAGAAAAAAAGAAAAAAAAAAGGAAAAATAGAGGAGAGGAAATCTGACGTGAGGGAAGGAGAGAAGAGACGTGGGGGAGGGAGAGAAGAAGAGAAGAAAAGGAATGAAAAAAAAATGGGGAAAGAAAGAGGAGAAGGAAAGAAAGTGAAGAGTCATGAGAGGAAAGAAAGAAAAAAAAAGGAAAGAAAAGGAGAAGATAAAAGGAGAGGAGAGACGTGAGAGAGGGGGTATTTTTTCGGTTTTTGGGAATAAGAGAAGAGAGAGGGAGATTGAAAGAAAAGAGACGTAAGGAGACAGAGATTGAAGAGAGAAAAGAGAGAGAAGGAAAGGAGAGACGTGTGGGAGAGAGGATTTGATTTTTTTTATTTGTTTGAGTGAGAGAGAGATTGAGTTTGAGAAGGAGAGAAGTAGAGAGTGACGAGAAGAGGAGCAGAAGAGAGAACGATAGAGAGAAAGGAAGAAGAAGAAGATCAGAGGAAGAAGGCAGCGGTAGGGAAGGAACCTTTGCACACTCATGTAAGCCATCTCTTTTCTTTTTGTTTTTGCTATTGGCTAAGCCTCTGTAAACCGCAATTGTCATCTATCCTTATGCCATCCAGCACTCAATCTCTGCATCACCATGACCTACAACTCGACCATCAATCCTAATACCTTGCCTTCAGTCCATCTCACCCAAACCTGTTGCTCAACCATGCAACACCACAAACACCACCAATCAGTCCTCGATGTGGTCATTTCCTACTCACCACACATGTATACCACAACCACAATCTCAACAGTCCCCACATGCACCACCTTACCATTACCCTATCACCGAAACTGTGGTGGTGATGAATTGGTTTTAGTATAGGTTCTTTTTATTATTATTTTTATTTTATTTCTTTTGTTTGTTTTTTTTTTTTGATAGTCTATTGTGGATGTACATATTTTCTATTAGAATGTTTATTTATTCTTTTGTCTCTTTGATATTTAATTCGATTATATAGTTTTGTTTTAACTTGGTCTTTGTTATGTTTTAGTTTGGTTGTATGAAGATTATGTATTAATTCTCTTTATTATTATTTATTTTCTATGTACATCATACCTTATTTTTGCATGTGTAGTGACATGCATGTATATTGTATTTTTTTCCATGTCTTAATATTTTTTGTATATTATATATCATTACATGTATGTTGTTTTTTTATATGAATATTATTTTTATTATCACATGTATATTATTTTCATATTTACTTTCTCACTTTGCATATATATTATATGTATTATTTTTACATGTGTATTTATATTTATTTTTTGCGTGTATGTTATTCATATTTATTTTCCCATGAATAAATATAATATTATGTTATTTTTAGATGTACATTATTTTCTTATTTATCTTGGACATGTATATTTTATATATTATTTATTATTACATGTATATTGTTTTTTTATGAACATTATTTTTATTATCACATGTATATTGTTTTCATATTTATTTTCATCCTTACTTTGCATGCATATTATATTGTATTATAGTTACATATGTATCTATATTTTTTTTTTTGAATGTATGTTATTTATGTTTATTTCTCCATGAATAAATATTATGTTATTGTTATTTTTACATGTATATTATTTTATCTATTTTTGACATGCATGTTTTGAGAATAGCACACTACTATATTCGAATAGTTCACTTGCCATGTTTGGATTATTCACATGATCATTACTATATTTGGATAAGCACTGTCACCTACTATATTGATTTTCAAATGCTTTGCTTGATTCTTACATGCTTTGATTGATTTTCACATGCTTTGCTTGACTCTCACATGCTATATTGGATGCATACTCTGACTATATTTTATTTGAAATGTTCTCACATGTCATATTGGATGTACACTTTGATTGTTATATTTGGGATAATATCATTGTTGTATTTGGAATGCTATCACTGCTATAGTTAGAATGCTTTCACTTGCCATATTTGTCTTGGAAAGAGATAAGTTGGAAAAATAGCAATTAGGGTAGGAAACCCTAAAAAATAGAAAGAATACAGAAATTAGGGTAAAAAACCCTAAAAAAATGGAAAGCGCATAGCAATTAGGGTAGAAAATCCTAAAAAATGGAAAGAGCATAGCAATTAGGGTAGGAAACCCTAAAAAATGGAAAGAGTACAGCAATTAGGGTAGAAAATCCTAAAAATGGAAAGAATACATCAATTAGGGTAGGAAACCCTGGAATGGAAAGAATAATTAGGGCAAGACAAAACCTAGAATAAAAAGAACAAGTAGGGTATGAAACCCTAAAAATAAAAATCCCAATGAAAAGGGATAGGAAACCCTAGAAACTTAAAAATGGAAACAACAAAAATGGTAGGAGTTTAGGTCTCATCTCTAGATCCTATTGACAAAAATAGAAAGAATTTGGCACACATCCTAAATCTGAATGATAGAATTTATGTCTCATCCCTAGATCCTATTGACAAAAATGGAAAGAATTTTGGTACACATCCAAATCTGAATGATAGGAATTTAGGTCTCATCCCTAGATCCTATTGACAAAAATGATAGGAATTTGGTACACATTCCAAATCCGACTCTCACAAACCCATTTCGAACTACGTCATACCTAATTTCTAGGGTACACCCTAGAATACATAGGCAATTTGGGAATCCCAAATACGGTACAAAGTCAGCCATCAACCATCCATTTCAGCATAAACTTCAACTTCAACAAAGAATCTAATTGAGACACATGCATAAATCACTTCCATAATCTTTAATCAAACAACCCATTTCGAACTACATTTTTGGACTTGATTTCTAGGAGTGAAATACGTAGGCAGTTTGAGATATCTTACACGTCTCAGATTCAGTCCAAGACCGAACCATCTCTGGTCCGATTCACTGTATAGTACTGTACTCATTGCTTGTTTATTTGCTTTAAAACGTGATTGGCTGAACCCTAGGTTAGAATAACTTAGCAACTTGGTTTAGAACATCCCCCATTGAACCCTAGTCATCCAGTTGACCAAGCACAGTCAAAATTAGAGTTTAAGAAAAGTTTAGGAGGCCGATATTGATCGGGTGGTTTGGGTGCCTAACACCTTCCCATAACCGTACCTTGAATACTTACCCGATCTCTTGCAGACCAAAGAACTGATACATTGGGTCATGAGTCAATTGAAGTTTTACCTTAGGGTGAGGCTAAATTTTTAGAGGTCCTAAACCTTAATCTAGGTGGCGACTCCAACAGAACGTTGATCTTCATTGATGCGGATTTTTTTCTTCCCGAGGAGGAGGATCATCATTTCTCATTGTCCTCACAGTGGCGACTCCGCTGGGGAATAATATTCAGACTCCTAGGATACTTTTCTTATATTGATTGCTTGACATTGGATGCTAGATCTAGGGTATTATATTTATTGTTTGTACGTATTGCTTTGGGGGGTATGGGTTCAGTCACACTTTCGTGCGAGTAGCCGAACTGGGTCCCATGCACATGGGGCAGCCCGCTAGGCAAAAAACACAACCTTGGCCTGTACTTTGTGAGATCAAGGCCGGCGAGCAGCCTCTAACGAGCGTTTCTTGGGTCCACCCGGGAATGCATTATGCTACTCCATAAAGGGATTAGGGGCCCATTATTCATCGTGCATTCGGTGATAGGTTACTCCATCCTCGTCAAAGTGGTCTTTTCTGTCCTAACCCAGTTTGAGCCACTTGTATGTTATTTTTGGTCTATCTCTGAACCAACATGGTAAAAACCCGTTCAATCACAATATCCATGCCCGTAATATCGAAGTTCTGCCCGTTTTACTCTCGATTTGTTGACATGTTTGATCTCACACGATGAGCATCTTGAACTTTCACTTGTTGAGAGCAGGAGGATTGTATAAACCTGTTCCATGTCATAGTGGACGGCCATTGTACACTCTCTATCAATGAGTTCAATGAGTCGGATCTATCATTGTTAACACATCGGTTTCAAAAACGATCGAAAATTCCCTGTCACGGCATAGGTACCATGATTGAGCGGTCATTTATCGGTTTGTTCAGTCATGAACCGCTTTTGCTAACTATCCCATATGAAAATTACAAATAAGTATATCCATTTTAATTTCTTTGAATTCAACGAACTAAGTGGTCGGATCTTGCAGTCTAATGAACCATTTGGGTCATGAGGCCCAAGACCAATCACAGGGTCCATCGAAACAATTAAATTGATTTGGATAATATTTATTCGATGGATTTCATAAGGGAACTAAAATTTGTATTGGTCGAGTCAACTTGTGTATGCATGTAAAACCTTCATGTGTCCAGTCATTTCCAAATCCTAATCTGCAAGCATTGCTACCCTTTGGATAAGAGATTCTATCACCAATAGGCTGTCTAGAGTACCCATCACTAAACTGGTCAGGCCTATTCTTGAAAAACCAATTGAAGCTATGGCTAACCGTGATTAAGATGAGAATTCATTAGAGGACCGAGTAACCAAGATAGAGGATACTGTAACTAAGATTGCTGTCATGCTGCGGAATGTGCATAAGTTACTAATGGAAAAGGAGGACACACCCTCCACATCAAAGGAAGATACCCCTAGCAAGAATAATCCGATTGTGTTCTCAAATCCCGCTTTTGAGGAAGAGGGAGAGGTTGTCCACAAGCAACCGTCGATTATCCAGAAGGCTCCTTCAATCAAGAAGCCGAAGGAATCTGAAGATCCATATGGGAATCGATTAAGTCATGTAGAATAGATATTAAGGGGCCTGAAGGGCGTAGAAAGCTAGATTATTGATTCTGAAGGACTGTGTTTCTTCCCAGATGCCAAACTACCACCGAAATTTAAATGGACTACTGAAAAATTTGATGGGACAGGGGACCCCAAGACACATCTGAGATCATTCACAAGACTATTAAGGCAAGGGCATGGGTTTACAGATGAACAACTGGGGCAGGCATTCCAATTCTCATTAACTAGAGGGGCACATAGATGGCTAATGAATCTGAATCCCTCACAAGTCCACTCTTGGACCGATATCACTAGAGCATTCACTAATCATTACTCCTATAATATTGAGATCGAGACTCATTGGAGGCAATTAGAGACCATGGTACAAAAGTCTGATGAATGCTTCACAGAATACTTGACCAGGTTTAGGAAAGTGGCCGCATAACTTTGGGATCGACCAGCAGAGAGGGACCAGGTCCAAATGATGATGAAAGGGCTCAATAAAGCATACAAAACATAAATATTTGGACAGGCTATCCTCACATTCGAAGGGTTGGTCATCGCGGGACAACAAGTAGAAGATGCCATTAACTATGGAGATGAACTCCCAATGAAAATGGAAAAGTTGGAGGTAGGTCCAAGTAGGAGATCCTATCAACCCAAGTACAACAATGCCCACGCTCACAAGGAAGTAGCAGTTGCGAATACAGTTGTTGCACCGGCACCAAGTAACTATGCATTACCAGCTCCACGACAAAGGCCTTTTAGGTTGTATACAGAGTTATCATTACCAAGGGAGGTGTTGATGGAAAGATTGATGAAGGTTGGAAAATTAAAGTCACCACAACCCATGAATGTGCCAAACCCACCACCAGCCTCTTATCGTGTGGAGAAATTCTGTAAGTTCCATAATCAAGCAGGTCATGATACGGAATACTGTTGGAACCTCAAAAATGCCATACAAGACCTAATTGATTCAGGGGTATTCAAAGTACAAGGAAGAACCAATCAGGCATCAATCAACAATAACCCACTCCCATATCATAATGTGAATTTCATAGAATGGGAGATGTCAGAGTCTAAGGAAAAGGTTTTGGAGAGTGAAGTTTGCATGATAGGTGATAATTTGGATCAGGAGTTTGATCTTACTTATCCCTGGTACTATGGACATTCTGAAGAGTCAGAGGAGCCTTACATTGTCCACATACTTGATGAAGAACAAGAAATTACTCAGCTGAATGAACAATTTGATGAATTCAGAATCTACATACCTAGTGAAGGACAGGAAATCAGTCATTTGGATGAACAGTTTGATAACTATGGCATCTACATCCCAGTAGAAAATAGGACTGTGGCAGAAACCCGTACTGGCAAAGGATACAAGACAGCACATTTAGCAGCACAGAATCCAACCCAGTTGGCCAGAGAAAAGGAATAAGGGCAATCTAGCCAACCTGAACCACCCAATCCGGTTCTCAAGCAGTTGCAGAAGACGCAGGCGAATGTCTCCATCTGGGAGCTACTGATGGCATCAAAAGTTCATAGGGACGCCGTGCTGAAATTCCTGACAAACATACAAGTCCCGGTAATAATGGATTGCAATGAACTAGCGGATCTGGTCAGCGACTGTTATGCAGTAAATTCAATCATATTTAGGAATGCAGACCTCCCTAGTGAAGGAGCCAAACACATCAAAGCACTACACATCACTATTGGTTGCAGAGACAAGGTTGTCTCACAAGTGTTAATCGATAATGGGTCAGCACTAAATGTATTTTCCCTCAGAACATTCAGGTATTTGGGATTCAAAGATGAAGAGATGAATCCATCAGATCTGATCATCAAGGCTTATGATAACACCAGCAGGGCCATCCAAGGTGTCTTCACTGTGCCTATCCGAGTCGGTCTGGCTGTATTTGATATTGAGTTCCAATTCATTGATATCCAGGCTACATTTAATATACTACTGGGTCGACCATGGTTACATGCAACCAATGCAGTTGCGTCCACCCTACATTAGAATGTCAAATTCATACATGGGGACGTCATCATAACCATCAATGCAGATTCAGAAATGGTCAACGCACTGGCTACAGGGAGAATGGGTTTTGAATATGATGAGGGATCATCTGAGACTATCCATCTTGGCGGCTTTAAAATAGACAACATCTTGGCTTTCACAGGGGCAGATCCCACAGGTATGCATTTGTCCTTTCCTTTTCGTCAATTGCTAAATATGTCTTATTTTTCAAGAATGGGCCTCGGCTTACATCAACAAGGTAATATTGAAGTCTTATCTATGTTAATTAATGAGCACAGATTTGGACTGGGGTACATACCCAACGTACATGATTTAGAGTTGATAGAGCAGAAACAGTGAGGAGCCGATCAAAGATTTCTGAGGCTCGAGAAGAAGAAATACAAAAATAGTAATGGATAGGGATAGTAGTAGTACAATAAAGGCTACAGACATGAGCAGAGGAAGATGGCAACAGTAGAGAACAGATGGGCAAATCAATCAAGTATTGACTGAAGGATTGTACAGTCAAGAAAATACTCCATACTACAAAACTCTGAATGGGTATTTCGTAAAAGAAGGAGATGACTCACCTTTCCATGGTTTCTCCGAACCTTGGTTTGATGGGCGATTCCAGAGACGATGGCCTGGTTTTGAAATTTTCTTTGACTGTACCATTGACTGGGAAGATACTAAGAAGACACCGGAAAAAGAGCAAAGAGGAAAGCTACAATCTGAGGCAGATACAGTTGACATCGGTAACTTGTTCGAGGAAGATCAAGTGATGACACTTACTGGAGGAAACCAAAATGAAGAGCCAAATCCATAACAACTGATCTATCCCTTCAACGGTGTGATCCCAAACTAGAGTTGCTTAAATAGTTTTGTCTACACCAATGTTGAGTCATGTATTCCTAGTTTGGCCATGTCTGGGCCCATAATATAAGAGTCAATAGATAGGAATGAGTCCTTTTCCAGCTTTGAGTCCGCTTCATTAGGAGCCACTTCTTCTGTATCACTGTTATCTATAATCAATAAAGAAGATATTTCTTATTACTCTGTGTCTACATCTTCCATTCCAATTTTAAGCTCTAACTCTAACAATGATGAAGATGATGAAATCCCTATTGAAATACAACGACAAGTTGAAATCTCAGAAGAGAAGAAGGCCCAACCTACTGGCGAAGAATTCCTAGTGATCAATCTAGGTACAATTGAGGAGCCTCATGAGATCAAGACTGGCGCTACCCTGACTAAAGAAGAGGCGGCCCTGATGTCAGAATTGTTAATAGAGTACCAACAAGTGTTTTCTTGGTCCTATGAGGACATGCCCGGCATTGATCCTGAAGTTGTGCAACACAAGATACCTTTGTTCCCGGAAGCAAAGCCACATAAACAGAAGTTGAGAAGGCTATGACCTGAATGGAGATTAAAGGTCAAAGAGGACATAATGAAGCAATTGGATGTAGGATTTGTAGAAGTAACCAGGTACCCTGAGTGGTTGGCAAACATTGTGATTGTACCTAAGAAGGACAGACGGTTGAGGGTATGCGTGGATTATCGAAACCTAAACAAAGCAAGCCCTAAGGATGATTTCCCGCTACCCAAGATTGACATTTTGGTGGACAATACGGCAGGACATGCACTACTATCATTTATGGATGGATTCTCAGGGTACAACCAAATAAAAATGGCGCCAGATGATAAAGCCAAGACTGCTTTCACCATGGACTGGGGCACCTACTGTTATACTGTAATGCCATTCGGGTTGAAAAACGCCGGGGCAACATATCAAAGAATGACCACAACCATATTACATGATCTGATCCACAAAGAGGTTGAGGTGTACATTGACGATATGATTGTAAAATCTATTACCCGCGAAGGCCACATATTTGCACTCAGAGCATTCTTTGAGAGGATTAAACAATACAAGTTGAGACTGAACCCCCAAAAATGTATGTTCGGAATGACAACAGGGAAGATGTTGGGCTTCATGGTTAGCTGGAGAGGCATTGAGATAGATCCATCAAAAATCACAGCTATAACAGAGATGCCACCACCAAGGACTGAAAAAGAGATAAGGGGATTTTTAGGAAGATTATAGTACATAAACAGATTCATTGCACACCTCACGGCCACATGTGAGCCAATATTTAAGCTGTTGAGGAAGGATCAGCCAAAGACCTGGAACCCTCAATGTCAAATGGCGTTCGAGAAGATCAAGACATATTTGATGAATCCACCGGTCCTCGTATCCCCAGTGTCTGGAAGACCCCTACTTCTATACTTGTCAGTATTGGACAATTCTATGGGAACAATGCTCGCGCAACATGACTCAGATGGGCGAACAGAAAAAGCCATCTACTACTTAAGAAAGAAGTTCACCAGATATGAAGCCAACTACACCTCATTGAAGAAGACATGTACTGCTTCAGTTTGGGTAACAAAGAGATTGAGGCATTACATGCTCTCATATCATATCATACTAATCTCTCGGATGGATCCATTGAAATACTTATTCGAGAAGCCTGCCCTTACAGGAAGAATGGCCAGATGGTTACTGCTTTTATCCGAGTTTGACATCACATACACCACCCAGAAGTCCATAAAAGGGAGTGCGATAGCTGAACACTTGTCTGCGCATCCAGTAGAAGATAGTTTCCAACACTTAGAAGATGTGTTTCCAGATGAGGAGGTACATGTGACTCAAGAAGATAGACAAACAGATACATGACTTATGTTCTTTGATGGAGTAGCCAATCACAGAAGAAACGGTGCAGAAGTGCTATTCATAGACCTAGATGGTGTATTTATACCATTTGCCTTCCGTTTGGAGTTTGATTGCACAAACAATATTGCAGAATATGAAGCATGTATTATGGGTTTGAAAGCGGCATTAGCTATTGGCGTCAAGAAATTGAAAGTATATGGTGATTCCACTATTATCATTTATCAAGTTAGAGAAGATTGGAGGACCAAGGATGAAAAGTTGATACCCTACAAGGAATGTGCAATGGCCTTGGCCCAGAGCTTTGAATGGATAGAGTTTGACTACTCACCCAGAGATACTAATACATACGCTGATGCATTGGCCACCCTAGCATCAATGATTGGAGATGATCTAGCAGAGAAGATCAAACCTTTGATAATTGAAAGAAGAACAGAGCCTGCACACATGGGTGAAATCCATGCCTTGACAGTCGATGGTCGCCCTTAGTTTGCACCAATTGTGGATTTCATCAAGAAGGAAAGTACCCGATCAATGCTTCGGTAGGAGAAAAGAAATTCTTGAGAAGATATGCCTCCCAATTTTTATTGTGCGAAGACATCTTGTACAAGCGATCTTATGAAGGAATACATCTAGTCTGTGTTGATGAAGAGCAAGCACAGAATGTCATCGAGCAAGTACACCAAGGAGTATGTGGTCCCCATATGAATGCTAGAATGCTTGTAAAGAAGATCCTCTGACTAGGGCACTTCTGGAACACAATGGAGGCAGACTGTGTAGAATATGTAAAGAAATGCCACAAATGCCAAATATTCGCCAATTTGATACATGTACTTCCGACAGAACTGCACACACTCAGCTCCCCATGGCCTTTTTCGACTTGGGGCATTGATGTGATAGGCAAGATACATCCTAAAGCATCAAGTGGACAGGAGTTTATTTTGGTAGCAATTGATTATTTTACAAAATGGGTGGAAGCTTAGGCATATGCAAAGCTCACAACAAACAAAGTGGCAAAATTCCTACGAGAGCAGATCATCTGTCGACACGGGGTGCCTCAAGCTCTTATTTTTGATCAAGGACAACACTTCAGGGGTAAAGTGGAGGAACTGTGTGACAAATTCCACATCAAGAGACATAGATCCTCTCCATATAGACCACAGACAAATGGGGCAGTCGATGTGGGCAATAAGAACATAAAAGTTATTTTACAAAAGATGGCACAAACCAATGTTGATTGGGCAGATAAACTCCCATATGCACTTTGGGCTTACAGAACCTCAATCAGAACATCTACTAGGGTAACACCTTATTCCTTGGTCTATGGCATGGAAGCAGTACTCCCTGTTGAATTGGAGGTGCAATCACTAAGGGTAGCGATTGAATGCAAGATCCCCAAGACACAATGGCTTCAAGCTAAATATGACGAATTGAGCCTCATAGATGAAAGAAGAATCAGGGCGGCAGACAACATAAAGAAGTACCAGCAGTGAATAGAAAATACATTCAACAAGAAAGTCTAAGTCCATCATTTAGCAGTTGGTGATTTAGTGCTGAAGGAGCAGAGAGCACCAACACATGATCCGTCCAAACTGGAGCGGACCATACATTGTCAAGGAAATATTACCAGGGAAGGCTATTCGTCTGACTGATCTGAACGAAGGTGAATTACAATATTTGACAAATCTGGATCAAGTAAAGCGGTATTACGTGTAGCCTACATACAAAAAAAAGAAAAAGGAATGTGGACAGGCTTCCGTTTACAGGCTTGGGGCAAGCTGACTTAGGCATATGGTTGGTCTCACAGTAAGGTTGGACAAGATTTTCAGACGAGACAACAACTTTTAACATAAAGGGATAATACATCAATTCATCAATTGTTAGGGAAAGGAATTCCTGATTTTCGGCAAGAACTCTATCTTCCGTCCAATAATCTGATGGTTTTTTTTTTTCTAGAGTTTCACATCAAGCCCTTGTTTTACATCTATGACATGACTCTTGTGAGCATGCCACTCTGAACAATAATCATAACAACTCTGACCAAAACTCACATCGGCCGTTCATTAATCCAAACGGTGTCCGAGAGTTCTATTGGTCTATCCTTCATAAGCCAAAATGGCATCTCCTAGTGGAGATCAGGCCATTCCACATAAACAACGAAACACTCTCCCAGATGGCTGACCCATTTGGAACAATTTCTTATCAGCCTATCCAGGCCATTAATTTCTCTCACACTGTTAGTTGGCTCAAAATTTTAAGCCCAGACATGGTAGTATAATATAAATATGTGCATTAGTAGAAGTGTGGTCAGAACGAGTCTGAGTAATTACGGCCTAAGAAAACCCATTGGATATGCTCATGACCTATGTCCTTATAGATTTACACCTTTATAGGTATCCTTCGGTAACGTCCTCACAATTGAATAGTTTACAGAATGGAACACTGCATGATATAAAAAAAAAAAAACAACAAAAGGCCCGAACTACGCGGAACCTGATTCTAGAGGGATGAAAGTCCCAAAGGATACGTAGGCAATTTGGGGCACCCCAAATTCGGTCCAAAGGCTATACATCCAGAGGCTACACATCCAAAGGCTATACATCCAGAGGCTACACATCAAAAGGCTACACATCCAGAGGCTACACATCCAAAGGCTATACATCCAAAGGCTATACATCCAGAGGCTACACATCAAAAGGCTACACATCCAGAGGTTACAAATCTAGAGCACAAAGTACAGTTACATTTACATCATGAGCGATCTTGAACTAAAGTCACAGACCTGATGAGGTCGCTACTCAAGAAGCTTGACAATTACAGTTACATCATGAGCGGTCTTGAGCTAAAGTCACAGACTTGATGAGGTCGCTACTCAAGAAGCTTGACAGTTACAGTTACATCATGAGTGATCTTGAGCTAAAGTCAAAGACCTGATGAGGTCGCTACTCGAGAGGCTTAACAGTTACAGTTACGTTATGAGTGGTCTTGAGCTAAAGTCACAGACCTGATGAGGTCGCTACTCAAGAATCTTAACAGTTACAGTTACATTACAAGCGGTCTTGAGCTAAAGTAACAGACCTGATGAGGTCGCTACTCAAGAAGCTTGACAGTTACAGTTACATTACAAGCGGTCTTGAGCTAAAGCCATAGACCCGATGAGGTCGCTACTCAAGGAGCTTGACATCTACAGTCGTTTGTTGTACAAAGGTAGAATCCAGATCAAGTGCAGAATAATGCAAAAATGGGTCACTTTTGCCTTCGGCCTCAATTGCTCACAATTTCGGCCGAAGAGGGGCATCTGTAAGCACCCCATTTTTTGTCATTTTCAGCTGAACAAAGTCCTACCGGTGTGTGGACAACAAAGGAAGAGAGATGAGTAAAAATTTGGATTTTTTTACTACGACTTCGTGGAAGTTTTCAGTGGCTCCCACAACAAGGTCACAGGCTGTAATCTGCATGGATGCATAGGCCATGGAATCATCTTTGAAATGAGACCAGAAGTGCTCAATTCTGATGTCAAGTGAAGAAGATACGATCATTTTAGTCGGATGATACGTACAAGGGAGGTTTATGAAATTATCATAAATAATCCTAGGGGCTTTCATGCAAATTATCGTAAGTTGGATTGTTTGAATTTCAAATCATCATATCTTGATCATTCGACATCTGAATCATATGGTTTAAGTACCAATATTCTTTATTTTCAGTCCTTTTCAAAATGGACGTGAAAAATCCCGGGTAGAGATCACCGGTGGGTCCCATGCAAGCTTGCATGCAGAATTATCGATAAAACTTCATTTCTTTGTATCTTGGCCATTTTACGTCCGATTCAGATGATTCAAAGGCCATTATTCCTTATTTTCTGTGTTCTGTAAAGTGGATGTGAAAAATTTGGGACAGAGATCTCCGAAGGGTCCCATGCAAAATTAAATATTAAAATGACCATTTAATCTTTAAAAATTCATATTTTGGTCACCCCACATCCAAATCAGTTGATTCTAGTTTCATTATTCCTCATTTTTAGTGCTCTTCAAAGTGGATGTGAAGGATTTTAGGCAGAGGTCTCCGAAGCATCCCATGCAGAGTCATTAGTCAAATTATCGTAAAATGACTTGTTTAAACTTCAGAAATTCATAAGTTGGCCATTTTATTTCCAAATGAGATGATTCAAACTCCACTATTTCTCATTTTTAGCATTCTACAAAATGAATGTAAAAAATTTAGGGTAGAGGTTGTCAGAAAATTCCATGCGGAATGACAGCAGAAATGGCTTATAAAATGACAGAGGGAGAAAAAAATCAATTTTTGGCCTAACCTAGCTCAACCCAGCTCAACTCAGCTTAGTCCAACCCAGCTTAGTCCAACTCAGATCAACTCAAGTCAATTCAGTCCAGATGTGTACATGTGCATCATATATATTGTACTATATATATTATATTATATAATATTATGTCTATATATATATTAGTGTAATATATGATATTTATTATATATATAAGATATGTGTATAAAATAAATATAAAAAAAAGAAAAGGAATGAAGGGAAAGGGAAATTCAACGTGAAGAAGAGAAGAAAAGGAAAGAAAAAGAAAAGAAAAGATGGAGGACAGGAAATCTGACGTGAGGGAAGGAGAGAAGAGACGTGAGGGAGGGAGAGAAGAAGAGAAGAAAAGGAAAAAAAAAGGGGGGGGGGGAAAGAAAGAGAAGAAGGAAAGAAAGAGAAGAAGGAAAGAAAGGGAAAAGACATGAGAGGAAAGAAAGAAAAAAAGGAAAGAAAAGGAGAAGATAAAAGGAGAGGAGAGACGTGAGAGGGGGGGTCTTTTTTCAGTTTTTGGGAGTAAGAGAAGTGAGAGAGAGATTAAAAGAGAAGAGACGTGAAGAGAGAGAGATTGAAGAGAGAAAAGAGAGAGAAGGAAAGGAGAGACGTGAGGGAGAGAGGATTGGATTTTTTCTATTTATTTGAGTGAACGAGAGATTGAGTTTGAGAGGAGAGAAGCAGAGAGTGATAAGAGGAGGACCAGAAGAGATAACGATAGAGAGAAAGGAAGAAGAAGAAGATTAGAGGAAGAAGGCAGCGGCAGGGAAGGAACCTCTGCACACTTAGGTAAGCCATCTCTTTTCTTTTTGTTTTTACTATTGGCTAAGCCTCTGCGAACCGCCATTGTCATCTATCCTTATGCCATCCAACACTCAATCTCTGCATCACCATGACCTACAACTCGACCATCAATCCTTATACCTTGCCTTCAGTCCATCTCACCCAAACCTGTTGCTCAACCATGCAACACCACAAACACCATCAATCAGACCTCGATGTGGTCATCTACTACTCACCACACATGTATACCACAACCACAATCTCAACAGTCCCTACATGCACCACCTTACCATTATCCTATCACCGAAACTGTGGTGGTGATGAATTGATTTTAGTTTAGGTTCTTTTTATTATTTTTTTTATTTTGTTTCTTTTGTTTGTTTCTTTTGACAGTCTGTTGTGGTTGTACATATTTTCTATTAGAATGTTTCTTTATTCTTTTGTCTCTTTGATATTTAATTCGATTATATAGTTTTATTTTAACTTAGTCTTTGTTATGTTTTAGTTTGGTTGTATGAAGATTATGTATTAATTCTCTTTATTATTATTTATTCTCCATGTACATCATACCTTATTTTTGCATGTGTAGTGACATGCATGTATATTGTATTTTTTCCATATCTTCATTTTTTTGTATATTATATATCATTACATGTATGTTGTTTTTTTATATGAACATTATTTTTATTATCACGTGTATATTATTTTCATATTTACCTTCTTAGTTTGCATGTATATTATATGTATTATTTTTACATGTATATTTATATTTATTTTTTGCGTGTATGTTATTCATATTTATTTTCACATGAATAAATATAATATTATGTTATTTTTACATGTACATTATTTTCTTATTTATCTTGGACATGCATATTTTATATATTATTTATTATTACATGTATATTATTTTTTTTATGAACATTATTTTTATTATCACATGTATATTGTTTTCATATTTATTTTCATCCTTACATTGCATGTATATTACATTGTATTATAGTTACATATGTATTTGTATTTTTATTTTTTTTGAGTGTATGTTATTTATGTTTATTTTTTCATGAATAAATATTATGTTATTGTTATTTTTACATGTATATTACTTTATTTATTTTTGACGTGCATGTTTTGAGAATAGCACACTGCTATATTCGGATTGTTCACTTGCCATGTTTGGATTATTCACATGATCATTACTATATTTGGATAAGCACTGTCATCTGCTATATTGATTTTCATATGCTTTGTTTGATTCTTACATGCTTTGATTTATTTTCACATGCTTTGCTTGATTTTTACATGCTTTGATTGATTTTCACATGCTTTGCTTGACTCTCACATTCTATATTAGATGCACACTCTGACTATTATATTTGGATGTTCTCACATGTCATATTGAATGTACACTTTGATTGTTATATTTGGGATAATATCATTGCTGTTTTTGGAATGCTATCACTGCTATAGTTGGAATTTTTTCACTTGCTATATTTGTCTTGGAAAGAGATAAGTTGGAAAAATAGCAATTAGGGTAGAAAAACCTAAAAAATAGAAAGAACACAGAAATTAGGGTAGGAAACACTAAAAAATGAAAAGAGCATAGCAATTAGGGTAGGAAATCCTAAAAAATGGAAAGAGCATAGCAATTAGGGTGGGAAATCCTAAAAAATGGAAAGAGCACAACAATTAGGGTAGAAAACCCTAAAAATGGAAAGAATACAGCAATTAGGGTAGGAAACCCTGGAATGAAAAGAATAATTAGGGCAAGATAAACCCTAGAATAAAAAGAACAATTAGGGTATGAAACCCTAAAAATGAAAATCACAATGAAAAGGGATAGGAAACACTAGAAACCTAAAAAATGAAAACAAAAAAAATGGTAGGAATTTAGGTCTCATCCCTAGATCCTATTGACAAAAATAGAAAGAATTTGGTACACATCCCAAATCTGAATGATAGGAATTTAGGTCTCATCCCCAGATCCTATTGACAAAAATGGAAAGAATTTTGGTACACATCCCAAATTTGATTCATAGGAATTTAGGTCTCATCCCTAGATCCTATTGACAAAAATGATAGGAATTTGGTACACATTCTAAATCCGACTCTCACAAACCCATTTCGATCTACGTCGTACCTGATTTCTAGGGTACACCCTAGAATACGTAGGTAATTTGGGAATCCCAAATACGGTACAAAGCCAGCCATCAATCATCCATTTCAGCATAAACTTCAACTTGAACAAAGAATCTAATTGAAGCACATGCATAAATCACTTCCATAATCTTTAATCACACAACTCATTTCGAACTACATTTTTGGACTTGATTTCCAGGATTAGAATACGTAGGTAGTTTGAGATGTCTTACACGTCTTAGATTCAGTCTAAGACCGAACCATCTCTGGTCCGGTTTACTGTATAGTACTGTACTCATTGCTTGTTTATTTGCTTTAAAATATGATTGGCTGAACCCTAGGTTAGAATAACTTAGCAACTTGGTTTAGGACATCCCCCATTGAACCCTAGTCATCCAGTTAACCAAGCATAGTCAAAATTAGAGTTTAAGAAAAGTTTAGGAGGCTGATATTGATCGGGCGGTTTGGGTGCCTAACACCTTCCCATAACCGTACCTTGAATACTTACCCAATCTCTTGCAGTCCAAAGAACTGATACATTGGGTCATGAGTCAATTGAAGTCTTACCTTAGGGTGAGGCTACAATTTTAGAGGTCCTAGACCTTAATCTAAGTGGCGACTCCAACAGAAGGTTGATCTTCATTGATGCAGATTTTTTTCATCCTGAGGATGAGGAACATCATTTCTCATTGTCCTCACAGATCACCATGCCCCTACTAGCATGTCGCCATAGCCATCGTGCTATCCACCAGCAGAAAACCCCGGCTCCACTCCCATGGATGGTGTTTACCACTAGCATGTTTACATTCCAACGTGATCCACGTACCCACACTCCTATGTGTTACATGAACCACCATACATGGTTGCAATCCAGCATGACTCGTGTAACCGTACTCTTATGCATCACATAAGCCTTTATACATGGTCGCATCAATTTAAAATAAAACTATACTCTAACGGCGAACCCTGGCTCCATCCCATGGATCACCGTGCTCTGCTAAAGCTTAGCCTCAATTACGTGGCCCATGTATTGAACTCCCATACTTCACACATCCACCATACCCAAATAATCATCTAAACATTCATAGTTATTATAATGCAAATGCATGCTCATACATAGCATTCATGAAAAACATATAATTAAATAACAACCTAAGCATGTTACTAGGAAAGTAGACATGTTATTAAGATGTCCAATGTCTAAGGACTAGACCCCTCACCTGATTGCACCACAAGTGCAGCAATATTCGAAGCCCAAACAGGAGGCTTCAATGATCACCATTGTTCAATACCTAATTAAGCATAAAAGGTTTCATTAGGATTGTTTTATATATTTTAACCGGCATAGACAAGTCTTAGAGTCTACGCTTGGGTCCCACGGAAGACTGATAACCAAAAAGTTAGTCTTCCTATACATTACTGGGCTTATATGTCAATACTGACTAAACTGGCAGATGAAACTGGTAGAGGGTTCCCCCGGTACATCCTACCGGTAAACACTTAGAGAATTTTCTAAATGCATGGCACCAGAAGAAAGAGCGGATGTTCAACAATCCGGTTGGTCATCCGGTTTATATACTGATATAAACCCTAGGATTTGAGTAGGTTTTTTGGAAGTAAGGCCGGGTAATCAGTCATCCGACAATGGCTCTGCTTCACATTAAGCCTAAAATGAAAGATCCGAATCAAGCGGATCCACCGGGAATCGTTCGAATGGCTGGGGTTAATGTGGAGGTACGTGCCTCTAGTTTGAGACTCCAGTTAGTTCATTATTAATTAGTCAAGGCCTTTACCTTGGTTGTATTACTGTCTGGGCTAACCAGAAGAACGGACATAATCTTTTTACCACTACATGGCACCGGTACAGACCCAGAAATCAGGTTACGAATAGAGCAGGGTTCTCAAGTTTGGGAACTTGCTCCCAACTTTATTATTGCCATTTTAGTTGGTGGGGGACTCATTCCCACCATTAATATACACAATGGAAGCTATTTATGGCTCCATTAGCTCCCTCAATGGAGTTGGCGAAACATAACCCTAGATCTAGGTCATTAATGGCATCTCCATTATGGAGCTTCAACCACCAAGGTAATATCATTCATTTACTCACAAGAAGGAGGAAGGAAGAAACCCACCTTCAATAACTCCCTTAATGAGTTGGGTAAACCTAAACCTAGGTTTCCTAGGTCTTTAATGGTGGTCACCATTAATGGTGCTCAACCACCATAATTGCTAACCATAAACACAAGGAAAAAGGAGGAAGTTCTTTGCACTTACCTCCAAAGGGATGGCTAGGGCTTGGAGCTTGGCCTTTAAGCTTTTCCCTTCTTCTTCTTCTTCTTCTTCTTCTTTTTTCCACTCTCACTCTCACGGTTTTAGGGAAGGAAAAAAGGAGGGCTCAGTCCCCTTTTACTAAAAAATAAAGGAGAGAGTGAGTGACTGGCTCGAGCTCAACCGGTTAAACTCAACTGGATGAATGTTATACCGATAAGTTCTTTCGGTTGGGCTAAAACATAGCTTATTGGCTAACTCTTTGGCCTGGATGTTTTGGGTTGCATATCCCCTTAGCCCATGGTCTACTAGGAACCTTATAATACCCACTATACATAGTGAAGACTTACGTAAGGTCTAGATACCACCATAGGGTCCACATTAGGTGCTCCATCAGTCGATGTATTGAGACCTGGCACAGGAGGAATCTGGGTTAGTATTGGGATTCTAGGTGCAAGTCTCATAGAGAAAATCTGAGATTAGCAACGTTGATTTAATGTGAATCTACTTTTTAGTGGGAAAAACCGATTCTACATGAATATACTTTTCCACAGAAAATATCGATTTTTTGTGGATTTCTCTTCTGATTAAGTTTGGATGCTCAATTGTGACCCTTTCCTAGTAATACTCAACGAAAAAGAGGATTTGAGGTCGAAAATGCCAATTCTGCACGATTCTGGATTTAGTGAGAAACATCGATTCTGTGTGAATCTGAATTGTCAAAGGCAAATGTTAAATAATATGGACCAGAGAAAGGTAGAAAAAATGGGGTGCTTACACTCTCCTAACTGAAAGCCTAAACTAGACTTAATATGACCCAATCTCTATGCACCAATCTAGCTTTTTGTTGTTGGGATAAACCTGTGAAGATGTATTTATCTTAGAATACTGAGCATGTGACTAGTATCTCTTCCACTTCTTGTTATTGAAACTCAAGAACTTTGGCCTTCAACATTACAAGTTCTAAATCTCATCAATACCACAAAGTGAAAGAGATTACCACTCCAACTGGGCTCTTAAAAGCTAAGTTATTAGATTCAAGCTTGGGGCACTTTTTAGTTGCCTGTGTTAGTTGAGTCTCATACTCAACATTTATCTTCTCTACCTCTTCAGTTTGCTCTCCCAAATCAACATTTAGTTGTTTCTGCATCTTCAACTCTTGTTCAATAACCTTTTTTTTTTCTTTCTCTCTTCAACTCCTTGATAGCGGCTATGAGCTCAACTTCAAGGTGCTCTATAGTCTCAAACTAATCACAAGAAGAAGATTTTTCTTTTTTTCTTTCAGTCGCTTCATCTCCATATGCCATGTACAAAGTCTCTCTAGGTCCTTCCTTAAAAGTATTTCTAGATTCATCATCTAAAATGTTATAGCTTTTTTTTTTTTTTTTAGATAAAGCTTTTCTTCTTGTTGTTGAACCTTTTCTTGGGCTTAAAGGTCTTCTCATTTCATTTTTTTATCTCATCACTATCAATATTACCCTTATGAGGGCATTTAGATGCAAAATGTCCAACTTTTCTATAGTTGCAACATTTGAAAGGAAACTTATTCTTATACTTTCATATGCCCATCTTCAATCTCCCAGAGAAATGGGTTGTGATCTCATCATCACAGCCTTCCTCCTTAGACATTTCTTTGATCTTTAGTTTCTTCGTTCCCTTGAAGACTGCTTGCTTATCAATGGATTTTTCTTTCCCTCCTTTCATCTCATAAGCTGTCAATGTGCCATGTACTTTATCAAGAGTGAGAGTGTTTAAGTCATTGGCCTCTTCAATAGCTGAGAACTTTGAATAAAACCTGGAATGAAGACATCTCAAAACTTTCTGACAAACGATAGGCCCTTTCAATTCTCCAAGTACCCTGATGGATTTGACCACTTCATTTACCCTAGTCATATACTTATCAACATTTTCATTTTTTTCCATTTTTAGGTTTTCAAACTATGCTCTATGTATTTGCATCTTTACCTATTTGACCTTTTTGTCACCTTCGTAAACACTTATCAATCTATCCCATACTTCCTTTTCTATTTTTTAGTCCATAACTTTGGCCATCTCATTATTGGAAAGGCGACATTGAATGGCATTGTGTACCCTGAGGTTGTTTTCAAAGTTCTTCTTATCGACGGCACTATGGGTGTTTATCTCTAAATGAGTAAATCCATTCACCACTGAGGCCCACACATCAAAACCAAGTGATCCCAAAAAGATCTCCATTTTTCTCTTTCAAAACACAAAGTCAGTTCTATCAAATAATAGAGGTATGCAAGAACCTTTCCTTGGAGCCATGTCTATGCTCTAATTACTTAGCTGCTAATCAAACTACTACTGAGCCTGGTGCTTTGATACCATTATTGAATCCAGCCTGACACTAAGGGGGGGGGAGAGAGGGGGAATCAGGGATCTAAATTCCTTCTCAAATAATTTTTTAACAAATCTTTACTGCCCTGAGTTGACCATGTACACTGGACTCAAATACATAGTCATATACACAATTATATCTCTACTACAGAGTGGCCAGGTCTACTAACTGTACATACCCATCCTCAAGCAACGTCATAGCACTCCACAAGATACAAAATATATAGAGTATTAACATAGGGAGCTTACTTGGTTCACTAACACATTGTAAGACCCGCACTCCACTAACCCGATTTAAGCTTGTCGTGCCAGGTCTTCCCATCATTCCTAGACCAAGTAGACTAGGCGTGTGAAGATGAATTACAAACCAGGTATAAAAATTGACTCAAAAACCAAAACTGTATGCATATGGTAGGATACCTGGGTAGGTATGGTCGACCATATGGTAAGAATGAAGATCACAAATCCAGGACCCCACGGTCGATGATTTCGACCCTATGGTCGATGGGCTTATAGGCCAGGAACAAATCCAGGTGCCTCACGATTTCTATCATAGTCCTCAGCATATACTCTCGTGAGCTAGGCCACTTGAGTCTAAGTCGCTCGGAGACTAGCTACCAGATCCATTACCTGTTGGTCTATAGAGTGCTGAGCAGCTAGGATCTCTCCTACCCTCCGATCAGTCATGGGCTGAGCCTCCCGAATCTCACATAACAGCCCCATCATGTCATCTGGTGGTGGGCATGAAGGGCCAATTGAATGAGAAGCCTGAGGAGGGCCAGCTCCAGTAGAATGTTGTGGTGATGGGGGAGGGATGGCATCCATATCCATGTACATACGATCATCATCCTCCTCATCATCATTCATGTATGCCTCTACTGCGGCTGCTGCTGCTGCCATCTCTGCATTTGCTACAGCTATCCGTGTGAGAGGACATCTCATAGCATTTCTCTCATCATCACTAACCTGTATCTCTCTCATGCCCATCCTGCTGATGGCCTACCAATCAAGGTCAACTGAGAAGGTATCCTCAAAGATCCTCTCATCATCCACTAGTTTTACTTGTAGACAAGCATGTAGGGTAGAGATTAGCCGCCCATAGGGTAAGTTACCTCTCGAGTCAGGCAACGTAGCTGTCACACCCAAATTCTGAACCAACCAGAATGATGTGATGAACCGTCCATAGACCAACGGTTCAACCAAGATCTCGTATAGGCTGTGCCCATTCGATTAAACCAGATACATTCCACAAGCAAAATCAGAGTAAATAAATGATAGCGGAAGTCTTTAATACTAATGAACTAAGTATCTGACAGTGATAGCATAATTAAGTATCCAATTATCTCCAATATGCCTCAAGAGAAAAAATAAAGTAGAATAATCAATTACATGTTCCAATAACTAAACAACTAAGCTAATAAAAAACACATGAGTTGCACTTGCACGACGGATCATGAACCTCTTCCATAGCTTCCACGTCCATCGCTGCTACGTATCCATTCATCGACTTTTCACCTTTCTTAGTCAAACTGGTGAGAGGTACGGCAATCCTGGAATAGTCTTCTACAAATCTCCTATAATAACCAGCGAGACCCAAAAAACTTCTTATTTTTGTAATGCTTTTTGGTGCTTCCTACTTTACAATAGCCTCGATCTTGCTGGGGTCCACTTTGATTCCTTCAGCGGATACCACATGGCCTAGGAAGGCGACTTCACTTAGTCAAAACTCACACTTTGAAAATTTTGCATACAGCTTCTCTTTCCTTAAACGCTGTAGAGCAGTGTTTAGATTCTTAACGTGGGTTTCCATGTCTTTGGAATATACCAATATATCATCAATAAATACTATAACCGACGTATCCAACATGTCGTGGAAAACCCGGTTCATAAGTTCCATGAAAGTTGCTAGTGCGTTTGTTAATCCAAAAGACATGACCAAGAATTCATAATGTCCATATCTGGTCCTGAAAGCTGTCTTAGGAATATCACCCTCTTTAATCTTCAACTGATGGTAGCCTGACCGAAGATCGATCTTAGAAAATACTTTCGCTCCTTGCAACTGATCGAACAAGTCATCGATCCGAGGTAGTGGATATCGATTCTTGATTGTCAGTTTGTTCAGCTCCCAATAGTCGATACATAATCGAACGCTACCGTCCTTCTTCTTTACTAATAGTACCGGTGCTCCCCATGGTGATATACTGGGTCGAATATAACCCTTGTCCAGCAGTTCTTGTAGTTGCACTTTCAATTCCTTCAGTTTAGTAGGAGCCATTCTATAAGGTGCTTTTGATACTGGTGCGGCTCCAGGTATAAGGTCTATCACAAACTCGGTGGTTCTGTCGGGTGGTAATCCTGGTAGTTCCTTCGGAAATACATCGGGATAGTCCCCCACGATATCAATATCTTCCATTCGTGGTGCTTCCTTGGTTAGGTCGACCACTGATACTAGATACCCGACTGCCCCCTTCTCAAGGCACTTCTTAGCCTTTAGTGCTGAGAGTATGAGCTTGCGTTTATGGGGCAGTTTGGTTCCCGCAAAACTGAATTTTTCTCCTTCTTTGTCTTTAAATGTTAGCTTCTTTTTGGCGCATAATAGGTTTGCAGAATGCCAAGCTAACCAGTCCATTCCTAAGATGACATCAAAGTCTGCCATCCCAAGTTGGATCAAGGTTGCACCTAAGGTTTTCTCGCCAATGAGAACTGGACATGGCCCATAACCTTTCTCTAATTCCACTTCCAACCCCATCGGTGACCATACAAGTAGTTTGTAGTCCAATGTTTTGATGGGTTAGTTCAGCTTCTTTCCAAACGACACAAATATAAAGGAATGAGTAGCTCCTGAATCAAAGAGTACTCTGGCGGGTATGCCATTTATAGGTACAATACCTGTTATTTGTTTAAACTTAGTCTACATGCTTACACATTGTAATACAACTTAAAGGTTTAGGTCATACCTGTGACCACATCGGGTGATGCGGCAGCTTCCTCAGACGTAACAGCATAAACTCGTCCTTGATGTTGTTGCTTCCTGGGTTTGGGACACTCTCTCATCATATGTCCCACTTGATTGCAGTTATAACTTCTTGGACTTTCAGTATTTGGCTTTGGTTGCTGCTGAGCTGCTTGAGTGGTCTTGGGTGCAGCGGTAAAGCTTTGGGCATGGAAAGGTTTAAATGTTTTGTTGTTCCCTCCATTATAAGCATTTCCGACTGATCTTTTTATGCCTCTGTTTTTTGTAAAGTAACTTTCCTTCTGGCTCGATTCGATAACTCGAGCGATTTGGACAGCTTCATTATATATCTTCTTCTCCAAACCCAGTATGTGCTCTCTGATGCTTCCTCTAAGTCCCGTGACAAACCTACGGGTCTTAGTGTCTTCCTCTTGCATACTAAGTGGTGGAAAGAAAAACAGCTCCTCATAGCGATATTGATAAGCATCTACGAACATCTGGCCCTGATATAAACTCAGGAACTCCTTCTCCATAGAATCCTTGAAGCTCCGGGGAAAATACTTCTCAAAGAAAGCTTCTTTATAAATAGCCCAAGTCAATAGGGCGTGCTTGGTCAATAGATAGGCCCTAGTAGATTTCCACCAATGATGGGCATCGCCTTTTAGCATGAAGGTGGCACATAACACCTTTTCTTCTTCAGTAATAGTCATCATGAGAAAGTTTCTCTCCATCTCGTCAATCCAATGTGCTGGCCATAACGGATCCGACGGTTTACCGTTAAATTCCTTGGGCTCTCTCAATTTTGGATCTTCAATCTTAAGATATGAAAGTCTCTCAACCAAGCAACAGATCCCCTCTAAGAAACGGGACCCCACTCCATCTCGATTTTGGGGTATGCCCCAAACATAGGTTGCTCCCACAAAGTGCCAACCGGGTGCAGCTGAACTAGAGGCGTTGTTGAAGGAGTCGTTGAATATTGTATACCCCGACTGTTTCAGAGGAGCGCAATTTGTATACCATCTCGAGAAAGTGAGATTGAGACAAAGACGCGGGTTTCCTTCTCAAAGGTCCCACCATAGTTATAAATGAGGGCCCAAACTGAAAATTTGCGTCTTTCGCGCTTGGTCTTTGGTTCATCTCCTTCATCCCCCGCCGGGCCAACTTTCGCTCGCCATGCCATGGTTGGCTTTGGCTCCATGACTAAACCACCTTCTCATGTCTCCGGACCTTCTATGGGGGGGCTTTGTTAGCCCCAAACATGGTTGTGGACCGCGCTTCGGGCGGCCGTGCAGCTGGTGGTTGAGGTGTTTGAGGTCTTGGGTGGTTACCCTTCGGTCTTTGCACGGGCTTATCCGGTTGCATGGGTGTAGCATGTGCAGCCTGGAACATAATCCCCATTGCAACTTGCGTTTGAGCCTGTGCATGTTGCATCTGTTGCAGCTGCTGTGCTAGATTCATTACCACGGTTGCTAACTCCGGTGGTGGAGGTGGCAAGTTGGTAGGATTAGCCTGATCTGGATTTCCTGGGGGTACAACCTGCGGATTTTCCCTGTGCATATATATTCTCTCGGCTAGTTTCCTCCACGGTGGTGGTGAAACTGCATTTTGACTCTGCCTCGGTTACTCTACGTCCCAGACATGTTTTCTTCTGAGATTGGTGGTGCCTGAAAATCATCAAAATAGGTGAGTCAATCATTTATACTGCATGTATGCACGCTAACCGATGTCAAATTCCAAAATTTCTAGCTTATTTTATGAAAAATACTGTCTTTTCTATGCAGGGTCGATGGTATGTTCGACCCTCAGTATCTGACCCTGGGAATGACCTGTTCTTCCCGAGAGCTGGGGGTCGATGTGGAGGTCGATGGGTATCCGACCCCCTGTCCGACCCCTGGTTCCCTGCCAAATTCCCAAGAATTGGGGGTCAATGTGGGGGTCGATGGATGTCCGACCCCCTGGTCCGACCCCTGGTTTTCTGTCAGATTCCGGAGCCGGGGTCGATCTGGGGGTCGATCCGGGGGTCGATGATCCTGGTCGAATTGTCCGACCCCTAAACCAAAAATCAGACCTTAAGATCTGATTCTGGGTTCATTCCCCATCATTTCTCACCCATTTTGACTCGTCTCCCACCTCTGAGTTGCTACAATGCCACTCTGCTATTTTGGTCAGTTTGGATCCGTGTTTCGACGTCCACATCATCCCTACAGGTATGCTTTCTCATTTTTACCTGTTTTTAGGTTTCCATTTCTAGGTTTTTGTCCATTTAACTTGTATTTTTCAAATTAAATTTTTTTCAACCATAAAAATTTGATTTTTATTGGGGGCTTTTGTTACTGGTGTCTCGAGGAACGAAAGCCCTCAAATATTTTTGAGTTTCATCGGTTGGTTATCGAGAAACTTGGATTTTTTCTCTTTTTGCCCTAATTTGTCGAAATTTTTGATTTCTCGCAATTTCTTCAAATTGGACTTCATTAGCTAGAATTTCCTACTGTCTGAGTGTTGTAGGACATGTTGGAACCTACGTAAGTCCTCCTGCCCACGTGTCTGGGTGACAAGTGAGGCTTTTGGCCAACTTACGTCGTTATAATGTCAAAATTTCGGATTTTCTATCCTATTAACATATTATCTGTTTTTCTTTCTTATTTGCAGATACCATGGCTCGTACCAAGGTACCCAGAGTTCGTGATCCTCTTCGCTTCCGTTCCAACGAAGTCGAGGCATAATATGCCCACTTTGTTCTTAAGAAAGTGGAGGGAGGTCGTATGGTGAACTTGGCTGAGTTAGCCTTGTTCAATGTGGAGAGAGCCTTTGGTGATATGGGGTGGCTCCCTGTCATTACCTACGACGCTTGCACATGCCCGGATTTAGTGCGACAGTTTTATTGTAATCTCCAGGTGGTGGGAAATTATAATGATGTCGAGAGGGGTCAGGAGTTGCGTATCACTAGTTACGTCAAAGGGGTGAACATCTCTTTTGATTATCGGCAACTGGCCGACCTACTGGGCATTCCCTATGATGGCCCCATGGTTTACTGTGCTCCTGGAGAGCCCCAGTTCGCCTCCACGGAGATGAGGGCTGAGATTGACAGTCAGTTGCTATGACCTGATCGCTGGCAGATGAGGGCTTGCTATATGCGTCCGGCTCCACGGGTCTTTTGCAAGATTATCCAGCATAACCTGCTCCCGTAAAGTGGTCACTACGAGAGGGTTTCCCAGCTGACCCAGTATCTGCTATACAGTATCTGCACTAGACAGCCCGTCTGCCTGCCGTACACCATCATGCGGACTATGATCACTGCTACTTTGCGCAGCCATACTGGCAACCTCCCATGCGGACATATGATCACTATGTTGCTGACTCGCCTGGGAGTTGATTTAGTAGATGAAAAGATTCAGGAGAAAACCTTCTCATCACCTCTAGATTGGGAGGCTATCTGCAAGATGGGCTGGCGGGATGCCCAAGCCAGTGACGAGGAGAGGAACGAGATGGTATGCCCTCACACTCGCATCGAGATTACTGACGCTGAGGCAGCTGCTACCGCCGCTAGAGTTCATGCGGATCCTACCGATGACGATGACCGCATGTACATGGATGTAGACTCGATACCACCGCCTTCACCCACGCATGCGGCTGGAGCTGGTACTTCATCTGCGGCGGGTCCTACACCTGAGACTGGTCCTTCTCATGCGGCTGGTCCTTCACACCCACCTTCTGATATGATGGAGATGTTGCATGAGATCAGAGAGGCTCAGCGCAGATCTGATCTGAGGATGGAGGAGTTACTAGACGCTCAGCGTGTGAGAGTGGATGAGCTCATAGACGCCCAACGTACATCCGACATGAGGATGGGAGAGTTACTAGACGCTCAGCGGGTGAGAGTGGATGAGCTACTAGACTCCCAGCGAACATCAGCCATGAGGATGGGAGAGCTCATGGAGGCTCAGCACCGGACTGATCAGCGGGTAGCCGATCTTAAAGCTAGTCTGCAGACGACCCAGACTCAGATAGCATGGTTGACTAGAGTCTACGCCGAGGACTATGACAAAGATCGTGAGGCGCCGCCTCCTCCTTCACCTCCGGCTTCATGAGTGTATCTTTTCCTTCTTCTTGTACTACAGAGTAACTGTCCAGGTTGTGGACTGTACTCTGTTTTAGTTATGTATATATGTTTGTTTCTTTCACATTGTATTAAAATTGTTCCCCCTTTAATAGATGCATTATTTTCTTTTCAAATTTGGTCTCAAACATCATTTGTGCTTATAGTGTGTTAATATTACTGTTTTTACTTTTATCCTATCTCAGTTTACAATTGTCTTGAATGTATGCTAGTTCAACGGACAAGGCCTGAGAGGCTCTGATACCAAGTTTTCACACCCCAATTCTGTACTATTCAGAAAGGTGTGATGAACCGCTAACAAACCAACGGTTCAACCAGGATCTTGAGTAGGCTATATCCGTTTTATCTATATCCCATACATTCATAATCATAATCAGAGTAAATACACAATAGCGGAAGCCTTATAATAAAATGAACTGAGAATCTATTGTGATATCAATATTTAAATAACAAATTATTTTGTATCAACTAAGACATAAATAAATAAATATCAAATACATGTCTTTAATAAATCCAAATAGATAAAACTAAAAATCTAATCGAATACACATGAGTTGCACTCGCAAGAGATGTCATGTGTATCTACTTCATCTTCAGCTACCGTCATTGCAACATTCCCGTATTCTGGAGCATTTATATAATCTTCAACGGTTGTACCTGCATCATCAACTAAAAATATTCGACGTCGAAGGGTGAGCACACATCACGGCTCAGTGAGCAAACAAAACAATGCAACAATACATATGCATGCAATCAATTCATATCTTTGGTATGGTTTACGTTTACACTGTGCTATAGAAAGGATAGGTGGCCACCGCACCTCTATGCACGAGAGTGTGGATACGCCCGATGACTCTCACCGTCGCCCACAGCACCCATAATGAACATTGTACAACGAAGGTCACGTTTATTGATGCACAACTCCATACCAACAAATTAATCCCTGATCGGTAGGGCTACAAACGGGGCTCGCTACTAACCAATCCTAATGTCAATCAATGTATCCAAGGCCTCACCCCAGCATCCCTCAGAGCACCCGTAGAGATAGAGCTAAGGCCCCTCGGTAGAGTATAGGACTCAAGGATTGAGACCCTCCTTGATGCCCTACGTCGCAATAGTTCTGCTAAGGTAACGGCGATACGACGATGCAAATGCACAAGACTTGAGATAGAGATAGAGCTAAAGTGCCCGGATCAAACACCGCATAACACCTCCCCTGATGCCCTACTCGCATCAAGCATACTAACCACACACAAACACCCACATGCCTATTCCTAGCATCAATCACCATCACCATGTTATAAATAAACAAAATTAAATATACATGAGCAAAAATAGCAGAAATATTGGATGACATGTTGAATGCACATTACAAGCATATTCGCATAGAATCAAGCATGGCATTGGACTCAAGTAAATAAAAGTAGTTTATTATTAACCACTTAGTTTAGGTCGTGTTCCCTCACCTTAGCTTGCTAATAGATACTCTTCCAAGCTTTAGAATCATCTTTATATTGCTATTATATTGCTAGAAGACCTAACAAAGTCGATAAAATTTAATTAGAATTTATTCTAATTTTTAAAACCATTCTGTTAACTGGGGGTCGGAGGTAGGGTCTAAGTTATGACCGACCCCTGGTGCGACCCTCCCTAATCTGGACTTCTATAACCCTGGGGGTCGATACTCAGGGTCACATAGGGTCGGATGGTCATCGACCCCTTATGGGTTTTGGTCAATTTTCCTCCTTTTAGTCCATTCTTCATGTTTGGGGTCCTATGGCTTGCTCCTACAGTCCATTCAACATACATTCCATGGTCTAGAACCATGAATCATCCACCTATATAGCTTTTATGTATTCTCCCATGGTTTTCCATGGAAACCTAACCATGGGTTGATGGTATAGGTTTCTCCGAGATCACACTCTCATCCTTATCTAACCTAAGGTCTGTAAAAATTCATGGAATTAGTATCCATACCTGAGAAGAATACTCCTTCTTTGCAACTCTTCTCCTTTTTGCTTTTTCTTCTCTCCCTTGCTTCTCTTCTTCTTCTCTTCCTTCTCTTCTCTTTCTATCAATTCAATTAGGGTTGTAAAAGGAGTGAAAGAGGCTTAGGGACGTCCTATTTATAGGGTGGAAACTCCTAAATTAAGTCCCATTGAGATTTGGAAGGAATCCAATCGAAATTTGGAAACTTTCCTAATTTTAGTTTCTGGCGGCAACTGGGGGTCGATGATCCCGTCGACCCCTGGTTTCCTAAAGTGTCCGACCCCCTCTGTAAAATAGGGGGTCTGACTTTCTATCTTGGGGGGTCCGACCCTCCCTTGCTGGGTATGCGACCCTCCCTTTAAATTAAGTGTTTTTGGGTCGATTTGATACCTGGGATAACGATCTCCTTCACGCCCTTGGTCCATTCGTCTCGTCCATGATGGGTAAACCTGGTTCAAGGTGGTAAGACCGGGTTAGTTTGATACGGGTCTTACATATATGAATTTAAGTTAAGGTTCATATATAATATGTTACAGTAGTAGCAAATCGAAACAGAGCATTGATAGGTGTCTGATTGGTCCTATGGTTTCATACTGTATCGACCTTACTGCCTATGGTCGATACCCTACTATCGCATATGGTGTGACCGTAGCTGCGACCGTATGATTCTTGAATCTTGCCGAATGCCTATGGTCGATCCTCTGATCAGGCTGGTCATGCTATGGTCAACCGTAGCTGTGACCTTGGGATTTCTGATCACAGACTGCATGCAATTCGAGTTATTCCTGGGTCAAGTCCTCTGATCTTCAATTGGGTTTATACTATGGTCATCCAATGGCCATCATTAGTAGTTTCTTATCAACCCTAATCTTCAAACTCACTCCTTATGGTTCTCTTTAGGCTTTTCTTAAGAAAATCACATGGATCATAATAGGTTGATATTGCCTATCTTCCATAAAAGTCTTATTCCATAGAGTTTATATCTCTAGGGATTAGGTTCATACCTTTGCCTATGATAGAGAGCCAATCTCTTCTCAGCAAGATCCTCTCCTTAGCCTTTTCTTCTTCTCTCTCTCTTCCTTCTCTTCCCTTCTCTCTCTCTCTCTCTAGGGTTTACTAATGTTCTAAAAGAGTGAAAAAGGGTTGAGGGACGTCCTTTATATAGAGGAAAACTCTCCATATAGAGTCCTCTTTCAATTAGGAAAGAAATCCCTTAATTTAAGAAAGTTTCCAAAACTCGAAGTCTGACCTGGGGTCTCACGGTCGATGGGTTGTCAACGGCTACGATCGTAGAACCCATCGACCGTAGGGTCAAAATCATCGACCGTGGGGTCCTGGATTTATGATCTTCATTCTTACCATATGGTTGACCATACTTACCCAGGTATCCGACCATATACATACAGTTTTGGTTGTTGAGTCGATTTTTAAATTTAGTTTGTGATCCATCTTTACACGCTCGGTCCACTTGGTCCAGGAATGATGGGAAGACCTGGCACGATACGGTTAAACCGGGTTAGTGGAGTGCAGGTTTTAAAACTCCCTCCCTCTTATATAAATTTCGTCTTTGAAATTTTCACATACCTTCCGAGTCGAATAGGTAAGGATATTGCTTCCTCATAGCATTCTTTTCTTCCCATGTAATTTCTTTCGCATTTTGGCTTCTCCAAGTAACCTTAACGTAATAAGTGTTGCGGTTGTAAAGATGTTGCACCTTCCGGCTAGTGATCTCAAAAGGTACTACTTCGAACGTCAAATCTTTCATTAAATCCAGTGGAGCCATTGTTAATACGTGTGTTGGATCTCTGACGTACTTCTTTAATTATGAGACATGGAATACATCATGTACACTAGACATTGATGGTGGTAGTGCTAACTGATATGCTACCCTTCTATGTCTATCTAAAACTTCATAAGGTCCAATATATCTAGGACACAGCTTTCCCTTCTGTCCGAACCTTTTTAAACCATGCATAGGAGATATTTTTAGAAATACCTTATCACCTATGGTAAATTCGAGTTCTTTATGTTGATTATCTGCATATTGCTTCTGACGGTTCTGAGCCACTCGGATCCTTTCCTTGATAATCTTGACCACTCGACAAGTCTCTTCAATAAACTCTGGTCCAACAATACTCCGTTCTCCAACTTCATTCCAAAATAAAGGACTTCGACATTTTCTACCATACAGTGCTTCATAGGGCGACATCTGTATTGTAGCTTGATAGCTGTTATTATAAGCGAACTCGATTAATGGTAACTTATCATCCCATGATCCTTTGAAATCATTGACACAAGCTTGGAGCATGTCTTTTAAAATCTGAATAGTACGCTCCGACTATCTATCTGTCTGAGGATGGAATGCAGTATTAAACTTCAACGTTGTACCCATAACCTTTTGTAATCCTTCTCAAAACTTTGAGGTAAAGCATGGGTCTCTGTCGGACACGATGCTTTCAGGTACACCATGCAATCTAACAATATTATTTACATAAAGCTTAGCTAACCTCTCTAGAGTATACTGAGGTTGTATAGCTTTGAAATGAGCTGTCTTGGTCAAACGATCCACAATCACCCAGACCGCGTCAACTACTCGGGAGTCAATGGTAACCCGGTGACGAAGTCCATAGTGATGCAGTCTCATTTCCATGCTGGTTCAGGTAGTGGCTGCAACAATCCTGCAGGGCTTTGCCTATCAGCCTTTACCCACTGAAAATTCAGGCATTGGAACACAAATTTATCTACATCTGTTTTCATTCCTCTCCACCAATATAGTTTTTTCAGATCATGATACATCTTTGTACTTCCAGGATGTACCAAATAAGCGGTGGTATGGGCTTCCTTCATTAGTCTGTGACTAATATCCAAGTCTTCATTTTCAGGAACACATACTCTCCCTTTGTATTTTATTACTTTCTCAGAATCCAAAGTGAAGTCAGGGTTACTCCTACCTTTTTCAAGGTCTTCTTGCACCGTTCTCAGATAAGGGTCTAATTGAATAGCTACTTTTACTTCATCTAATAGATCAGATACAATCTTCAATGTAGCAAACATGTTTAAGAATAGATGAATAAACCCTTGGTCAGTTGATTCATCTGAAATATCAATCATAAACTACTCCTTACAGTAACTAAATACTCTTCCTGTGACACACATTGTAGCATTTATACTAGCTTCTTCGTGAGACTTTGTCACTGCCTTTCTGCTTAGTGCATCAGCAACTACATTAGTTTTTCCTGGATGATACTGGATATCGCAATCATAATCCTTCAGTAATTCCAGCCAACTCCTCTATTTCATGTTCAACTCCTTCTGATTAAAAAGATGTGTGAGACTCTTATGATCTGATTTAATCTAAAATTTCTCTCCATACAAATAATGTCTCCATATCTTGATAGCATGTACCACCACTGCTAATTCCAAGTCATGAGTGGAATAGTTCATCTCATGTGTCTTCAGTTGTCTTGAGGCATACGCAATTACTTATTCTCCTTGTATAAGCACACATCCCAAACCTAACCCAGACACATCGGTGCACAAGGTAAATGGTTGTCCTGGGATCAAAATAGTCAAGATGGGAGCTAATATCAATCTAGCCTTCAATGTTTGGAAACACTCTTCATATTTGTCTGTCCAAACAAAATTTTCTCCTTTCTTAGTCAGAATAGTGAGAGGTATGACGATATTAGAGTAATCTTCCACGAATCGTCGATAGTACCCAGCTAAACCTAAGAAACTTTTAATCTCTGCAACATTCTTGGGTGCTTTCCATTTCACAATGGCTTCAATCTTGCTAGGATCCACTTTAATTCCTTCAGTTGATACAACATGGCCTAAGAAAATGACTTCATTCAGTCAGAACTCACACTTAGTATTTTACGTAAAGCTTCTCTTTTCTTAGTCGCTACAAAGTGGCTCTTAGATTTGTGATATGAGTTTCTTTGTCCTTGGAGTAGACTAGTATGTCATCAAAAAATACAATGACTGACGTATCCAATATATCATGGAATACCCGATTCATGAGTTTCATAAAAGTTACGGGTGCGTTAGTCAATCCAAAAGACATGACTAAAAATTCATAATGTCCATATCTAGTTCTGAATGTTGTCTTTGGAATATCACCTTCCTTAATCTTCAACTAATGGTATCCCGATCAAAGATCAATTTTGGAGAACACTTTGGCATCTTGCAACTGATCGAACAAGTCATTGATCCGAGGCAACGGGTAGCGATTCTTGATTGTAAGCTTATTCAATTCCTCATAATCTATATACAGTTGAACGCTACCATCCTTTTTTTTTTACGAACAATACTACTGCTCCCCATGGTGATATGCTGGGTCTAATATAACTCTTGTCCAGTAATTCTTGTAACTGTACCTTTGGTTCCTTCAGTTCAGTAGGAGCCAGTCGATAGGGTGCTTTCGATACTAGTGCGGCTCTGGGTATAAGATCTATAATGAACTCTGTCACTCGATCAGGTGATAGTCCTAGTAGTTCCTCATGAAATACATCCAGAAATTCACGCATAACTTTAATATCCTCCATTCATGGTGCTTCCTTGGTGAGGTCGACTACGGATACTAGATACCCAATTCCTCCTTTCTCGAGGCATTTTTTAGCCTATAATGCAGAGAGAATGAGTTTTCGTTTACGGGGAAGTTTGGTTCCCGTAAAACTAAACTTTGCTCCTTCCTTGTCTTTAAATGTCAGTTTCTTTTCTGCACATAATAGGTTTATGGAGTACCGAGCTAACCAATCCATTCCCAAGTTAACGTCAAAGTCTGCCATTTCGAGTTGGATTAAGGTTGCCTCTAAAATCTTCTCGCCAATAAGAACTGGATGTGGTCCATAACCATTGTCTAGTTCCACTTCTAATCCCATAGGTGATCGTACAAGCAGTTTGCAGTCTAAAGGTCTGAGGGGTAGATTTAAGTTCTTTTCAAATGACACAGATATAAAAGAATGAGTTGCTCCAGAGTCAAAGAGTACTCTGGCGAGTTAGCCATTAATAGGTATGATACCTATGATTTTCTTCTATATTAATCTATATGCTCACACAAGGTAGTACAAAACAAAAGGTTCAGGTCATACCTATGACCACATCAGGCGATGCGACAACATCCTCAGAAATAACTGCATAAACTTTCCTTGCTGTAGCTGCTTCCTTGGCTTAGGACATTCTCTTGAATAATGGCCTACTTGATCGCAATTGAAGCATTTGACTCCAGCATTACTTTCCTTCTGTTGAGGTTGGGCTATCAGAGTAATCTTGGCTACAGCATTGAAGCCTTGAGTACGGAAGGGTTTAAATGTCTTTGAGTTCCCTCCGTTTTATGAGTTTCCATTGAGCCTCTTTATACCTCTGTTCTGAGCAAAATAACTTTCCCTCTGGCTCGATTCCAGTACTCGAGCAATCTGTACTGCTTCGTTATATATTTTCATTTTTAACCCCAATACATGCTAACGGATGCTTCCCCTAAGTCCCATAACGAACCTTTAGGTTTTGGTATTTTCCTCCTGCATGCTAGAGGGAGCAAAGAAAAATAGTTCTTCATAACGCTATTGATATGCGTCTACAGTCATCTGTCCCTGATACAGACTCATAAACTCCTTTTCCATTTGATCCCTGAAACTCCTTGAAAAATACTTCTCGAAGAAAGCTTCATTATAGATAACCCATGTCAGTTGGGCGTGCTTTGTTAACAGATAACTTCTAGTTGATTTCCACCAGTGGTGTGCGTCACCTTTCAACATAAATGTGGCACATAATACCTTCTCTTCTTCATTTACAGTCATCATCATAAAGTTTCTTTCCATTTCTTCGATCTAGTGAGCTGGCCACAAAGGATCCGATGGCTTACCTGCGAATTCCTTCGGCTTTATCTTTAGGAAACGCTCGATTAGTCTGGAGTGATCAAGCTGATACTGTGCATATGCCCCATACATGGGTGGTTGGTACTGATAATTACCTTGGTTATACCCGCCTTGCGGTGCTTCAGGGTTTTGCACTTGGTCTTGTTCTGCTGGTGTTTGCGGTGCTTGAGGTACAGTGTTGCTACCACCAGGTGCCGTACTAGCTTGTCCCTACAAGTAGAGATGTTGTGTTTACAACTGGAAAAGCAATTCCCATAGCAGCTTGCATGTTGGCTTATATTTGTTGTATATGCTGCATTTGTTGTGCCAAATTCATCACCACAGTAGTCAAATCCGTAGGTGGTGCAGGTAAGTTTGTTGGGTTGATTTAGGTGTGAACATTCTAAGGTGCAGCATTCTGAGCTCCAATATTTCCTTCCTGCCCTTGCTGACCCTTCATTGTCATTGGTCTCCATAGGTAGTGGAGATGGGTTTGCATTCTGTATCCTTCTACTTATCCTACGCCCAGCCATTTAAACTCTTGGTTGATGGGTTATTGGCAAAGCTACACATGTGAGACAAAATAGAGTGGTGGTATTAGGTTAGTCTCACAATGGAAGGTGAGAGAAGAACAAAATCAATTGGCAAAAGTTCGAACAGAATCAAAATACAGACAATAGTCAGTTATACGGTTGATGGCCTATGGTCGCATGTTGTGCAACCGTAAGTGCGACCATCAAATCCCTGGTAACTTACCAATGCCCTATGGTCGATTATACGGTCAATGGTTTTGGTCAATTTGTGCGATCATAAGATCCCAATCAGGTTTTAAAACCTGTTTTCAAGATTTTTTCCTCCCATTCTCCTTTCCTTTTCTACGGTCACAAGTCAACTCGCCACCACTTAGTTGCTACAGTGTCAACCGTACAAATTTAGTGATTCTTTCATCGATCCACAATCTCCATTCCATTCCTCGAGGTATGTTCTCTACTCTTTCTCCTTTTTAAGCTTACATACCTAGGTTTTGTTCCATTTATAGGGTTTTCTTCAAATTAATATTTTTCTGACCATAAGAATTTGATTTTTATTGGGGGCTTTTGCTATTGGCTACCCAATGGATGAAAGCCCTCAAGAAAATTCGAGTTTCATTTGTTAGTTTAATAGAAACTTGAAAATTCTCATTTTTTACCTAAATTTTGGGGGTTTTTCCCAATTGTCAAAATTTCTTCAAATTCGACCTACCTAGTTATAATTTTCGATTGAATATGCCTTGCAGGATGGTTTGGGACCTATGTAAGTCCTCCTGCCCAATGTTTGGGTGAAAAGTAAGGCTTTTTCCCATTTTACGTCGTTATGCTATCAAATTTTCAAATTTATCTAACTTGTTTTTCTTATTTTTGTCTGTTGCAGTTATCATGGTTGGCACTAAGGTTCCTCGAGTTCATGACCCACGTCACTTCAGGTCCGTGGAAGCAGAAACACAATACCCTTGGTTTAATCGAAAGAGGGTAGAAGGGGGCAGATGTGTTAACTTAGCCCATTTAGCCCTGTTTGATGTGGAAAGGGCGTTCGGTGATATGGGTTGGCTTCTAGTGATTATATACGAGGCTTGCACTCTCGTGGACTTGGTCAAGCAGTTCTACTATCACCTACAGGTAGAGGGTGACTTAGAGGATGTGGACAAGGGTAGAGAGCTTCGGATCACCAGCTCAATGAAAGGGGTTCCAATCTCTTTCAACTGTCAAGAGTTGGCTGATCTCCTAGGCATCTCAAATGATGGTCAGTTGGTTTACTGTGCACTAAGGGAGCCATAATTTCTGTCTACACAGGTGTGTGCAGAAATAGATAACCAAATTCTTTGGGATGATCGTTGAGAGATGAAAGCAGTCAACCTGCATCCAGAGCCATGGGTCTACTATAAGATTATCCAGCATAATCTTATTCCCCAGGGCGGACACTACGAGATGGTCTCACAGTTGACTCAGTACCTGCTGTACTGTATCTATACTAGGCAGCTTGTCTGCCTCCAATATATTATTCTTTGGATTATGCATAGAGCTACTATAAGACCCATATCGTACTAACCCGGTCTTACCACCTTGTATCAGGTCTTCCTATCATGGTCGGACCAAGCGGACCAAGTGCGTGAAGAAACCACAAGGCTAGGTATGAAATTGAACCCAAAATCATCTAAATAGAAGTGTGTGGTCGCATACCTAAAAATGTGGGATCGACCACACATCAGAATAATGAGATCACTGGAGTCTGGGACATGTGGTCAAGTTTTTGGATGTATGGTCGACGGATTCTGCAACCCCATGCGACCACACGATGTTATAACCTACTCTGTGATTAGGAAACCTTCTTAATTTGAAGGGGGTTTTTTCCTAATCAAAGTAGGACTCTATATGGAAGGTTTCCCTCTATATATAGGACGTTCCTTAGCCTCTTTCATTCTTTTAGAACTCACACTAAAATAGAGAGAAAGAGAGGAGGAGGAAGAGAAGGAGAATTGAAGAGGAAGACTAAGAGAAGGAATTTTAGAGAGAGCTCTGATTCTTTAGCAAGTTTAAGGTATGGAATTGTCCCTACATTAGTTGAATGCTTAGAATAGATCATGGAGGAAGTATTGATTCAAAGTAGGATCTCAACCATGAGACCTATAGACGAAAACTTAAAGAAAATCCGTGAATATTAGGTTAGAGTAGATAATTGTGAAAAATATGAAATTAAGGCCATAAATCAATCATAGGAAGGACCCTAGTGATAGTTCAAGGAATCAAATCATGAAGGGGTTAGACTGAGAATGAAAGTTGACTAAACACTCATGTGGTCACAGCTATGGTCGACCACACGAGGCACATGTGTTGACCACATGCCCTCGGGAAGTTTTTAGGGAGGGTGTGGTTGCATGTGTGTGGTAGCATGATATGAGACCAAACGTATCGATCCCATACCTTGTGGTCATAGAAACTGAGACCACAGGTGCAGCCACACCTGCGACCACTCGGCTTCTGAAGGTCTGATTGATTCCAGATGAGACATTTAATCACTGTAATTAATGAATATGAACTCTAACTTAGAACCCATAAATTTATTAGGTTTCCAAGTAGTCCAAAAGTGATTTACAAAGCTTGGAAGAGGAACAACCATCGATCAAAGGTGAGGGAACAAGACCAAAACTAATTTGATAATAATAAACTATTTACTTTATTAAGTCCAATGTCATTATTGATTCTATGCTTGTACGCTTGTAATATGCATCTCACATGTCATCCAATATTCCTGCTATTACTGTTCATGCATAATTAATTCTGTTTATTTATAACATGATGATGATGATGATGCTAGAAATAGGCATGTGAATATATATGTGTGATTGGTGTGTTGGATGCGAGTAGAGCATCAGGGGGAGGATGTGGCATGGTGGTATTTGACCTCGTCACCAGACTCTAGCTCTATCTCTACTCAAGTCTTGCCCACTGACATCATCGTATCGTCATTACCTTAGCAGAACTATTACGTCATAGGGCATCAGGGGAGGTGGTCTCAGACCGTGTGGTCTCTGACTCTGCTGGGGGGCCTTAGCTCTATCTCTATAGATGTATTGAGGAATGCTAGGGTGAGGCCTTTGATACACTATTTGTTGTTAGGATTGATTAGTTGCGAGCCCAGTTTGCAAGCCCTCACCAATAGGGGCTTACATGTTGGTATGGGTAGGGCATCAGGAGATGTGTTAGAAGTGTTTGATCCGAACACTTTAGCTCTATTTCTATTCCATGGTTGGTGCATGTGGGACGACAATGGTGTTTGATCCATTGGACGGATTCACACACTTGTGTATAGAGGTGCGGGGGCCACCAAACCTTTCTATAGCACATTTCAAACTTAAAAACCAGACCAAAGATATGAATTGAATGCATGCATATGTTTGTTGCATTGTTTTGTTTGCTCACTGAGCCATGATGTGTGCTCACCCTTTCGACGTTGAATATTTTTAGTTCTTAATGCAGGCCCTACTATGGATTATTACATGAACACGTCGACGAATAGATACGTTGCAGCGATGGACGTGGAAGCTATGGAAGAGGTGCATGATCGATCGTGTAAGTGCAACTCATGTGTTTTTTATTAGCTTAGTTGTTTAGTTATTGGAACATGTAATTGATTATTCTACTTTATTTTATGTCTTGAGGCATATTGGAGATAATTGGATACTTAATTATGCTATCACTGTCAGATACTCAGTTCATTAGTATTAAAGACTTCCGCTATCGTTTATTTACTCTGATTTTGCTTGTGGAATGTATCTGGTTTAATCGAATGGACACAGCCTATATGAGATCCTGGTTAAACTGTTGGTCTATGGACGGTTCATCACACCATTCTGGTTGGTTCAAAATTAGGGTGTGACAGCTTGATATCAGCGCTCTCAGGCTCTGCTCTATTAAACCAAAATACTACCACAAGGGTCATGAACTGAGTTAGGATAAATTAAAAATCCTAATACAAATACACCATGAGCACCTGTGTTGTTGAGACATAAATTAAGAAAAAGAATAATGCACGTATGTAAGGGAGAAACAAATTTTGTAGTTATACCAAAAAGAGAAGAAGAAAAATGTACATCCAAATCAGAGTACGGTCTATAATCCTAACAGTTACTCTGTCATATAAAAGAAAAAAGAAATAAATGGTATCATGGAGCTGGGGGTGCTGGAGGAGGAAGTGCTTCACGATCTCGATCATAGTCCTCAGCATATAGTCTCGTAAGCTAGGCTACCTGAGTCTGGGTCACTGGGAGACTAGCTGACAGATCTGCTATCCTCTGATCCATGGTATGTTGAGCCTCTCAAATCTCAGGTAGCAGTCCCATCATGTCATCTGATGGTGGGCGCGAAGGACCAGTCGAGTGAGAAGGAGCCCAAGAGTCCCAGCTTCAGTGAAATGCTGTGGTGATGGAGGAGGTATGGCATCCACGTCCATGAACATCCGATCATCATCCTCCTCATCATCACTCTTGTGGGCCTCTGCTGCTGCCTCCTCATCTGCTGCCTCTACTCAAGTAAAGGGACTTACCATAGCATTTCTCTCCTCATCACTAACCTACACATCTCGCATCCCCATCCTGCAGATGGCCTCCTAGTCAAGGTCAATTGAAAAAGTGTCCTCGTGAATCCTCTCATCGACCAAGTCTACCTGCAGGCGAGTGAGTAGAGTGGTAATCAAATGCCCATAGGGTAGACTACCCACAAAACTAGGCATCGTGGCACGGTACATGGTTCTAATAATGATATAAGGAAGGCAGATAGGCTACCTAGTGCAGATGCATTACAGAAGGTACTGGGTCAACTGTGAAACCTTCTCATAGTGTCCACTCTGGGGAATCAGGTTGTGCTGAATGATCTTGCAATACACTTGGGGCTCTAGACGTAGGTTAATTGCCTTCATCTGCCAACGATCATCCCAAAGAATCTGGTTATCAATTTCTATGCGCATTCACACTAATACGAACTGGGGTTCCTTGGGTGCGTAGTATACTAAGGGACTATCATTTGAGATACCCAAGATATCAGCCAACTCCTGGCAATTAAATGAGACCTCTAACCCTTTAACTAAACTGTTGATCCTGAGCTCTCTGCCCCTATTTATATCCTCTAGGTCACCCTCCACCTGTAAATTACAGTAAAATTGTTTCACCAACTCAGGACAGGTGCAACTCATATAGAATCATAGGGAACCAGCCCATATCACCAAATGCTCCCTCTACATCGAATAGGGCTAGGCTGGCCAAGTTGACACAATGACCCCCTCCCACCTTCTTGCGTTCGTACCAGGGATATTGTGCCTCTGTTTCAATGGACCTGAAGCGACGGGGATTGTGAACTCTGGGGACTTTAGTGCAAGCCATGTTGTCTGCAAGGGCATAGACCAACAAGCAACATATCAAATATAGTGAAAATTTAAAATTTTGGCATTATGACGGCATGATTGGCCAAAAGTCTCATTTTATCCCAAATGCTTGGACTAGAGGACTCACATACATCATAAGCAACTGCACAATGACCAATTTAGTAAGAACTTGTTGTTAATTAAAACAAATTGAAGAAAATTTAAGAAATGATAAAAATCCCCAAATTATAGATCAAAATGTAAGTTTTTGATTGATTGACCCAAACCGACCTATGAAACCTAAATCTCTTAGAGGGCTTTTGTCCGTTGGGTGCCCAATAGCAAGGTTTATCAATAAAAATCAAATTTTTACGGATAAATAGAATTTAATTGGGAAAAGATCGAAATGGGCGATGAAAACCTATAATGAATCGACAAAAGAATAATGGGAATGTGGAACTTACCAAGGAGATGAGGAATCCATAGGTTGATGGAAGAAACTTCACTCCAGGTGGGTGGTCGGTACTATAGCAACTCAGTAGAAGCAAGTTGAGTTGTGAACAGTAGAAGACAAAAGAGAAAATAAAGAAAATGGCTCAAAATCAGATTTTAAAAACCTGATTTAGTGTTGTGTGGTCGCAGAATTCGACCAAAAATGCGACCCCACGATTAACCCCACCATCGACTACAAGCTCTAGGTGAGCTGACAGGGTTTGTGAGGTCACAACCCTGTGGTCGCATATAGTGCGACCCCACCCATCAACCCCACTATGAAAATGCCTTGTTTTGACTGAATGACTTTAAAAATTGAAAGTTTCCCCTGTTTATTTGGAAATTAACATGAGATTAACGTATATTATGCTTGCCTCATATGTTTCCTTGATTTTCAGACACTACTACCACCGAAAACCAGAAATGGCTGGCCGTAGAGTAAGTAAAAGGAGATAGAATGTCAACCCATCTCCACCACCTATGGAGACCAATGATAATGAAGGTCAGCAAGGATAGGAAGGAAATATTGGAACTCAACATGCTATGCTTCAGAATGTTTACACCCAAGCCAACCCAACCAACTTACCTGCACCACCTATGGATTTGGCTATGGTGCTGATGAATTTGGCACAGCAAATGCAACATATATAGCAAATGCAAGCCAACTTGCAAGTAGTTATGGGGATTGCTTTACCCATTGTAAACACAACACCTTTACCTGCGGGACAAGCTAGTATGGCACCTGGTGGTAGCAACACTGTACCCCAAGCACCGTAAACACCAGCAGTACAAGGCTAAGTGCCAAATCCTGAAGCACTGCAAGGCGGGTATAACCAAGGTAATTATCAGTACCAATCGCCTATGTATGGGGCATATGCACAGTATCAGCTTGATCACTCTAGACTGATCGAGCGTTTCTAGAAGTTGAAGCCAAAGGAATTCACAGGCAAACCATTAGATCCATTGTGGCTAGCTCACTGGATCGATGAAATGGAAAGGAACTTTATGAAGATGACTATAAATGAAGAAGAGAAGATATTATGTGCCATATTTATGTTGAAAGGTGACGCACACCACTGGTGGAAATCAATTAGAAGTTATTTGTTAACAAAGCATGCCCAACTGACATGGGTTATTAATAAAGAAGCTTTCTTTGAGAAGTATTTTCCAAGGAGTTTCAGAGATCAAATGGAAAAGGAGTTTTTGAGTCTGTATTAGGGACAGATGACAGTAGATGCTTATCAGCAGCGTTATGAGGAGCTGTTCTTCTTTGCTCCCTTTAGCATGCAGGAAGAAGAAACCAAAACCCGAAGGTTCATCATGGGACTTAGGGGAAGCATCCGTGAGCATGTATTGGGATTAGAAAAGAAAATATATATAACGAAGCATTACAGATTGCTCGAGTACTGGAATCGAGCCAAAGGGAAAGCTACCTTGCTCAGAACAAGGGCATTAAAAGGCCTAATGGAAATACATATAACAGAGGGAACACCAAGACATTCAAACCCTTCCGTACTCAAGGCTTTAATGCTACAGCCAAGACTACCCCAACAGCTCAACCTCAACAAAAGAAAAGTAGTGCTGGAGTTAAATGCTTCAACTGTGAACAAGTAGGACATTATTCAAGGGAGTGTCCTAAGCCAAGGAAGCAGCTACAGCAAGGAAAGATTTACACAGTTACTTCTGAGGATGCTTCCGCATCGCCTGATGTAGTCACAGGTATGACCTGAACCTTTCGTTTTGTACTACCTTGTGTGAGCATGTAGACTAAATTAAATCAAATCACAAGTATCGTACCTATTAATGGATTACCCGCCAGAGTACTCTTTGACTCTGGAGCTACTCATTCTTTTATATCTATGTCTTTTGGAAAGAAGTTAAATCTATCCCTTAGACCTTTAGACTGCAAACTGCTTGTACAATCGCCTATGGGATTAGAAGTGGAACTAGACAAAGGTTATGGACCATGTCTAGTTCTTGTCGGCGAGAAGATTTTGGAAGCAACCTTAATCCAACTCGAGGTGGAAAACTTTGACGTTATCTTGGGAATAAATTGGTTAGCTCGGCACTCCGCATACCTATTATAAGCGAAAAAGAAATTGACATTTAAAGACAAGGAAAGAGCATAGTTTAGTTTTACGGGAACCAAACTTCCCCGTAAACAAAAGTTCACCCTCTCTGCATTGAAGGCTAGAAAATGCTTCAAGAAAGGAGGAATTGGGTATCTAGTATCCGTGGTCGACCTCACCAAGGAAGCACCACGAATGGAAGATATTAAAGTTGTGTATGAATTTTTAGATGTATTTCCTGAGGAACTACCAGGACTACCACCTGACCGAGTGATAGAGTTCGTTATAGATCTTATACCCAGAGCCATACCAATATCGAAAGCACCATATCGAATGGCTCCTACTGAACTGAAGGAACTGAAGGTACAATTACAGGAGTAACTGGACAAAGGTTATATTAGACCCAGCATATCACCATGGGGAGCGCTAGTATTGTTTGTGAAAAAGAAGGACGGTAGCATTCGACTGTGTATGGATTTTCAGGAATTGAATAAGCCTACAATCAAGAATCGATACCCGTTGCCTCGGATCGATGACTTGTTCAATCAATTGCAAGGTACCAAAGTGTTCTCCAAAATTGATCTTCGGTCAGGATACCATCAGTTGAAGATTAAGGAAGGTGATATTCCAAAGACAGCATTCAGAACCAGATATGGACATTATGAATTTTTAGTTATGTCTTTGGATTAACTAATGCACCTGCGTCTCTTATGGAACTTATGAACCGAGTGTTTCATGACATGTTGGACTCCTCGGTTATCGTTTTCATGGATGACATATTGATATACTCCAAGGATAAGGTAACTCATATAACAGATCTTAGAGCAACTTTATAGCGACTGAGGAAAGAAAAGCTTTACGCTAAATTCAAGAAATGTGAGTTCTGGTTAAAAGAAGTGCAATTCTTAGGTCATGTGGTATCTGCAGAAGGAATTAAGGTGGATCCCAACATGATTGAAGCTATTGTTAAATGGAAAGCACCTAAAAATGTTGCATAAATTAAAAGTTTCTTAGGTTTAGCTAGGTATTACCGACGATTTGTAGAAGATTACTCTAGAATTGCCGTACCTCTCACCAGTTTGACTTAGAAAGGAGAAAATTTTGTTTGGACGGGCAAATGTGAGGAGGATTTCCAAACACTGAATGCTAGATTGATATCAGCTCCCATCTTGGCCATTTCCACTCCAGGACAACCATTTATCTTGTACACTGATGCGTCCGGGTTAGGTTTGGGATGTGTGGTCATGCAAGGAGAGCAAGTAATTGTGTATGCTTCAAGACAACTAAAGACACACGAGAATAACCACCCTACTCATGACTTGGAACTATTAGTGGTTGTGCATGCCATCAAGATATGGAGACATTATTTGTATGGAGAGAAATTTCAGATTAAATCAGATCACAAGAGTCTTACTTATCTTTTCAATCAAAAGGAGTTGAACATGAGACAGAGGAGATGGCTAGAGTTGCTAAAAGATTATGATTGCGATATCCAGCATCATCCAGGGAAGGCTAATGTCATTGCTGACGCACTAAGTAGAAAAGCAATGACAAAATCCCAAGAAGAAGTTAGCATGAATGCGGCAATGTGTGTCACAGGAAAAGTATTCAATTACGGTAATGAGCAGTTCGTGATAGATACACTGGATGGATCAACCAATCAAGGGTTTATTCATTAGTTTTCAAATATGTTTACCACATTGAAGATTGTACCTAATCTGATAGATGAAGTAAAAACAACTATTCAGTCAGACCCCTATATGAGAACAGTGCAGAAAGACTTTGAAAAAGGTAGGACCAACCCTGACTTCACCTTGGACCTTGAAAAGGTGTTAAGAAATAAAGGGAGAGTATGTGGTTCTGAAAGTGAAGACTTGGATATTAGACAAAGACTTATGAAGGAAGCCCACACCACCGCTTATTCGGTACACCCTGGAAACATGAAGATGTACCATGATTTAAAGAAACTTTATTGGTGGAGAGGAATGAAAGCGGATGTAGCTAAATTTGTGTCTCAATGCCTGAATTGTTAGTGGGTAAAGGCTGAAAGGCAAACACCTGTAGGATTGTTGCAGCCACTGCCAAAATCGGTAAGGAAATGGGACTGCATCACTACGGACTTCGTCACTGGGTTACCATTGACTTCTCGAGTAGTTGACACGGTCTGGGTGATTGTAGATCATTTGACTAAGACAGCTCATTTCATAGCTATACGATCTCAGTATACCCTAGAGAGGTTAGCTAAGTTATATGTGGATAATATTGTCAGATTACATGGTGAACCTGAAAGCATCGTGTTAGACAGAGACCCACGCTTTACTTCAAGGTTCTGGGAAGGATTACAGAAGGCTATGGGAACAACATTGAATTTTAGCATAGCATTTCACCCTCAAACTGACGGACAGTTAGAGCATACTATTCAAATTCTAGAAGCCATGCTCCGAGCTTGTGTTATTGATTTCAAATGATCATGGGATGAGAAGCTACCATTGATCGAGTTTGCCTACAACAACAGCTATCAGGCTACTATACAGATGTCACCCTATGAAGCACTGTATGGTAGGAGGTGTCGAACTCCTTTGTTTTGGAACGAAATCAGAGAGCGAAGAATTTTGGGCCCTGAATTTGTGGAAGAAACTTACAAAGTAGTCGACATAATCAAGGAAAGAGTTAGAAAAGCTCAGAATCGTCAAAAATAGTATGCAGATAATTGACGTCGAGACCTTGAGTTCGTCGTAGGTGATAAGGTATTCCTGAAAATATCATCTATGCGAGGCTTAAAACGGTTCGGACAGAAAGGAAAGCTAAGTCCGAGGTACGTCGGGCCATATGAGATTCTAGCTAAATGTGGGAAGGTAGCGTATCAGTTAGCACTACCCCCATCCATGTCAAGTGTGCATAATGTATTTCATATCTCATTACTGAAGAAGTACATCCGAGATCTAACACACGTCCTAACCAATGATCCACCGGGTCTAATTGATGATTTGAAATTCGAAGTAGCACCAGTTGAAATTACTAATCGAAAGGTTCAACATCTATGCAACCGTGACATTTACTATGTTAAAGTTACTTGGAGGAGCCAAGACATGGAACATATCACATGGGAAGAAGAGAATGCTATGCGAAAGCAATAACCTCACCTTTTGGACTCGAAAGGTATGTGTAAATTTTGAGGATGAAATTTATATAATAGGGGGGAGTTGTAAGACCCGTATCGTACTAACCTGGTCTTACCACCTTGTATCAGGTCTTCCAATCATGGTCGGACCAAATGCGTGAAGAAACCACAAGGCTAGGTATGAAATTGAACCCAGAATCATCTAATTAGGAGCATATGGTCGCATACCTAAAAAGGTGGGATCGACCACCCCTCAGAATAATTAGACCACTGGAGTCTGGGACGTGTGGTCACAATTTTTCTACGACCCCACGTGCGACCATACGATGTTATAACCGACTCCGTGATTAGGAAACCTTCCTCATTTGAAGGGATTCTTTCCTAATCAAAGTAGGACTCTATATGGAGGGTTTTCCCCTATATATAAGACATTCCTTAGCCTCTTTCATTTTTTTAGAACTCAAACTGAAAGAGAGAGAAAGAGAGGAGAAGGAAGAGAAAAAGAATTGAAGAGGAAGACTAAGAGAAGGAATTTCAGAGAGAGCTCTGATTCTTCAGCAAGTTTAAGGTATGGAATCATCCCTACATTAGTTGAATGCCTATAATAGATCATGGAAGAAGTATTGATTCAAAGTAGGATCTCAACCATGAGACCCATAGACGAAAACTCAAAGGAAATCCATGAAGAGTAGCTTAGAGTAGGTAATTGTGAAAAATATGAAATTAAGGCCATAGATTAATCATACAAAGGACCCTAGTGATAGTTCAAGGAATCAAATCATGAATGGGTTAGACTGAGAATGAAAATTGACCAAACACTCGTGTGGTCGCAGCTATGGTCGACTACACGAGGAACATGTATCGACCACATGCCCTCGGGAAGTTTCTAGGGAGGGCGTGGTCGCATGTGTGTGGTCGCATGATATGCGACCACACGTATCAACCCCACACCCTGTGGTCGCAGAAACTGAGACCACAGATGCAGCCACACCTACAACCACTCAGCTTCTGGAGGTCTGATTGATTCCAGATAGGACATTTAAACATTGTAATTAATGAATATGAACTCTAACTTAGAATCCATAAATTTATTAGGTTTCCAAGTGGTCCAAAAGTGATTTACAAAGCTTGAAAGAGGAACAACCATATATCAAATGTGTGGGAATAAGACCTAAACTAATTGGATAATAATAAACTGCTTACTTTATTGAGTCCAATGCCATGATTGATTCTATGCTTGTATGCTTGTAATGTGCATCTCCCATGTCATCTAATATTCCTGATATTACTATTCATGCATATTCAATTATGTTTATTTATAACATGATGATGATGATGATGCTAGGAATAGGCATGTGAATGTATGTGTGTGGTTGTTGTGTTGGATGCGAGTGGAGCAACAGCGGGAGGACGTGGCATGGTGGTTTTTGACCTCATCACCAGACTCTAGCTCTATCTCTACTTAAGTATTGTCCACTAACATCATTGTATCGCCATTATCTTATCAAAACTATTACGTCGTAGGGCATCAGGGGAGGTGGTCTCAGACCGTGTGGTCTCTGGCTATATCGGGGGGCCTTAGCTCTATCTCTATGGACGTATTGAGGGATGCTGGGGTGAGGCCTTGGATACACTATTTGGCATTAGGATTGATTAGTTGCAAGCCCAGTTTGCAAGCCGTGTGGATGGATAAATGTGAGAAGAGTTTCCAGACATTGAAGACCAGGTTGATATCCGCTCTGATTTTGACTATTCCTGTTCCAGGACAGCCATTTACCCTATACACCGATGCGTCAGGACTGGGATTAGGATGCGTGCTTATGCAAGGGGAACAAGTAATTGCTTATGGCTCGAGACAGTTAAAGATACATGAGAAAAATTATCCCACTCATGATTTGGAGTTAGCGGCAGTAGTACATGCTGTCAAGATATGGAGACATTACCTATACGGAGAGAAGTTCCAGATTAAGTCAGACCATAAAAGCCTTACTTATTTATTTAATTAGAAGGAGTTGAATATGAGACAAAGAAGATGGCTGGAACTATTGAAAGACAATGATTGTGATATCCAGTATCATCCGGGAAAAGATAATGTAGTAGCGGATGCGTTGAGCAGAAAGGCGATGATAAAATCTCAAGGGGAGGTTAGTATAACTGCAGCTATATGTACTACCGGAATGGTATTCAATCATGGCAATGAGCAATATGTGATAGATACAATGGATGGATCAGCCAACCAAGGGTTTATTCATCGGTTTTCAAATATGTTCGCGGCATTGAAGATTATACCGGATATAATGGATGAAGTGAAGACAGCTATCAAATCAGATCCTTATCTGAGAACAGTACAAGAAGATATTGAAAAAGGTAAGACTAACCCTGAGTTCACCTTGGACGAAGAGAAAGTACTGAAATACAAAGGAAGAATATGTGTACCCAAAATAGAAAATGTGGACATTAGACACCGACTGATGAAAGAAGCCCATACCGCCATTTATTCGATACATCCTGGAAGCACAAAAATGTATCATGATCTAAAGAAACTATATTGGTGGAGAGGAATGAAAGCAGATGTAGCTAAGTTCGTGTCTCAATGCCTAAATTGTCAGAAAGTAAAGGTTGAACGACAAAGACCCGCAAGACTGTTACAGCCGTTACCGGAACCAGCATGGAAATGGGACTGCATCACTATGGACTTCGTCATGGGATTACCACTGACTCCTCGAGTAGTTGACGCAGTTTGGGTGATTGTAGACCGTCTGACTAAGACAGCTCGCTTCATACCGATACGACCTCAGTATACACTGGAAAGGTTAGCAAAGTTGTATGTGGATAATATTGTTCGGTTACACGGTGTACCAGAGAGCATTGTATCCGATAGAGATCCCCGATTTACTTTCAAGTTTTGGGAAGGATTGCAAAAGGCTATGGGTACAACATTGAAGTTCAGTACTGCATTCCATCCATAGACAGATGAACAGTCAGAGCGTACAATCCAGATTCTAGAAGATATGCTACGCGCATGTGTAATTGATTTCAAAGGATCATGGGATGAAAAGTTACCACTGATCGAGTTCGCTTATAACAATAGCTATCAGGCTACTATACAGATGTCACCATATGAAGCACTATATGGTAGAAAGTGTCGAACTCCGTTGTTTTGGAATGAAGTTGGAGAACGTAGTATTGTTGGGCCAAAATTTGTTGAAGAGACTTGTCGAGTGGTAGACATTATCAAGGAAAGGGTAAAAACAGCTCAGAACTGTCAGAAGCAATATGCAGATACTCGACGTAGAGATCTTGAGTTCGCTGTAGGTGATAAAGTATTCTTGAAGGTATCGCCTATGCGAGGATTGAAACAGTTTAGACAGAAAGGGAAACTTAGTCCAAGATATGTCGGGCCATATGAGATTCTAGCTAAGCGTGGAAAAGTGGCTTATCAGTTAGCACTACTACCGTCTATGTCAAGTGTGCATGACGAATTTCATATTTCCCTATTGAAGAAGTATGTCAAGGATCCAACGCACGTTTTGACAATAGATTTACCGGATTTGACTGATGATTTGACATTTGAAGTAACACCAACAGAAATCACCAGCCGAAAGGTTCAACGACTACGCAACCGAGATATCTATTATGTTAAGGTCACTTGGAAAAGTAGAGACATGGAAGAAATTACTTGGGAGGAAGAGAATGCTATGCGAAAGCAATACCCTCACTTATTTGATTCAGAAGGTACGTACAATTTCAGGGACAAAATTTTTATAAGTAGGGGGGAGTTGTAAGACTCGTATCAAACTAACCCGGTCTTACCACCTTGAACCAAGTTTACCCATCATGGACGAGACGAATGGACCAAGGGCGTGAAGGAGATCGTGATCCCAGGTATCAAATCGACCCAAAAACACTTAATTTAAAGGGAGGGTCGGACCCCCCAAGACAGAAAGTCAGACCCCCAATTTTACACAGGGGGTCGGACACTTTAGGAAACCGAGGGTCGATGGGATCATCGACCCCCAGTTGCTGCTAGAAACTGAAATTAGGAAAGTTTCCAAATTTCGATTGGATTCCTTCCAAATCTCAATGGCACTTAGTTTAGGAGTTTCCACCCTATAACTAGGACGTCCCTAAATCTCTTTCACTCCTTTTACAACCCTAATTGAATTGAGAGAAAGAGAAGAGAAAGAAGAGAAGAAGAAGAGAAGCAAGGGAGAGAAGAAAAGGCAAAAAGGAGAAGAGTTACAGATAAGGAGTATTCTTCTCAGGTATGGATACTAATTCCATGAATTTCTACAGACCTTAGGTTAGATAAGGATGAGTGTGTGATCTCGGAGAAACCCAAACCATCAACCCATGGTTAGGTTTCCATGGAAAACCATGGGAGAATACATAAAAGCTATATAGGTGGATGATTCATGGTTCTAGACCATGGAATGTATGTTGAATGGACTGTAGGAGCGAGCCATAGAACCTCAAACACGAAGAATGGACTAAAAGGAGGAAAATTGACCAAAACCCACAGGGGGTCGCACAGGGGGTCGATGACCATTCGACCTTATGTGACCCTGAGTATCGACCCTCAGGGTTCTGGAAGTCCAGATTAGGGGGGGTCGCACTAGGGGTCGGTCATAACTCAGACCCTACCTCCGACCCCTAGTTAACAGAATAGTTTTAAAAATTAGAATAAATTCTAATTAAATTTTATCGACTTTGTTAGGTCTTCTAGCAATATAATAGCAATATAAAGGTGATTCTAAAGCTTGGAAGAGTATCTATTAGCAAGCTAAGGTGAGGGAACAAGACCTAAACTAATTGGTTAATAAAAAACTACTTTTATTTACTTGAGTCCAATGCCATGCTTGATTCTATGTGAATATGCTTGTAATGTGCATTCAACATGTCATCCAATATTCCTGCTATTTTTTCTCATGCATATTTAATTTTGTTTATTTATAACATGGTAATGGTGATTGATGCTAGGAATAGGCATGTGAGTGTTTGTGTGTGGTTAGTGTGCTTGATGCGAGTAGGGCATCAGGGGAGGTGTTACGCGGTGTTACCTTAGCAGAACTATTGCGACGTAGGGCATCAAGGAGGGTCTCGGTCCTTGAGTCCTATACTCTACCGAGGGGCCTTAGCTCTATCTCTAAGGGTGCTCTGAGGGATGCTGGGGTGAGGCCTTGGATACATTGGTTGACATTAGGATTGGTTAGTAGCGAGCCCCGTTTGTAGCCCTAGCCATCAAGGGTTAATTTGTTGGTATGGAGTTATGCACCGATAAACGTGACCTTCGTTGTACAATATTCATTATGGGTGTTGTGGGTGACGGTGAGAGTCATCGGGCGTATCCACACTCTCATGCATAGAGGTGCGGTGGCCACCTATCCTTTCTATAGCACAGTGCAAACGTAAAACCAGACCAAAGATATGAATTGATTGCATGCATATGTATTGTTGCATTGTTTTGTTTGCTCACTGAGCCGTGATGTGTGCTCACCCTTCGACATCAAATATTTTTAGTTGACGATGCAGGTACAACCATTGAAGATTATATAAATGCTCCAGAATATAGGAACGTTGCAGCGACGGTTGCTAAAGATGAAGTGGATACACATGACATCTCTTGCGAGTGCAACTCATGTGTATTCGATTTGATTTTTAGTTTTATCTATTTGGATTTATTAAAGACATGTATTTGATATTTATTTATTTATGTCTTAGTTGATACAGAATAATTTGTTATTTAAATATTGATATCACAATAGATTCTCAGTTTATTTTATTATAAGACTTCCGCTATTGTGTATTTACTCTGATTATGATTATGGATGTATGGGGTTTAGATAAAATGGATATAGCCTACTCGAGATCCTGGTTGAACCATTGGTTTGTTAGCGGTTCATCACACCATTCTGAATAGTGCGGAATTGGGGTGTGACAATATAACTTTTAGGTTGTTAAATTGATTGAAAGAGAATTTTAATACTTGGAAAGAGATCGAGTATTGCTAACAGGTGAGGGAACAAGATCTAAAGTAATTGGTTAATAACAAACTATTTACTTTTATTGAGTCGAATGCCATGATTGATTCTATGCGTGTATGCTTGTAATGTGCATCTCACATGTCATCCAATATTCTTGCTATTACTGCTCATGCATATTTACTTCTGTTTATTTATAACATGATGAGGATGATGATGCTAGGAATATGCATGTGGTTATATGTGGGTGGTTGGTCTGTTGGATGTGAGTGGAGCATCAGGAGGAGGACGTGGCATGGTGGTCTCTGACCTCGTCACCAGACTCTAGCTCTATCTCTACTCAAGTCTTTCCCACTAACATCGTCGTATCGCCATTACCTTAGTAGAACTATTATATCATAGGGCATCAGGGGAGGTGGTCTCGGACCATGTAGTCTTTGACTCTGCCGAAGGGCCTTAGCTCTATCTCTATGGACATATTGAGGGATGCTGGGGTGAGGCCTTGGATACACTGTTTGGCATTAGGATTGGTTAGTTGCGAGTCCAGTTTGCAAGCCCTCGCCAACAGGGGCTTACATGTTGCTATGGGTAGGGCATCAGGGGAAATGTTGGCGGTGTTTGATCCGGACACTTTAGCTCTATCACTATTCCATGGTGGGTGCATGTAGGACGGTAATAGTGTTTGATCCATTGGGCTGATTCACACACTCTTGTATAAAGGTGCGGGGGCCACCAAACCTTTCTATAGCACATTACAAACTTAAAAATCAAACCAAGGATATGAATTAAATGCATGCATATGTTTGTTGCATTGTTTTATTTGCTCACTGAGCCGTGATGTGTGTTCATCCTTTCGACGTTGAATACTTTTAGTTGATGATGCAGGTCCTACTATTGAAGATTATATGAATGCACTGATGTATAGACATATAGCGACAGTGGAAGGGGAATTAACAGAGGAGACGCATGATTCTTTATGAGAGAACAAACAGTGTATATTCGATTAGTTTAGCTATATTTGATTTTTGGAACATATAATGGATTAATTATTTTTATGTCTTGAGTTTTAGAGATAATTGGATTAATTATTTATTATCATTGTTAGACACTCAGTTCATTATCTGTAAGACTTTCGCTTATTTGTATATTACCTCTGATTATTAAAGTAGAATATTTGTGTGGTTTGATATGGTGGGTACGACCTATACGAGATCCTAGTTAAACCTTTGATTTATTGACGGTTCATCAAATTAATCTGGTTAGACCAGAATTGGGGTATGACATCTAAATTCCTTCTCAAATAATTTTTTTAACAAATCTCTACTGCCCTGAGTTGACCATGTACACTGGACTCAAATACACAATTGTGTACACAATTATATCTCTACTATAGAGTGGCTAGGTTTACTAACTGTACATACCCATCCTCAAGCAATGCCATAGCACTCCACAAGATACAAAATATATAAAGTCTTAGCATAGGGAGCTTACTTGGTTCACTAACACATTGTGTGATGGCTAGTCCACGGAAGAATGCCCAATCAAACTTTGAATATACTCTACACACTTTTTTAGTTGTACCCACAGTAGAGAGCACCTATGCCCAATTTACCCAGCATAAAACTAAGAGGGCACCACTGTGCCTATAGATCAGGTAGTGAACTACTATTGTTTAGCACCCACTGCAACACAATCACAAACCAATTTTCATAAGCTTATAAAATGCCCTACAATTAAATCCCTACTAGCTAGGCATTCATCATTCATCACCTATAGCTAGAATATATCTGATGTAAGCTGACTTTGGGCTAATAGAAATAATGGATCGAGAGAGTGTAAGCTATGAAAAAATGGGCCAAAAGGGAAGTGAAGTGTGAAAATGAATTTTGGAAAAAATTTTAGGTTAAAAAAACAAAAAAATAAATAATTAATGAAAGTGAAGGTAGAGCCACTTACTTCTCTTCTAGGATGTAAATCAACTCGAATGGTGGCCTACAACTCTTCTAAGATGTACGTGAAGAATAAAATTTCAACTATTTTAGGATGGAATGAAACTTCTTCAAGATTTCAAGGGCTTAGGCTTAACTCTTCTAAGATGGGTCTGTAGCTTAATTGATTTGCAACTCTTTTAAGATATAAATAGGGATAGAAAAACTCCAACTCTTCTAGGTTGAAGTGAAACTCTTCTAGATTTCAAGATGAACTCTTCAAGGTTCAAAGGAGAAGATAAACTTCAATCCAAATTTTATACACCAATTCATCTTCTTTCTATTACGTGAGAATAACCCATTATTTATAGGCTTAACAAACCTTAAATAACTCAAATAATCTCAACCATCTACTATAATCCTAAGGCTGAGATTATTCATAGGAAAATAAAAAAGAAACATACATCATTTAAAAATTACAATACATAGAAACTTGTCCCAATGCATTGATTATTGTTCCAAGGCATAGAAACTTGTCTTAATGTGCATTGATGCAAGCTCCAAAGTTTTGATTTAAGTTTCGATATCTTGATGCAAAGTCCAATGTCTTGATGCAAGTTCCAATGTAAAAAAGACTCTAGAATTATTGAAAAGAAAATGCCATCACACTCTCCACTAGAGACTTGAAAGGTGGACTGGTTTCAAGAGACTAGGGCCAGGTTCATTGGTTCTTTCGTAGCTTGGCTCATACCTTGGTACTGAGCTAAATGGTCTTGGGACAAATGTGCTTTGTGGGCTTGGGCCTTGCTGTAATAGCATACTTTTTGAACTTGGATGCAATTGGGCTGCATCATTCTCCCATTCTTTAAAAGAATTCATCCTTAAATTCTTGTTCTACCCAAAAAGCATTTCAGCTCCACTAGGATCAAATAGAAGATTAAAAAAATTCATCAAGCATTAGATAACCAAATGTGTCATGCCCATGATGTGTATAGGTGTCACTCAATGCATTGACAAATTGAATAAGTGATAATGGTGGGATGATACAATCATTCAACTTTTATGATTCTGGTGTATGGTAAAATGGGTTTGTATCCATATTAAGTGTCATGATAAGAAATGCTCTCCTCCAAAGCTTTGATATCAAATGATGTAAGTCGACTTCGGGCTTATAAAATAATGGATTGAGAGAGTGTAAAATATGATAAAATGGGCCAAAAGGGACATGAAATATTTTTAGGTTGCAAAAAAAAATTTATGAAAGTGAAGGTAGAGCGACTTACTTATCTTCTAGGATATAAATTAACTCAAATGATGGCCTACAACTCTTCTAGGATGTAGGTGAAGAATAAAATTCCAACTCTTCTAGAATGGAATAAAACTTCTTTAAGATTTCAAGGGCTTGGACTCAACTCTTTTAGGATGGGTCTGTAGCTCAATTGATTTGCAACTCTTCTAAAATGCAAATAGGGATAGGAAAGCTCCAACTCTTCTAGGTTGAAGTGAAACTCTTCCAAGTTTCAAGATGAAATCTTCAATGTTTAAGGGAGAAGATAAACTTCAATCTAAATTCATTCACCAAATCATCTTCTTTCTATTACATGAGAATAATCCACTATTTATAGGCTTAACAAACCTTAAATAACTTAAAATAATCTCAACCATCCCATAAATCCTAAGGCTGAGATTATACATAGAGAAAAGAAAAGAAAACATAAATGATTTTAAAATTACAATACATAGAAACTTATCCCAATGCGTTGATTATTGTTCCAAGGCATTAAAGCTTGTCCTAATGTGCATTGATGCAAACTCCAAAGTTTTGATTTAAGTTTCAATATCTTGATGCAAAGTCCAATATATTTATGCAAGTTCCAATGTAGAGAAGACTCTAGAATCATTGAAAAGAAAATGCCACCTCACTCTCCACTAAAAAACTTGAAAGGTCACCAAAATGGGACTGGTTTCAAGGGACTAGGGCCAGGTTCATTGGTTCTTTCGTAGCTTGGTTCATACCTTAGACTTGGGCTAAATGGTCTTGGGCCAAATGCGCTTTGTGGGCTTGGGCCTTGATGTAATGGCATAATTATTGAACTTGGATGCAATTGGGCTCTATCAATATTAATGGAAAGCATATAACCATTCAAGGGTTAGAAAATCTTACAACCGATGCTTCCCGATGTCTGAAGATGACTATAGTATCTCCAATGGCCCATTGGAATCTTCATCTACTCCCAAAGATGAGAGAACTTGACTCTTCAAGTGAATCTCATGAACACCTCATCTCTTTCTTCTCCAATATAAAAACTCACCATTATAGATTTATTAGCAGCTTCCCAACAACCCTCAAGACCTATACACACCATTAAACAACAAAAGAGTACATTGGAAGCTTAGTCAATGCATATTAAAAACTTTTACTACACACCAAAACCCTTCACTCCCCCTTTACTTATTTTATGCAATTGTTCTTCTACTTTTTTTTTTTCATTCTCAACAGCAAGTCCACTTCAAGAGAAAGATAACGCAATTTGAATCACTTGATTCGGATCTATACTGAGTGAGATATGTATCTTTAAAGATGGACTTCTCAAATTGTTTCAAAAGTAATCAAAGGAGAGGGTTTGGTATACATGCAACAAACTAGATTAACACCTTCTGTAAGACCTATACGCCACGAACCAGGTCTAACCTTACGTTCTCGTGTCGTGATTGGTCTTCTCATCATAATCGACTTAAGTAAACCACCGTAGAAGAAACCACAAAGCCAGGTAAGTAAACCAGTCAAAAACTAAAAACCAGTAAAGTTAGGTTGTATGGTCGCATCGTATGGTCGACCGTATGGTTGACTAAGTTGTGACCGCACAACGTATGGTTGCATGTTTTGGTTGTATGGTCGACGGATTATGTGACTGCAAGATTGACCGTACGAACCCAGAACCAACTCCGTGTTTAGGAAAATTTCCTAATTTAAGGAGGACTCTTTCCTAATTGAAAGAGGACTCTATATGGAGGTTTTTCTCTATATAAAGGATGTCCCTTAGTCTTTCTCACTCTTTTAGAACCTAAATTGAAACTTTAAACCTAAGAGAGAAAGAGAGAGAGGAAGAGAATGAGAAGGAGATTTGGAGAAGAAGACTGAGAGGAAGGTTTTGCAAAGAAGAGTTCTATCTCTCTACAGTAAGCTTAAGGTATGGACTTAACTCTGTAGGGTAGATCAGATATAATAGGTTCTTTTCAAATTGATATATGGAACCTAATACAATGATTCGATTATAGGTTTTCTATGAAAAACCATAGATAGCAGGGTAGGGATAATTGATAAGGATAAACAGTGATTAAAGGCCATAGAATGATTTTAGGATGAATCCCATTGATGAGCCAAGAGGAGGAACTCGTATGAGAAGTAAAAATTAACCTGACTACGTATGGTCGCAGCTATAGTTGACCATAGGATGAAAAGAAAGTCAACCACAGCCATTAAGGAAGAATTCAGGAAACGTATGGTCACAGGCTGTCACATATAGTGTGACCATAGGGTATCGACTGTACGTCGTATGGTCGCATATATTGTCACACCCCACTTCTGACCCAACCAGAATGGTGTGAGTGAACTGTCATTGAACCAACGGTTCACACCAGGATCTCGAATAGGCCGTGTCCACTCATATAAACCATTACACATAACCACAATCAGAATATAAATAATACAGCGGAAGTCTTTAACATATAATGAACTGAGTATTTATTGATAAATTAAATAAATATCCAATTATTCAAATCCAAACATAAAATAAATATCTTTTACATCTCTTTAATACCAAACAAAAATAACTGAAACGAATAACAAAATCCGATCACAGGTACACGCAGAAAGGGCACTCGCATGAAGCGTCATGCTCGTCCTCTCCTGCCTGTACGTCCAACGCAGCTACACCACCATACGCCGGAGCGTTCACGTAGTCATCCACAGTATAACCTGCATCATCATCTAAAAATATGTATATAAACAAAGGGTGAGCTCACAACTTAGCTCAGTAAGACAATCAGACAGTTTCACAATATTATGCATGAGTAACAATCAATTTTATGCTGTGGTCTGATTTAAGTTTGTAATGTGCTATAGAAAGGTTTGGTGGCCCCCGCACCTCTATACACGAGTGTGTGGCATCTCATGGATCACACTCCCATTGGCCCACATGCACCCATCATGGAATAGAAATAGAGCTAAGATACCCCCGTACCTCCCCTGATGCTCTACCCATACCAGTACCTAAGCCCCTACTGGCCAGCGCTCACAAACTGGGCTCGCAACTAACCAATGCTATATGTCATCAATGTATGCTCTATCCCAGCACAGCCATCTACGGCATAGAGATATAGCTAAGGCATTCCCACACCTCCCCTGATGCCCTATCCGCAACTAACCCACTAGGATAGAAACAATACGCAGGTAGACCCTATCCCAACATAACTCCCTACGGCATAGAGATAGAGCTAAAGCATCGTGGACAAGCCAGCGTCGACTCGGAGACCACAGTGCCACATAACCATGGCCAGGCCAACATCAATATCGGGGACCACCGTACCACGACCTTCCCCTGATGCCCCACCCGTACCAAGCATGTTAAGACAGAATACTACAAAAAGGTGCTAGTGTGAGGAGCGATCCCAGGCCCATGCCCCACTCCACACACTAACGAAAACAATCACATGCTTAACAATCACATCCTAACAATGCATGAACAGTAATAATAACTGAAATTAAAAGATGGCATGTAAATATGCACAAACATTACATCATATATAATCAGGTGATTAACATCGACTTACTGTCCATTAATTATTAGGTTTAGGTCAGATTCCCTTACTTGACGCTCGTTTGTTAGCTTGCTCTACGTCGCAAGATCCAATCGGAAAGTCACAAAGTCCTACAATATTATTAAGGTTTCATTAGAATATTTTTCTTAGGGTTTCATGTTGGTCGGAAACCAACAAAGTTACAAAATACTCTCACAGAGCTGATCGGTGGCATGTACCGGTCGCAGCTCTGTGGAAAAGACTGGCGACCGGTATGGTCAGCCGGTCCCCACAGACCAGCCTCCCGAGGGATACCGGTGGCAACATACCGGCCGCACTGTGTGCAACCGGTATAGTCGACCGGTATGTCTCCGGAAGATCATACATGGGTTTTTCGACTGCCGTCGATCATCCTCCATGGATTTCCAAGGTTTCTCCTATCCATTCTAAGTCTAATCTTTGAGTTAGAGTTATCCCCAACTCATTCGAGTCTAGTTTCGATGAATATCATCTCGGAACTCGAAACTAGGGTTTGACGACAACTTAGGGTTTCAGGTCCAATTAGGGTTTCAGGTCCAATTAGGGTTTTAGATCAATACCTACTTTGCATGGTATTGATCCACCCACACAACTATTCTAGAGTCATAGGGTAAGAAGAATGATTAAAACACTTACCGTTGACTAGCGTAGAGTGAGCTTCGTCGAACGGCAATGGCGGCACCTTCTTCTTCTTCCTAGCTCCTTCTCCTTCCCAACCTCCTTCTCTTCTCTAGAGTTTGTGAGAGATAATGGAAAGGATTTGAGGAGGTTTAAGGGTGTTTATATAGGCTAGAATTAGGGTTTAGTAACCCTATTAGGATTAGGAAAGTCTTAGGATTCGAAATCAGGAAAGTGGGACCCTCAGAAGTCAATTTTTGGATCTCTGCACTCAGCTGCGCAGAGCTGACCGGTCAACCGGTACCAAGACCGGTACCATCGACCGATCAACATAAAATGATGATTATTTGACCGTCTTTGATCCGATTTTGTACCTGTTTGTCATCCGCTCGTCCCGTCTGGCCCGGTGATGATCGGAAGACATGCTACGACATAAAACCAAGGTTTAGACCGGGTTTACGGAGTGCGGGTCTTACAACTCCCCTACCCTTAAAAGAAATTTTGTCCCCAAAATTTGCATGTAGGTTTCACAACTCCCCCACCCTTAAAAGAAATTTCGGCCCCAAAATTTGAACATACCTTGATCGTCGAAAAGGTTAGGGTACTCCTTCCTCATCGCGCTCTCCTCTTCCCAAGTAATTTCTTCCACATTTTGGCTTCTCCAATGCACCTTCACATAATGGATGTCCTTGGTTCAAAGTTATTGTACCTTTCGACTTGAGAGCATCATAGGCACCACTTCGAAAGTTAAGTCTTCAGTCAAGTCTGGGGAATCAGCGGTCAAGATGTGCGATGGATCTCTGACATACTTCTTCAGTAATGATACATGAAACACGTTATGAACGCTTGACATAGATGGTGGTAGAGCCAATTGATATGCTACATTACCACGTCGGGTCAATATCTCATAAGGTCCCACATACCTGGGGCATAGCTTCCCCTTTTTACCAAACCGTTTCAGTCCTCGCACCGGTGATATCTTCAAGAATACTTTGTCACCCACTGCAAACTCCAGATCTCGACGTCGATTATCCGCATAGTGTTTCTGTCGAACTTGAGCTGTCTTTACTCTCTCTTTGATCTGATCAATCACTCGGCAAGTTTCTTCAACAAACTCCGGTCCTACAATTCTTCTTTCTCCCACCTCGTTCCACAACAGAGGTGTACGACACTTCTTCCCATAGAGTGCTTCATATGGGGCCATCTGAATTGTAGCCTGATAACTGTTGTTATAAGCAAACTCGAGAAGTGATAGCTTCTCATTCCAAGCTCCCTTGAAATCTATTGCACAAGCTCGGAGCATATCTTCTAAAATTTGAATAGTTCTCTCTGACTGTCCGTCCGTCTGAGGGTGAAAAGCTGTACTGAACTTCAACTTCATTCCCATAGCTTTCTGTAATCCTTCCCAGAACTTTGATGTAAAACGGGGATCTTTGTCAGATACTATACTCTCTGGAACGCCATGAAGTCTGACTATATTATCTACATATAACTTGGCCAGCTTCTCCATGGTATACTGAGGTCTGACCATAATAAATCGAGCTGTCTTGGTGAGTCGATCGACTATAACCCAAACTTCATCCACTGACCTTGGTGTCAAAGGTAGGCCAGTGACGAAATCCATGGTGATGCAATCCCACTTCCATGCAGGTTCCGATAATGGCTGTAGTAAACCTGCGGGTCTCTGCCTTTCTACTTTAACTTGTTGACAATTCAGACATTGGAACACGAAACGAGCTATATCTGCTTTCATACCCCTCCACCAATATAGTCTTCTTAAATCATGGTACATTTTGGTACTTCCTGGATGTACCGAATATGGAGTGTAATGAGCTTCAGTCATAACTCGATCTCTGATATTGCAGTCTTCACTCTCAGGTATACATAACCGTCCACGATACCTGAGTACCTTGTCTGAATCCAAGGTAAAGTCAGGATTGCCCATACCCTTCTCTAAGTCTTCTTGCACTGTCTTGAGATGTGGATCCTGTAGGATTGCTACCTTGACTTCACCAACTAGATCGGGTGAGATCTTCAAAGCTGCAAACATCATGGTAAACTTATGAATTAAGCCTTGCTCGACTGGATCTTCTGCAGTCTCAATTATATACTCTTCATCGCCTTTAATTGAACTTGAGGCTACGGCACATAATGAAGCATTTGTACTTGGTCTTGCCTCAGGTTTCGATGCCCACTTTCTGCTTAAGGCGTCAGCCACAACAATTGCTTTACCCGAATGGTACTGGATGTCACAATCATAATCTTTTAATAACTCCAGCCATCTCCTCTGTCTCATATTCAGATCCTTCTGAGTGAAAAGATAAGTTAAGCTCTTGTGATCTGACTTGATCTGAAACTTCTCACCGTACAAATAGTGTCTCCAAGTCTTGATTGCATGTATAACCGCTGCTAGCTCTAAATCATGCATAGGATAGTTCTTCTCATGCTCTTTTAACTGTCTTGATGCGTAAGCAATCACCTTTTTCCTTGCATCAATACACACCCAATACCCAACCCTGAAGCATCCGTATATAAAGTAAACGGTACGCTTGGTTCTGGGATGGTCAAGATAGGTGCAGAGACTAGTCTTGACTTCAGAGTCTGAAAGCACTTCTCGCACTCATCTGTCCATATGAATTTCTCTCCCTTCTTGGCTAATCTGGTGAGTGGAACAGTGATCCTGGAGTAATCTTCCACGAATCTTCTATAATAACCAGCCAACCCAAGGAAACTACGAATCTCTGCAACAGATTTTGGTGCTTCCCATCCTACTATAGCAGCTATCTTACTTGGATCAACCTTGATACTGTCTTCGGATACTACATGGCCCAAGAAAGCCACATCCTTCAACCAAAACTCGCACTTCTTGACCTTAGCATAAAGCTTTTCTTGTCTCAGCCATTATAGGGCTGCCCTCAAATGTATTGTATGAGTCTCCATGTCCATAGAGTAGATCAATATGTCATCGATGAATACGATGACCGAAGTGTCCAACATATCATGAAACACTCGGTTTATCAGTTCCATGAACGACGCTGGAGCATTAGTCAACCCGAAAGACATAACTAGAAACTCATAATACCCATACCTCATCCTGAAAGCAGTCTTTGGAATATCTCCGGCCTCGATCTTCAGTTGGTGATACCCTGATCGGAGATCAATCTTCGAGAAAACCTTTGCACCCTGCAATTGATCGAACAGATCATCGATTCTAGGCAAGGAATACCGATTCTTGATCGTTAACTTGTTCAGCTCACGGTAGTCGATACACAGCCTTACACTTCCATCCTTTTTCTTGACAAATAGTACAGGTGCTCCCCAAGGTGATATACTAGGTCGTATGAAACCCTTATCTAACAATTCTTGTAATTGGGTCTTTAACTCCTTTAACTCGGTAGCGGCCATCCTGTATGGTGCTTTGGACACCGGCGCCGAACCTGGCATAAGGTCTATCACAAACTCTGTAGCTCTGTCCGATGGTAGACCTAGAAGCTCCTCTGGAAATACATCTGGGAACTCCCGAACCACATCTATATCTTCCATCTTGTGTGACTCCGCCGTGATGTCGACTATAGATACTAGATACCCCACTCCCCCTTTTTCTAAGCATCGCTTGGCTTTTAGGGCGGAGAGGATCAGCTTTCGCTTCCTAGATAGCCTGATCCCAGTGAAGCTACATTCCCTTCCCTTTTTGTCTGTAAGCACAAGATTCCTTTCGCCACATAATAGGATGGCTGAATGATGGCCTCGCCAATCCATTCCCAAGATGACATCAAAGTCTGCCATCTCGAGTAGTACCAGACTTGCTTCTAAGTCTCGGCCCTCAATACATACAGTACATGGTCCATAATATTCAGTCAAAGGCACTTCGACTCCTAGAGGAGAGCGAACTATCAAGCTTGGGTTCAAGTGCTTAATTGGTAACTCCATTCGCTTCCCAAATGAAATAAAAACAAAGGAGTGCATGGCCCCAGAGTCAAATAGTACTCTGGCAGGTATACCAGCTACATTTACAATTCTTGAAATTTTATTATCCCTTAGTTCTACGTACGCATACACACAATGAAAATAGTAAGCCAAATAGTAAGGGATTGAGTCGTACTAGTGACCACATCAGGTGATGTAGTTGCCTCTTCAGTGGTGACCGCATATACTTTTCCTTGCTGGGGAGGTTGCTTCCTAGATAGAGTGCAGGTCCTTGCAATATGACCCACTTGCTGACAGTTGAAATATTTGATATTCGGGTTGAATCCGGCATTCTGTGGCACAGGTGGTGCCATATTGTTTATAGTAGGTACTGTAGCGGTCTGAGCCCTGTATGGGCGGAAGGGTCTATTGTTACCGCCACCCGAACTCTCAATAGCGGGTCTCTTCACTCCCCTGTTCTGAGCAAAGAAGCTATCCCTCTGACTGGACTCTATCACCCTCGCAACCTGTACAGCCTCATTATAGATTTTCTTGCCCAGACCCAATATGTGCTCTCTGATGCTTCCACGTAGTCCCATGGTGAACCTACGTGTCTTGGTCTCTTCCTCTTGCATACTTGCCGGTGTAAAGAAAAATAACTCTTCGTACCTCTGCTGGTAAGCATCCACAGTCGATTGAGACTGTTGCAGATTAAGGAACGCCTTTTCCATCTGATCTCTAAAGCTCTTTGGAAAATACTTATCGAAGAAGGCAACCATGAACACTTCCCAATCCACCTGCATATGCTTCGTCTCTAGATATGCCCGTGTAGAATTCCACCAAGCATTTGCGTCTTCTTTCAGCATATGAGTGGCAAATAAGACCTTTTCCTCCTCTGTACAGGTCATCAGTCGGAAGTTTTTCTCCATCTCTGCAACCCACTGTGCTAGCCACAATGGTTTTCCCATCTTACTGGTGAATGATGAAGGCTTCAACTTCAGGAATCTATCCACCGCTCTGCTCAGATCATGCTGTCCCTGAGTATTCATTCCGTACCATGGTGGTGGATACGGATAGGCTCCCGGGTACACAGAAGGCGACGGAAACTGGTGCGGTGGTGGTACATTCTGTGCTTGGCCCATCGGCCTTGGGCTACCCTGCATCGGTTGTAAAGTATTTTTCTCTCCAGACTCAGGCGTACCTCCAGTGGGAACAGAACCTGGTGGCCTAAACATCTTCAGTATCTCGCTCAGGAATTCTTTCTGCTGAGCTTGCATCTGATAGACTAGGTTTGTAACAATGGTCTTCGAATTCCTGTGAGGTAGGCCAGGAAAATTTGTTGGTACTTCTGGAACCTGTTCTTCCTCAACTTCCGGGCTTGGCTCTCTAACATAGCCTATTTCCACCTGTTCTTCTTCCTCGAGGCGCATCCTAGCCTGGTGACGCTTCCGACCCCTACGACCGTTTCCGCCCACCATCTCAGACTATTCTGTTTGGATCTGAGAAGAAGACATAACACATGAGAATGAAGCAATAGTGGTGTTAGTCTTGAACAACATAAGGCGAAACAGTCGGAAAAATATATTTAATTTTACAAAATTTTTAAATTTTTTCTAAGATTTTTTTTCTGGCTAATCAGGTGCTGACCGGTCGACACTCTGTAGACAGAGCTGCGACCGGTATAGTCGACCGATTAAAATGAAAATTCTGACCGAGACATAGCGGTCGCAGTCCCTTTGGGGTACCGGTCGACCAGTATGTCGACCGGTATGCCTAGAAAGGGCTTTAAAATCGCAAAAAGTGAGAAATTTTCTCACTTTTCTTTCTCTTTTCTCTCCGGTGGCGATTCCTCTCTGCCATTCCGAGTTGCTACAGTCCGGCCGGTGACCTTAAAAGCCAATTCCTTCCATTCAAAGCTTAGAACATCGTCTCCAGGTAGGTCTCTTCCTTCTCTTTCAAATTTTTAGATATTTTCCATATCGTCTTTAGTTAAAATTCTAGGTTTTTCTTTGATTAAGAGATTCCAACCGTAGGAACTCTTTTCCTTCAGCTTAGAAAGGGACCCCCAAGAGCAAAAGCCCTCAACCTATTTGAGGTTTCACCGAACGGTTTTCATAAAAATCAAATTTTTACATGTTTTGACCTAGGTTTTCAAAATTTTTGAAATTTCTTAATTTTTCTTAAATTTCTGAAATTTCTCATTGTAATGGCCTATGATTGATTTGTCGAAGAGTGTGGGGTTACGTAAGTCCTCCTCCCCATGTTTTTGGGTGAGTTTGAGGCTTTTTCCCAATTTACTGTCGTCATGCTGTCGAAATTTCAAAAATTTTATCACATTTTCTTCTTGTTCCCCTTTGTTTTGCAGTTAAAAATGGCTCCCCGATGTGCTCTTGGGAAACGTCCTCATGGCTCGAGCTCACGTGCTCCCCAGCCCCCAGTTCCCCAATTTGACGAGCACTGGTTTCGTTCTATGGAATCACAGGCTCGATTCCCGTGGTTTGGTAACAAGAACATAGAATCTGGGTGCCGGGTTAACCTGGATCAGCTGGAGAGGTTCGATGTGCGAGCCGCTGTCGCGCTTGGGTGGGTACCGGTAATATCCTATACTGATACCACCCGTCCCAACCTGGTTAAGCATTTCTATGCTAACCTGGAGCTGCATGGGGATGTTAACGATCCCAACCAGGGTAGGGACTTGCGCATCACCAGCTATGTCAGGGGTGTACCTATCTCATTCAACACCCACCAGCTGGCCGACCTTCTAGGGGTTCCTAATGATGGAGATCTAGTGTATTGCCCTCCCAAAGCGAAGGGCTATCTGACTGAGGATCTGCGTCGAGAGATAGCAGATCAGATACTAAACCCTGGAGCTCCTATGAAGGCGGCTAGCTTGAGACCTACACCTCGGGTATATAGTCGCATCATTCAGCACAACATCGTGCCCCCGGGGGCGGACATGGTGAGTTATCCCAGCTCACTCAGTACCTCACTTACTGCGTCTGCATCGGGGAGCGGGTCTCTCTCCCTTACCTCATCATCAGGACTATGCATCAGGCGACCCTGGCCGATCAGGCCAGTAACCTTCCCTACGGTCGTCTCATTACCTTCTTGTTACATCGCCTGGGTGTGAGCATGAGAGGCGAGGTGACAGGAAGGCAAGTTGTCACACCCCAATTCTGATCCAACCAGAATGGTGTGAGTGAACAGTCATTCAACCAACGGTTCACACCAGGATCTCGAATAGGCCGTGTCCACTCATACAAACCATTACACATAACCACAATCAGAATATAAATAATACAGCAGAAGTCTTTAACATATAATGAACTGAGTATCTATTGATAAATTAAATAAATATCTAATTATTCAAATCCAAACATAAAATAAATATCTTTTACATCTCTTTAATACCAAACGAAAATAACTGAAACGAATAACAAAATCCGATCACAGGTACACGCAGAAAGGGCACTCGCATGAAGCGTCATGCGCGTCCTCTCCTGCCTGTACGTCCAACGCAGCTACACCACCATAGGTCGGAGCGTTCATGTAGTCATCCACAATGTAACCTGCATCAACAACTAAAAATATGTATATATATAAAGGGTGAGCTCACAACTTAGCTCAGTAAGACAATCAGACAGTTTCACAATATTATGCATGAGTAACAATCAATTTTATGTTGTGGTCTGGTTTAAGTTTTCTCCCCTAAATAATTATTAAAATCCAAATAACCCCACCTACTAGGAATATTCCATTATATAGTAATGGTGGGAGTCCAATAGTTTGTTAAATACCAAATTACCCTTTTAGAGATACGAACTACTCATTTTACCCTTACTATTTAGGAAGGTTTCTATTTGCCAGTCGAACGATTCCTCGATTCCTTGTTTGCTCACCAGTCACTATTATTCTATTTTCCAAACCCTAGAATCACCGTCGTCTTTGGAGCTCTCCACCGCTGCAAATCCTTGAACATTGAAGCAGCTCATCATTCAAAATGTTTTTGTTGAAATGTTTCCGCTGAAATGTTGAACATTAAACATTAAGGAGTCATTGAAATGTTTCTGCTGAGATCTTAAAGCAGTTCCATCCTGTCGCTGCAAGGAGCTTGAAGTTCCCATGTTCCTTCAAAATCTTGAAGCACAAACTGCTTCAAATCCTTGGGAGATTTGACCTCTTCAAATCTTGAAGCACAAACTGGTTCCAAGCATGAAGCACTGACCACTGCAAATCCTTAAGCACTGCCCACCATTCAAAACCCTACTTGCTACTGTAAACATTGAAGCACTGAAGCACTATAAGGACTGTCTTTTAATTAGCTTTTAGGGTAGCTTTTAATAAGTAGTAGGATGCTTCATCTTTGAAACCCCCAAATTTTGGGATTGTTTAATGTCGATTTTGAGATTCACAGTCTAACCCATCCGCCCCCATTTTTTTGTTGTTTTTAGTAGTCTGGCCAGCGATTGGGGATTATTTAAACACAGCACTGTAAGATTTGTGATATTTTATTATCTGGGAACAATCCTGCGTCTCTTTAAGCACAATGGTATGTATTTCTTGTCTTTCTCCCTTCGTGTAATTTTTTATGTTTCTGTTTTTTGTCTGTTGTCTTTATGTTGTTTCTGTTTTGTTGTCTTTATGTTTTTGTTTTGTTGTCTTTGTTTCCATTAAGTTTCTGTTTCATGTACTTGTGGCTCTATGAAGTAAATATGATAGCTCATGGTGAAAAAGGTAAAGTATTCCATCTTTTGTTTGTCTTTATGTCATTATCTGCTATAGGCAAAGTACTCAGAATTCTGGTATTGTGTTTGGTGGGGAACATCCATGATTTTCCTCTACACTTCTTTAAATGTTGCCACCCCCATTGTTTTACCAGTTTTTCCATGTGGCCTGTTTCAGTGATTAGCCCCATTAATTTACTAGTTTTTACATGTGGCCTATGACCTGTATGAGTGACCACCCCCATTAATATCATGTCTATCAGTTTGGGAATTCAGCTGCCAAAAAATGGATTCAGAATAAATAAGAATCAAATCTTTCTTACAGTGCAGTAGAAAAGAAGATCACCTTATTTCACTGTTTTTTGTTTATTTCTGAATAAGGGTTACTGTGTAAGAAGACCAAGGCATAACAATGGGAAGTATGACAACAACAAGAAACTTCCAATAATCAAATAGAAGTAAGAAGATTATCAGAAAAAGAGAACCTTACATAGAAAGCTGTAATTATTCCTGTAGAGTCCTTATCAGGTAGCTTTATTCTCAAAGAGAAAAATCCAGAACCATAACTGAACTTGGATCCAAACCCGTAGCCTGTATAATGTACAATCAGATAATATTATGTTAATGTAGATATACCTTTTGTCTACCCCTGAAATATTAAGGAAGTTGTTCATTGAGGCCTAGAATGCTTCTCACTACTGGCTGAAACCGATCCCATACCTATCCGGTGCTGGGTATGAAGCCAATGGCTCCATGACAGATGGCTGATATATACCAATAAAAGAATACTACATAATCAGTATCGGATTGTGTTGGTCATAAATGAAACCGATAGAAATCGACCGATCCGACACTGATTATGAAAACCATGATTAGAACAATATTAAAAGTCCATCCTCAATAAAATCCCTATAATCCCCCCTTAATTATAGGAATTTTATTGAACTGTTAGATGAAAGTTTATATAGATTGTAGTCTTATTAGCCATGCTATAGGATATGTAATCATTATTTGACTTATTGTTTCTACCTGAATCCCAAAAAATTTTAACCAAAAAAAAAAAAAAAACCCAACAACTAATTAGTTTGTTGGAGGATTACTTGCATGAGAAAAAAACAAAAAATCTTTAACATGTGTAATATCTTTTACTATTTTTTACATGTTTACATTTTATTTTGCTGTATTTCTGTATTTAAATTGGAATTCTTTTGCTTCCATGTGTACAGGCTAAAGTATTGGGAGACCCAATCAGTATTGTGTACCATTATGGTGAATATACTGAAATTAAGAATGCTGATCCGGAACGCTATAGTTATGTGGATGTCATATACGATGCATATTGTGGGGTATTGAAGGACATCCCAAGTGGGAAAACCATAAAATTTAGTATTAAAGCAGTATTACCTAATGGTGATGAATCACTCATTGAAGAAGTTAAGGACATAATGAGAATGTTTGAGAAGTCTACAGATGCATGTGATCCAATACATTGCTATGTGTTTGGACTAGAAGTAAATGAAGAAGTTTCAAATGTTTACTTGGTAAACACTTTTGAGGGTAATGTGATGCAAAGATCCAAAACTAGTGTTGTAAATAGCCCAAGTAGACAAAGGACTCCAATGAAAAGGCATGTGTAGATGAATCTTGCCAATAGGGGCAAGATTGGTGTCGATGGTAGCAAACCAATAGGAAATTTTTTTGCAGGTAGTAGGGAAGTACATAATCTCAGCAGCTCAAGTGAGGCTGACTCATTAGACAATGATGATGTAGATTGGCAACAACATGGTGGAGGTAGTGATGATCAGAATCATAGTGAATCAGAAGGATGTCAAAGTGATGGGGAAGATGATGAAGTTTCTGATGGAGGTCAGAGTGGTGGATGTATGTCTGGGAATGAAAGGGATAATGATCAGGCTATACTAAAATGTGTTGACAGTAACAAAGATATTGATGACAGTAATATTTTGAAGATGGAGAAGGGATTACTGTTTGTTGATGTGAATGCTTATAGGAAATATCTTAGAGATTATGTCATCCAGGAGGGGGTTCAAATCTTGTATTTAAAGAATGAGAAGTCTAGGGTTATAGTGGTTTGTTGTAGAAGGGGATGCACATGGATAATTCATGCTTCTCCTACACCAGATCGTACTACATATTGTGTGAAATCATTCAACCCTAAGCATTGTTGTGGCAGAGTTGATACAAACAAAGCCGCTTCAGCTACATGGATTGCAAGGATGCTTACAAACAGATTGAAAGTTGATCGTGACATGTCCATAAAGGCAATGAAAGCAGCAATGTGCAAAGTATGGGATTAGTCCAAATGATAAAATGTTGTATAGAGCACGTATAATTGCCAATGAAGAAAATGAGGGAAGTTTCAGCAAGTCATATGCTTTGTTGCCTCATTATGGACAGTTAATGCTTGAAGAAAATCTTGGTTCCATAGTCAAATTACAATATGTGGAGAGGAAAGATAGTGAAGGAAAGCCTATTTTTAAGAGGTTTTTTGTCAGTCCAAAAGCTTGCATTGATGGGTTTTCCCAAGGGTGTAGACCGTTCATTGGACTTTATGGATACCACTTGAAGGGGATGTTTGGTGGAGTGCTCTTATCGGAAGTTTCATTGGACGGCAACAGTGGAATATATCCGGTAGCCTGCCTACTCTGTTGTAGAATCAGAGACCAAAGACAGCTGGTAGTGGTTTTTATAGTGTCTACACTTAGCACTGTACACAGCGTATGATCGAATGCCTCTAACATTCATGTCTGATAAGCAGAAGGTAAATTACTATTCTCTTTCCGTTTGTTTTTTTTAGTTAATACTAAAAGGCTCCTACTAACACATATAATTTCACTTTATAGGGATTGGCAGAGGCAATTTCCATAATTTTTCCAGGGGCATTTCAACGGCATTGTTGTTGACACTTATACAATAATTTTAAAACAAAATTCCCAGCACAACTACTAAGGAAACAGTTTTGTTTAGCATGCAAGTCACCTACTAGGATGGGCTTTGAAGTAGCAATGGATCAAATGAGGGAGACTGATAGAGCTGCATATGAGTGGTTGATGAATTTACAAGTGTCTCTATGGGCTAGGCATGCTTTCAACTGCAACACAAAAAGTGATCACCTCACAAACAATATCTCAGAGAGCTTCAACCAGTGGGTGGATTGTCTACGAAGCAAACCTATTGTTGCCTTGCTAGATGGTATAAGGACATTGACAATGAACAGACTAGTAAATAGGTATGTAAAAGGCTATGGAATGAAAGAGGGTATTACACCCATGGTGAGGAAAAAACTTTACTCTATACAAAGCTTTGCCAGGTTCTGTACAGTGCTTCAAAGTTGGATAGATGAATTTGATGTTACTGAAAGGGACATTAGGTATAGAGTTCGGACTTCAACTCAATTATGTGATTTTTGTGGCTAGAAAACAATAGGGATTCCTTACAAGCATGCAGCAGCAACACTCTCTTACGAAAGGGATAAAATTGAAGATTATTGTCACTCTTATTTTAGCACCAAGACTTACATGCTTGCATATGGCCAAATGATCCATTCTCTGCCAGATCTTTCAATACTAAAGGAGACTGATGGATGTGTCTTGCAGCCTCTTGCACTCAAAAGACAAAAAGGAAGACCTTCGAAGAATAGAAGAAGAAGAGAGCCAGGGGAAGCTGCCAGTTCAAACTTTAGAAACAGAACTGGTACTGTGAAATGTTTAAGATGCAAGCAGTTGGGACATAACAAAAAAACATGCCAAGGACCACTTGTGAAAGGTGTGAAAGGGAAGGAAATGAATGCAGAAAAGGTTTCTTATTCTTGTTAGTCTTGCTTTATATTGATACTTCTTCCAAGGCATGTTGTAGTGACTTGTTACTTTTTTATGGTAATATGTGCTTATTGTAGAGGCCAAGAACTACGAGAAATGAGATTGATGCATCATCTTCCCAAGTCCAAACAAGGTCCCAGCAAGCTGCACAATCATCAACAATTATTTTGCAAGATAAGGTGATAGATAAGATGACAAAGAAATCCAAGAGTCAGGGTAAGATAAAGTGTGTTTTTATATATTCCACAAGATTTAGCTGTCTTTTAATTGTACAACTTATATTTTACAGAGTACTAAAACAACTAAACGAGGGCAACAAAGTGCAGACCCTGGAAATGGGCAATAGGTATGCTATTTCATTGAGAATGTCTTGGAATTATGAAAATGGGCAACCAGAATTTTAGTTTTTGTTTTTTGGTTTCACTTCATTGCCTCAAGAGTGCTCTTATTGGCTTCCTAAGCAAGACTAACAGTGCAGCTTTGGAGTTTCTATTTTTTATTGACTGACATGGTTTCTTATTGACTTCATTGCCTCATTTTAGTTTCTATTTTTTAGTTTCTGTTTTTTATTGAAATGAAATGAATGCACCGTGCAACTTGTTCACTGAAATACTTATTGGGCTGCTTCTATCTAAGAGAATGGAGATTATCCCCACTGATAACCGGGGCGCTTATGGAGCCGAAAGTGGCTGTGAGACCATCACCACCAGTGTGGGCTTTGAGGGGTGCATTACAGTGGAACTTTTGAATGTTTCTATTTTTTGAGGGGACCATCACCAGCAAATTTAGTTTCTGTTTTTTGTGTAGTTCCTCACATTTTGAGCAACATGTTGGATCTGAAATTTGCAAAAGCTGTACTGAAATATATTAAAATTTCACCAAAATATTCAGTTTCAGCGAAATGGGGGCAAAATCTGAAAGTTCAAACCTTGCCTCCGAATGATGGTAACCCTTTTTTGTTCTAAATCAGAACCAGGTTTTCTATTGATGTCTTGAATAAATTGAATGTTCAAGAGTTTTCATAGAGGGCAATGTTTATTCAGATTAGGATGTTTAGAGTAATGTTTATGCATATTAGAATGTTTTCTTAGGGACATTTTGCTCCCTCAGTGGCTCTCTATGAAGATGTCATGGGGAATCATGATTGTTCTATGCATGATTTGTCATAAGTAAATAAAGCTCCTCTGGCTCTCCCTCTCTCTCTCCAATGAATGTACCAAGTGCATCTTATAAAGAACAAGCCTAAACTAAGCTAGGATGTTGATCCAAGGCAATGAAACTTCATATGAAACATTGCCTTCCATCCAAGTCAGAAAAAAAAAAAAAAAAAAAAGAATTGTTATTTGATTGGTTAGAAGGAAGTTGGTTTAACAATTAAAAGGTACTGATTTGAGTATGTCGGAAGGGGTGGGCTAGAGGAGACTTATTTTTGGACCTTCTTCACTATGTCCAATATTTCTCTTTTTCTTTTTTGTTCTTAAGTAAAAAAGCTGATAGTAGGCAAAACCAAAACACAAAAAAGATACAACCAGGGGGCTTATTGAGGTATTCTATAAGGAGAAAATCAGGGAATTTGGGGACAGGATTAAAGCAATAATTTGCAATTGGGTGGATGTTTCTACCTCCTAGTATAATATTAGTCTGCTTATTGGGGCTCAGTCCAAGCCAAAATTATGATCCCATACACAGAAAATAAAGCAACATTTTCATTGAATCTAAAGACCTTCAACCCAAAATCTTTCTAGCAATTGAAGTTGCCTTTGAGGAATCCATTGCCAATGGACTTTTGTGAGTAATAACTGCAATTGCTCAATCCACATTCAAATAAATTGAGTACAACAAAATAACATTCAAGGAGATACAATAGCTCAATATCCCTTATGTAAAATTACATATCCCTTGCATAATTTAGAAACAAAGAACACATTTAACATTGTCAAGGAGCTCTTTCGTCAGGATTCTTCAGATCTAATGTCTCGATAGCACCAAGAAGCTCTTCAAACACCCTAGTATTATGTACATGACCCCTAATTACTCCCATTAAGTACCCTCTCAAATAATCCGGGGAAGTAGTTCTAGCAGTTGCCGTATTCAACGCCTGGGTCTGTGAGCTTTGACCAATCTCCTGTGTTACTGTACTGGTGACCGGACCTATCTCTTGTGTTGTCGTACTAGTCACCGTACCCTGAGAGCATTCTCCTGTCTGGTCAATTACCATATTGGTTCCCGTGGTCTCTCCATTGCTATCCACCCATTCAAACATACCACATCCCGCATTATCCACCTACAAGGAAATTATAAAATGTTGTAAATACCATCTCATATTACAACTTCCAATCAAATGACACCATAATTAAAAGGGAAAAACAGAAGATAATGCAAGAAACATACTCCAGTAGATTGTGGGAAACACCAAAACTTTCGCCCTTTGTTTCTTACAGTTTTAGCCGTTCTCACTTTACATTGACCTACTCCACATCTACATTCCTTGTTCTCCTCCACCCACATAATAAAGTTTTGACATCTTTCGCAGCTATAGAACTTCCTACCAACATTTTTCCCCTTACTTACTGTCCGTACCACACATGTATCACCATAGGTTTCACATTTTGGTTCCATCTTGTAAAAAAAGTTCTGAAATGAGATTGAAGAGAAATAAATGGATACAAATTGAGAAACCATAATTGTATCAGAAATAATCAGAAATTATATCATTAAACACAAATTAGAATACCACAATATGATTAAGACACAAATCAGAATACCAGAATATGAATTTCATATTATCAATGAGAATCTAGAAAACTAAAACTTTCAACAATCAACTGCAAACTTGTGGATTCAAGCAGGATTAACAGGGTACCGTAAACCACGGTTATAGGTGTTCAAATCCTCTCCTCCATATTCTCAAGGAGGAGAGCAGTTGAATCTTTTCTTTCTAACTGTACCTGTACCATCATTTTCGACTGTATTCTGTATACTTAAATATCTACAGAGCTTGTGAGAAACCAGTATATTGCATACCTGATTACTTAAAAAAATAGACATTGTTCGTATAAAGAAAAATCTGACATTGTTCATATAAAGATCGAAGTAGGTCAGCATCCAGTCATTTGCATACTTGAATATCTTCTTCTTTCAATTTTTGTATTGCAGTTACAAGAGAAAAATCCGACATTGTTTGTATAAAGAGGAACCATTGAATAAACCATAATAATAATTTACCTTTCTATTCCTCAAGACTGAAGTAGGTCAGCGATGGAAGAGAAGGAAAATGAGAGGAAAAAGAATGCTTAATCGAAGACTTCTCCCTCTAATAGTCGAAACAAACTTTGTCCTTTTCAATCAAAACCAGTGCTTAATCAAAGACAAAAACAAGGGAGACTAAGAGTGTATTTTTGCCTCACTGGGTTATTTCAAATACCGCTTACAAATGTAGGAGTTTTGCCTCACTGGTCGCTTAAAATACCTCTGCTTACAGTTATGTCCAACAGATCATCTCCGCCCCATAGGAAACATCGTGAGTGAGGTAGAATGAGAAGAAGATGAGATTAGGGTTTATTTTAGTTGGATATAAAAGGATTATATTCGTCTTTTAACAGTAATAAGATTTAAAGTATGGATAAAAGGTTGAGGGTAGAGTTGTCCATAAAAAAATTAACTTTAACACCATTAGAAATTGGGGTTATTTTGATTTTAATAGTTATTTAGGGGAGGTAACTGTATTTTTTGAAACCTTTGGGGGTCAACGGTCAATAAGGTAAGTTACAGGGGAGGTAACTGTCTTTTATCCAATAAAATAAACAAATCAAATATCCTAGAGATATACACAGAAAGGGCAGTCGCATGTAGCGTCATGCTCGTCCTCCCCTGCTTATACTTCTAAAGTAGCAACCCCTCCTTATATTGGAGCGTCCACGTAGTCCTCCATAGTACAACCTGCATCAACATCTAAAAACATGCATATATACAAGAGTGAGCTCACAACTTAGCTCAGTAAGACAATCAGACAATGCAACACACATCATGCAGGAATAACATTCACATTATGGTCTGGTTTTAAGTTTACAATATACTATAGAAAGGATTAGCAGCCACCACACCTCTATGCACGAGTGTGCGAATCCACCCAATGGATCAAACACCACTGTCGTCCCACATGCACCCACTATGGAATAGAGATAGAGCTAAAGTATCTGGATCAAACACCGCCAACACTTTCCCTGATGCTCTACCCATACCAACACGTAAGCCCCTATTGGCGAGGGCTTGCAAACTGGACTCGCTACTAACCAATCCTATATGTCATCATAGTAGGCCCTATTCCAGCATAGCTCCCTATGGCATAGAGATAGGGCTCGAGTCTAGTGGTCAGGCCAGAGACCACAGTGCCACTTCCTCCCCCTGATACCCTACCCGCAACAAGCATGCTAAGACAGAAGCGATACGAAAAGGTGCTAGTGTGAGGAATGATCCCAGACCCCGGGCCCTTCCCATTTCATGCACCAACGAAAACAATCACATGCCTAACAATCACATCCTAGCATAGGGAGTATGCATGAACAATACAATAACTGAAAGTAAAGATAATATGTGAGTATGCATAAACACCATTCCACAGAGTCATAATTATTAACAACGTTTTACTGTTATCAAGTTATTAGGGTTTAGGTCTGATTCCCTTACTTGATGCTTGATTGCTAACTTGCTCCGCATCACAGAATCCAAACTCACTATTACAAGGTCCTATACGATGTTAGGGTTAAATTAGAATTAATTTCTTAGGGTTTATGTTGGTCAAAAAACCAACTGGATCAAAATATACCCCGTACAGTGCACACCGGTCGCAGGTACCGGTCGCTGCATTGTGGGGAAAGGTGCAACTGGTATGGTTGATCGGTCCCCCACAGATCAGCTCCCGAGAGATACCGATCGCAGTACCGGTCGCATATGGTGCAACCAGTATGGTCGACCGGTACGCCTCTGGAAGACCACCAATCTTGGTGTTCTCCTTCCGTCGGCCACCCATTATTGATTCTAGGGTTTCTCATATGCATTCTAGGCCTGAGCAACGAGTTAGAGTTGTTTCATGTTCCATTCAAGTCCTAGTTCCAATGATTCATTGCCTAGAATTTGAATCTAGGGTTTATCGACTGTATTAGGGTTTGACGATAAATTTAAGGGTTTTAGATCAATACCTCACCTTGCATGGTATTGATCAATTCATGATTAATCATCTATAATACTTAACTTAGAGAGAAGTTCAAGCACTTACTGTTGGTTCGCAACTATGGTGTTCTTCATCCAACGGCGGCTCCTCTCTCACCTTTCTTAGCTCCTTCTCCTTCTTCGATCTCCTTCTCCTCTCTAGGGTTTGTGAGGATCAATCAAGGAATTTTAAGGAGGTTTAAGGGTCCTTAAATAGACTAGGATAGAGTTTAAGAAGTTTTCCTATGTTAGGAAAAGTCCCTAGGCTCGAGATTTAGAAAGCAGGACCCGCAGAGATCCGTTTTCAGATCTAACCAGTCTGCCCGCGCAGACATACTGGTCGACCGGTACCATAGATCGGTATGAAAAATATCATACTTTTAGGTCCATTTGTGTACCTGGTTGTTGTCATCCGCTCGTCCTGTCTGGTCTCGTGATGATTGGAAGACCTATTATGACATGAATTAAAGGTTTAGAACGGGTTCATGGAGTGCGGGTCTTACACTGGTGACCAGGATGAACCACAGTGTCACGTCTTCCCCCTAATGCTCCCCCTGCATCCAATATACTAACCACACACACACAATCACATGTCTTTTCCACGCATCATCATCATCATCATGTTATAGATAGACAGAAGTAAATATGCATGAGCAGTAATAACAGTAATATTGGATGACATGTGAGATGCACATTACAAGCATACAATCATAGAATCAATCATGGCATTGAACTCAATAAATAAGCAGTTTGTTATATCCAATTAGTTTAGGTCTTGTTCCCTTACCTTTTAACAAAATTCGATCTCCTTCCAAGCCTTGTAGTTCTCTTTGAATCAATTTAGTAACCTAAAAATTATATAGATTTAAGTTTGGATTCTTGAATAACATGTTATAGTAGTCGAAAATTGAAAACAGACTGTTGATAGGTGTCTGATTGGTCCTATGGTCTCATGTTGTGTGGACCTTACCTCAAAAGGTTGATACCCTAGGGTCGCACTATATGCGACCATACCTACGACCATACGATTCCTGAATTCTTCCTAAATGGCTATGGTAAATACTCTAGCAATGCTATGGTCGACCATAGCTGTGACCATATGGTTTCTGATCAAATTCTACTTTCAATCCGAGTTCTTCCTCTTAGCTCCTTAATAGGGTTCTTTCTGATGATCATTCTAAAGCCAAATTTCTTAGTTTTATCAACTAATTACTCTAACCCATTCTCCATGATCCCTTCTTGAGATTTGCTCAGAGAATCCCATAGCTGAATCCTTACATTGGGTTTGGTATTACAATTTACACTAGAAATTTCTACTCTTAATGTTCTAAGGCTACAGAGACAAGGTTCATACCTTACTTGTTGCAGAGAGTCTGTAGAAGTCTTCTCTCAGCCTTCTCCTTAGTCTTCTCTCCTTCTCCTTCTCTTTCTTCTCTTCCTCTAGGGTTTGATAATGTTCCAAAAGAGTAAAAAAGGGTTGAGAAATGTCCTTTATATAGAGAGAAACTATCCATATAAGGCTCTCCAACAATAGGAATGAAATCTTCTTTTTATTTGAAAAGTTTTCAAACTTGGAGTCTGATTTGGGGCCGTACGGTCAGACGTACGGACTCATAATCCGTCGACCATACACTTGAAAACATCGACCGTACGGCTATTGATCAGTGGTCTTAATTTTCTATTGTATGGTCGACCTTACCTACCCAGGTAGTCCACCATACACTTGGTTTTTAGTGTTTTCAAGTCGATTTTCATACCTGGTCTCGTGGTCCTTCTTCCCGCGCTCGGTCCACTTGATCCAGCAATGATGGGAAGACTTGACACAATACGGTTAAACCGGGTTAGTGGAGTGCGGGTCTTACACCTGGCCAATCAGATCCACCGAATAAATTTGCGACCCGCGCACAGTTCAACTCCATGCAGTGACAGATTAAGAACTTGAAACTCTTTCTCTAAGGCCTCACACCATTGACCTAGCTCTCGGACCTCAAGACGTTGGTTTTTCTATACGGAGTCAGAGTCTCGTGAGAGACAAAAATGAAAAACACACCACGAAAGACCAGAGCACTTGATCCACTACACATACAGCAAGTTCCCATGCACAACCCTCCTGAAGACTGGCCCCGATGTTCACAACGTCACAAAAATGGTGCTCCATATTATGCACTCTCAACTCATAGAAGGCCACCTCAAACAAGGTTAAGACATCTCTCACTACTTGCATGCCAGGCAGAGAATGAGTTAGCGAGAGAGCCCCTTCAGGAGCAATTGGAGCCAGCCCCCTTGACCAGAGGAGCAGCCCGAGCTCCCATAGAATCACAATTGAGTAACACGACCAAATTGGGGGAAAGAACAGAGCCAAAATCATATCTATATGGGTTGCAAATTCGATGGTAAAACTGTTAGGAGTTTTAATCTTACATCGATTACTAAATAGTCTCCAGTCCCTTCATACACCTAGGAGTCCCTCCACTTACAAGTTTAAACTTTTATGATGTAAACTTTTACATTGTACTAGGTTTTCACCATTTCCATGTGTATGTACTTACTGCCACACATGTGGGGAGTGTTGGCAGTTCAATCCCACAATGTACCAAATTATATACAGCCCCATTATACACTTGGGATCTGTCCATTTACTAGTTTGGATTTTTGGATTAAAAACTTTACAAAAACCAATTTTCTGTAGGTTGCTACTAGTTCCAGTTAGGTCTCTTTTTCTTTTGGGAAAATCTGATCGTAACTCATATGGGTGTCAATGAAGTTGTAAAAGATTCGGCTTATTTAAGATTAAAGGGGGTTTCAAGACCTTGTCAATTTGATAGCTTAACCCATACAAAGATCTATAACATAATGGAGATATAATGTAACCCACTCTTGTAATGACATACCTGTGCGTAGAAGATTGATTTTCACCATTTAATTAGAAGCTTTGATCACAGTCTTCTACAGCCCACAGAGGTTCCACTTGCTTTTTAATGCTTATGGGTACACAGAGAGAAAAAAACAACTAGGCTACAGAGACATATGATCTAGTAGTTATAATACTACTACAAACACTAATTAGTCTGACATTGAATAGGGTTTGTCTATTTCTTTATCTTGTGACAAACCAGACCAAACCAATGAACTTAGTGACATGGACTCCCACTACTCAATGGGCCCGATAATTAATCCAGCCCACTAGGATATTATCCAACATAGAATTGTGTGGAGTTGTCTATCTCCAATTTTCCCATTAATATCATAAATGAAAACAAATTTGATAAAAAGAAAGGCTGTCTATAAATTTTCTAGCTTCATATATATTGGCATATATTCGGGTTGTCTGAGAGGTGCTAGCAGTGATGGCACAACTGGCCTTCACCCGACGAGCATATCAACACATGGGTATGTGCTCGGGTGGAGGCCAGCTATGTGATCACAGCTGGCATGACTAGACTACCGGAGACGATTTGTATCCCATATATTTGACTTATAGTACTTGGTAGTCCTTTGAGTTAGAAAAATCTACTTATTATGTGAATTTATCATATATGTCCCTCCATCCAAGTGAACATTCAAGTGAATATAAGTGATGCTAAAGGGCAACTACAAATAAGATTGCAAATGTTATTTGTAATTTACTTGGTTACAAAGAAAAGAATCCAATTAAAATATATTTAAAATTCAAGAAAAATTATCTGTTCTTTTAAATATTCTTAATTTTCGGACTGAATTACTCAGAAGGACTGATTTTTCAAAGTCCCAAATTTTTTATCGCAGGGTTAAATAAATTCAGAGATCATAACCGAAGGTGGAACCATATGTAGAATTATGGAGGCATAGCTAGATTTGAAACCCTAAGAAGCAAATGATAGAATGATATGCACCAGGATTGCAGTTATATCATATCTGATGGTTAAAGCCTGATTCATACTCTTCATGATTTACATTATGTTAATTTGATTGCAATTAAATCTAGTACCTAGTCCGATTCAACATCAATTCATTTTATTAATTATTGTACTAATTAATCACCTGATTCGTATTCTTCTTCTTCTTTTTTATTTTGTTGACACCCTGTCCAGACAGTGCAGTCAGTGTTGTCATTGTTGGCAACCCTAGCAGAGAAAGTGATATGGAGGAGAGAGAGTATCTGTAGAACTCTCCGTCAGTCATGCAGCCGAAGAGAATGAAGCTTAGTTGATGAGAAAGTCCAACTGAAGTGGAAAGAAAGAAGAGAGAGAAAGAAGAGAGAGAAAGAAGAGAGAGAAAATGGAAGAGAGAGAAAGAGGAGAGAGAATGGGTGGGGACCAAGTGGGGTCCCACCTTGGGTGGCCAGGCCAGCATGGCAGCCAGCCCAGGCCAGCAGGGCCGATGCCCGTGGCAACAGGCCAGTAGGGCATGCGCACAGGCCACGCACAGCAGGGCAGCACAGCAGCATGCCGCGCGCAGCACCATGCCGCACGCAGCAGCATGTCGTGCGCAACAACATGCCGCGCGCAGCAGCATGCCGCGCGCAAGGCCATGCCGCGGGCAAGGCTTGCTCGGCAGCACCGCGCAGCAGAGCCCCGCGCGCAGCAGCGCAAGCAGCAGCATGCCGCGCGCGCGCAGCAAGCCAGCGCCGCGCGCATGCGCAGGGCAGTTGGCATGCACGCAACCTGTTCGACGTAATGCCGCAATGAAGGAAAATGTCCGAACCTTACTGGAAAAAAATCGACTTACAGGGCATTACCACACATTCACAGGGGTATTTTGGTCATTTTGAAAAGAGCATATTCCATTTGGGAGGCTTGGATCAAGCCACGACAGCGAGATTCCAAATGGAGGGCTGTCAAAAATGCGGGATCTGGTATAGCGTCAGATTTGCGCAAAGATTCCATCGCGAGGCTTCTGAGTGGCCGGAAGCAAGTTTAAATGGTGGTTTGCGCCGCACGGGAGTGGATCCCTGATTCGGTGAAGCGCGCCCATGGTGCACATGCGCAAAAGATGCGCATCCGATGGATCTCGGAGACTCCGATTTCGGCTGACGCGATGAGGCCGATCGGAGGGTCTAGAGGAGATCCCGCCCTTTGCTCCTTGATCCAACGGCCTGAAGGAGAAGATTCCCTCTCGGCCAATCCGAGAACGACAACGTTGTACGGTGGGTCAGAGGCGGGCGCACTACGTGCTTCGCGTTGCACGGAATCAGCCCAGAAGATTCCATTTGGAATAATCTGATGGGCCGAACTTCAAATGGCCATATCTTGGCCGTCCGAGCTCCGATTGAGGTGATTCAAAAACTCACGATTTTCTCTCTCCGAGTAGAACCTCTTAGAACAAAGAAATCAAGGTTTTGGAGTGCTGAGCTGCGGGTTTTGGGAAAAATAGTGCTTTGGGGCTCTCTTTGAAGAAGAAATCACTCTCAACCTTCCTCCTTGTAATACACATGACTATTTGAGCAGTTTGGAGTGAAGTGTGAGTATGAGTGATAGCTTGATATGAATGATGGTGTGCGAGATGCATTGGAAGAATGTCGGAGTTCCATTCTATTGACGAAGCGTATCTATCACTACTGGAGAGCTTGGAACATCCATTGGTGAGAACCTATCTTGCTGTGGTCACGCTGGGAAGGTAATCACGCACACAAATCCTATTTATTGTATCAGAGATATATGGGAAGGGTTTGTATAAATATCTATAATACACTTTGTATAACCTGTCAAGTGGGTGCTTGACTGGAGTTGGGGTAGGTGCCTCGAGCACAGTTGTAGCTGTGAATGCGGTTGATGTTGTAGCATCGGGGTTGTAGGTGCAACCAAAGCATTTCTGTTGTGTATCGGGTATATATGAAACCCTGGTTAGGGTATTGCCCCGTGGAGTAGCCATCACAGTGTGTGATTGGTGAACCACGTTATATTGTGTGTCCCATGCATGTGATTGTGATTGTGGAATAGAAGTCTGTGTGCTGTAGGTCTGGGTGTATACACTTGGCAGACCAAGCCCCTGGTATGGATACCTGTGGGTGGGTGGTTGGTGTGTGCACGAAATGTGTTTGACAAATTGTCTATGAGAAGGTCTCAAGAAATCAGCTCAAGGCAGCATAGCACAATTTGATCAACAGCTCTTGGCAGCAGTGTTCATAGCATCAGGGCAAATTGTTTAGTGGAAAAAGTTTTTAGTGGCCACTGATTCACCCCCCCCCCCTCTCAGTGTCAACCTGGGACTAACAAGTGGTATCAGAGCTGAGTTCCCAAGGGAAGAAGACTGATAGCTTCGGGTACAAATAAGATTGAGACTGAGATATGGCTACAAATGAAGAACATCATGGGCACAGCAGAATTTCAATGTTTGATGGCTCCAACTACAGCATATGGAAAGTCAGAATGGAGGCTTACCTGATTGCACAAGGATATGGGGTATGGTCGGCAAAGTGAAGAATGGGTACAGGGCACACAACCGAAGATATCGGTGATGTTTGTTGAGATGAAGAAGAGAGAAAATAAAGCTAAGGCTATCACAGCACTTCTAGCCGCACTTTCAAGTAATGAACTTACTAGAGTGATCAGTTGTCCAACATCAATGGAGATATGGGACAAGCTACAGAGTGTACATGAAGGAGACAGTAAAATCAAGGAGGCTAAATTGTAGATATTGAGATCTCAATTTGAAAGTCTGAGAATGAGTGAGGGTGAGACAATTGAGTTTTACCTGAACAGAGTAAACAAGATCACCAATGCAATCAGAGCATTGGGTGAAGAGTTGAAGGAGATTCATGTGGTCAAGAAAGTGTTGAGGACACTTCCAAAACTGTATAACGCCAAGGTGTCAGCCCTTGAAGAAATTGTCACTTTGGATACATTGACCATAGATGAACTGCATGGTATCTTGACCACCTATGAGATGAGAATGCTTGAGCCAGTGCCAGCTGAGAAGGAAGCCGCTTTTGAAGCCTTTAAAAAATTAAAAATGAAGGAGCCAGTGGAAAGCTCAAAAGCTGATGCAGAGGAGGACACAGATGATTCAAATGATGAGATCATAGCTTATCTGGCTAACAAACTCAAAAAGAGATCTGAGAAGTTCAAAAAAAAGTCTTCAATGAGATGTTTCAACTGTGGTGGCTTAGGACACTTTGCCTCTAAGTGCCAGAAAAAGGGTAAAGTGTATGACTCTGATGAAGAAGAGTCCAAAGAAAGCCAAGAAAAGAAAAGAAAGAAGAAATTCATTCCAAGAAAGAGAAGTTATCTGTCAAAGCATGATGACCTCTCTGATGAGTCTAAAGATGAAGATGAAGATGATATTCTCTTTATGGCAAGACTGGAAGAGACTCCTACAGGGAGTGATACAACAAAAAGGAAAGGTGATAGTGTCAAGAAAAGAATGGAAGATGATGACAATCCAGACCTTGAAGCAGAGTTGCTTTCTGCACTTACTGAGCTCAGATCAGAAAGAAAGAAGAACAAAAACTTGAATGAGCAACTCAACCAAGCAAATGAGATAAATGCTGAAATTATGGAAACTCTCAGGAAAGCAAAAATAATTGCTGATGAGCTTGACAATGATCTTACACAAATGACTTCTGAGTGTAAGAAGCTTGAGGAAGTAATTGTAAGACTTATGGCAGATCTGGCCAAGTCTACAAAAACAAAAACTTATGCTGAAGCTACTACAAAAGTCCCTCACGTAACCATTCTGAAGTCGAAAGATAAGAATGTTAGGTTACAGGAAGATGAAGAAAGCAGCAGTTCTGAAGATGAAGACAAGGAGGAAGACAACATCCTTGATGAGATTCTGAGTTACCAGAGATCCTCTCATATTAAATCTGGACTTGGATATACTGAGCAGCTGTCTGAGCAGATGAAAGAAAAGGGGTCTGCAAGTAATCCCATTATGTTTGTAAAAGAAAAGCAAAAGGAACCACCAGCTATGAGAGCTGCTAAAGGCAAGAATGATGAAGAGAGCTTCAAGACAGTCAGACAAGGCAGTCAGAGAAAACAAAGTCAGTTTCAGAGGAATGGTCAGTTTCAGGAAAACAAGTGGTACAGGAATCAGATTCGAGAGGATACTTTTTATGGCTGTAATGCCTATGGACATCGAGTGGCAGAATGTAGAAGACAACAAAGACCTCCAGTGTTCATTGACGAAAACGGATTTGCTCCTCTTGTCGATGAGAGAGTAATATGCTATAGATGTGAGAGACTTGGGCATATAGCCGAAACTGCAAGGCAATCCTTCCATCTCAAAGGCAAGCTAAGAGGAAGAAAAAAGAAGATCCTCCAAGAAAACCAATTCAGAGAGAAGAAGAAAATGAAATGGTGAGAAATACAAGAAAGCCAATTACAGTGAAAGATAAGGCTACATGGGTGGAAAAACCACAGAAGAAAGGGAACCATTCCTTGTTGGTGCAAGCAGTACTTAAAGCAAACAAAGGAAAACAATCTCCATGGATTCTTGATAGTGGATGCTCAACACATATGACTGGCAACAAAGAAAAATTCACAAGCCTTGATGCTGCAGAAGGATGAACTGTGAAGTTTGGAAACAATGAAGGTGCCAGAGTTGAAGGAAGAGGTTCAATGAACTTTAACAATGGGAAGATAAAGTCCCACAATGTTTTGTATGTTAATGGGTTGAAACATAATCTACTCAGTGTGAGTTAGATATGTGATCAAGGACATGAGATCACTTTCAACAATGAAGGTTTTGTTGTTCACAAGGTTGGAACAGGAAAGGCAGTGGCTGCTAGTGAAAGAACAGTTGAAAATCTGTATGTGTTGACAGATGCCATCAACATGTGCATGATAACTCAAGAAGATGAAAATTGGTTGTGGCATAAAAGAATGGGACACATTCACTTCAAAAATCTGACTAAAATTAGCAAGGAGCAAGCAGTGAGAGATCTTCCCATCATAAAGACTCCAGAGAGCCATGTATGTGGTTCATGTCAGAAGGGCAAGCAGGCAAGAGTTACTTATAAATCAAAGGAGTACCATTCAAGTAAACCACTTGACTTGATACACACAGACTTGTGTGGACCAATGAGAACACAGGCCATAGGAGGTGAGAGATACTTCATCCTGTTTATAGATGAGTATTCTAGAATGACCTGGGTGATGTTTCTGAAGGACAAAACTGAAGCTCTTGACAAGTTCAAAGCATTCAAGAAGAGAGTTGAAAACGAGATAGGAAACACAATCAAGTGTTTAAGGTCTGATCAAGGCAAAGAATTTACATGGAGTGAATTCTCAAACTTCTGTAGTGAAAGTGGGATCAGAATTCAACACTCAGCAGCCAGAACACCTCAGCAAAATGGAGTGGTTGAAAGGAAGAACAGAATAGTGCAAGAAATGGCTACAACTATGATGGCAGAGAATAACACAGCAAAGCATTTCTGGAGAGAAGGTATCTATACTGCAGTGCATATCACTAATAGATGTCTTCTAAGGCCTCATGAGAACAAAACACCTTATGAATTGTGGTTTGGGAGGAAAGCTACAGTAAAGTATCTCAGGGTCTTTGGTTCTAAGTGCTACATCAAGCGAAAGGAAGAAAATCTTGGCAAATTTGATGACAGAGCTGATGAGGGCATATTCCTTGGGTACTCTTTCAAAAGTAAGGCATACAGGTGCTACAACAAGAGACTAGGAAGAATTGTTGAGAGCTCAGATATGAAGATTAATGAGAATGTAGAGAATCAAAAGGGGACTGAACCAAAAGGGTCCATTCTTGAAGAACTTGATGAAGATGACACTCTATCAGTTGACAAAGGGCAACAAGATGAAGAAGAACCTGAAGTGCAAGAGATTCATATTGAAGTGCAGAGAGATGGCAGACCAAAAGATAACAAATGGTTGAGAATTCACCCTAATCATCAAGTAATAGGAGATCCAAATACAGGCATTGAAACCAGAAGGATGAAAGCTGCCACTTATTCATTATTGTCTGAGATAGAGCCTAAAACTGTGCATGAGGCTAGCAATGATGAATCTTGGTTGAAAGCTATGAATGATGAGCTAGACCAAATTGAAAAGAACAACACCTGGGAGCTAGTTCCTAGACCAGCAGACAAGAATGTGATTGGCACAAAGTGGGTTTTCAGGAACAAATTAAATGAAGATGGCCAGGTTGTGAGAAACAAGGCCAGACTTGTATGCAAAGGATATGCTCAAGTAGAAGGAATTGATTTTGATGAAACTTTTGCACCTGTGGCAAGGCTGGAGTCTATCAGAATGTTCTTAGCATTAGCTGTGTACAGAGGATTCAAGGTTTATCAAATGGATGTGAAATCTGTATTCTTGAATGGCAATTTAGAAGAGGAAGTGTACACTGAGCAACCTGAAGGGTTCCAACTCAACAATGATGAAGATATGGTATGCAAGTTGAAGAAGGCTCTATATGGGTTGAAGCAAGCTCCAAGAGCGTGGTATGAAAGGCTTGATACATATCTGCATAAGTTGGGTCTATGAAGAGGAGTTGTGCATAGCAACCTATATGTCATGACAGAAGACAGCAGTCAACTGGTAGTTGTGGTCTATATGGATGACATCATCTTTGGGGGCACTGTGAGAAGCTTTGCAAGTAGTTTGCTGAGAGGATGAGAACAGAGTTTGAGATGTCTATGCTTGGAGAGATGTCCTACTTTCTGGGGCTGCAAATTCATCAAAGAGAAAATGGCATCTTCATTTCTCAAATGAAGTATACCAAGGAGATGTTGAAGAAATTTGTGATGGAGGACTGTAAACCAGTGGGGACACCAATGACAGTGAATATCAAGTTGAGTTCAGAAGATGATTCTCCAACAGTTGATCAGACATTGTATAGGTCAATGATTGGCAGTTTACTATATTTGACAGCTTCAAGACCTGATATTCTGCAAGCAGTATGCCTGGTGGCCAGATTTCAAGCGTGTCCAAAGGAGACTCATCTGATGGCAATGAAGAGAATACTCAAATATCTGAAAGGCACAACAGACTATGGTTTGTGGTATCCAAAGATTGGAAGTTTCACTTTGACAGCATTTTCAGATGCAGACTGGGCTGGTAGCATTGATGACAGAAAGAGCACTAGTGGTGGTGCATTCTTTTTGGGAGAGAGCTTAGTAGCTTGGCACAGCAAGAAACAAGAGTCTGTCTCCTTATCTACAGCAGAGGCAGAGTACATTGTAGCAGCCGCTACATGCACTCAGATAATCTGGATGAAAAGATAGATGTCAGACTTTAGTGTTATATGTGAAGAACCAGTGGTCATCAAATGTGATAACATGAGTGCCATCAACATATCCAAGAATCCTATGCAACACTCAAGGACCAAGCATATTGACATCAGATATCATTATTTGAAGGAGAAAGTGCTTGAAGGGGAAGTGAGATTGGACTTTGTTCCTACAGCAGATCAAGTGGCAGACATCTTTACCAAGGCTCTTCCAAAAGACTCTTTTGAGAAACTCAGAGCTCAGCTAAGAGTAGTGACTTTGAGCACATTGTAGATGGCAGATATGTAGGGGGAGTTGCTGACTACATAGCATCATCTTTCATCTGCAGGATTGGAAAGATGCGGTGGGCACTCCTACAGGTGAGGCTATGTAGGGGGAATTGATATGAAGGGGGAGCTCATTCAGCCTTTGGGATTTGTTGTCAAAGGGGGAGAAGATAGCATGAATGGGGAGTTTTGTTATGGATGGGGAGTTTTGTTGCCAACAATTCCAAAGGGGGAGATTGTTGACACCCTGTCCAGACAGTGCAGTCAGTGTTGTCATTGTTGGCAACCCTAGCAGAGAAAGTGACATGGAGGAGAGAGAGTATCTGTAGAACTCTCCGTCAGTCATGCAGCCGAAGAGAATGAAACTTAATTGATGAGAAAGTCCAACTGAAGTAGAAAGAAAGAAGAGAGAGAAAGAAGAGAGAGAAAATGGAAGAGAGAGAAAGAGGAGAGAGAATGGGTGGGGACTAGGTGGGTCCCACCTTGGGTGGCCAGGCCAGCATGGCAGCCAGCCCAGGCCAGCAGGGCCGATGCCCGTGGCAACAAGCCAGCAGGGCATGCGCACAGGCCATGCACAGCAGGGCAGCGCAGCAGCATGCCGCGCGCAGCAGCATGCCACGCGCAGCAGCATGCCACGCGCAGCAGCATGCCGCGCGCAGCAGCATGCCGCGCGCAGCAGCATGCCGTGCGCAGCAGCATGCCGCGCGCAGCAGCATGCCGCACGCAAGGCATGCCGCGCGCAAGGCCATGCCGCGCGCAAGGCTTGCTAGGCAGCACCGCGCAGCAGAGCCCCGGGCGCAGCAGCCCAAGCAGCAGCATTCCGCGCGCGCGCAGCAAGCCAGCGCCGAGCGCATGCGCAGGGAAGTTGGCATGCACGCAACCTGTTCGATGTAATGCCGCAATGAAGGAAAATGTCCGAACCTTACTGGAAAAAAATCGACTTACAGGGCATTACCACACATTCACAGGAGTATTTTGGTCATTTTGAAAAGAGCATATTCCATTTGGGAGGCTTGGATCAAGCCACGATAGCGAGATTCCAAATGGAAGGCTGTCAAAAATGAGGGATCTGGTATAGCGTCAGATTTGCGCAAAGATTCCATCGCGAGGCTTCTGAGTGGCTGGAAGCAAGTTTAAATGGTGGTTTGCGCCGCACGGGAGTGGATCCCTGATTCGGTGAAGCGCGCACATGGTGCGCACGCGCAAAAGATGTGCATCCGATGGATCTCGCAGACTCCGATCTCGGTTGACGCGATGAGGCCGATCGGAGGGTCTAGAGGAGATCCCGCCCTTTGCTCCTTGATCCAACGGCCTGAAGGAAAAGATTCCCTCTCGGACAATCCGAGAACGACAACGCTGTACGGTGGGTCAGAGGCGGGTGCGCTACGGTGCTTCGTGCCACACGGAATCAGCCTAGAAGATTCCATTTGGAATAATTTGATCGGCCGAACTTCAAATGGTCATATCTTGGCCGTCCGAGCTCCGATTGAGGTGATTCAAAAACTCACGGTTTTCTCTCTCTGAGTAGAACCTCTTAGAATGAAGAAATCAAGGTTTTGGAGTGCTGAGCTGTGGGTTTTGGGGAAAATAGTGCTTTGGGGCTCTCTTTGAAGAAGAAATCACTCTCCACCTTCCTCCTTCTGATACACATGAGTATTTGAGCAGTTTGGAGTGAAGTGTGAGTATGAGTGATAGCTTGATATGAATGATGGTGTGCGAGATGCATTGGAAGAATGTCGGAGTTCCATTCTATTGACGAAGCGTATCTATCACTACTAGAGAGCTTGGAACATCCATTGGTGAGAACCTATCTTGCTATGGTCACGTTGGGAAGGTAATCACGCACACAAATCCTATTTATTGTATTAGAGATATATGGGAAGGGTTTGTATGAATATCTGTAATACACTTTGTATAACCTGTCAAGTGGGTGCTTGACTGGAGTTGGGGTAGGTGCCTCGAGCACAGTTGTAGCTGTGAATGCGGTTGATGTTGTAGCATCGGGGTTGTAGGTGCAACCGTAGCATTTCTGTTGTGTATCGGGTATATACGAGGCCTGGTTAGGGTATTGCCCCGTGGAGTAGCCATCACAGTGTGTGATTGGTGAACCACATTATATTGTGTGTCCCATGCATGTGATTGTGATTGTGGAATAGAAATCCGTGTGTGCCGCAGTGCGGGTGTACACACTTGGCGGACCAAGCCCCCGGGTATGGATACCTGTGGGTGGGTGGTTGGTGTGTGCACGAAATATGTTTGATAGATTTTCTGTGAGAAGGTCTCAAGAAATCAGCTCAAGGCAGCATAGCACAATTTGATCAACAGCTCTTGGCAGCAGTGTTCATAGCATCAGGGCAAATTGTTTAGTGGAAAAAGTTTTTAGTGGCCACTATTCACCCCCCCCTCTCTCTCAGTGTCAACCTGGGACTAACATATTTTTTTTTTTTTTTTTTTTTTTAAATCTTCTCAATGTATCTGCCAATGGGATTTTGAGTACAGCTACTAATACAAATTGCAAGCAAGGGAGAAAAAGAGGAGAAGAAGAAAGGATCCTCAAGGCACAATGTGAGATAGTAAGGTCAAACCCATGACTCTGTGGGTATCTACACTTGATTGGCAGGACACCAACCAACTGGGCTGCACACTTGTTAACTCATGAAACTATTCCATCAGGCTCGCAATGTCGATCATCTACGACGGAAGCTTTGCAAGTAGATATTATAGGATTGAAGTTTTGCAAGTAGATTATAGGATTACTAGCAACTTTTGATATCCTCGATTTTGCCAATTCGGTCCAGGACATCAAATATGGGTTTCCAGAGTTCATTGACTAACTCAAAAGATCAGCCTTAATGCGCCACTTGTTTTCTTGTACATGAACTTCACATTTGGACTTTCTTACGTTCTAACACTAAACCCTCTAATTTCGTAATTAAGACAGATCCTATTGTGTTGCATTGACACCTTCAATTCACAAATACTATTGCCTTCATTTCAGGTGAATAGTTCAAACCATAGAGCACCAAAACAGTCTATATAAGCTATGGAATCCTAACCCCCCACTCATCAACAAGCTATAGCTTCATTATTTATCAATTGAATCGATACACAACCATGCAAACCAGATTCCTGATCTCGCTATTCTTGGTTCTGGTAGTGGCTCTAAAGTCTCAGGCCATTTCCTGGTCCCATTCCCATAATCATGTAGTTCTTGACACCGAAGGCAATGTGCTCCAAGCTGGTCAGGCATACTACCTTGTCTCAGCTGCCCGAGCAGGCAGAGGAGGTGGTGTGACACTTGACAAAAGAGAAAGCTCTCACTCTTCCATGGTCAAGCAGCACTCTTCCGACAGCAACTTTGGTTCACCAGTATCTTTCTCACCTGCATCAAATTCACATGATGATACTATTATCCAAAGTGATTTTCTCTTCGAGTCTACAGTTGAGAGGATGTTCTTTGGAAACACCCCATCACCTTCTCGAGAGACAGCCATCAGGGAAGCCACTGACCTGAACATAAGATTCTCAGAGATGCCAGTGGTTTGGCAAGTTCAAGAATCACAGCACTGGCCATCATTAGAGAGTCACATGAGGTATGTAACAATAGGAGGACAACTAGGTCACCCTGGATCCTCAACAGTAAGAAACTGGTTCAAGATTGAGCGTATCAGCAGCTCTGGACCTGAGTACAAGATCGCGTACTGCCCAAGCGTGTGTGACTCATGCAAGGTTGAATGTGGATCTATTGGTATTATGGAAGAGAGTGGGAAGAGAATGCTGACTGTATCTCAGCATAAAGAGTTTCCTTTCATGTTTGTGAAGGCAAGGCGTAGTTAGAGTAAAGAGAACAAGAAGAGATGCATGAGACATGGAAACAGTAAGAATAAGGAGCGAGAATTTGCTAACTAGTTTGCACCCTGATTGCTCTTGTCATCGATCATATTCCCTTTTGTCATCTTAATTTCTTTTCAATCCCAAAAAAGAATATCAATAAGAATAAGGAACGAGATCTAGCTAGCTTCCTTGCACCCTGGCTACTCTTATGATCGATCTTATTCTCTTTTGTCATCTATCTTTTGAATTCTGAACAAGAATGTCAATTGAGTTTTCTCTTCTAAGTGTAGCTTAGGCCCTGTTTGAAAAAAATTCCATTAAAATGGTTCTTCTTTTTTTTTTTTTTTTTTTTTTTGACGTAAAATGCAAAGAACTGCATTGAAGAAAAAGAAAATTTTTACGGAAGACAATTTTCATATAAAATATTGTTTGCACAAAATTTTTTATAATGGAATAAACATGGCCTTAGAAGATAATTGTATTTTAATGACATAATCATACGAAATAAATATCCAAACTTACGAATATGAGACTAGGATAAATAAAGATCTATCAAATTATATTTCTTGGATAAGCTATTGTCAATCTAAATATTGAGAAAATAATATAATAGAAAGAGAAAAGCAATAGAATTAATTTTTAATTAAAAATAAAAATAAAAATAATTAAGACATTTATTTTGTTTCAAATTTTAAATTCGATGGCATTATACCTTAATAGGATCCCGATTCCCAACACCATCCCATTAGCTTCAAATTTTATTCCATTCTACTTTCATCGCATCTTCTCTTCTCTTATTTTCTTGCCTCATCTCCATTATTAAAACAGAACTCCTAAAGGAAAAATAGAGTTTCTACCTACCAACAAAATGTGTGATCCTGAACTCAGCTTACAAGGGAGTGAAAGTTCGCCAGAAACCAATTGAAACGGTCAACCAAAATAGAGCCCTATAAACACCAAACGGAATTTCCTCACTAACCAAAGCATAAACAAACACCCATTGATCATTACCTGCAGGACTGACCCCCCCCCACAACTAAGAGAAAGGAAGCATCTTACTTTCCTCTCTTCATCTTCACTTACCCTTCGGATTAGGATCCACATCCTCCCAGAGGTTCGGGAGGATAGGGGGTGCTCCCGTTAGATGTCCAACACGTGGGGCTCGGATGAATATTAGCCCTCCATCCGAGCCAACACCCCCTTTTTTGGCTCAGCTTGTTGGCTCGGATGGAGGGTTTGGATTCACTTGAGCCCCAGGTGTTGGCTATTTAATGGGGTTGCAGACCCTCTTTCTGAACCTCTGGGAGGAGAAGATTTGGATACTTCGGATTATTGCTAGAGAGGTGGTATGGGACCATGATTTAGATTTCCATAATTTCTTTATTTTTACCTCTTAGGGTATGCTAATGGCAATGATGAAGGTGGGGTTTACCACTAGTAGGAGGTTCTGATGTACTTATTTTATTTTATTATTAATACAAGTTTGCTGACCTTTAGGAAAAAGAAAATGTCCTGAGTCTCATGGCCCTCCTATAAAATACTAAGATCAATAGAAATCTCAATGGCTTTGTCTCCATGTAACCGACAAGGTTACAATATGTAATTGCAATCTAGTTTTATATTGTCAGAATTTTGCCAGAGCAACGAGTGGCTTTAAAAGGAATCGATTACTATAACCGTTACATTGAAACAGACCCTTGAATATAGATGTTATTGCCGGATTTTGGTCGATCCTCCGATTGTGACACTTGTTACAAAATAAGAAGGACAATCAAGTTGTGCAGGTTGGATAACCTAGGGACCAGTCCGATGCCTAAATTAACTCAAGGGCAATAAGCAGATAAATTCAAAAAGAATGTATCCGAGTTCAAGGTAGAGAAGGCGATTTGGTAGCAAAATGAGTAAGAGAGTTTAATTGCATAGAAATTTGGGATCTATTTACTTCAATGGTGAGGATATTTATAGGGCATGGAGTGACCAGAGGATGTCCCTTTGTAGTTGCGACGATCCCAAGACTCCATCTGAGATCTTAAGGTAATCCTAGTTGTGCTTAGGGAGTCTTCATGCACACATTCTCCTTAGAAGTAGGAGTATTGGTGATGTAGGTCTAAACCATTGTTGTCTGATAATGATCTAACGGTTAGATCATGGATAACCGTCTCGAGGTGTTCTAGTAATGTGATTGAGCATGTCTTGTCTTCTTAGAGAATATGACATGTGGCGAAAATAGATACAAAGTGGGTAAATCAACGGTATCACCTTCGAACTGATATCCCGTATGTGGGATGTCGGTAGCTGTCACAGGATCGTGTACGATTTCAAGCCCTTAAGATATTGACATGTGCTTGTACACGTATCTGATCTACGTGAGGCCACGTGTAGATCTTTGATTGGCTTCATTCTCAACCGCCCTAACAATAGACTAAAAGAATGAAAAAATAACTTAAAATCTCTCGAATTAAATATGTCAAGAGAAAAGAAGAACTAAAAAGAGCTGTTAGAGTGAAAATAAAATAGAGAAGATGCGGTTTCAGGTCCTCCACTCTTTTTGGAGAAGAAACTCCATTGTTAGACATAAACTCTAGGGAGATTCAAGTTTTGGAAATAAACTGGGGGAGATTCTCGGCCTCACCCTAGGTTCTCCTTGAAGGCTTCCTCGCCAAATGCTGGATTCAGACAAGGAGAATGACTTGATCTATTATTGATATGAAGTTGTCGATTATGATAGCCAGCGGTGAGATCCAAAAGTCCATTCTCCATCGACCATCCATGTTTGATGCTTGTGTACCCTATTAGTGTGCCTCGATCTTAATTTCTGTTTGTAAAAATTTAGGGTTGAATTCCCCCTACCCATGTCTTTCAATTGTAAATGAAATCTGATTTAAGGTTGTGGTGAGCATGAATCCCTGAAGTTCAACCAATGATGCATTTGGAGGTCTTTTATTTTTTTCCCCCTTTGATTCTTTAAATGAAAACCTACAACTATAGATGAAAGCAACTATTTAACTGGCTTTTTCCTCCTTACGAATAAGACTAGAGAATCATCCATGAGCTTTAACACACTCTAAGGGATGCCAGCCATTGGTAGGAACATTAAAACTATTTTTCGAAAAGATTGGAACAATTCGTTTGCATGGATCGACCTAGAGTCCTCTGGACCTTATAAGCACGAAGAGAAGAGATTGGTAGTGGAAGAGTAGTGGCGGGAATTTTCTGTTAGTGAAACCATGGTGGAAGGAGGTCAGTCTGACCAACCAAAAAGAATTGATTCAAGGCAAATGTATGGAGATGGAGGAAAGGAAATTGACGCCACCGATGACTTCACATGACATGTCCTTATTGATACGTCTACTTATTGACCAATTCACCGAGTCAAGAAAGGGAGCATGCTAGTTTGTAGTGGTGAAAACTGCGACAGAATATGCTACATCCGTTAGATGGATGCCATATGGACTAGCATCCATCTAACGGTTAATTTAAAATAATGCAAAAAAGGTTCGTGTAGGGACAAACACAGAAAAATCTCTCCAAACCTTCTCCTCCCAAATATCTCTCTTCTTCCTACGAACGATGACTCCTTCTTCTCTGACCAAGTTTCGCATCATCTGATGCAATGGAGTGATGGTGGTGAAGAACCCTAACTCCTAGAGTGCTACCGATTCTGCGGTCAAATCTCGTCGGGACAAAGTTTCATTGGTGTTTCATTTTCAGTGGAGGTTTCATACAGATTCTACAAGGCTACAATGATCAACGAATGTTTCTACAAGAGGTATTTCTCAAGGATGTAAATCATCTTGGTTTTCCAATTTTGTGTCATCTGCATCCATTCGTTGATTTCTCTCTGCCTTTAATGTTCAACACTTAAAGAAACTAAAATTTCTACAATTTCTTACGTTATTGTGCGTTCTTGTCTGCAATTTCAACTTAGGTTTCTGGAAACCCTATCCTTGTTTCTTCTCGTTTCTTGGAATCTTCTTTGCATTACTTCCCGTGTAAGTTTACGATCAAGATCTATGTCAATTTATTTTTCGCCTTCTGTGTGATCTTCTCCGCTTTATGCGAGCCCTTTTCCACTTTATGCGTGACTTAGCCATTCTCCGCTATTGGCGTGAATCGGACATTGCTAATTAGAGACCTATTTTTGCAGGACTTTATTCGACCAACTGCCAAAGGGCTCCAAGCTTTTTCGTTGTTCATATGTGTCCTGTTGAGGCCATATTTCATCTTCCAATAGTTAGAAGACACGTGTCCTTAGGCATCGGCATATTGAGCCCCTCCACGTGTCCTGGCTAGCTTGACCTGTTCTCCCCTGTGAGATGGCGTTCACCACTGTTTACAAGTCGCGTCTCGCCTGTCCTCCTGGGCGAGAAGGTATTTACCATTTGCAAGTCCTGTCTCACAAACTTCTTACCTAAATAATGAGACCTCGTGGTTGTCTGATGAATCTGTCATCACACGTGTTTACTTGCCTATAATTATGGTGAGGCATGCATGCGGGGATCTTTAACTATTCTTGGTGATGGTTAAATATGACACGGCATTAATGTTAGCCTTTGGATCTTTATCCGATGGTCATGCGAGAACATCGCAGACGCTCCTGACGATTAGGCGATTAAGTTAGAGGTTTGCTAGGAACTCTCTCTCAATCTATATAAGATGGCAATCGGGTAAGAGGTAAACGATTCAGAAATAACTGAACTCTTAGCTTCCAGCTATTCATACTTTTCTTGAATTCTCTTCATCCCTACACCCTGCAGGCTAACCATTATGGTATAACCTTGGATTGTTTGCTCTATTACTGACTTTATCATTCAGCGGACATCAGGATTCTGATCCTGGTCCCGTTAACTCTTTGTTTCTATTTCACAGGATAAGGACGAGCTATCCAGATCAATTTTCAGCAGCAACGGTTTGGCGCCCACTGTGGGGTCTTTCTTTTTTAACTTAAATTCAAGAATTCTATACTCACACTTCTTGAACGATGGTACGAACTCGAAATCAATCCCCTGGGAATAACAATGACGGGAGCAACGACGTACCAGAGGAAGGACAGCCACAGAACAATCCTCCTCAAGGAAACAATGGCACAAATTCCTCTACTATCCGTGAGTCACCACCCCTTGTTCCTGAAAGTCACGGGACAGCGCCGCAATACGTTACCATCGATCAGTTCAACGCCTTGAACAAAAAATTGGTAGAATTAGCAAGGCTCCTCAAGCCACCTCTGCCACCAACTCATCCAAGATCCACCAGAGACCTAACAAGATCCAAGACTCCGACCCCAGGCCAAGACTGTCAGTCAAAAAAGATCTACCTAATTTAGAAGGAAGAAATGATGAACTAGGAGAAGAAGATTATTTGCCGACGCAAGACTCAGATGTGGAAGAACTCATAGCTCCTTAAGATAAAGAAAGAGACAACGGCCGAAGGGATAGTTTGCGACCCAACAATGAAATACAAGATCGAGTAAACACTGCTCGAACGGAAAGAATTGCTATCAGAAGTCGCATGGAGGAGCAGAGACGCGCCGCAGAGAAAGAAAGATCGGCAGGCGCCACCATAAAGTCTTTGGAACAACAGCTCCTCGACATGCATATTCGTATGGTAGAAATGGAGTAGAAACAGTCAACATCTGTAATGGCCTCAAGAAAAAAGAATACTACACCGACATGGCCTTCACCAAATAAATAACGGATGTCCCTCGACCAGAACACTTATTTATGCCAAAAGTAGACTTGTACGATGGTACAACAGATCCTCAGTTGCACCTTGACAATTTCTCAGCATTAATGGTGTTGTACCGTTATGACGACATAATTCTTTGTTGAGCCTTTCCGTCTACATTGCGAGGAGCGGGGCGACTCTGGTTTAATAGTCTGCCTGCCAATTCGTTTAAATCCTTTGATCAACTGAGTAATCGCTTCTTGGAACACTTTCAGACCCAGACAACACCCAAGAAGACTTCAGCCAACCTTATCAGTGTAAAGCAAAGGCCAGAAGAAACCCTACGTGCGTACTTGTCAAGATTTAATCGTGAGGCCCTTGAAATCAAGAACATCAGCTTGGAAGTAAAAATGACGGCACTACAAGGTGGCATCAAAGACAAAGATTTGCTGAAATCAATCTACAAAAGGCCACCTTTGTCTTACGCAAAATTGATGAACAAGGTCGAGAAGTATGCAGTGATGAATGAGGCTCTCCTCCTCACTCACCCCAAGTCAGGGAAAAAAGGAGAAGCCAGATGGAAGTCGTCAACAAGTCGCTAAGCGAGACATCCAAGAAACAAAAAACTGGAAAGACCGGGTTTCCCAGCAGGCAGGTCGCCAGAGTCGACTTTAACTGGGATCAATTTACCAGGTTGACTGTACCCATGTCGTAACTCCTACACAATCTCAAGGGCACACAATATGAGCTATCCCATCTGCCACCAATGAAGCAGGACCTGAGGAGAGAAAGGTCAAGGAAGTACTGTCGCTATCAGAGGGAGAATGGCCATGATACTAATAAGTGTCGCGCGTTAAGATACGCAATTGAAGATCTGATTAAACGCGGCCACATCCGTGAATATGTGGAAAAGCTCATAACTGCTGACAACAAACAGAAAGGTAAACAGCCTGCCGAGCAAGAAGACAATACAGAGTCGCGACATCCTCACCGTAATAGGAAAGAGTTCCAAGATGAGGACTCACACTCTCCGCCTTTAAACAAGATCGGAGACCCTCGTGGCCGTATCGGCATCATCACAAAGATGATTTTGTCTTCTTGCCAGAATGCACGACATCGCGAGACCCTATTATTAAGGACCAGCGAGATACACTTTCGATGTCGCCAGTGCAGGTCTCAAATAGACCTTCAGCTAATGAAGTCAGTGGCAGGCCTAATACAGCGACTCGACCATCTTACCCTACGGCATGAGCATCATCCAAAGTTTGCGGTCCAAAATAAGTCGGAGCAAACCTAGAGTCCATCAAAGAATAGAGTTGGAACCCCACAAAAGAATACTTGTCATTCCCTGCAAGAGCACGAATATACAAGATGGCAATACTATGGAACACAGCCAGCACACTATTCTGGGGCGATTATCGGGGGACCCGCAGCTGACAACACATCTAAGAATAGCAGAAGGTCATACGTAAGGTAGGAATGCCAATCAGCAAGCTCCTCTATGCCTTATAAATACGGCGATAGCATAACCTTTTCTGATGAAGACCTCACCGGCGTTGAATTACCCCACGAAGATGCCATTTTGATCTCCATGGTGATCGATAAACTCAATGACATGGAAAGGGTACTTGTGGACACGGGCAGCTCGGTAGATATATTATTCTTTCGCGCCTTCAAAGCAATGCGCCTGGTGTAAACACCCCATTTTTTCCATCCCTAACTAAGCAAAGTCTTCTTGGTGAGTAGACAACAAAGGAAAAGAGATGAATAAAAATTTGGATTTTTGATTACGACCTCTAGGTAGTTTTTGGTGGGTCCCACAACAAGGTCATAGGCTGTAATCTACATGGATGCATAGGTTATGAAATTATCTTTAAAATGAGATCAAAATTGCTCAAATCTGATATCAAATGAAGAAGATATGATCATTTTTATCAGATAATATGTACAAGGGGGTTTTCTAAAAATAATATTAAAATACCAAGGGGTTTCATGCAAATTATCGTAAGTTAGATTGATTGAATTTTAAATCATCATATCTTGATCATCCGACATTTGAATCATATGGTTTAAGTACCAATATTCTTTATTTTCAGCACTTTTCAAAGTAGACGTGAAGAATCCCTGGTAGATGCCATCGGTGGGTCCCATGCAGACTTGTATGCAGAATTATTGATAAAACTTCATTTCTTCATATCTTGATCGTTCTATGTCTGATTCAAATGATTCAAAAACCATTTTTCTTCATTTTTTAGTGTTCTTTAAAGTGGACGTGAAAAATTTGGGACAGAGATCTCCCAAGGGTCCCATGCAAAATTACATACTAAAATGACTATTTAATCTTTGAAAATTCATATTTTGGTCACCCTACATCCAAATCAGTTGATTCCAGTTTCATTACATTTCATTTTTAGTGCTTTACAAAGTAGACATGAAAGATTTTAGGCAGAGATCTCTGAAACATCCCATGCAGAGTCGTTAGCTGAATTATCGTAAATGGGCCAGTTTAAACTTCAGAAATTTATAAGTTGGCCATTTTACTTCCAAATGAGATGATTCAAGCTCCAGTATTTCTCATGTTTAGTGTCCTATAAAGTGAACATAGAAAATTTGGGGTAAAGACTATTGAAAAATTCCATGCGGAATAGCGACAGAAATGGCCTATGAAATGTTAGAGAGAGAAAAACTAATTTTGACCTAACCCGGCAAAACCCAACTTAGTCCAACTCAACACGGCCCAAATCAAACCAGTCTAGACCAAATCAGATCAGCCCATGTGCATGCATATTATGCATTATACTATATTTTGCATATTACATGCTTTAAGCATCATATTTGTAAAGTGTGATATAGTTATACATGAATTAAGGATGACTAGATGGAGTGGAAGAAAAGGAATGAAAATGGAAAGAAGATGAAAAGGAAAGAAAAGAAAAGAAGAAGGAAAGAAGAAAAAAAAGAAAAGAAGAAGGAAAGAAGATACATGAGGAAGAGAGAGGATTGATTTTCTGTTTTGGGTAGTCAGTGAGAGACGGACAGAAAAGGAGAGAAGAAGGAAAGGAGAACCGAAAGAGAGATCCAAAAGAAAGAGGGACAGACAAAAAAGAGGGAGAATAAGGAAAGAAGAAGAAAAGGAAAAAAAATAAGAGAAAATGAAAACTAGAAAGAGAGAAAAGGAGATCCGAAAGAAATATCGGGAAGGAGATCCGAAAGAGATCCGAAAGAGAGATCCGAGAGAGAGAGATTGAGGGAAGAAAAGGAGAAGATAAAAAGGACAGAAGAGACGTGAGGTAGGGGTTAGAGTTTTCGGTTTTGAATGAGTGAGAGAGACTCCCTCACAACCATCTGCAGCAACCTACCATACCTGCTATCAACCATACCCAACAACTCCCTCTTCAAACCCAGCTATCATCCCTGCTACATCCATTAGCCCGTACAGCCACCAACTTGCAGCAATCGCTCTTCATCAACACCTGTCTAGCTAGGTCTCCACTGAATTGCACCATCTCATTCATCTTTAATTTCCCCCAGCCTCCATACAAACCGAGAAACCAGACCATCTATCCAGCCACACTCCACCACTGACCTCCACTCATAAACCCACCCGGCCTTCAAACTCTTGAAACCCATTGCAGCAAGTTACACACTTTGCCTTCCCACCTGTCCACACCTAATAGCCTTACCAGTAGCACCTCCATCTGCCACACCAAACTCACCCTCACAGCACAGCTGTCCACCTACTGCTGTAGTCCCATTACCGAACTTATCACAGCACCATTCATCGCCACAAACTCCACCTGGTTACACCTGTCTTTAGCCGATAACAACACATCACCAACCCAGATCCACCTTGTCCTTGCTGCACCTCCACAAAGAGCAATTCACTGAATACTACCCTTTACACCTGTCCGCAAGTCCCCATACCACCTGATTTCATCCATTATCTCCACCATACTCATGTGACACCTTGCTGGTCACACCTACAGCCATCGACCACATTCTCCCACTAAATCTCCCATTCACCAAAATCTGGCCATCTATTACAAAAACCCAAAACCACCGGCTGAAGCCACCGTAACACCATTCCACCTCAAGCACAAACCAACATACCACTTGTGCACCACATGTATCATTCCCAACTCACACCCTTCCATTACTCACTTGTCTCCCTAACCTTTAAACTTTACCAGATCTATGCTCCATATTACCACAACCACCCTATTGCAATCCATTCCACATTAAGCCCCTCTTGTAACACCTGTCAACCCCAACCAAGGCCTACCTAAACACTCACTTGAACTCCAGCCACGCTAAACCTAGAAACCACATGCAAACCTCCATACCCGATGACACCTCCTGCTGAACTGTTACACCATCTGTTCCACCTCCTAAAACACATCACCTAGAAAAACCGATTCCAGTTTTCTTTATCACCACACTTGTCCAAGCACCACCCAATTACCCAATAATTCCCATCAACTCCATCTTTATTGCTGAAACCCCAACCTACACCTGCAACACCTATGCAAACCACCACCACTTACAACCTGCCCATTATCTCAATTCACCTTGCAACTTCTTCATTACCCAACCAAAACCAACCGAGCCTTCTTAATTAGAATCTCTCTACTGAATTGTTGAGCCCATCTGATTTTGAGTTCTTTATGTGATGAAAACATTGCCATAGGCTTTGAATTTTTATGGTATAGCCTTTGATTTTGAGAATTTCAAGCGAATAAAATAAGGCCATCAATTTTGAATTTCATGAGAATAAAATATGGCCATTTGATTTACAGTTTCAATGTGAAGAAAATATGGTTTTTTTAATTTGGATCTTTTGATGAGTTGAAAATCAAGCCATTGATCTAGAATTCTGATCATATGATGATATGAAATATGAGTCGTTGGATGACTTAGATGATGTGATGAAATGAAATTGAGTCATAGGATGTTAAATTGATTTTGATCATTTGATTATATTACTTGTGAGCCATCGATCTTGAATTTATATGATTTTAAATAGTGAACCATTGGATTCTATGTTGATATGTATACCGTCTTCATGCTTACATGATTCTTGCTGTTTTGAAATGCTACACATGCACATTGCTATGTTGGATTGTTTATAGATGCTACACATGCACACTACCATGTCGTAGTGTTTATACATGCTATCTTTGGACACATTGCCATATTTGGATGCTTACATGATATACACTGCTATGATTGGAGATACACTTTTATAAATCTTAAAGCACATAGCAATTAGGGAAAGTAAAACCCTAAAATGGAAAGAACACAATGATTAGGGCAAAAAATTCTAAAATTGTAAAGAACAATTAGGGCAAGATAAACCTAGAATGAGAAGAATAATTAGGGTATGAAACCCTAAAAATGAAAATCACAATGAAAAGCGATAGGAAACCCTAGAAACCTAAAAATGGAACAATAAAAATGGTAGGAGTTTAGGTCTCATCACTAGATCCTATTAACAAAAATGGTAGGAGTTTAGGTCTCATCCCTAGATCCTATTAACAAAAATGATAGGAGTTTAGATTTCATCCCTAGAACCTATTGACAAAAATGGTAAGAGTTTAGGTCTCATCCCTAGATCCTATTGATAAAAATGGTAGGAATTTGATACACATTCCAAATCCAACTCTCATAACCTATTTTGAACTACATCGTACCTGATTTTTAGGGCAAACCCTTGAATACGTAGGCAATTTGGGAGTCTCAAATATGGTACGAAGCCACCCATCCACCATTCATCCAGCATAAACTTCAACTTGAACAAAGAATTTAATTGAAGCACATGCATAAATCACTTCCATAATCTTTAATCACACAACCCATTTCAAACTACGTTTTGGACTTGATTTTCAGGATTGGAATACGTAGGTAATTTGAGATGTCTTAGATGTCTCAGATTCAGTCCAAGACCAAACCATTATTTGGTCCGGTTCACTATATAGTACTATACTCATTGCTTGTTTATTTGCTTTAAAACATGATTGGCTAAACCTTAGGTTAGAATAACGTAGCAATTTGGTTTATGACATCCCCCATTGAACCCTAGTCATCCATTTGACCAAGCACAATTAAAATTAGAGTTTAAGGAAAGTTTAAGAGGCCGATATTGATCGGACGATTTGGGTGCCTAACACCTTCCCATAATCGTACCTTGAATACTTACCCGATTTCTTGTAGACCAAAGAATTGATACATTGGGTTATGAGTCAATAGAAGTTTTACCTTAGGGTAAGGCTACATTTTTAGAGGTCCTAGACCTTAATCTAGGTGGTGACTCCAAAAAAAACATTGATCTTCATTGATACATTTTATTCTCACACTTGGATGAAAGGCGACTTACTTCGATAAAATTCTCGCTTATTAACTTCTCTGGCGACATTGTCAAAGTCAAAGGTGCAATAATCCTAGAAACAAAGGTCAGAACCAAACCCAGAAGAACCACTCTCTCTCTCTCTCCTACCTGGTAGTAGATGTCCCTTTCAACTATAATATCATCCTCGACAGACCAGTTCTTAATCTCCTTCGAGCATGTATCTCAACTTACTACTTGATAGTAAAATTTCCAACTACACAAGGAATAAGGTGCTGCAAGGCAGACCAAAAGCTATCTCGCAGCTGTAACACAATGGATTTAGATGCCAATGACGATAAACTCATAGGCCCTAATCAAATTAAAGATATGCGAGATGACCTTGAGCAGGACCGTGGGTGCCCAGCAGAGGACCTAGTACACTTCCCATTTTTCGAGGAGAATCTAGAAAGGTATTTTCAAATCGGGTCATCATTACCCAAGGAACAACAAAACGAAATCATTGCCTTCCTTCGAGAAAATCTTGATGTATTTGCTTAGACAGCATCGGAGATGCCGGGCATCCCCCATGAGATCATGGAACACCACCTGGCGATCGATCCCCAATGCAAGCCTATTCAGCAAAAGAAGTGCAACTTTACGTTAGAGAGAGAAGCCGCAATTAAAGTTGAAGTCGACAAGCTTCTTGTAGCATGGTATATAAAAGACGTCAAATACCCGCAATGGGTATCCAATGTTGTAATGGTCAAGAAAGCCAATGGTAATTGGCGCATCTGTATAGATTACTCAGACCTTAATAAAACATGCTCTAAAGACTACTACCCTCTTCCTAGGAATGATAGATTAATTGACGCCACTGCCAGTCACAACATGCTTTCATTCTTGGACGCTTATTCAGGCTATAACCAAATCAAAATGTATCAACCTGACGAGATTAACACTGCCTTCATTATAAGCAATGGAATCTACTATTATAATGCGATGCCTTTCGGCCTAAAAATACTGGTGCCACATATCAGCATCTGGTCAACAAGGTATTCGAGCAATAAATTGGAAGGATCATGGAAGTATATGTTGATGACTTCCTAGTTAAAAGCAAGGAAACCATCGAACATATCGGTGACTTGAAGGAAGCATTAGCTGTGTTAAGGAAACATCAGATGAAGCTCAACCCAAGAAAGTGTGCATTTGGGGTTGCATCTGGAAAATTATGGGTTTATGGTATCAAATAGAGGCATCGAAGCAAATCCCGTAAAGATCGAAGCTATAATGCGTATGTCGCCTCCAACAAAACCAAAACAAGTTCAAGAGCTAACAGGTTGGATAGCAGCCTTGGGTAGATTCATATCCAGGTCGGTAGACCGCTGTCTGCCATTCTTTAAAACCCTGAAGGGAGCTAAGAGAATTGAATGGACCGATGAATGCCAAAAATCCTTCGACGACTTGAAAGCTTTCCTGACAACACCTCCTTTGCTCGCCTACCTAGAATTCGGGGATCAACTGCAGCTCTATCTTTCTACCTCGCACGAGACTGTTAGTTCAGTACTAATAAAAAAGATTGACAAAGCCCAACGACCAGTGTATTACGTCAGTAAAGTACTATTGGATGTCGAAACATGATACAAGCTGGTAAAAAAACTGGCATTGGCACTGGTCACTTCTACTCGCAAGCTAAGGCCTGACTTCCATGCGCATACTATCTCGGTATTGACTGATAAACTTTTGAAGAAAATACTTGCATGTCCCGACATATCAGGGAGACTGGTAAACTAGGTAAATCGAGTTAGGTGAATTCGACATTCAATTTCAGCCACATATGGTAATCAAAGCACAAGTGCTTGCAGACTTCCTTCTTAAAATGTCGACTGATGACAGTGACAAAATAGAGAGAACCCTGGAACAGGAGACCCGCGAGCAGAAAATAAAAAGACAGAAGCAAGAACCATCACCAGTATGGACTTTGTTCGTGGATAGCTCTTCGAACTACCAACATTCAGGCGCTGGAATTATCCTAACAAGCCCAGAAAACTTTAGAGTACAAGTCACTTTTCGATTTGACTTCCATGCAACTAATAATACTGTCAAATATGAAGCTTTGTTGGTAGGACTCAGGTTGGAGAGATTCCTTATGGTACGGAAACTTGACATCTACAGTGACTCACAGGTCGTGGTCAGACAGATTAATGGTGAATATGAGGCACAGCAACCTCGCATGTTGGAGTACCTCACCAAAGTAAAATCGAAACTCACCAAATTTGAAGCATATCAAATCAGTATCGTGGACTGTGACAACAACATTGAAGCTGACGCCCTCTCAAGGCTAATGGCCGAAGACTTGTCTAGAATAAGTTCATCAGTTTACATCGATGTTGTGAAAAAACCAAGTATTGGAGACATGATTGAGATCCAACAAGTCAATTGTGTGGCGACGTGGATCGACCCAATCAAACATTATATTGAAACTGGCAAATTACCTGAAGATCGGCTAGAATGCCAACGAGTTCAAGCAAAATTTTGAGGATATACTGTCCTCGATGAAAAGTTGTACAAAAGGTCCTTCACTCGTCCTTTCCTGCTATGCCTCACACCAACTGAAGTAAAAGATGTCATGTGGGAGGCACATGCCGGCATATGCGGTAGTCACCTCGCAGGATGCGCTCTCTGCCAGTGACTTTTGCGACAAGGCTATTATTGGTCAACCATGTTTGCAGACTACATAGATTACACCACTAAGTGTGAATCATGCTAGCGACAAGCCATGGTTAGCCACCTCCCAGCAAATGAACTACAGCCCGTTACGAGCCCACTACCTTTCGCTATGTGGGGAATCGATATTGTGGGACCTATGCCTGGGAAAAAGGGAACGAAGAAATTCCTCATTGTGGCCATTGACTATTTTTCAAAATGGGCAGAAGCAGAAGCTGTGGCGACCACTGACGCCAAAAAACTGAATCCGATACAGCATTCCACGAGTCGTCCTTACCAACAATGGACCACATTTGTCAGTCAACAGTACCAAAGCTTTATCAAAGGATTTAATATCCAGCAACGCTTTGCTTCGGTATATCATCCCGAAGCCAAAGGGCATGTCGAGGCCACCAACAAGACAATCTCTCGAGGCATCGCCCGGCGACTTGGCCAGGCCAAGGGAAAATGGGCCGATGAGCTCCCAAGTGTCCTTTGGTCCTACAGAACTACGAGCAGAACGCCCACTAATGAAACTCCTTTCATGTTGGTCTATGGGGCAGAGGCAGTTATTCCTATTGAAGCCACTCACCCTACCATCAGGATTACCAGCTATGATGAAATGCTCAACGCAGAAGGACTTAGGACTAATTTGGACCTCATGGAAGAGACCCACGACAAAATACAACTTAAGATATTGGCATATCAACAAAGGGTGGCAAGACATTACAACTCGAGGGTCAGAGTGTAAAATTTCAAAGTCGGTGACTTAGTACTAGACCGTACAGCAATCTCAAAGCCCACACATTAAGGCAAACTTATGTTGATATGGGAAGGACCATATAGAATAATTCGAGTAACACGGCTAGGCACCTACTATCTATAAACAATGAAAGAAAAGCATATCGAGAAGCCATGGCACAGTAAGAACTTACGAAAGTTTTACCAATAATGTAATACGACTGTACTCATGATAATGAATCATTTTTACATTACGCATCCTCCTGCCTACTACAATCTATAGTAACCTTTTGGCATAGTCCGAACTTATGTTGCTTTGTGTATCTCTCAGACTACAACAAAACTGAGTTGACATATCCCCAAAGCACATACAATACGACTTGACACCCCACCGCACTCCCTCACAGTTTACGAGAACATACAAGATATCAAGTCGCCAAACACGCCCCCGTTGATCGCGTCATTATTTATCATCCTGGGGCACTGTTACATAGATTTCTTTGCACAACATGTTGCGACAATTTATGGACTCGCAAATGGGGTTTACACTCCCAAGTTCATACGATAGGCAGGAAGGAATCAAAAAAGCAAAAGGAAGGTTCTTATACAAATGTTTATTAAAGCACATTCTTTATTGCCGGACAAAATATAAAATGTTTGAAATACAAATCAGTTCCTACTAGTGTACAACATACCCCACTACGAACTCATGGGGTCCAACACTCCTAACTAATCATACAACAGACTTACATAGACTTGCTGCGCGTCAATTTGGGCAGAGGTTCCCTTAGCTTCTCTACGCTCTCCAGTAAATTCTTCGCAGCAACCACTGCCTCGTATTAGCCAGCCGCACTCTGCTGCGACAAGGTTGCATACAATGTGTCAAACAAAGGGTAGGACTTTGGTAATACCTACCCTTACGCCAGTCAACTCGCCAGTCAACTCGGCAACCCTCTCCTCAGCCTTGGTAAGTTTCTCCCAGAGATTACCCACTCTCACCTCAGCCGTGACTCGTAAGTGACGATCTTCATCGCTCTTTTTTCGCCACCAAATCACTTCTTTTCGTAATTGAACAAGTTCATGATAGTCCATCGTGTGCAGCCTATGAGCTACAACACTCTGCCCTTCCACCTTAGTAGTCCTCTCTTGCCAATTGCACAGTAATCTCCGCCAACTTGCCTCCTGCCTCCCCCAATGTTGATTTAATGCATCCTCCAATTGGTCATACGCAGCACCGAAGTTGAGGCTGTCGACATGCAGCGAGTTGAGATCCTGCTCCATCTTAGCTACTCTCGTCAAAAGGGCTTCTCACTCCGCTGTAAGACTCCGAATATGAATCGCTAGTGCACACACAAAAGTAGGAGGGGCCCGTGTTCATGAGAACTCAATGGAAGAAAGTTTCCCTCCACGATATACCTAATATAAACAAAACGATTGTCAATTAGAAGTCAAACGCATGAAAGAAACCACTCATGGGACACTTGGAGATAAACAAAATATGTTTATTTCAAACATCTGATTATAGGAAGTCATAAGTGCTAAACCCAGCATGTTACAAACAAAAAAACAAAAAAAAAAAAAAAAGTGGACTGATGATTGAGGGCCTTCAGGGATTTTGTCTTTTGACCTCTATCGCCATCTCAAGAGATTGGTCTATTTGCAGTGACTCCCTGATTTGACGGCGCGGAAGAAGAAGATGGCATTTCAGGAAGAATCACGAGGATTGGAGATACTGCTCTGGGAGGAGAGCTGGGTCTAGATTGCATCCCGAACCACCCGAGACTTCATTCTTTTTGCCACCAGCCGCTACTCCAATTCATCTCCCTCTTCGCCGCTACCTTCCTCCTCGCCTTCTTCCTCTTCAGCGCCCTCTAGTATTGGCTCTGGAGAGATCGAAGCATCGATGGGGAGTGGGTATGCAGAGAAGTCAACTTCTAGTTGGAGCTTTTCTAGGACAAACTTCGCCAAATTCCTCGCTCCATCCATAAAATGTTCGACACCCTACCGAAGTCGGAACCCTTTCATGGCGGGGTCTTCAGCAACGTACACTTTAAGGTCTTTTGACTTTTTGAAGTCGCTCACTGCCTTCTCCACGGGGTCAAAGATCCCCGCCTCTAGCTCATCTTTGTCGCTGAGCACATCTTGCACTTGGGCCACCAAATTCTTGCACTTCCTTGTAAGGTCCTCTATCTGCAAGGTCGGCCGTTCAGATTTAGCCTTCTTTGCTGTAAGGGCCTCCTCCAGACGCTTCTTCTCTGTAGCAGCATTGTCTTTCTCGGCTTGAAGATTTTCCTCCAACCGCTTTTTCTCCACAAGGTGGTGAACCCGCAGGGTATCTATTTCCTACTTCAAACTGTCACGTTCCGTCGTTAAACTCTGGTTTGTCTCGAAGAACACATGCATCGCCTCGATGGCTCTATCCTGAGTCCTTTCGGCTAAACGAGCAAGCCCTAGGGCTTTGTGCCTCTCTAGGGCTAATCGACTGGCCTCAGTGTTGGCATTCTCTTTGCCCTGCCCCAATGCCTTGATGGTGTGGGCACTCTATAAAGTCACGACAAACCTAGTGTTAGAATTTAATGATAACCAACATAGTAGGGAACGACAAACTAGCGTGACTGTGACTTACTCGAACAACATCGGTCTCCAAAATACGATAAAGCTTACCCACTCATACCGCAAGTAAAAATATTTAGCTGATGGGAGGCAGATCTCGGCCACTAACTGCCTCGTCACCTCCAGGTCAAGGGGGTTGGAATCCCTCCCTATCATCCAGTGTGGCCAGTAAGCCCCACCTAGGCTAGGCAAAACCTGCTAGGACTTACCCCCTAGTCGGCGCACTTCTAATGATCATGCCGAGGGCAATTGAGCAGGAGACTCCCTGATTCGCTAGCTCCCTGGCACTGGAATCTCGTCCCTTCTCGTTGGGTTCGCGTTGTGCTAGACTGGTTCTGACAACACCTTGCCTTGAGGTAGTCTTCCTTCACTGGCTCTATCTCATGGGATTGTGGAGGATGGGATTTCCACCAAGTCGTCTTGCTCATTGGCAAGATTCTCCCCCCTAGAAGCAGCCTCACCGATGGTCTCGCGACTTATGGACAATTATGTGCTTCCCTCCATGATTATCTTGGAGCCCCGTCTGGTTGCTGTAGACTTGCTCGCGGTCACTTTTGTTACCCACACTTTCTTTACTCCCTTACTTATTCTGATGGCCAGCCTCTTTCTTTGCTTTGGGCCTTGGCTCTATGCCGCAAGCATGCTCGCAATCTCGTTGGGGTTTAGCCCTTCTCTAACCACTGCAAGGACAAAGGAAATATTATATTAGTCTAATAGCGATTAGGAAAGTACAACTCGATAATAGGGGCAAGACGTACCAGAGCCTTCATTCTCCCTCCCATCCACCAATCTATCGGGATCCGACTAGTGGTGGTCTCGAGAACCCAAGGATCCAGGTACGAGCCTTTCTTTATCATCATCATCGGGGTCATTCAAGACAAGTTTCGCGAGATGAGAATAGGGGATGGGGTAGTAAGTTCTCATCATAATACGGCTTTCTTTCTCTTTGCTGGTTAGGATCGGTAGAGTATTTTTGTCACTGATCTCAGAAAGGCGCCATACGTTTGCAGGCGACATGGGTTTTCCATCTCGCCTACTGACAAAAAAGAATTTCGTTTGCCAGTTATGGACCTTGTTTTGTGTGTTTGTGACTTTAGGGGCTCCCGACCTCACTTCAAAGAAATACTAACCCGTAAGGGGTTGGCTTTTTGGTTCATCCTTGTTCAAAACAAAAAGGCTTGCAAATAGCAGCACTGTCGCTTGCCTCTTGAGAGCACGGAGCATAACTATAAAACCTATGACTGACGTCTAGGAATTGGCTTGTAGTTGCGACGGAGCCAGGTCATAATAGGCTAGGATGTCTTTCGCCTCTCTTGGGATAGGGATTTTAAACCCAGAATCAAAATACTCTAGGTAAACACTGGTTTCAGTAGTACTGGTTGAATAGATTCTCTCATCGTCTTCGAGAATTCGGCATTCGTAAAGCTCTGAGATATTGTCTAAGATCCGTTCAAAATCGGGATCGTACTGGGTAAGTTTGTTCTTCAACCTCACAGCTGCGACATTCAAGGTCTGAGGGATGGGTATAGTCTCTCTATGGAACTGCATTTTTGTTTCTACAACTATGAGGTTTGCTATCCTAGGAAGGTAGGTGCCTGAACATTCAAAACGAAAAGGAAAAAATGCATGAAAAAACCAAAATACGAAGGAGAGGAGGCAGAACTTACTGGTTAGCGCTGATCTAAGGAATAGGTTCTTTGTAATCAACAATGATGACAAGAGTGGGAGGATGCGATGCCTTTAGATATTTTCTTGTGGGAGTGCAAAAGTCGAAGGAATAGGAGAAGTTTTTGCTAGGGGCAATCAGATGTTTTATAATTGTCGTGCGTCATCATTGCTTCTTGAATCACGATCATGGTCAGAAAAAAGTGCGTCTCAAAACCCCTCTCCGCATTTAATGCTTGACGTGAAAAGATGAGGGTGTGATAATCCTTCGTCGTTACAGTTTGCAGTGTCTTATCAGGATAACGACCCGTGGTGCCCCTTTTTGAATTTGAGTTTTGGCGGTTGAAACTTTTGTATGAATGTGTGTGCAAGATTATTGGAATTCATTTTAAAATTGTCATGACCCTGGGATTGCGTGGCCCTAGGATGGACAAAATATGAGTTTTGTTAAGATTGTTCCATCGCACTTGTCTAGTACACTGAAACAAGGGGCAACTGTTGAAGCCATATTTGATCTTCCAATAGTTAGAAGACACGTGTCCTTAGGCATCGGCATATTGAGCACCTCCACGTGTCCTGGCTAACTTGACCTATTCTCCCATGTGAGATGGCATTCACCACTGTTTACAAGTCGCGTCTCACTGGTCCTCCTGGGCGAGATGGTATTTACCATTTGCAAGTCACGTCTCGCCAACTTATCACCTAAATAATGGGACCTCGTGGTCACCTGATGAATCTGTCATTACATGTGTTTACTTGCCTATAATTATGGTGAGATGTGCATGCGGGGATCTTTAACTGTTCTTGGAGTGGTTATTTCGGCTATTATTAAGCTTGATGGTCATAAGTGACATGACATTAATGTTAGCCTTTGGATCTTCATCCGATGGTCATGCGAGAACATCGTAGACGCTCCTAATAGTTAGGCGATTAAGTTAGAGGTTTACTGGGAACTCTCTCTCAATCTATATAAGATGGCAATCGGGTAAGAGGTAAACGATTCGGAAACAACTGAACTCTTAGCTTCCAGCCATTCATACTTTTCTTGAATTATCTTCATCCCCATACCCTCCAGGATAATCATTTTGGTATAGCCTTGGACTGTTTTCTCTATTACTGACTATATCATCGGAACGGACACCAGGATTCCGATCCCGGACCTGTTAATTCTTTGTTTCTATTTCACAGGATACGGATGAGCTAGACGGATCAGTTTTCAGCAGTAACATGTCCCAAAGTAGCATTTGATGATTCTGTTCTTAAATTAATTTATTGGGAAGTAAGATTTCATGAAATTGTCAAGGGTTAAATGCACAATGACCTAGTATATTAAAAATAAAACCTCATGTCATATGAAAAAGAACATGAAATTTGCAGTAAGCTAAGTTAAATTCATTAAACATTACAATAATCTTGAAATTTATTACAAATATCATGAAATTTTCATTTAAGATAACCATGCATGCAAAGTTCAATGGTATACAAATTTGCTCGATAACGGCTAGGAGACATGAGATTACAGGTCTTACACTAGTTAGCTTGGAGGTTTTCCTGTTGGTGAGTGAAGAAAATGTGAGGGAGAAGAAAAGTGTAGAACCTGGTGGAGTACAATGACAAAACTAGGGAGCTACCAAAACCAGAGGCAAAGGCATAGATTTGGAAGAGGAAGAAGAGATTTGGCGGGACAGATAGGTGGTTCTTCATGCAAGAGGGTGTTTTCAATTTTTTTTTATAGTGTTTCTTCTTCCACTGTATTCGTTGCACTATTTTAAACTTAACCTTTTGATGGATGCTAGTCTATGTGGCATCCATCTAACGGATGAAGCATATCCTGTCGCAGCTTTCACCATGATAAATGAGCCTGATCATCAAGAAAGAGCATTGTTGGGTTTTGATGCATTCACTACTAAGATTCTAACGAGTTCATTAGTCATCTTTCGGTAAGTTTACTGGCCATGGAGGAGGAACCACAACAAAGTCATTGTTCTTTTGTTTTAGAGAAGGAAGAGAGAAAATATTCCCTTTCCCAGATTTCAATTATTATTATCATCAAAGAAAAGGAATGTTAAACTTAGCAATTCTATTTTAATTTTAGGAAAAATATCTACCACCGTAAGACCCGAACACCACAAACCCAGTCTAACCTTACGTTCTCATGTCGTGACAGGTCTTTCCATCATAATCAGCTCCAATGGATCAACCATATGAAGAAACCACAAAGCTAGGTGAGCAAACCAGTCGAAAACCAAAAATCAATAAATTTGATTTGTGTGGTTGATACGTATGGTCGACCACATGAGACCACACACATGAGACCGCACAAGTGTGGTCTACTATTTTGGATTGTGTGGTCGATGGATTTTGCGACCACATGAGTCGATCGCACATTGCCAGATCAGACTCTATGATTTGGAAACTTTCCAAATCAAAGGGGATCTCTTTCCTAATTGTTGGATGGCTCTATATGAACAGTTTCTCTCTATATAGAGGACGTCCCTCTATCCTCTATCACTCTTTTGGAGCAACCTCAAACCCTAAACCTAAGAGAGGAAGAGAGAGGATGAGAAAGAGAAAGAGGCTTAGAGAGAAAGGCTGGGAGAAGGGTTTTGCAGAGAAGGTTTAGACTCTTTACAACAGGCTTAAGGTATGGAACTCATCTTTGTAGCCGTAGAACATATAGAAAAGGAACTTCCATTGTAAATTGAGACATTAAATCCAATGTAAAGTCTCAACTATGGGGTTTCTGAAGCAAATCTCAAAAGGGATCATAGAGAATAGGTTAGGGTATATAATTATGTAAAACTGTAATTTAATAGCCATAGGTTGACCATAAGATGAACCCTACTGATGAGCCAAGAAATCGACTCAGGAAGCACTCAGATTGAAAAAGAAAAAGTTAAAAGAAACCCTGTGGTTGCATGATATGCTAGCATAGGGTCAACAGAAGTTCCCAAAAATCGTGTGGTCGCATGTTGTAGTCGCATGTGGTCAACCACATGGGTTGACCATACAGTGTGTGGTCGACATGTACTGAGACCACAGGGTCAACCACAGGGGTCGACCACACAATTTCAGCAAGCATATTTTGAGACCAAAGAAGGTTGTCGACTACTGTAACTTTGTACAATCGAACCCTAACTTAAATCCATAAATTTCTTAGGTTCCCAATAGATTCAAAGTAATTTTCAAAGCTTGAAAGAGGAACAAATATCAATCAAAGGTGAGGAAACAAGACCTAAACTAATTGGCTAATAACAAACTATCTTTTTCTTTTTATTTTCTGCTATGTAATATGATGTCATGCCTTATATGATTGTTTGTGCATCTCATATGTCATCCAATACTTGTTATATATCTACTCATGCATATTTATTTATATTTATTTATAACATGATGTTGATGCCAGGAATAGGCATGTGATTATGTATGTAGATGGTGTGTTGGATGGGAGTGGAGCATCAAGGGGAGGACATGGCATTGTGGTTCAGCCTGGTCACCAGACTCTAGCTCTATCTCTACTTAAGTCCTACCCACTGACATCATCGTATTGCCATTACCTTAGCGAAACTATTACGTTGTAGGGCTCAGGGGATGTGGTCTCGAACGTTGTGGTCTTTGACTTTATCGGGGGCCCTTATCTCTATCTCTATAGACGTATTGACAGATGCTGGGGTGAAGCCTTTGATACATTTGGATGGCATTAAGATTTGTTAGTTGTGAGCCCAGTTTGGAAACCCTCGCCAGTAGAGGCATATGTGCTGGTATGGGAAGGGCATCAGGGGAAGTATTGACGGTGTATGATCCGAACACTTTAGCTCTATCTCTATTCCATGGTGGATGCATGTGGGACGACAATGGTGTTTGATCCATTGGGTGGATTCACACACTTGTGTTTAGAGGTGCGGTGGCCGCCAATCCTTTCTATAGCATAGTTGCAAACTTAAAACTAGACCAAAGATATGAATTGAATGCATGCATATGTTTGCACAATGTTTTATTTACTTACTAAGCTCATGTTGGAGAGCTAACCCTCGCGCGAGCAATTTTTTTTAGTTTCTAATGATGCAGATAGTACCGTTGAAGACTACATGAATGCGCGACGTATAAACATGTAGTGGCTATGGACGAGCAAGCTGTAGAGGATGAATATGACTTGTCAAGCGAGTGTTTCAACTATGTTTACACTTAGTGTTTAACTTTTATATTTTGGTATTTGTAATAGTTTGTTATAATTATGTCTTGGTTACTTGAAGATAACTGTATTATTTAATTACTTATCATTGTAAACATTCAGTTCATTATTAATAAAGACTTTCGTTATTTATTTTATTATCTCTGATTATGATATGGAATGTAATTGGTTTAGATTATTGGCACAATATTACGAGATCTTGGCTTGAACCATTGGTTCATATAGCGATTCATCACACTACTGGTTAGTCAAAAATTGGGTGTGACGACTTGGTATCAGAGCTGCAAGGCTCCACCAGTCAAACCTAAGTATATTTACATAAGTCTATGAACTAAGTTAGGTTAAACTTAAAAGTTGTAATACAAACACACGATAAGCACATGGGCTGATTGAGACAGAACTTAAACAAGACAATAATATAAATAATTAATGGTTGAACCATCTATATACATAGATAGGAAAAGGAAATGTAAATGTATCCTGATAAACCAATAACATATGGTATGGTCTACAAGTTAGATAGTGTACAAAGGATATAGTACAGTAGCAAGAAGGGAGCATCCGTAAAGCATAAAATTTGAATATCAAGTTGATACTCACAAGATGTGGAACTCGATGTATGATAGATGAAAAAAAAATGACTAGTAATGCCTAAATCTCTGCAGAGGTAAAGGAAAAGATCTCGGGCCAAATCTAATAGAGATAGGAAAACAATGGCCATACACTAAAAATAAGAGTACCTATAAAAGAAGATAAAACTATACTCCTAGGTGATATAGAGACTTGGAGTAAGATCCGTTACAAACTGATCCAACACCTACTAAGCATTAAGAAATGGTTGCAACCCAACCCCACTACCATCTGGGTCGAAAAAGGATAAAGTGAACCCTCTGAGCAGATGCCAAATAATGATTATCAGACTGGATTAAATCAAAGGGGATAAACAACCAGGCCACTCCTGTAAGACCCGTGTCAATTTAACCCGGTCTTACCATCTTGAACCAGGTTTACCCATCATGGTCGAGTCAAATGGACCAAGGGCATGAAGGAGATCGAGATCCCAGGTACGAAATCGACCCAAAAATACTTAATTCTAAGGGAGGGTCGCACACCCAGTGAAGCAGGGTCAGACCTCCAAAAACAGAAAGTCAGACCCTCAGTTTTTAAGGGAGGGTCAGACAGCTTAAGACCCTAGGGTCGACGGGATCATCGACCCTCCCATCGACCCTCCGTTTCTGACGAAACTGAAATTAGAAAATTTCTTAATTTTCGGTTGGGATTCTTTCCAAATCTCAATGGGATTATTATAGGACATTCCTAGTCTATTTAAAGGACGTCCCTAAGCCACTTTCACTCCTTTCACAACCCCAATTGAATTGAGAGAAAGAGAGAAGAAGGAAAGGAGGAAGAAGAGAGGCAATGAAGAGAATCTAGCAAAAAGGAGAAGAAATTGCAGAGAAAAGTAATCTTCTCAGGTATGGATACTAATTCCATGAGTTTCTACAGACCTTAGGTTAGTAATTGAAGAGAAAGTGATCTCGGAGAAACCCAAACCATCCATCCATGGTTAGGTTTTCATGGAAAACCATAGGAGGATGCACGAAAAGGAGAAAGATGGTTTATACATGGTTCTAGACCATGGAATGAATGTTGAGTGAATGTAGGAAGCAAGCCAAAGGACCCCAAACACGAAGAGTGGATTAAAAAGTGGAAATTGGACCAGAGTGCACCGAGGGTCGCACCGAGGGTCGATAGACCATCCGACCCTAGGTGTTTCTAACCATCGACCCTCAGCATTCGGGAAGTTCAGAAAGAGGGGAGGGTCGATAGACCCATCGACCCTAGCATCGACCCTAGCACCGACCCTCAGTTGACAGAATGGTTTTTAAATTCTGAATTAATTCTAATTAAATTCTATCGACTTTGTTAGGTTTGCTAGCAATATAATAACATTATAAAGGTGATTTTAAAGCTTGAAAAAGTATCTATTAGCAAGCTAAGGTGAGGAACCTTAACCCCAAACTAAATTGGTTAATAATAAACTATTTTCTTTTCTTGAGTCCTATGCCATGTTTGATTCTATGCGAATATGTTTGTAATGTGCATACAGCATGCCATCCAATATTTCTATTACTTGTTCATGCATATTTACTTTATTGTTTATAACATGATGATGATTATGATGATAGGAATAGGCATGTGATTGTATGTGTGTGGTTGATGTGCTTGATGCGAGCGAGTATCAGGGGAGGTGTGATGAGAACATCAATAAACGTTAACCTTTGGCGGGTCTCAGCACTTTAGCTCTTTCTCTAACTCAAATCTTGTGCATTGACATCGTCGTATCGCCATTACCTTAGCGGAACTATTATGTCGTAGAGTATCAGGGGAGGTGGTCTCGGTCCTTGTAGTCTCGGACTCTACCGGGGGGCCTTAGCTCTATCTCTATGGGCATTCTGAGGGATGCTGGGGTGAGGCCTTGGATACACTGTTTGGCATTAGGATTGGTTAGTAGCGAGCCCAGTTTACAAGCCCTTGCTAACAGGGGCTTACGTGTTGATATAGCATTATATAGCAATAAACGTTAACCTTTGTTGTATAATGTTATGGTAGGGTGGACGGGGACGACGATAAACGTTAACCTTCGGACGGGCTTCCACACCCTGTGTATAGAGGCGGTGTCAATAAACGTTAACCTTTGACCACCCAACCTTTCTATTGCACATTGCAAACTATAAACCAAGACCAAAGATATAAATTGATTTTTTGCATGCATATGTATTGTTGCATTGTTTTGGCTACTCACTGAGCCGTGTTGTGTGCTCACCCCTCGACGTCGAATATTTTAGTTGATGATGCAGGTTATACAGTTGAAGATTATATGAACGCGTCGGCGTACGGAAACGTTGCAGCCATGGAAGTTGGAGCTGAAGACGATACACACGGTCCCTCTTGCGAGTGCAACTCGTGTGTATTTGATTAGATATTTTTTTGTAGGTTTCTTTATTGGATTTATAAGACATGTATTTGGTATTTAAATATTTATGTCTCAGTTAAACACAGAATAATTTGGTATTATTTATGGGTATCATCTTAGTTCTTAGTTCATGTTATTTATAAATTTTCCGCTATTGTGTATTACTCTGATTATGATTGTGGATGCGTGTAAAGTTCGGATAACGCGGGGATAGCCTATTTGAGATCCTGGTTGAGCCGTTGTTTATTTAGCGGTTCATCACACCATTCTGGTTAGACCAAAATTGGGGTGTGACAACTCCAGCTAATCTGCCTAGACTACCAAGTGCCTTGGCCACAATTGTAATGAACTTGACCCGATAAAATGCAAAAGTAACAACAGATGATAAAGGCTATGCAAGTTGCCATGGGAATCACTACCCAAGTTACCAATGCTATACCAATACCTCCAGGTCAGACCATGTATGATACTAGTTGGTAGCAACACTGTATCTCCAGCACTATTAGCCATAACACAGTGCCTACCCTACAGCAGGTCCCAGTAATGTATACCCCAGTGTAGAATCCTAGTGTATAATAAGCAATGTATCAAGGTGGTTCCCTTATCAGCCACCGATATATGGGATAGCTGCGCCATGGCAGAATAATCTAACAAGGGTTGAGGAATGTTTTCTGATGATGAAGCCTCGAATGTTTTCAGCAAGGGATCAAATCTATTGTGGTCATATATCTAGACAGGTTTATATAAGATACGGTGTGTAAGCACCCCATTTTTGTCATCCCAACTAAACAAAGTCTTACTGGTATATGGACAACAAAAGGAAGAAAGATGATTGAAAGTTTGGATTTTTGACTGTGAATTCGAGGAAGTTTTCAATGGGTCTGTGAATTTGAGGAAGTTTTCAATGGGTCCCACAGTAAGGTCATGGGTTATAATTTTGCATGGATGCCTAGGTCATGGAACTATCTCAAAATGAGACCAGAATTGCTCGATTCTAACATCAAATGAAGAAGATATGATCATTTTAGTCGGATGATACGTACAAGGGAGGCTTTTGAAATTATCATAAATAATCCCAGGGGCTTTCATGCAAATTATCGTAAGTTGGATTGTTTGAATTTCAAATCATCATATCTTGATCATTCGACATCTGAATCATATGGTTTAAGTATCATTATTCCTTATTTTTAGTCCTCTTTAAAGTGGACGTAAAGGATTTCCGATAGAAGTCACCAGTGGGCCCCATGCAAGCTTGCATGCAAAGTTATCGTTAGAATTTCAAAGCTTCATATCTTTTCTGTTCTACGTTGGATTCAGATGATTCTAAAACCATTGTTCTTCATTTGTGATGTCCTACAAAGTGGATGTGGAAAATCTTGGGTAGAAGTCTCCGAAGGATCCCATGCAGAATGGTCAGTTAAATGATCGATAATTGGTCTGCTTAAACTTCAAAAATTCATAATTTGACCATTTTATTTCCAAATGAGGTGATTCAAGTTCTTATATTCCTCATTTTTAGTGTTCTACAAAGTTAACATAGAAAATTGGGAATAGAGGTCATCAGAAAATATCATGCAAAATGACAGTGGAAATGGCTCATGAAATGATAGAGAGAGAAAACCCAGTTAATTTTAGTCAATCCAGTCAACTCAGTTCAAGCCAGTTCTGGCCCAACCCAGCTCAACCCATTTCAGTTTAACTCAGTCAACCCAAGTTAGTCTCAACCCATTTCGAACCAGTTCATCCATGTGCATAGTATTTATATATATATTATATATATTATATACTATATATATATGTATGTTATTAAATATATGTGTATATATGTATATAATATATATTATTATATATAAATGATAAAATCCAAAAGGAGATTGAGAAGAAAAAGGAAAGATGAAAGAGAGGAGACGTGAGAGAGAGAGAAAGATTACAGTTTTGGAGTAAGTTTCAAGGAGATTAAGAAGAAAAAGGAAAGATGAGAGAGATGAGACGTGAGAGAGATAGAGATTTCGGTTTTGGAGTAAATCCAAAAGAAGATTAAGAAGAAACGTGAGATTGAGAAGAAAAGGAAAGATGAGAGAGAAGAGAGAGAGAGAGATTGTGGTTTTACCAAAAAAAAGATTGAGAAGAAACGTGAGATTGAGAGAGAGATTGAGAGAAAAAAAAGGAAAGAAAGATGGGAGAAGAGACGTGAGATTGAGAGAGAGATTGAGAGAAAAAAAAAGGAAAGAAAGATGGGCGAAGAGATGTGAGATTGAAAGAGAGTTTAAGAGAAAAAAAAAGAAAGAAAGATGGGAGAATAGACGTGAGTTTGAGAGAGAGATTGAGAGAAAAAAAAAAGGAAAGAGAGATGGGAGAAGAGACATGAGATTGAGAGAGAGTTTGAGAGAAAAAAAGGAAAGAAAGATGGGAGAAGAGACGTAAGATTGAGAGAGAGTCTGAGAGAAAAAAAAGGAAAGAAAGATGGGGAGAGGAAAACCGACATGAGGGAGAGAGAGAAGAGAAAAAAAAGGAAAGAAAGATGGGAGAGGAAATCCGACAAGATTGAGAGAGAGATTGAGAGAAAAAAAAAGGGAAAAAAAAGAAAGAGAAGGGGAGAAGAGACGTGAGATTGAGAGAAAGATTTTTTTGAGAAAAAAAAAAGGAATGAAAGATGGGAGAGGAAATCCGACAAGATTGAGAGAGAGATTGAGAGAAAAAAAAAGGGAAAAAAAAGAAAGAGAAGGGGAGAAGAGACGTGAGATTGAGAGAAAGATTTTTTTGAGAAAAAAAAAAGGAATGAAAGATGGGAGAGGAAATCTGACAAGATTGAGAGAGAGATTGAGAGAAAAAAATAAGGAAAAGAAGAGGGGACGTGATTTAGAGAGAAAAGGGAAGAATACAAAAGATTTTTTTTTTTTTTGAGAAAAAGGAAAGAAAAGAGAGAGGAGACGTGAAAGGGAGGAGGATTTAGGGTTTTGCATATAATCCAAAATAAAAAAGAAGAGGAGATGAGGAGAAGAAGAGAGGGGACGTTCAAGAGAGTGAGAAAAAAATAATCCAAGAAAGGAGAATAAGAAGAAAATAGAGAGAGAGAGAGAGAGAGAGAGAGAGAGAGAGAGAGAGAGAGAGAGAGAGGTGTTAAGAAGGAGAGATCTAGAAGAAAAGGGAGAAGAATCAGAGAGGCAGCAAAGAGGATGATGAGAAGATGCAAAGGAGAGAAGCAGAGAGAAGAAGCCTGAGGTAAGAACTACCCATCCCTTTTGTCATTTTTTTTAAAGTCAAAGCATACTACAATGCATGTCTGAGATTGGTGTTTAGCATTAGGAAGATGCTTCCAATTGCACAAGGTTCCTTAATGTAAAAGTTAGATTTATCAGTTATCTAAATGACCATGTATTCAGATTCTATTTTCATCGGCTATATAATTTTATATTGATTTTATAGTACAACTGACCAGAATCTGGAACAGACGTGACCAATGTATTTGCATGTACTTGGGGAACAATTTTGACGTACCCATGGTCTCTTTTAGGATTAGTTTCCTTGAGAAAAAATGTTGGCCTCTGAGTCCTCTTTTCGAGGATATGTCATAAGAAAGTTTTGAGTAAATACAGTGCCCCATGTGCCCATTTTGGCCTAGTCTGACAAAACTGTCATCTTGCTGCGTGTTCCACAATAATGCTTATGTAAATGGATTCTAGAGACATCTTCTGATCTCTATCTCTTCATGAATAAGTTAGACTTAGAAGTAGGAGATACCCGTTCTGATGAAATATTTTTCTGATATCCAAGGAATATAATATAATTATTTCCCCATGACTGGTATGAATCTAGAACCAGTTTGGTCAAATTTTGAAAGTCTGATTTTTGATTGTTAAGAAGGCCTTCTGAGATCTCAATTTCTTCAGAGAAGTTGTAGATCTCTGAAAGACCTTTGATCTGATATATTCTTTGTCCAATTTGGACTCATAGAAGTTGGGTTTCAAATCAATGCAAAGCAGTACACAATACAGGTATTTGCCAAATGGTCATCCAATGATTGATTTGTTATTTCTGCTACCATTTTGGCATGAAACGATGCATTACATGCCATATTTGATGCTTGCTATCAATGCTATATTTTAGATGCTCACCCTCACATACCAATTTTGGACTGACTCACATGTTTTGCTTGACTCACATGCTTTGCTTGATTCTCACATGTTTGCTACATTTGTCTGCCATACATGCTCATTGTTGTTATATCTGTTTGCCACATACTCACATGCTATATTAAATACTTATTGCCATATTTGGATGTTTACACTGCTATATTTGAGCTCACATTACTATCTTGGATTGCTTACATTGTTATCATTGAATACAATAATTAGGGTAGGAAACCCTAAAAATGGAAAAATAGCAATTAGGGTAGAAAACCTAAAAGTTGTAAAAAAAAAATAGCAATTAGGGTAGAAAACCCTAAAAATAGAAAGAAAATAGTAATTAGGGTAGAAAACCCTAAAAATGGAAAGAAAATAGCAATTAGGGTAGAAAACCCTAAAAATGGAAGGAAATTAAAAATGGTAGGAATTTAGGTCTCATCCCTAGATTCTATTAACAAAAATAGAAAGAATTTGGTACACATCCCAAATAAAAATGGTAGGAATTTAGGTCTCATCCCTAGATCCTATTAACAAAAATAGAAAGAATTTGGTACACATCCCAAATAAAAATGGTAGGAATTTAGGTCTCATCCCTAGATCCTATTAATAAAAATAGAAAGAATTTGATACACATCCCAAATAAAAATGAAAGGAATTTAGGTCTCATCCCTAGATCCTATTAACAAAAATGGAAACAATAAAAATGATAGGAATTTAGGTCTCACCCCTAGATCTTATTGACAAAAATGAAAGGAATTTGGTACACATTCCAAATCCGACTCTCATAAATTTTGAACTACGTCGTACCTGATTTCTAGGGCAAACCCTAGAATACGTAGGCAATTTGGGAGTCCTAAATACGATACAAAGCCACCTATCAACCATCCATTCAGCATAAACTTCAACTTGAACAAAGAATCTAATTGAAGCACATGCATAAATCACTTCCATAATCTTTAATCACACAACCCATTTTTGAACTATGTTTTTGGACTTGATTTCCAGGATTGGAATACGTAGGCAGTTTGAGATGTCTTACACGTCTCAGATTCAGTCCAGACCGAACCATCTTTGGTCTGGTTCACTATATAATATTGTACATTACATTTGCTTATTTATTTGCTTTAAAATATGATTGACTAAACCCTAGGTTAGAATAACTTAGAAACTTGGTTTAGGACATCCCCCATTGAACCCTAGTCATCCAGTTGACCAAGCACAGTCAAAATTAGAATTTAAGGAAAGTTTAGGAGGCCGATATTGATCGGGCGGTTTGGGTTCCTAACACCTTCCCATAACCGTACCCTGAATACTTACCCGATCTCTTGCAGACCAAAAAACTGATACATTGGGTCATGAGTCAATAAAAGTCTTACCTTAGGGTGAGGCTACATTTTTTAGAGGTCCTAGACCTTAATCTAGGTGGCGACTCCAACAGAACAATCGATCTTCATCGATTACGGATACACATTTATCCCGAGGAGGATCATCGATTTCCCATTGTCCTCACACGGTGCATCGTTGACTTACCTTTATGATTATAGAGGATGCACATACCTGATTCTAAATTATTGTGCCTTGACAGGATACCTTCTCGATTCAACCTGTCAATTGGAGTTATAGATGTTGTTTCCTTAGAAGTAGTCCTGATAATACCAAACTACGCTACTCTCATGTTCGACAACATGATTAGAGTTATGAACTGATAGAACAACCTAAAGGTTTAATCATTTTGAACATACATCTTTCTGATTTATACTTGAGTTATTGATGTACCAAAATTTTCTTCAGATTTACTCATATAGTGCCTTGACTAATGGCATTATATACTTGATAGAACCTATAACCATGAAGCTAGGAGCTGTGAAACCTTTATTTCCACATATTTGGACTACCTTGTAGCCAACAACGATGGGTCCAATTCAATTCATAGTCGGATTGGTTACCATAGATTTACTCCTGATCCTTTTAACCCAAGTTCACTAGATAAATCAAATGTTCGTCATCATATTGAATTCGAATGAAGAAAATGAATTGCTTTTGGATAAATATTTTGATTCTTACATTCCTCGATCTCCGTTAATAAGATACTTAGTTAATAAGGAAATTATTAAAAGGAAGACGATTGAATTCAGATTAAATTCTATAACCAAAAAACCTCAGATGATGTAGTGGAGAATTTATTTTTGAGATTACTAGATGGATGGATATGGGTCATGGTCTGTAAAAGAGTGCATGAGCAAGAAGTGAGAACTACCAAGAGTAGCCAATACAGAGAAGATAGCTCTCGAACAAAGTTAAAGATGACTATATCGGTATAAATCTTAACAAGGAAAAAGATTTCTAAAAGCATATCAAAGAGTAGATGCAAGGATGGAATCAAGAGTAGTGGCATTTATAGTACTCGGTTTAGTACAGTTACTATTGAGTTACTCTCAAGGTCAGATGAGATGATTGAGTAAAGACCAAAAGAGAGTTTGGCAGAATTAATAAAGATATAAGCATATACCCTAATGCTTATAAGTAGATATGTATGATATGTAGAGAGTAACCAATCAAAAGATGTTGTTCGAGATATATGAAAGAGAGATCAGGGTAGAACAGCAGTGATAAAAAAAGATGTAAGCTAATGAGCTTTTTGGGATATGAGATAGTTGACGATAGTTATTGAAAACCATAAGAGGTAAAGGGGTTAGATGTGCTCTTAAGACCTTTAAATCAGATTTGGCTAGTTCAAGCCCTTTTGGACTAGATGTTGTATTAGATGAATGTTATGAGCAATGTCTGAATCATATAGATGGACAGAATTTGGATGCAACCTAATTTAACTTGAGATGGCAGACCTTGACGTCATCTTGGGAATAGACTGGTTGTCTCAACACTCTATAAAACTGTTATGTACATAGAAGAGGTTGTCATTCAAGGGCTAAGATGACATAGAATTTATTTTTATTGTAAACATGTTGCCTAGGAAGCAGAAGCTTATCCTCTTTGCACTTAAGGCAAAGAGATGCCTTGAAAATGAATGAGTTGGATATCTGGTATCTGTGGTAGACGATGCTAAAGAGGCACTACAGATGGAAGATTTTGATGAGATGTGTAAATTTCTTGATGTGTTTTTAGAAAACTTACCCGGGTTGCCACCTGATTATATGATAGAGTTCATTATAGACCTAATGCTAAGGTCGGCACCTGTATCCAAAGCACCATACCAAATGGCTCCGACTGAACTGAAGGAATTGAAGGTTCAACTACAAGTGTTATTGGACAAGAGATTTATCTGATCAAGTATATCACCTTGGGGAGTGCTAGTGTTATTTGTCAAGAAGAAGGACGGTAGTGTTCGACTATGTATAGACTATTGAGAATTGAACAAGCTAACGATCAAGAATCGATATCCCCTACCTCGGATTGATGATTTATTTAATCAGTTGCAAGGAGTGAAGGTGTTCTCCAAAATCGATTTACAATCAGGATACCGTCAATTAAAGATTAAGGATGGTGACATTCCGAATACGACTTTCAGAACCAGATATGGACACTATGAGTTTCTAATCATGTCTTTTGGACTAACCAACCCACCAATTTCTTTTATAAAACTCATGGACCGAGTGTTCAATGACATGCTAGACACTTCGGTCATAGTTTTCATAGATGACATATTGATCTATTCCAAGGATGAAGTGACTCATGCAATGAATCTTAGAGCAGCTTTACAACGACTGAGAAGAGAGAAGCTTTATGCCAAATTTATGAAATGCAAGTTCTGGTTGAATGAAGTGCAGTTCTTAGGTCACATAGTATCCTCAGAAGAAATTAAAATAGATCCTAGCAAAGATTGAAGCAATCATACAGTGAAAGTTCCTAAGAACATTGCAGAGATCAGAAGTTCACGATTCATAGAGGACTACTCTAGGATCGCAGTACCTTTTACCAAGCTAACCAGGAAGCGAGAGAAGTTTATTTGGATCGATAAGTGTGAAGAATATTTTCGATCTCTAAAAACAAGGCTGATATTAGCTCCCATCTTGATCGTTTGGACACCAAGGGAACCTTTACCCTACACACCGATGCTTTCGGATTGGGTCTAGGATGCGGGTTGATGTAAGGTGAACAAGTAATTGCCTATGCTTCAAGACAACTGAAAGAGCATGAAAAGAGTTACCTTACTCATGACTTGGAGTTAGCGATAGTAAATCATGCAATCGAGACTTGGAGACATTATCTATACGGTGAAGAATTTCATATTAAATGGGATAACAAGAGTTTTATTTATCTTCTCACCTAGAAAGAGTTGAACATGAGGATAAGGAGATGCTTGGAACTCTTGAAGGATTATGACTATGATATTTAGTACCATCCAAGCAAGGCTAATGTGGTAGCTGAGGCTTTGAGCAAAAAGGGGAATAATGAAGCCAAAAGGAGAACCTAGTATAAACGCCGCCTTGTGTTCGGCAGCAACAGAAGATTTGGAGGAAGAGCAATATATAATAGAAACTCATGATGATCTAATTGAGTGAGAACTTATAGATGAACTTATGGAGCAATAATTCATTGTTTGCATTCGTAGCATTGAGGATAGTCTCTGATTTGATAGAAGAAGTACAACCAGTAATTCTGTTAGATCCTTATCTAAGGACAATACAAGAAGATTTGGACAAAGGTAAATCTAATCTTGATTTTACATTTAGATACAGATAAGGCCCTAAGATAGAGAGGATGGTTGAGCATACCTGAAGGCGAAGATTTGGACCTTTAATAGCGAATAATGCTGAAAGCTCATTCCATACCGTATTCGGTACATCTCGATAGTACAAAAATATACCACGACCTGAAGAGATTATATTGGTAGAGAGGAATGATAACAGATGTAGCTTAGTGGGTGTTTTAGTGTCTGAATTATCAGCAAGTAAAGGCTAAAAGACAATGACCATCAGTCTTACTACAACTACTATCGGAGCCAATTTGGAAGTGAAACTGCATTACAATGGACTATGTAACCAGTTTATAACTGAATCCTAGATCAGTTGTGTAAGATCCGTATCGTACTAACCCGGTCTTACCACCTTGTACCAAGTCTTCCTATCATGGTCGGACCAAGCTGACCAAGTGCGTGAAGAAACCACAAGGCTAGGTATGAAATTGAACCCAAAATCATCTAATTAGGAGTGTGTGGTCGCATACCTAAATAGGTGGGGTTGACCACTCCTCAAAATAATGAGACCACTGGAGTCTGGGACATGTGGTGGTAGTTTTTAGACGTGTGGTCAACGGGTTCTGCGACCCCACGTGTGACCACACGATGTTATAACCGACTCCATGATTAGGAAACCTTCCTAATCTGAAGGGGGTTCTTTCTTAATCAAAGTAGGACTCTATATGGAGGGTTTCCCTCTATATATAAGACGTCCCTTAGCCTCTTTCATTCTTTTAGAACTCAAACTAAAAGGGAGAGAAAGGGAAGAGGAGGAAGAGAAGGAGAATTGAAGAGGAATACTAAGAGAAGGAATTTCAGAGAGAGCTCTGATTCTTCAACAAGTTTAAGGTATGAAAACATCCCCTATATTAGTTGAATGCCTAGAATAGATCATGGAGGAGATAGTGATTCAAAGTAAGATCTAAATCCTAAAATCATGGACAAAACTCTAAGGGATCCTTGGAGAATGGATTAAAGTGAAGAATTATGTAAAAGTGTGAATTTTAAGCCATAGAACAATCATAGGAAGGATCATAATGATAGGCCAAGGAATCAAGACATGAAAGTATTGGATTAAGAGTGAAAAATCGACTAGCACTCGTGGGGTCATAGTTTGATCGACCACACGAGGCACATATGTTCGACCACACGCCCACGAAAAGGTTCCAGGGAGGGTGTGGTCGCATGTGTGTGCGTATCGACCCCATACCCTGTAGTCGCAGAAACTGAGACTACAGGTGCAGCCACACCTGCGACCACTTAGCTTCTGGAGGTCTGATTGATTCCAGATAGGACATTTAAACACTGTAATTATTGAATATGAATGCTAACATATAATCCATAAATTTATTAGGTTTCCTAGTTGTCACACCCAAATTCTGTACTATTCAGAATGGTGTGATGAACCGCTAATAAACCAATGGTTCAACCAGGATCTCAAATAGGCTGTGTCCTTTTGCTTAAACCATACACATCCACAACCACAATCAGAGTAAATAAACAATAGCGGAAGTCTTATATATTAAATGAACTGAGAATTCTAAGTGATAACATAAATAAAATATTCAATTATCTTTCATTGACTAAGACATAAGTAAATAAAATAATCAATTATATTTTCTGTATAATCTAAACAAATCTAATAAAAAACACAAGAATTGCATTCACATGACGAATCATGCGACTCCATCATAACTTCAGCATCCATCGCCGCAGCATGTCCGTACATATGAGCATTGATGTAATCTTCTACAGTCGACCTGCATCATCAACTAAAAACATTCGACGTCGAAAGGGTGGACACACATCATGACTCAGTGAGCAAACAAAACAATGCAACAAAACATATGCATGCATTCAATTCATATCATTGGTCTGGTTCATAAGTTTGCAATGTGCTATAGAAAGGATAGGTGACCGCCGCACCTCTATACACGAATGTGTGGAACCGCCCAACGGATCAAACACCATTGCTGCCCCCACATGCACCCACCATGGAATAGAGATAGAGCTAAAGTGCTTAGGACCGCACCGCATCACACTTCCCATGATGCTCTACCCATACCAACACGTAAGCCCCTATTGGCGAGGGCTTACAAACTGGGCTCGCAACTAACCAATCCTAATGTCAAACAGTGTATCCAAGGCCTCACCCCAGCATCCCTCAATATGTCCATAGAGATAGACCTAAGGTCCCCCGGCAGAGTCAGAGACTACACGGTCTAAGACCACCTCCCCTGATGCCCTACGACGTAATAGTTCTGCTAAGGTAATGGCGATACGACGATGCTAGTTGAAAAGACTTGAGTATAGATAGAGCTAGAGTCTGGTGACCAGGATGAACCACAGTATCACGTCCTCCCCCTGATGCTCCACTTGCATCAAGTACACTAACCACACACATACATTTACATGCCTATTCCTAGCATCATCATCATCATCATCATGTTATAATAAGCGAAATTAAATATGCATGAACAGTAATAACAGGAATAGGGGATGACATGTGATATGCACATTACAATCATATAATCATAGAGTTATACATGGTATTGGACTCAATAAACGAAAAGAGTTTATTATTAGCCAATTAGTTTAGGTCTTGTTCCCTCACCTTTGATTGAGCGTAGATCCTCATTCAAGCTTTATGAATCACTTTTAAATAACTAGAAAGACCTAACAAGTTGATAGATTTTAATTAGAATTAATTCCAATATATTTTAAATTAATTGAAATCGTAGGGTCGCAGGTAGGGTAGCACCTAGGGTAGTAGTTTCTACGACCCTAGGGTGTAGGGTCGGACGTAGGGTCGGATACCATTCTACCCTACGTGCGACCACACCCTCCCTGGGACTTCCCGAGGGCATGTGGTCGATCCTGTGATCTCGTAGGTCCATTCTATCATTGTCTAATGGCTCATAACTATGATTTTTACACACTTTTCATTGCCTATGATGATTACTTCCATGGATTCCTTTGGAACTCGTCCATAGATGGACGATTTGGGTTTCTCTTAATTCTAACTTCTTCATAATCTATTCTAGGCTCATAATTTATGAAGGGAATTAGGTTCATACTGAAGTTGGCTGAGATTCAGAGGTTTCTCTTAATCCTAACTTCTTCATAATCTATTCTAGGCTCTTAATTTATGAAGGGAATTAGGTTCATACCTGAAGTTGGATGAGATTCAGAGGTTTCTCTGAACTTCCTCCTCTTCCTTAGTCTTTTCTTTAATTTTCCTTCTCTTTTTCTTTTCCTTCTCTTTCTCTTTCTCTCACTTTCAATTAGGGTTCTAAAAGGAGTGAAAGAGGCTAAGGGACGTCCTATGTATAGAGGAAAACCCTCCAAAATAAGTCCCATCGAGTTTAGGAAAGAACCCCTTTTGAATTAGGAAGGTTTCCTAATTTACGGTTTCTGTCTATCATCGTAGGGTCGGACGTAGGGTCGTAGAATCCGTCGACCCTACGTTTTTCTAGTCATGCGACCCTACGACTAGAAAGTCATGGGTTGGACTTCTGTTGAGGTGGGGTCGACCTTACCTGTTTAGGCATGTGACCCTACCCTCACATTTACTATTTTTGGGTTAGACTCGTACCTGTTCTTATAATTTTCTTCATGCACTTGGTCCACTTGGCTCGACCATAATAGGTAGACCTGGTACAAGGTGGTAAGACCGGTTAGTTCGATACGGATCTTACAACTCCCCCCTCTTATTAAAAATTTCATCCTCGAAATTTGTACATACCTTCCGAGTCGAAAAGGTGAGGATATTGCTTCCGCATAGCGTTCTCATCTTTCCATGTGAACTCTTCTATATCTCAGCTCCTCCAGGTGACTTTAACATAGTATATGTCATGGTTGCATAGACGTTGAACCTTTCGACTAGTGATTACAGTTGGTGCTACTTCGAATGTCAAATCATCAGTTAAATCTGGTGGATCCGCTGTCAAAACGTACGTTGGATCTCTGACGTACTTCTTTAATAATGAGATATGAAATACATCATGCACACTTGACATAGATGGTGGTAGTGCTAACTGATAAGCCACTTTTCCACGTTTAGCTAGAATCTCATATGGCCCAACATATCTCGGGCTTAGCTTCCCTTTCTATCCGAATCATTTTAAACCTCGCATATGTGATACTTTCAAGAATACCTTATCACCTATGACAAATTCAAGGTCTCTGCGTCGAGTATCTGCATACTATTTCTGACGATTCTGAGCTGTTCTAACTCTTTCCTTGATATTGTCGACTACTCGACAAGTCTCTTCAACAAATTCTGGTCCAACGATGCTACGTTCACCAACTTCATTCCAGAACAAAGGAGTTCGACACTTCCTTCCATACAGTGACTCATAGGGTGACATCTATATAGTAGCCTGATAGCTATTGTTATAGGCGAATTCGATCAATGGTAGTTTCTCATCCTGTGATCCTTTAAAATCAATTACACAGGCTCGAAGCATGTCTTCTAAATTCTGAATGGTACGCTCTGACTTTTCGTCTGTCTGAGGATGGAATGCAGTACTGAACTTCAACGTCGTACCCATAGCCTTTTGTAACCTTCCCAAAACTTTGAAGTAAAGCATGGGTCTCTATCGGACACAATGCTTTCAGGTACACCATGTAATCTGACAATGTTATCCACATATAACTTGGCTAACCTCTCCAGGGTATACTATAGTCGTATAGCTATAAAGATAGCTGTCTTAGTCAAACGATCTACAATCACCCATACCGCGTCAACTACTCGAGGAGTCAATGGTAACCCAGTGACGAAGTCCATACTGATGCAGTCCCATTTCCATGCTGGTTCGGATAGCGGCTGCAACAATCATGTAGGTCTTTGTCGTTCAGCCTTCACCCTCTGACAATTTAGGCATTGAGACACGAATTTAGCTACATCTGCTTTCATTCCTCTCCACCAATATAATTTCTTCAAATCATGATACATCTTTGTACTTCCAGGATGTACCGAATATGCGATGGTGTGAGCTTCCTTCATTAGTCGGTGTCTAATGTCCAAATTTTTTGTTTCAGGAACACATACTCTTCCTTTGTACTTCAGTACCTTTTCATCATGTAAGGTGAACTCAGAAATAGTCCTACCTTTTTTGATGTCTTCTTGTACCATTCTCAGATAAGGGTCTGATTTAATAGCTGCTTTCACTTCATCAATTATATCAGGTACAATCTTCAACGTAGCGAACATATTTAAAAACCAATGAATAAACCCTTGGTTGGTTGATTCACCCGGTGCATCTTTCACAAACTGCTCATTATCATAATTGAACACTTTTCCTATAGTACACATTGCTGCAGTTGTGTTAACCTCGACTTGAGATTTTATCATTACTTTTCTGATTAGCGCATCAGCATCTATATTAGCCTTTCCTGGATGATACTAGATATCACAATCATAATCCTTCAATAATTCTAGCCATCTTCTTTGTCGCATGTTCAACTCCTTCTGATTAAAAAGATAAATTAGACTCTTATTGTCACACCCCAATTCTGCACCAACCACAATGGTTTGATGAACCGTCAATAAACCAACGGTTCAACCAAGATCTCGTATAGGCTATCCCACGTTGTTAAACCAAAATGCATTCCACATTAATCAGAGGTAATAAAGTAAATAGCAGAAGGCTTACAGATAATATACTGAGGTCTAATCATGGTAAATAATTAATATTTCATTTATCTCCAAGTAACCAAAACATAATTTAATACATATACAATATCCAAATACAGAAATTAAACACTAAACGTATCCATAGTTAAAACGTTAGCTTGATGAATCACAATTGTCCTCCATAGCTTGCTTATCATAGCGGCCACCCGTTTACATGTTGGCTTGTTGACATAATCTTTAACCGTAATACCTGCAACATCAGAAACTAAAAAGAATTACGCGTCCGAGGGTCAGCTCTTCTACTTGAGCACAGTGAGAAAACAAAACAATGCAACAAACATACGCATGCATTCAATTCATATATGTGGTCTGGTATATAAGTTTGCAATGTGCTATAGAAAGGTTCGGTGGCCACCTCACCTCTATACATGAGTGTGTGAAGCCGTCCAAAGGTTAACATTTATTGTCGTTCCACATGCACCCACCATGGAATAGAGATAGAGCTAAAGTGCATAGAACACATACCAACACATAAACCCCTGCTGGCGAGGGCTTACAAACTAGGCTCGCAACTAACCAATCCAAATGTCAAACAGTGTATCCAAGGCCTCACCCCAGCATCCCTCAATACGTCCATAGAGATAGAGCTAAGGCCCCCCGGCAGAGTTGAAGACTACACGGTCCGAGACCACCTCCCTTGATACCCTACGATGTAATAGTTCTGCTAAGGTAATGGCGATACGACGATGTTAGTGGACAAGACTTGAGTAGAGATAGGGCTAGAGTCTGGTGACCAGGCTGAACCATAATGTCATGTCCTCCCCTTGATACTCCACTCGCATCAAGCACACTAACTACACACATACATTCACATGTTTATTCCTAACATCATCATCATCATCATGTTATAAATAAAATAGAATTAAATATGCATGAACATTAATAGCAGAAATATTGGATGACATGTTGAATGCACATTACAAGCATACACACATAGAATCAGTCATAGCATTGGACTCAAGAAAATAAAAACTATTTATTATTAGCCAATTAGTTTAGGTCTTGTTCCCTCACCTTTGCTTGAGTGTAAATCCTCTTTCAAGCTTTAAGAATCACTTTTATATCAATAGGAAAACCTAACAAGTCGATAAATTTTAGTTAGAATTCATTCCGACAATTTTAGGCTTGCTGTTAAGCTAGGGTCGCAGGACGGGTCGCAGGAAGGGTAGCAGTTTTCTGCGACCCTAGGGTGTAGGGTCGATGCTAGGGTCAGATGTTCCATCGACCCTAGGTGCGACCGCAGCTTCCCTGGACTTCCCAAAAGCTAGGGGTCGATCCCGTGGTCTGGTAGGGTCGATTCCCAATCGACCCTACGTGCGATCGCACGTGGTTTGAGTCGACCTTTTCGTTCTACAGTCTATTCTTTCATGTTTGGGTCCTTTGGCTTACTTTTGTAGTTCATTCTATGATTGTTCTATGGCTCAAGACTCCAAGTTACTCACTTTTCATAGTTTTCCATGATTTTCATTGGAATTCATCCATGGATGGATGGTATTAGGGTTTCTCCTAACCTAACTTCATCATAATCTATTCTAAGCTTTCAATTTAGATAGGGATTGAGGTTCTTACCTTCTGTAGTATGAGTTTCAAAGATTTCTCTAAGCTTCTTCTTCTCCCTTAGCCTTTTCTTCAAGTTTTCCTTTTCTTCTTCTCTTCCTTCTCTTCTCTTTCTCTCACTTTCAATTAGGGTTCTAAAAGGAGTGAAAGAGGCTTAGGGATGTCCTATTTATAGAGAAAAACTTCCCAAAATAAGTCCCATTGAGTTTAGGAAAAGTCCCAATTGAAATTAGGAAAGTTTTCTAATTTTTGATTCGTGCTGTTTTTGCTGTTTTCCTAGGGTCGATGAGGGGGTCAGACAACTCAAGACCCCTGCGACCCCACGACCAAAAACTCATGGGTTGGACTTCTTCTGAGGTGGGGTCGACCCTGCCTATTTGGGTATGCGACCCTACCCTCGTTTTTACTGTTTTTGAGTAAAATTTCTTATTGGGTCTCGGGTTTCTTCACAAACTTGGTCCACATGGCTCGACCATGATATGTAGACTGGTCACGACATGAAATGTAAGGTTAGATCGGGTTCGTGGCGTACAAGTCTTACAACTCCACCACCCTTAAAAAAAATTTCATCCTCGAAATTTGAACGTACGGATCTTACAACTCCCCCCTCCTTAAAATAAATTTTGTGCTCAAAATTTGAATTTACTTCAGAGTCAATAGGTGGGAATTTTGTTTCTGCATTGCATCTTCTTCTTTCCATGCAACCTTCTCCATGTCTTGTTATCGCCAGATTATATTTATATAATAATTATCCTAGCTATGGAGATGTTGTACCTTCCAACCAGTGAACTAGGCTGGTACCACTTCAATGGTTAAATCTTCTATCTAATCCAGTGGATCTGTGGTCAATACCTTTGATATGGATCTCCAATGTACTTCTTCAATAGAGACACGTAAAATACGTCATGCACACTAGACATGGACAGTGGTAACGCTAGTTGATATACGACTCTTCTATGTCTCTCAAAATTTTTTTGAGGTCCAAAACATATATAGAATACAACTTTCCTTTATTGTCTAATTGTTTCAAACTACGCATAAGTGATATCTTCAAGAACACTTTGTCACTTATGGTGAACTCGAGGTCTTGGTGTCTCTTCTAAGAAACTTGAGCTATCTTGGCCCTTTTCTTTGATCTTGTCTGCCACTGGATAGGTTTTTTCAATAGACTTAGGTCTTACCATTCCTTATTCACCAACTTTATTCCAAAACAAAAGAATTTGACATTTCTACAGTACCATGCTTTATAGGTGACATCTACATAGTAGCTTGGTAGAAAATTCAATCCACATATAGCTTAGTTAGCCGCTCCAAAGCATACCGAGGTTGTATAGCAATGAAATGAGCTATCTTCCTAAAGTGATCAACAATCACTCAAACTGCATCAATCGTTCTAGGAGTCAGTGGCAAATCAGTAAAATAGTTCATTGTAATGCAGTTTCATTTTCAGACTGGCTCCAATAGTGGTTATGGTAAGCCACGTTGGTATTTGTCTTTCAGCCTTTACTTGTTGATAATTCAGACACTGAAACATGCATTTAGCCACAACTACATCCATTCCCTTCTACCAAAATAATCACTTCATGTTTTGGTATATATTATACTTCTAGAATGTATCCAATATGGAATAGAATGGGCTTTTAACATTATCTTATATCTTATGATCAGCATTTTTCACTTCAGGTATACATAATCATCCTCTGTATCATAGGACCTTTTTCGCATCCGGAGTAAATTAGGGTTTGGTTTTCCTTTCTCTAAATCTTCTTACACCATTCTTATATATAGATCTAACAAAATTACTACTTTTACTTCATCCATCAATTCAGAGATGATATTTAATGCCACAAGCGCAGCCGACGAACTATTGCTCCATAAGTTCATCCATAAGTTCTCGCTTAATTAGATCATCTCGAGTTTCTATTATATGTTACTCTCCTTCCAAATCTGAATTTGTTGCTGTGAAACATAAGACAACATCTATACTGGTTCCTTCCTCGGACTTCATAATTCTCTCTTTTTGCTCAAGGCCTTAGCTACTACCTTAGCCTTGCTCGGATGACACTGTATATCACAGTCTAAATCCTTGGGAAATTCCACCCATTTTATTATCTTTATGTTCAACTCATTCTAATCAGTGGATAAATAAAACTCTTGTGTTCCCATTTAATCTAAATTCTTCTCCGTATAGATAATGTCTTCAAGTCTTGATTGCATAATTCATTACCGGTAATTCCAACTCATGAGTATGGTAATTCTTTTAATGCTCCTTCAGTTTTCTTGAAGCATATACAATCGCTTATTTACCTTGCATCAACCCGCATCCTAGATCCAATCCGAAAGCTTCGATGTATAGGGTAAACGGTTTCCCTGGTGTCCGAATGATCAAGATGGGAGTTGATATCAACCTTACTTTAGAATCTGGAAACATTCTTCACACTTGTCAGTCCAATTAAACTCCTCTCCCTTCTTGGTTAGCTTGGTAAGAGGTTTTTAGATCTTAGAGTGGTCCTCTACAAATCGTCTTTAATAACCAGCTAAACCCAAGGAACTTTTGATCTTCACAATGTTTTTAGGCGTTTCTCACCATACAATTGCTTCTATCTTAATAGGGTCCACTTTAATCCCTTTTTACGATGCTATGTGATCTAATCAGATCACTTTGTTTAATCGGGTCTCATATTTCTTGGACTTGGCATAAAGCTTTTCCCTCTTCATCTGTTGTGAAGCTGTTCTAAAATCCATTGTATGAGTTGCTTCATTCTTGGAATAAACCAAAATATCATCTATGAAAACTATGACCAACGTGTCCAACATGTCATGAAACACCCAGTTCATCAGTTCCATAAAAGATGTAAGGGCATTAGTTAATCCAACCGTCATAATCGGGAACTCATAATGTCCGATCCCGGTTCTAAAGGTATCTTCAAGATACCGCTGTCCAAATTCTTTAGCTGTTGATATCTTGATCGAAGATCAATCTTAGAAATTACCTTTGCTCTTTGCAACTGTTTAAACAAGTCATCGATCCGAGGTGATAGATATCGATTCTTGATCGTGAGCTTGTTCGATTCTTGGTAGTCTATACGTAAACAACACTATCATCCTTATTCTTCACAAATTGCATTGGCACTCCCCGTGATGCAATACTTAGCCTATTAGGACCTTAGTCTAATAACTCTTTTAGTTGAGTCTCAGTTCCTTCAATTCTATAAGAGCTATTCATAGGTGCCTTTGACACAAGTATCGTCCTTGGGTAACAAGTCGATGCTGAACTCGGTCGCATGATCAGATGGTAACCGAAATAAGTCTCCTGGAAACACATCAGGAAATTTATGCATCACATCAATATCTTCCATCTGTGGTGCTTCTTTGGTAATGTATACCACAGATACCATATATCCAACTTCTTTCTCTTTAAAGCATCTCTTTGCCTTTAGCATAGAGAGGATCAGCCTTCACTTCTTACGCAACATGCTCCTAATAATACTAAATTATATGCCGTCTTTATTCTTGAATGATAATCTCTTCTATGGACACAACAACTTTGTAGTGTTGAGAAAACCAGTCTATTCCCAAGATGACATCAAACTCTACCATCTCAAGTCGACTCAGGTTGCATCCAAATTCTGTCCATCCATATGATTTGGACATTGTTCGTAATACTCATCCCATACAACATCTAGTCCAAAAAGGGCTTGAACTAGAAAATCTGGTGTAATGGTCTTAATAGCTTGTCTAGTTCCTTTATCTCTTATGATTTTCAAAGACTATCGCTAATAATCACATATCTTGAAAAGTTCATTAGCTTATATTTCCTTTATCACTTCTGTTCTATCCTGATCTCTCTTTCATATACCTCAAAAAATATCTTATGATTGTTACTTCATAACCCAAGTCTATCTATAAGCATTAGGGTATATGCTTATAAATTCATTAATCCAACCAAACTCTTTTGGTCTTTACTTAATCATCTCACTCGACATTTGGCATAACCCAGTATTACTTATACTAATCTGAATACTATCAATGCCATGATTTTTGACTTTATCCTTGTATCCACTCTTAGATTTGCCTTTAGGAATCTTCTCCCTTGTCAAAATTTATACCGATATAGCCATCTTTAACTTTACTTGAGTGCTGTCTACTCTTTCCTAGTTACTCTTGATAGTTTTCACTTTTTGCTCATGTACTCTTTTATAGACATGGCTCATATCCATCAAATCAGTAATCTCAAAATAGATTCTCCATTACTTCATCTGAGGTTCATTGGCCATAGCATTTAATCTGAATCCAATCATCTTTCTTCCAATAATTCCATTATCACTAAACATCTTATCAATGGATGTCGAGAAATGTAAGAATCAAAATGTTTATCCAAACAATTCATTTCCTTCTTTCAATTTAGTATGACGACAAACACTTTCTTTATCTAATGAACTTAAGTTTAAAGGATCAGGAGTAAACCTGTGGTAATCCAACCGGCATTAAAAGGTCGTTAAGTTGCACGGTGGTCCAAATACATAGAAATAGAGGTTTTACAATTCTTAACCTCATGGTTACAGTTTTTATTGAGTGTATAATGCCATTGGTCAAGGCACTATAAGATTAAATCTGGAGAAAGTTTTCATACATCAGTAAATCAGGTAAAATCAGAAGATGTACGCTCAACATGATTAAACATTTAACTGTTCATTCAGTTCATATCTCTCTTCATGTTGTCGATCATGAGAGTAGCTTAGATTGGTATAATCAGGACTAATACTAAAGAAACAATATCTATAACTCCAATTGACAGGTTAAATCAAGAAGGTATCCTGTCAAGACATGAGAATTTAAAATCTGGTATGTGAATCCTCTATAATCATAAGAATAAATCAATAATGCACCGCATCCTATATAAACCTATCTAGTTATATGGCCACAGTTAGATTTGATCCTCTGCTAAAAATGTTTAAGCCTTCGTCTTCAGAAAATATTCCTAAATCCTTGTTCAGATCATTGTGTCATGTTGCAACTATCCCATACATCGGTGGCTGATATGGGTAACCACCTTGATACACTGCTTGTTGTGCACCAAGCTTCTGCACTGGGGTGTGCGTTACTGGGACTTGCGGTATGGTAGGCACTGCGTTATAGGTAACAGGTGTTGGGGGTACAGTGTTGCTACCAATTAGTACTGTACATGGCCTAACTCGGAGTTCTTGATGTAACATTGGCAACTTGGGTAGTCCAGGTAGGTTGGCTGGAGTGGCCTGGTTGTTCACCTCCTTTGATTTGCTCCCATCTGATTATCATTATTTAGCATCTGCTCAGAGGAGTTTTCACTACCTGTTATCGACCAAGATAGTGGTGGGGTCAAGCTGCAACCTCTTCTTAATGCTCAGTGGGCAATGGATCAGCATATGATGGATCTCACACTGAGTCTCCACTTCACCCAGGAGTAAATCATTATCTTCTTGTAGTTACTCTTATTCTTAGTCTATGGCCATTGTTCTTATCTCTGTTGCATTCAGCCTGAGATCTTTCCCTTTACCATTGCAGGGACTTAGGCGTTACTAGCCATTTTTCTTCTTTCCCAAGTACATCGAGTTTCATATCTTGTGAGTATCAACTCGGTATTCCAATGTTTCGGCTACTGTACCATATCCTTTATATACTTAGATAATTGTCCGACCTATAGATCATACCCTATATTATTCGTTTATCAGGATAAGTTTTGAATTTTCTCTTTCTGTTTGTGTATATATATGGTTCCACCTTTAATATGTACATTATTGTCTTGTTTAAGTTGTCTCAACCAACACAGGTGCTTATGTGGGTTTGTATTAAAGCTATTAATTATCCTAACTCAGTTCATGGACTCCAGTAGAAGTATTCAGGTTTCATGGGAAGGCCTGAGAGCTCTGATACCAAGTTTTCACACCCCAATTCTGCACCAACCAGAATGGTGTGATGAACCGTTAATAAACCAACAGTTCAACCAGGATCTCGTATAGGCTATCCCACGTTGTTAAACCAAAACACATTCCACATTAATCAGAGATAATAAAGTAAATAGTAGAAGGCTTACAGATAATGAACCGAGGTCTAATCATGGTAAATAATTAATATTCTATTTATCTCCAAGTAACCAAAACATAATTAAATACATATTACAATATCCAAATACGGAAATTAAACACTAAGTGTATCCATAGTTGAAACGCTAGCTTCACGAATCACAATAGTCCTCCATAGCTTGCTCATCATAGCTGCCACCCATTTACATGTTGGCTTGTTGACATAATATTCAACCGTAATACCTGCAACATCAGAAACTAAAAAGAATTACGCGCACGAGGGTCAGCTCTCGAACTTGAGCTCAGTGAGAAAACAAAACAATGCAACAAACAAATGCATGCACTCAATTCATATCTGTGGTTTGGTATATAAGTTTGCAATGTGCTATAGAAAGGTTCGATGGCCGCCTCACCTCTATACACGAGTGTGTGAAGCCGTCCAAAGGTTAACGTTTATTGTCATCCCACATGCACCCACCATGGAATAGAGATAGAGCTAAAGTGCTTAGAACACATACCAACACATAAACCCCTGCTGGCGAGGGCTTACAAACTAGGCTCGCAACTAACCAATCCTAATGTCAAACAGTGTATCCAAGGCCTCACCCGAGCATCCCTCAATATGTCCATAGAGATAGAGCTAAGGCCCCCTGACAGAGTTGAAGACTACAAGGTCCAAGACCACCTCCCCTGATACCCTATGACGTAATAGTTCTGCTAAGGTAATGGCGATTCGATGATGTCAGTGGACAAGACTTGAGTAGAGATAGAGCTAGAGTGTGGTGACCAGGCTGAACCACAATGTCACGTCCTCCCCCTGATGCTCCACTCACATCAAGCACACTAACCACATACATACATTCACATGTCTATTCCTAGCATCATCATCATCATCATGTTATAAATAAAATAGAATTAAATATGCATGATCATTAATAGCAGGAATATTGGATGACATATTGAATGCACATTACAAGCATACACGCATAGAATCAGTCAAGGCATTGGACTCAAGAAAATAAAAATAGTTTATTATTAACTAATTAGTTTAGGTCTTGTTCACTCACCTTTGCTTGAGTGTAAATCCTCTTTCAAGCTTTAAGAATCACTTTTATATCAATAGAAAAACCTAACAAGTCGATAGATTTTAGTTAGAATTCATTCCGACAATTTTAGGCTTGCTGTTAAGCTAGGGTCGTAGGACGGGTCGCAGGTAGGGTAGCAGTTTTCTACGACCCCAGGGTGTAGGGTCGATGCTAGGGTCGGATGTTCTATCGACCCTAGGTTCGACCGCAGCTTCCTTGGACTTCTCAAAAGCTAGGGGTCGATCATGTGGTCTGGTAGGGTCGATTCCCAATCGACCATACATGCGACCGCACCTAGTTTGAGTTGATCTTTTCATTCTACAGTCTATTTTTTCATGTTTGGGTCCTTTGGCTTACTTTTATATCCATTCTATGATTGTTCTATGGCTCATGACTCCAAGTTACTCACTTTTCATAGTTTTCCATGATTTCCATTGGAATTCATCCATTGATGGATGGTATTAGGGTTTCTCCTAACCTAACTTCATTATAATCTATTCTAAGCTTTCAATTCAGATAAGGATTGAGGTTCATACCTTCTGTAGTTTGAGTTTCAAAGATTTCTCTAAGCTTCTTCTTCTTCCTTAGCCTTTTCTTCAAGTTTTCCTTCTCTTCTTCTCTTCCTTCTCTTCTCTTTCTCTCACTTTCAATTAGGGTTCTAAAAGGAGTGAAAGAGACTTAGGGACATCCTATTTATAGAGAAAAATCTCCCAAAATATGTCCCATTGAGTTTAGGAAAGGTCCCAATTGAAATTAGGAAAGTTTCTTAATTTTTGGTTCGTTCTGTTTTTGTAGTTTTCCTAGGGTCGATGCTAGGGGGTCGATGAGGGGGTCGGACAATTCGAGACCCCTGTGACCCCACGACCAAAAAGTCATGGGTTTGACTTCTTCTGAGGTGGGGTCAACCCTGCATGTTTGGGTATGCGACCCTACCCTCATTTTGACTGTTTTTGAATAAAATTTCATATTGGGTCTTGGGTTTCTTCAGACACTTGGTCCACTTGGCTCGACCATTATATGTAGACTGGTCACGACACGAAATGTAAGGTTAGACCGGGTTCGTGGCGTGCGGGTCTTATAACTCCACCACCCTTAAAAGAAATTTCATCCTCGAAATTTGAACGTACGGATCATACAACTCCCCCCTCCTTAAAATAAATATTGTCCTCAAAATTTGAATTTACTTCTGAGTCAATAGGTGGGAATTTTGTTTTCGCATTGCATCTTCTTCATTCCATACAACCTTCTCCACGTTTTGTCATCGCCAGATTATCTTCATATAATAATTATCCTAGCTTTGGAGATATTGTACCTTCCAACCAGTAAACTAGGCTGGTACCACTTCAATGGTTAAATCTTCTATCTAATCCAGTGGATCTGTGGTCAATACCTTTGATATGGATCTCCAATGTACTTCTTCAATAGAGACACACGAAATACGTCATGCACACTAGACATGGACAGCAGTAATGCTAGTTGATATACGACTCTTCTACGTCTCTCCAAATTTTTTTGAGGTCCAAAACATATATAGAATACAACTTTCCCTTCTTGTCTAATCGTTTCAAACTACGCATAAGTGATATCTTCAACAATACTTTGTCACTTATGGTGAACTCGAGGTCTTGGTGTCTCTTCTAAGAAACTTGGGCTATCTTGGCCCTTTTCTTTGATCTTGTCTGCCACTCGATAGGTTTCTTCAATAGACTTAGGTCTTACCATTCCTTATTCACCAACTTTATTCCAAAACAAAACAATTTGACATTTCTTGGTGTATTATTATTATAGCTTCTAATTTTTATCCTAACTCAGTTTACGAACTTTGGTGGACGTATACTGGTTTAATAGACAGGGCCTGAGAGCTCTGATACCAAGTTGTCACACCCCAATTTCGTACTATTCAAAATGGTGTGATGAACCACTAATAAATCAATGGTTCAACCAGGATCTTAAATAGGTTGTGTCCGTTTGCTTAAACCATACACATCCACAACCATAATCTGAGTAAATAAACAATAGTGGAAGTCTTATATATTAAATGAACTAAAAATTCTAAGAGTGATAACATAAATAAAATATCCAATTATCTTTCATTGACTAAGACATAAGTAAATAAAATAATCAATTACATTTTCTGTATAATCTAAACAAATCTAATAAAAAACACATAAATTGCATTCACATGACGAATCATGTGACTCCATCATAACTTCAGCATCCATCGCCGCAACATGTCTGTACATAGGAGCATTGATATAATCCTCTACAGTCGTACCTGCATCATCAACTAAAAATATTCGACATCGAAAGGGTGAGCACACATCACGGCTCAGTGAGCAAACAAAATAATGCAATAAAACATATGCATGCATTCAATTCATATCTTTGGTCTAATTTATAAGTTTTCAATGTGCTATAGAAAGGATAGGTGGCCACCACACCTCTATACATGAATTTGTGGAACCACCCAACGGATCAAACATCATTGCCACCCCACATGCACCCACCATGGAATAGAGATAGAGCTAAAGTGCTTAGGGCCGCATCGCATCACACTTCCCCTGATGCTCTACCCATACCAACACATAAGCCCTTGTTGGCGAGGGCTTGCAAATTGGGCTCGCAACTAACCAATCCTAATGTCAAATAGTGTATCCAAGGCTTCACCCTAGCATCCTTCAATACGACCATAGAGATAGAGCTAAGGCCCCCTGGCAGAGTCAAAGCCTACACGGTCCGAGACCACCTCCCCTGATGCCCTACGACGTAATAGTTTTGCTAAGGTAATGGCGATACGAAGATCCTAGTGGACAAGACTTGAGTAGAGATAGAGCTAGAGTCTGGTAACCAGGATGAACCACAGTGTCATGTCCTCCCCCTGATGCTTCACTTGCATCATGTACACAAACTACATACATACATTCACATGCCTATTCCTAGCATCATCATCATCATCATGTTATAATAAGTGAAATTAAATATGCATGAACAGTAATAACAGGAATAGGGGATGACATGTGATATGCACATTACAATCATACAATCATAGAGTCATACATGGTATTGGAGTCAATAAACGAAAATAGTTTATTATTAGCAATTAGTTTAGGTCTTGTTCCCTCACCTTTGATTGAGCGTAGATCCTCGTTCAAGCTTTACGAATCACTTTTAAATCACTAGAAAGACCTAACAAGTGAATAGATTTTAATTATAATTAATTCTAATATATTTTAAACTAACTGAAATTGTAAGGTCGCAAGTAGGGTAGCACCTAGGGTAGCAGTTTCTACGACCGTAGGGTGTAGGGTCGGACATGGGGTCGGATACCATTCGACCCTACGTGCGATCACACCCTCCCTGGGACTTCCCGAGGGCATGTGGTTGATCCTGTGATCTCGTAGGTCCATTCTAAGATTGTTCTATGGCTCATAACTATGATTTTTACACACTTTCCATTGCCTATGATGATTACTTCCATGGATTCCATTGGAACTCATCCATGGATGGATGAATTGGGTTTTTCTTAATCCTAACTTCTTCATAATCTATTCTAGGCTCTTAATTTATGAAGGGAATTAGGTTCATACCTGAAGTTGGCTCAGATTTAGAGGTTTCTCTTAATCCTAACTTCTTCATAATCTATTCTAGGCTCTTAATCTATGAAGGAAATTAGGTTCATACCTAAAGTTGGCTGAGATTCAGAGGTTTCTCTGAACTTCCTCCTCTTCCTTAGTCTTTTCTTTAATTTTCCTTCTCTTCTTCTTTTCCTTCTCTTTCTCTTTCTCTCACTTTTAATTAGGGTTCTAAAAGGAGTGAAAGAGGCTAAAGAACGTCCTATTTATAGAGGAAAACCCTCCAAAATAAGTCACATCGAGTTTAGGAAAGAACCCTTTTGAATTAGGAAGGTTTCCTAATTTACGGTTTCTGCCTGTCATCGTAGGGTCGGACGTAGGGTCACAGAATCCGTCGACCCTATGTTTTTCTAGTCATGCGACCCTACGACTAAAAAGTCATGGGTTGGACTTCTATTAAGGTGGGGTCGACCCTACCTGTTTAGGCATGCGACCCTACTCTTACATTTACTATTTTTGGGTTAGACTCGTACCTGATCTTGTTATTTTCTTCACGTAATTGGTCCACTTGGCTCGACCATGATAGGTAGACCCGGTACAAGGTGGTAAGACCAGTTAGTTTGATACGGGTCTTACACTAGTGGTCTAAAAGTGATTTACAAGGCTTGGAAGAGGAACAACCATCGATCAATGGTGAGGGAATAAGACCTAAACTACTTGGATAGTAATAAACAATTTAATTTATTGAGTCTAATGCCATGATTGATTCTATGCTCGTATGCTTGTAATGTGCATCTCACATGTCATCCAATATTCCTGCTATTACTGTTTATGCATATTTAATTCTGTTAATTTATAACATGATAATGATGATGATGCTAGGAATAGGCATGTGAATGTATGTGTGTGGTTGGTGTGTTGGTTGCGAGTGGAGCATCAAGGGGAGGACGTGGCATGGTGGTCTTTGACCTCGTCACCAGACTCTAGCTGTATCTCTACTCAAGTCATGCCTATTAACATCGTTGTATCGCCATTACCTTAGCAAAACTATTATTATAAGACTCGTATCGTACAAACCGGTCTTACCACCTTGTATTAAGTCTTCCTATCATGGTCGGGCTAAGCAGACCAAGTACATGAAGAAACCACATGGCTAGGTATGAAATTGAACTCAAAATCATCTAATTAGGAGTGTGTGGTTGCATACCTAAACAGGTGGGGTCGACCACACCTCAGAATAATGAGACCACAGGAGTCTGGGAAGTGTGGTCGCATTTTTTGGACGTGCGGTCGACGGGTTCTGAGACCCCATGTGCGACCACACGAAGTCAAACTGACTCTGTGATTAGGAAACCTTCCTAATCTGAAGGGGGTTCTTTCCTAATCTATGTATGACTCTATATGGAGGGTTTTCCTCTATATATAGGACGTCCCTTAGCCTCTTTCATCCTTTTAGAACTCAAACTGAAAGAGAGAGAAAGAGAAGATGAGGAAGAGAAGGAGAATTGAAGAGGAAGACTAAGAGAAAGAAATTCAGAGAGAACTCTGATTCTTCAACAAGTTTAAGGTATGAAAACATTTCCCATATCAGTTGAATGCCTAGAATAGATCATGAAGGAGATAGTGATTCAAGGTGAGACCCCAATCATAAAACCATGGACAAATTCTAAGAGATCCATGGAGGAAATCTATTAGGATGATGGATTATGTAAAAATATGAATTTTTAGCCATATAACAATCATAGGAAGGATCATGATGATAAGCCAAAGAATCAAAACACGAAGGAATTGAGTTGAGAGTGGAAAAGTCGACCATCACTCGTGTGGTTGCAGTTTGATCGACTACATGAGGCACATACGATCGACCACACGCCCTCGGGAAGGTTCCAGGGAGGGTGTGGTCGCATGTGTGGTCGCATGGTATACGACCACACATAGCGACCACAAGCCCTCAGGGAAGTTTTAGGGAGGGTGTGGTCACATGTATGGTCGCATGATTTGCGACCACACCTAGCGACCACACACCTTGTGGCCGTAAAAATTGAAACCACAGGTGCAGCTGCACTTGTGACCACTCAGCTTCTGGAAGTTTGAATTGATGGAAATAAATTTTAATTTAAAATCTATAAATTTGTTAGCTTTTCAAGTGGTCTAATAGTGATTTACAAAGCTTGGATGAGGAACAATCATCAACCAAAGGTGAGGGAACAAGACCTAAACTAATTGGCTAATAATAAACTGTTTTACTTATTGAGTCGAATGCCATGAATAATTCTATGCTTGTATGTTTGTAATGTTCATTTCACCTGTCATCCAATATTTCTGCTATTATTTCTCATGCATATTTAATTTTGTTTATTTATAACATGATGATGATGATGATGTTAGGAATAAGCATGCGAATATATGCATCTGGTTAGTGTGTTTGATGCGAGTAGAGCATCAGGGGGAGGACGTGACACTGTGATTCATCCTGGTCACCAGACTCTAGCTCTATCTCTACTCAAGTCTTGCCCATAACTTTGTCGTATCGCCATTATCTTAGCATAACTATTACGTCGTAGGGCATCAGAGGAGGTGGTCTCGGACCGTGTAGTCTCTGACTCTATCGGGGGGCCTTAGCTCTATCACTATGGACATATTGAGGGATGCCGGGGTGAGGCCTTGGATACACTATTTGGCATTAGGATTCGTTAGTTGCGAGCCCAGTTTGCAAGCCCTCACCAATAAGGGCTTACATGTTGGTATGGGTAGGGCATCAGGGCAAGTGTTATGCGATGTTTGAGCCGGGCACTTTAGCTCTATCTCTATTCAATGATGGGTGCATGTGGGATGACAATGGTGTTTGACCCATTGGGCAGATTCACACACTCGTGTATAAAGGTGCGGCGGCCACCAATCCTTTCCATAGCACATTGCAAACTTATAAACCAGACCAAAGATATGAATTGAATGCATGCATACGTTTGTTGCATTATTTTGTTTGTTCACTGAGCCATGATGTGTGCTCACCCTTTCGACGTCAAATAATTTTAGTTGATGATGAAGGTCCTACTGTGGAAGATTATATGAATGCACCAATGTTCAAACATGTTGCTGCGATGGATGTGGAAGCTATGGTGGAGTCGCATAATTTTTCGTGCGAGTGCGACTCATATATTTTTTATTAGATTTAGTTGTTGTATTATCAGAACATATAATTGATTACTTTATTTTATTTTATGTCTTGAGTCATTTAGAGATAATTGGATAATTAATTACATTATCACTGTTAGATACTCAGTTCTTTAATGTTAAAGACTTTCGCTATTATTTATTTACTCTGATTATGGTTGTGGTTGTATCTGGTTTGGTCAAATGGGCATGGCCTATACGAGATCCTAGTTGAACCATTGGTTCATAGATGGTTTATCACACTATTCTAGTTGGTTCAGAATTAGGGTGTAACAACTTGGTACCAGAGCCCTCAGACTCCATCTATCAAACCTGTATACTTCCACATGAGTCATGAACTAAGTTAGGATAAAATTTAAAAGCTTTAATAAGAACACACCATAAGCACCTGTGTTGTATGAAACGATAAACTAAAAGAAGAATAATGCACATATGTAAATAAGAAACAAATTCTATGTATTTATCAAATGACAATAAAACCAACATATATCCGAATCAGAGTATGGTCCACAATCCGGACAGTTACTCTATAGTATAAAGTAAAGGAAATAAATGCATCATGGAGCTGGGGGTGCTGAAAGAGGAGGTGCCTCGCGATCTCAATCATAATCCTCAGCATATACTCTCGTAAGCTAGGCTATCTGAGTCTGGGTCACCTGGAGACTAGCTGCTAGATCCGCTAATGGCATGTTGGGCCTCTGGAATCTCATGCAGCAACCCCATCACGTCATTTGGTGGTGGGTGCAAAGGACCAGCTGAGTGGGAAGGATCCCGAGAAGGGCCAGCTCCAGTGGAATGCTGTGGTGATGGAGGAGGTATAGCATCTACATCCATGAACATCCAGTCATCATCCTCTTCATCATCGCTCTCGTGGACCTCTGCTGCTACTGCTGCTGTCGCCTCCGGGTCTGCTACCTCTACTCGAGTACGGGGACGCGCCATAGTGTTTCTCTCCTCGTCACTGACCTACACATCTCGCATCCCCATCCTGCAGATGGCCTCCCAATCAATGTTAGTAAAAAAAGTATCCTCTTGAATCCTCTCATTGACCAAGTCTACCTGCAGGCGAGTGAGCAGAGTGGTGATCAAACTCCCATAGGGTAGGTTACCCACCAGACCAGGCATCGTGACACAATGCATGGTCCATATAATGACATAAGGAAGGCAGACAGGTTGCCCAGTGCAGATGTCACACCCCAATTCTGCACCATTCAGAACGGTGTGATGAATCGCTAATAAACCAACGGTTCAACCAGGATCTCTAATAGGCTATGTCCGTTGAAAATAAAACCATACACATCCATAACCATAATCAGAATAAATACACAATAGCGGAAGTCTTAATGATAAATGAACTGAGGAATCTAAATGTGATAATCAATAATAAAATATCAAGTTATGTTGTATTAACCGAGACATAAGTAAATAAAATATCAAATTATATTTCCTTAATAATTTAAATAAAATCTAATCGAAAATGCATGCGTTGCACTCGCATGAAGAGTCATGCGTTTCCACGAAGTCTTCAGCTTCCATTGCAGTGACGTGCCCGTACACAGAAGTATTCATATAGTCTTCAACCGTGGTACCTGCATCATCAACTAAAAATATTCGACGTCGAAAGGGTGAGCACACATCACGGCTCAGTGAGCAAACAAAACGATGCAACAAAACATATGCATGCAATCAATTCATATCTGTGGTCTGGTTTATAAGTTTGCAATGTGCAATAGAAAGGTTCGGTGGCCACCTCACCTCTATACACGAGTGTGTGGATACGCCCAATGAATACGGCACTGTCGCCCACAACACCCACCATGGACAATATACACCCCATGAAAACGGCATGGCTGTACCGGTTGCCCATACCAATACGTAAGCCCCTGCTAGTGAGGGCTTGCAAACTTGGCTCGTAACTAACCAATCCTAATGCCAAACAGTGTAGCCAAGGCCTCACCCCAGCATCCCTCAATACATCTATAGAGATAGGGCTAAGGCCCCCCGGCAGAGTCGAAGACTACACGGTCTGAGACCACCTCCCCTGATACTCTACGACGTAATAGTTCGGCTAAGGTAATGGTGATACAACGATGTCAGTGGACATGACTTGAGTAGAACCATGGCACAATATACACCCCATGAAAACGGCATGGCTGTACCGGTTGATACCATCCCCTACCTGCACCATATACACTAACCACACACATACATTCACATGCCTATTCCTAGCATCATCATTTCTCATCATCATGTTATAAATAAACAGAATTAAATATGCATGAATAGTAATAGCAGGAATATTGTATGACATATTGAATGCACATACAAGCATACATGCATAGAATCAGTCATGGTATTGGACTCAAGAAATAAAAACTGTTTATTATTAGCCAATTAGTTCAGGTCTTGTTCCCTCACCTTTGCTTAAGTGTTAATCCTCTTTCAAGCTTTAAAACCACTTTTATATCAATAGAAAAACCTAACAAGTTGATAGATTTTGGTTAGAAGTCATTCCGACAAGTTTAGGGTTATTTTTAAGCACGGGTCGCAGGGTGGGTCGTAGGTAGGGTAGCAGTATATATTGACCCCCAGGGTAGGGTCGATGCCAAGGTTGGATGCTCCATCAACCCTGGGTGCGACCACCCCTGTTCTGGACTTCCCAAACACTGGGGGTTTATCCTGTGGTCTGGTAGGGTCGATTCCCAATCGACCCCACGTACGACCCCCCATGAGTTGAGTCGAGATTCTCACTCTACAGTCCATTCTTTCACGTTTGGGTCCTATGGCTAACTTCCACAATCCATTCTAGGCTTGTTCTATGGCTTAGAACACTAGGTTTCTTCCTTACCTTGTCTACCATGATTTCTCCATGGTTTTCATCAAAATCTTCCCATGGGTGTATGATTTGGGTTTCTCCTAGACCATACTCTCTTCATGAACTATTCTAAGGTCTTAGATTATCAAGTAGAAAGCTTGCCCATACCTTAGGTTTGCTGAGATTCAGAGATTTCTCTGATTCTTCAATTAGGTCTTCTTCTCCAACTTTCCTTTTCTTCTTCTTCTCTTCTCTTTCTCTCATTCTCAATTAGGGTTTCAAAAGGAGTGAAAGAGGCTTAGGGACATCCTATTTGTAGAGTATAATCTCTAAAAATAAGTCCCACCGAGATTAGAAAGGAACCCCATTGAAATTTGGAAAGTTTCCTATTTGCGGTTTCTGTCGGCAAACAAGGAGTTGATGAGGGGGTCGGAGATCCCGTCGACCCTCAGTTCCTAAGTTGTCTGACCCCCAGTCAAAAATCAGGGGTCTGACTTCTATGTGAGGGGGGGTCGACCCTGCTGGTCTGGGTATGCGACCCTACCCTCATTTTGACTGTTTTTGGGTCAGTTTAGTACATGGTTTCACCATTTCCTTCACGTACTTGGTCCATTTGGCTCGACCATGAGGGGTAGACCTGATACAAGGTGGTAAGATTGGTTAGTTCGATACGCGTCAACTGTAAAACCTTCTCATAGTGTCCACTCTGGGAATCAGGTTGTGCGGAATGATCTTGCAATACACTCAGGGTTCTAGCCGTAGGTTGATTGCCTTCATCTGCCCTCGGTCGTCCCTAAGAATCTGGTGGTCAATCTCTATGCGCATTCTCACTGACAGGAATTGGGGTTCCTTGGGTGCGCAGTATACCAAGGGACCATCATTTGAGATACCCTGGAGATCAGCCAACTCTTGGCAGTTAAATGAAATCTCCACCCCTTTAACTAAACTGGTGATCCTGAGCTCTCTACCTCTATCTACATCCTCTAGGTCACCCTCCACCTGTAAATTGCTATAAAACTGTTTCACCACCAACTTAGGACAGGTGCAACCCTCATATAGAATCACAGGGAGCCAGCCCATATCACCGAATGCTCCCTCCACATCAAATAGGGCTAGGTTGGCCAAGTTGACACAATGACCCCCTTCCACCTTCTTATGCTCATACCGGGAATACTGTGCCTCTATTTCAATAGATCGAAAGCGATGGGGATCATGAACTCTGGGGACTTTAGTGCGAGCCATGTTATCTGCAAGGGCATAGACCAACAAGCAATATATCAGATATAGAGAAAATTCAAAATTTTGACATTATGACGGCATGATTGGCCAAAAGCCTCACTTTTCACCCAAACATTTGGGCAAGAGGACTTACGTAGGTCCCAAACCTTCCTGCAAGGTTCATACAATCGGAAATTTAAACTAGCTGGGTCGAATTTGAAGAAATTTTGACAATTGGGAAAAACCCCAAAAATTTAGGTCAAAAATAGGAATTTTCAAGTTTCTATTAAACTAACCTATGAAACTTGAATTTTCATGAGGGCTTTTATTTATTGGGTAGATAATAGTAATAACCCCCAATAAAAATCAAATTTTTACGATCAGAAAAATATTAATTTGAAGAAAACCCTATAAATAGAGCAAAACCTAGGTATGAAAGCTTAAAAAGGAGAAAGAGTAGGGAACATACCTGGAAGAACGGAAATTGGTGAAAGAATCACCAAATTTGTACAGTCGACACTGTAGCAACTCAGTGGTGGCGAGTTGAGTTGTGGACAAAAGAGAAATATAGAGAATGGCTCAAAAATCAGGTTTAAAAACCTGATTTGGGATCGTATGGTCACAAAATTCGACCAAAAATGTGTCCCCACGATCGAGCACAGGCTCTCGGTGAGCTGCCTGGGTTTGTGTGGTCGCAACCCTGTGGTCGCATATAGTGCGACCATACGATCGACCACAGGCTCTCGGTGAGCTGACACGGTTTGTGAGGTCACAACCTTGTAGTGGCATATTGTAAGACCCGCACTCTTAAAACCCGGTCTAAACCTTGGTTTTGTGTCGTGACAGGTCTTCCGATCATCACCGAGCCAGACGGGGCAAGCGGATAACAAACAGGTACAAAATCGGACCAAAGTCGACCAATTATAACTGATTTTAGATACCGGTTGATGGTACCGGATGATGGTACCGGTCGACCGGTATGGCCTGCACAGCTATGTGCGGGAATTTGGAAATTGGTCTCTGAGGGTCCCTCTTTCCTGATTTCGAATCCTAGAAGTTTCCTAATCCTAGTAGGGTTACTAAACCCTATTTCTAGCCTATAAATACACCCTTGAACCCCCTCAAATCCTTTCCATTGTCTCTCACAAACCCTAGAGAAGAGAAAGAGCTTGGAAAGGAGAAGGAGCTAGGAAGAAGAAGGAGGTGCCGCCATTACTGTTTGACGAAGCTCACGCTACGCCTGTCAACGGTAAGTGTTTGAATCCCTCTTCTTACCCTATGATATTTGTGTGGGTGGATCAATACCATGCAAAGTAGGTATTGATCTAAAACCCTAAATTGGCCAATAAACCCTAAGTTGCCGTCAAACCCTAGATTTGAGTTTCGAGATGATATTCATCGAAACGAGACTTGAATGAGTTGGGGATAACTCTAACTCAAAGCCTAGACTTAGAATGGATAGGAGAAACCCTGAAAATCCATGGAGGATGATCGACGGCAGTCGAAACACCCATGTATGGTCTTCCGGAGACATACCGGTCGACTATACCGGTTGCACATAGTGCGACCGGTATGTTACGACCGCTACCTCTCGGGAGGTTATCTGTGGGGGACCGGCTGACCATACAGGTCGCCAGTCTTTCCCACAGAGCTGCGACCGGTACATGCCACCGGTCAGCTCTGTGAGGGTAGTTGTGATCTCTGTTGGTTTCCGACCAACATGAAACTCTAAGAATGTTATTTTAATGAAACCCTAATAATATTGTAGGACTTGGTGACTTATCGTTTGGATCTTGCGACGTGGAGCAAGTTATCGAACGAGCGTCAGGTAAGGGAATCCGACCTAAACCTAATAATTAATGGACAGTAAATCGTTGTTAATCATTGAATATCTATGATGTGATGTTTGTGCATATTCACATGCCATCCTTTACTTTCAGTTATTATTATTGTTCATGCATTCATAGGATGTGATTGTTAGGCATGTGATTGTTTTCGTTGGTGTGTGGAGTGGGGCATGGGCCTGGGATAGCTCTTCACACTGATACCTTTTTGTAGTATTCTGTCTTAACATGCTTGGTACGGGTGGGGTATCAGGGGAAGATCGTGGTACGGTGGTCTCCGATATTGATGTTGTCCCGGCCATCGTTGTGTGGTACTGAGGATTCCGAGTCGACGCTGGCTTGTCCACGATGCTTTAGCTCTATCTCTATGCCGTAGGGAGTTATGTTGGGATAGGGTCTACCTGCATATTGTTTCTATCCTAGTGGGTTAGTTGCGGATAGGGTATCAAGGGGAGGTGAGGTGTGGTGGTCTCCGACCCGGCCTGCACGCTCTAGCTCTGTCTCTATGCCGTAGACGGCTGTGCTGGGATAGAGCATATATTGTTGACATATAGGATTGGTTAGTTGTGAGCCCAGTTTGCGAGCCCTGGCCAGTAGGGGGGCTTAGGTACCGGTATGGGTAGAGTATCAGGGGAGGTGCGGGTATACCTTAGCTCTATCTCTATTCCATGGTGGGTGCATGTGGGTTGGTGGTAGTGTGATTACTGTGCGACGCCACACACTCGTGTATAGAGGTGCGGGGGCCACCAAACCTTTCTATAGCACATTGCAAACTTAAAACCGGACCACGACGATAAAATTGATTGTTACTCATGCATAATCTTATGAAACTGTTCGATTGTCTTCTTGCGTGTGTTGTGTGCTCACCCTTTGTACGTACATTATTTTTAGATGTTGATGCAGGTTACACTGTGGATGACTATGTGAACGCTCCAGCGTATGGAGGTGTGGCTGCTCTAGATGTGCAAGCAGGAGAGGACGAGCATGACGCTTCATGCGAGTGCCCTTTCTGCGTGTACCTGTGATGGATTTTATTTATCTATTTCAGTTATTTTGATTGGATTAAAGGGATGTAATGATATTATTATTATGTGTTTGATTTTGAATAATGGGATATTTATTTAAATTATCAATAGATACTCAGTTCATTCTATTTAAAGTCTTCCGCTATATATTTATATTCTGATTGTGGTTATGTGTAATTGGTTTGTATGGGTGGACATGGCCTATTCGAGATCTTGGTGTGAACCGTTGGTTTAATGATGGTTCACTCACACCGTTCTGGTTGGATCAGAATTGGGGTGTGACAACTTGGTATCAGAGCACTCGGGCTCTGTTCCAACAAACCTTGTTGCACTTAACTGAGTCGATGAACTGAGTTAGGAAAAATTAAAAATCTTAATACAAACGCACCTTAAGCATTGTTTGATACCTGAGACGGACTAAGAAAGAGAATAATGTACTATTCTAAATATGAAACTTAATATGTGCACATACACTAGTTAGGAAAAACCATGAACTTTCATTAAATAGAAAAGTGTATCAAATGTAATAGTGCTACAGGGTACAGTCCACAAACCGGAAAGTTACCCTGTTATATAAACCGTCATATGAAAAGAAAAGTAAATGGGAAATCATGGGGTAGGAGGCCTGGGAGGAATGGGGTCCGCTATATCATAGTCCCGCTCGTATGCGACCCTAAGCCAATGCACCTGGTCCTGAGTCACCCGTAGACTACGAGCCAGGCGTCCCAACTCCTGACCCATCTCTCGCTGAGACTCTAGGATGACCCTCTGGGTGTCCCTGATCTCAGTAAACATACTCAACACTGAGGCGGGAGGAGGCTGAGATGGTCCAGCTGTAGAGGAAGAGCAAGCTGAACAAGACCAGGTTAGAGAACCCAGTCCTGAAGTGGAGGAGGAACAGGACCCGGAGGTACCGACAGAATTACCGGGCCCACCTCACAGGAATTCTGAGACCATTGTTACAAACTTGGTCTATCAGATGCAGGCTCAACGGAAGGAATTTCTGAGCGGAATGCGAAGATGCTCAGGGCCAACAGGTTCAGTTCCCCCGCTGGAAACATGCCTGAGTCAGGAGGAATTAATACTACCCAACCGATGCAGAGTACCCCAAGGCCGAGGGTCCAAGCACAGAATGTACCACCACCGCATCGGTTTCCGTCGCCTTCTGCGTATCCGGGGGCGTATCCGTATCCACCACCATGGTACGGAGCAGACACACACGGGGACGGCATGATCCGAGCAGGTCGGTGGACAGATTCTTGAAGTTGAAACCTTCATCGTTCACCGGCAGGACAGGGAAACTATTGTGGCCAGCACAGTGGGTTTCCGAAATGGAAAAGAACTTTTGATTGATGACTTGCACTGAGGAGGAGAAGGTCCTGTTTGCCACTCATATGCTGAGAGAGGACGCAAATGCTTGGTGGAATTCCACACGGGCATATCTGGAGAACAAATACACACTAGTTGGTCGGGAAGTGTTTAAACTGGCTTTCTTCGACAAATACTTCCCAAAGAGCTTCGGAGATCAAATGGAGAGAGAGTTTCTCAACTCCGCAGCAGGTCGGGTCGACCAGTAGATGCATATCGGCCAGAGGTATGAAGAGCTGTTCTTCTTCTTCGCACCAGCCGGTATGCGGGAAGAGGAGACAAAGATACGTAGGTTCACCATGGGACTACGTGGGAGCATCGAGAGCACCTTTTGGGTCTGGACAAGAAGACTTACAACGAGGCGGTGCGGGTTGCGAGGGTGATAGAGTCCGGTCGGAGGGACAGCTTCTTCGCTCGGAACGGGGAGTGAAGAGATCTGCTGGAGAGAGCTCGGGTGGCGGTAATACTAGACCATTCCGCCCCTACGGGGGCGGACCGCTACAGCACTGCGAGAAACAACCTGGCACCACCATTGCCACAATTAGCCGACCCAACCCAAATATTAAATGTTATAACCGGCCGCCAGCTGGGACATGTTGCAAGGAACTGCATGCTACTTAAGAAGCAAGCTCCCCAGCAAGCCAGAGTTTATGCAGTCACCACTAAAGAGGCAGCCGCATCACCTGATGTGGTAACTAGTACGACTTTATCCCTTACTATTTGGTTTATTCTTTCAGTTGCATGAGCATATAGAACTAAGGGGCATTATATTCCAGGAATTGTAAATGTAGCTGGTTTACCCGCCGTAGTATTATTTGACTCGGGGCCACGCACTCCTTTGTTTCTTTTTTTTTGGGAAGCGAATGGAGTTACCAATCAAGCAATTGAACCCAAGCTTGATAGTTCGCTCTCCACTAGAGTCGAAGTGGCTTTGACCAAGTATTATGGACCATGTAATCGTAAGTATCGAGGGCCGAGACTTAGAAGCAAGCCTAGTAATACTTGAGATGGCAGATTTTGATGTCATTTTAGGGATGGATTGGCTAGGCCATCATTCGGCCGTCCTTTTATGTGGTGAAAGGAAGCTTATGCTTACTGACAAAGAGGGAAAGGAATATAGTTTCGCTGGGATTAAGCTATCTAGGAAGCGGAAGTTGATCCTCTCCGCCCTAAAGACTAAGAGATGCTTGGAGAAAGGGGGAGTGGGTTATCTCGTATCTGTAGTCGACCTCACAGCAGAGTCACTCACGATGGAAGATATAGATGTGGTTTGGGAGTTTTCAGATGTATTTCCAGGAAGATCTTCCGGGCTTACCACCGACAGGGGCTACGAAATTTGTGATAGATCTTATACCAGGTTCGGCTCCGGTGTCTAAAGCGCCATATAGGATGGCCCTGACCGAGTTAAAGGAGTTGAAGACCCAATTACAAGAATTGCTGGATAAGGGCTTCATACGACCTAGTATATCACCTTGGGGAGCACCTGTGTTATTCGTCAAGAAGAAAGATGGAAGTGTACGACTATGTATTGACTACCGTGAGCTAAACAAGTTGACGATCAAGAATCGGTATCCTTTGCCTAGGATAGATGATCTATTCGATCAGCTGCAGGGTGCAAAGGTTTTCTCGAAGATCGATCTCCGATCGGGGTATCACCAATTGAAGATCAAGGCCGGAGATATTCCGAAGACAGCTTTCAGAACGAGGTATGGGCATTATGAGTTTCTGGTTATGTCTTTCGGGTTGACCAATGCTCCAGCGTCATTTATGGAACTGATGAACCGAGTGTTCCATGACATGTTGGACACTTCGGTCATCGTATTCATCGACGACATATTGATTTACTCTAAGGACATGGAGACTCATACAGCGCATTTGAGGGCAGCCCTACAACGGCTGAGAGATGTGAGGCTTTATGCAAAATTCAAGAAGTGCGAGTTTTGGCTGAAGGAAGTGGCTTTCTTGGGCCATGTTGTATCTGAAGACGGTATCAAGGTTGATCCAAGTAAGATAGCTGCTATAGTAGGATGGGAAGCACCAAAATCTGTTGCAGAGATTCGTAGTTTCCTTGGGTTGGCTGGTTATTATAGAAGATTCGTGGAAGATTACTCCAAGATCGCGGTTCCACTCACCAGATTGACCAAGAAGGGAGAGAAATTTATATGGACAGATGAGTGTGAGAAGTGCTTTCAGACCTTGAAGTCAAGACTTGTCTCTGCACCTATCTTGACCATCCCAGAACCAAACGTACCGTTTACTTTATATACGGATGCTTCGGGGTTGGGTATCGGGTGTGTATTAATGCAAGGAGAACAAGTGATTGCTTACGCATCAAGACAGTTAAAAGAGCATGAGAAGAACTATCCTACACATGACTTGGAGCTAGCAGCGGTTATTCATGCAATCAAGACTTGGAGACACTACTTGTACGGTGAGAAGTTTCAGATCAAGTCAGATCACAAGAGCTTAACTTACCTTTTCACTCAGGACCTGAATATGAGACAGAGGAGATGACAGGAATTGTTAAAAGATTATGATTGTGACATCCAGTACCATCCGGGTAAAGCAAATGTGGTGGCTGACGCCTTAAGCAGAAAGTGGGCATCGAAACCTGAGGCAGGACCAAGTACAAATGCTGCATTATGTGCTGCAGCCTCGAGTTCAATGGAAATTGATGAAGAATATATTATCGAAACTGTAGAAGATACAGTTGAGCAAGGCTTGATTCATAAGTTCACTATGATGTTCGCCGCATTGAAGATCTCATCGGGTCTAATTGATGAAGTCAAGGTAGCAATCCTACAGGATCCATATCTCAAGACAGTGCAGGAAGACTTAGAGAAGGGTACGTGCAATCCCGTACTTTACCTTGGAATCGGACAAAGTACTCAAGTATCGCGGACGGTTATGTATACCGAGAGCGAAGATCGCGATATCAGAGGTCGAGTTATGACTGAAGCTCATTACACTCCATATTCGGTACATCCAGGAAGTACCAAGATGTACCATGATCTAAGGAGACTATATCGGTGGAGGGGTATGAAAGCAGATATAGCTCGTTTCGTGTTCCAATGTCTGAATTGTCAACAAGTTAAAGCGAAAAGGCAAAGACCCGCGGGTTTACTACAGCCGTTACCAGAACCTGCATGGAAGTGGGATTGTATCACTATGGATTTCGTCACTGGCTTACCTTTGACACCAAGGTCAGTGGATGCAGTTTGGGTTATAGTAGATCGGCTCACCAAGACAGCTCGATTTATTGCGGTCGGACCTCGGTATACCATGGAGAAGCTAGCCAAGTTATATGTTGATAATATAGTCGGACTTCATGGCGTTCCGAGAGTATAGTATCGACGAGAGATCCCCGTTTTACATCGAAGTTCCGGGAAGGATTAAAGAAAGCTATCAGATGGCCCCATATGAAGCTCTCTATGGGAGAAAATGTCGTACACCTCTGTTATGGAATGAAGTGGGGGAAAGAAGAATTGTAGGACCGGAGTTTGTTGAAGAAACTTGTCGAGTAATTGATCAGATCAAAGAGAGAGTAAAGACAGCTCAAGTTCGACAGAAGCATTATGCGATAATCGACGTCGAGATCTGGAGTTTGCAAGTGGGGGACAAAGTATTCTTGAAGGTGTCACCGGTCGGGGGTCGGAAACGGCTTGGTAAAAGGGGGAAGCTATGCCCCGGTATGTGGGACCATATGAGATATTGAATCGACGTGGTAATGTAGCATATCAATTGGCTCTACCACCATCTATGTCTAGCGTTCATAATGTGTTCCATGTATCATTACGAAGAAGTATGTCGAGATCCATCGCATATCTTGAGCGCTGATCCTCCGGACTTGACTGAAGACTTAACTTTCGAAGTGGTGCCTGTAATGCTCTCAAGCCAAAAAGTTCAGCAACTTCGAACCAAGGATATCCACTATGTGAAGGTGCATTGGAAAAGCCAAAATGTGGAGGAAATTACTTGGGAAGAAGAGAGCGCGATGAAAAAGGAGTACCCTAACCTTTTTGATGATCAAGGTACGTTCAAATTTCGAGGCTGAAATTTCTTTTAAGGGTGGGGGAGTTGTAGTACCTACATGCAAATTTCGGGACGAAATTTTTTTAAGGGTGGTGGAGTTGTAAGACCCGCACTCTTAAAACCCGGTCTAAACCTTGGTTTTGTGTCGTGACAGGTCTTTCGATCATCACCGAGCCAAACGGGGCAAGCGGATAACAAACAGGTACAAAATTGGACCAAAGTCGACCAATTATACCTGATTTTAGATACCGGTTGATGGTACCGGATGATGGTACCGGTCGACCGGTATGGCCTGCACAGCTATGTGCGGGAATTTGGAAATTGGTCTCTGCGGGTCCCGCTTTCCTGATTTCGAATCCTAGAAGTTTCCTAATCCTAGTAGGGTTACTAAACCCTATTTCTAGCCTATAAATACACCCTTAAACCCCCTCAAATCCTTTCCATTGTCTCTCACAAACCCTAGAGAAGAGAAAGAGCTTGGGAAGGAAAAGGAGCTAGGAAGAAGAAGGAGGTGCCGCCATTACCGTTTGACGAAGCTCACGCTACGCCTGTCAACGGTAAGTGTTTGAATCCCTCTTCTTACCCTATGATAGTTGTGTGGGTGGATCAATACCATGTAAAGTAGGTATTGATCTAAAACCCTAAATTGGCCAATAAACCCTAAGTTGCCGTCAAACCCTAGATTTGAGTTTCGAGATGATATTCATCGAAACGAGACTTGAATGAGTTGGGGATAACTCTAACTCAAAGCCTAGACTTAGAATGGATAGGAGAAACCCTGAAAATCCATGGAGGATGATTGACGGCAGTCAAAACACCCATGTATGGTCTTCCGGAGACATACCGGTCGACTATACCGGTTGCACATAGTGCGACCGGTATGTTACGACCGCTACCTCTCGGGAGGTTATCTGTGGGGGACCGGCTGACCATACCGGTCACCAGTCTTTCCCACAGAGCTGCGACCGGTACATGCCACCGGTCAGCTCTGTGAGGGTAGTTGTGATCTCTGTTGGTTTCCGACCAACATGAAACTCTAAGAATGTTATTTTAATGAAACCCTAATAATATTGTAGGACTTGGTGACTTATCGTTTGGATCTTGCAACGTGGAGCAAGTTATCGAACGAGCGTCAGGTAAGGGAATCCGACCTAAACCTAATAATTAATGGACAGTAAATCGTTGTTAATCATTGAATATCTATGATGTGATGTTTGTGCATATTCACATGCCATCCTTTACTTTCAGTTATTATTATTGTTCATGCATTCATAGGATGTGATTGTTAGGCATGTGATTGTTTTCATTGGTGTGTGGAGTGGGGCATGGGCCTGGGATCGCTCTTCACACTGACACCTTTTTGTAGTATTCTGTCTTAACATGCTTGGTACGGGTGGGGTATCAGGGGAAGATCGTGGTACGGTGGTCTCCGATATTGATGTTGTCCCGGCCATCGTTGTGTGGTACTGAGGATTCCGAGTCGACGCTGGCTTGTCCACGATGCTTTAGCTCTATCTCTATGCCGTAGGGAGTTATGTTGGGATAGGGTCTACCTACGTATTGTTTCTATCCTAGTGGGTTAGTTGCGGATAGGGTATCAGGGGGAGGTGAGGTGTGGTGGTCTCCGACCCGGCCTGCACGCTCTAGCTCTATCTCTTTGCCGTAGACGGCTGTCTTTGGGATAGAGCATACATTGTTGACATATAGGATTGGTTAGTTGCGAGCCCGGTTTGCGAGCCCCGGCCGATAGGGGCTTAGGTACCTGGGTATGGGTAGAGTATCAGGGGAGGTGCGGGTATACCTTAGCTCTATCTCTATTCCATGGTGGGTGCATGTGGGTTGGTGGTAGTGTGATTACTGTGCGACGCCACACACTCGTGTATAGAGGTGCGGGGGCCACCAAACCTTTCTATAGCACATTGCAAACTTAAAACCAAACCACAACATAAAATTGATTGTTACTCATGCATAATCTTGTGAAACTGTCTGATTGTCTTACTGAGCTGTGTTGTGTGCTCACCCTTTGTACGTACATTGTTTTTAGATGTTGATGCAGGTTACACTGTGGATGACTATGTGAACGCTCCGGCATATGGAGGTGTGGCTGCTCTAGATGTGCAAGCAGGAGAGGACGAGCATGACGCTTCATGCGAGTGCCCTTTCTGCGTGTACCTGTGATGGATTTTATTTATCTATTTCAGTTATTTTGATTGGATTAAAGGGATGTAATGATATTATTATTATGTGTTTGATTTTGAATAATGGGATATTTATTTAAATTATCAATAGATACTCAGTTCATTCTATTTAAAGTCTTCCGCTGTATATTTATATTCTGATTGTGGTTATGTGTAATTGGTTTGTATGGGTGGACACGGCCTATTCGAGATCCTGGTGTGAACCGTTGGTTTAATGACGGTTCACTCACACCGTTCTGGTTGGATCAGAATTGGGGTGTGACTCATATACTGCGACCCCACCATCGACCCAAGATGAAAAATGCTCTGTTTGACTGAATGACTTTAAAGATTGAAAATTTGCCTTGTTTATTTGGATATTGACATGAGATTGACGTATATTATGATTGCCTCATATATTCCTTCACTTTCAGACACTACCACCGTCGAAAATAGGAAATGGCTGGGCGAAGAATAACCCAGAGAGGTCGTAACCCAATTCCACCTCCACCACCTCCTGTGGAGGAAAATGGACATGAAAATCATGAGGAATAAGAGAACCAGAATATGGTATCGCCAGGTGTCAACGACCAAGCCAACCCCAGAAACTTTCCAGCCCCACCTATAGATTTGGCTACTGCGGTGTTGAATCTAGCACAACAGCTGCAGCAAATACAGCAAGTACAAGCCAACATGCAAGCTGCTATGGGAATGGCTTTCCCAGCTGCAAACACTACACCATTACAGGCAGGACAAGCTAGTACCGTACCAGGGGGTAGCAACACTGTGCCCCAAGCATTGGTTATGAACAACATGGTACTCTAAGCACCTCAAACGCCATTTGTAGAAGCTCAAGTACAGAACCCTGAAGTACCTCAAGGCGGATACAACTAAGGCAATTACCAGTATCAACCGCCTATATATGGAGCATATGCTCAGTATCAGTTGGACCATTCTTGACTGATCGAGCAATTCCTAAAGATAAAGCCTAATGAATTTAATGGCAAGCCATCGGATCCTTTATGGCCAGCTCATTGGATCGACGAGATGGAAAGGAACTTCATGATGATGAGTGTAAATGAAGAGGAAAAAGTGTTATGAAAAAGTGTTATGTGCCACATTTATGTTGAAGGGCGATGCACACCATTGGTGGAAGTCTACTCGAAGTTATCTGTTAACGAAGCACACCCAATTGACCTGGGTTATCTATAAAGAAGCATTCTTCGAGAAGTATTTTCCCAGAAATTTTGGAGATGCGATGGAAAGAGAGTTTCTAAGTCTGTATCAGGGACAGATGACTGTGGATGTGTATCAGCAGCGTTATGAAGAACTATTTTTCTTCGCTCCCTCTAGCATGCAGGAGGAAAATACCAAAACCCGAAGGTTCATCATGGGACATAGGGGAAGCATCCGTGAGCATGTATTGGGATTGGAAAAGAAGATTTATAATGATGCGGTATAGATTGCTCGAGTACTGGAATCGAGCTAGAGGGAAAGTTATTTTGCTCAGAATAGAGGTATCCAAAGGCCTAATGGAAATTCATATAACGGAGGGAACACAAAGACATTTAAACCCTTCCGTACTCAAGGCTTCAATGCTGCAGCCAAGACTACTCTGACAGCCCAACCTCAACAGAAGCAAAGTAGTAATGGAGTTAAATGCTTTAACTGTAGTCAAATAGGACATTACTCAAGGGAGTGTCCTAAGCCAAGGAAACAACTACAACAAGGAAAGGTTTATGCAGTTACATCTGAGGATGCTGCCGCATCGTTTGATGTGGTCATAGGTATGACCTGAATTGTTCATTTTGTACTACCTTGTGTAAGCATGTAGACTAAATTAAATCAAATCATAGGTATCATACCTATTAATGGCATACCTGCCAGAGTACACTTTGACTCTAGAGCTACTCATTCTTTTATATCTGTGTCATTTGGAAAGAAGCTAAATCTACCCCTCAGACCTTTAGACTACAAATTGCTTGTACATTCACCTATGGGATTAGAAATTAAACTAGAAAAAGATTATGGACCATGTCCAGTTCTTATCGACGAGAAGATTTTGGATGCAACCTTAATTCAACTTGAGATGGCAAACTTTGACGTTATCTTGGGAATGGATTGGTCAGCTCGGCACTCTACAAAACTATTATGTACAGAAAAGAAACTGACATTTAAAGTGAAGGAAGGAGCAGAATTTAGTTTTGCAGGAACCAAACTTTCCCGTAAACGAAAACCTATTCTCTCTACATTAAAGGCTAGAAAATGCCTCGAGAAAGGAGGAATTGGCAATCTAGTATCCGTGGTCAATCTCACCAAAGAAGCACCACGAATGGAGGATATTGAAGTTGTGCATGACTTTTCAGAAGTATTTCCTGAGGAATTACCAGGACTACCACCCGACCGAGCACAGAATTTGTTATAGATCTTATACCTCGAGCTGCACCAATATCTAAAGCACCTTATCGAATAGCTCCTACTGAACTGAAGGAACTGAAGGTACAATTACAGGAACTACTGGACAAGAGTTATATTAGGCCCAGCATATCACCATGGGGAGCGCCCGTATTGTTTGTGAAAAAGAAGGACGGTAGCGTTCGACTGTGCATAAATTATCAGGAATTGAATAAGCTTACAATCAACAATCGATATCCGTTGCCTCGGATCGATGACTTGTTCGATCAGTTGCAAGGTGACAAAGTGTTCTCCAAAATTGATCTTCGATCAGGATACCATCAGTTGAAGATTAAGGAAGGTGATATTCCGAAGATAGCATTCAGAACCAGATATGGACATTATGAATTTTTAGTCATGTCTTTTAGATTAACTAATGCACCCGTAACTTTTATGGAACTCATGAATCGGGTATTCCATGATATGTGGATATGTCAGTCATTGTATTTATTGACGACATACTAGTCTACTCCAAGGAAAAAGAAACTCATGTCACAAATCTAAGAGCCGCTCTGCAGTGACCAAGAAAAGAGAAGCTTTATGCCAAATTTACAAAGTGTGAGTTCTCACCAAATGAAGTAGCTTTCTTAGGCCATGTTGTATCCGCTGAAGGAATTAAGGTGGATCCTAGCAAGATTGAAGCCATTGTAAAATGGGAAGCACCTAAGAATGTTGCAGAAATTAAAAGTTTCTTAGGTTTAGCAGGGTATTACCGACGATTCGTGGAAGATTACTCTAGAATCGCCGTACCTCTCACCAGTTTGACTAAGAAAGGAGAAAAGTTTGTTTGGATCGACAAATGTGAGGAGGGTTTTCAAACATTGAAGGCTTGATTGATATCATCTCCCATCTTGACTATTTCTATCCTAGGATAACCATTTACCTTATACACTGATGCGTCTGAGTTGGGTTTAGGATGTATACTTATGCAAGGAGAACAAGTAGTTGCATATGCCTCAGGACAAATGAAGACACATGAGAAGAACTATCTCACTCATGACTTGGAATTAGCAACAGTAGTACATGCTGTCAAGATATGGAGACATTATTTGTGTGGTGAAAAATTTTAAATTAAATCAGATCATAAGAGTTTTACTTATCTTTTCAATCAAAAGGAATTGAACATGCGACGGAGGAGATGGATGGAGTTGCTAAAAGGTTATGATTGTGATATCCAATAACATCCAGGGAAGCCTTATGTAGTTGCTGATGCGCTAAGCAGAAAAACAATGACAAAATCCCAAGGAGAAGTTAACACGACTGCGGCAATGTGTGTTACAGGAAAAGTATTCAATTATGGTAATGAGCAGTTCATGATAGATACACCGGATGGATCAACCAACCAAGGGTTTATTCATCGATTTTCAAATATGTTTGCCACATTGAAGATTGTACCTGATCTGATAGATAAAGTAAAAACAACTATTCAATTTGACCGCTATCTGAGAACAATGCAAGAAGATCTCAAAAAAGGTAGGACTACTCCTGATTTCACTTTGGACCTTGAAAAGTTGTTTAGATATAAAGGGAGAGTATGTGTTCCTAAAAGTAAAGACTTGGATATCAGGAAAAGACTTATGAAAAAAGCTCACACCACTGTGTATTCGGTACATCTTACAAGTACAAAGATGTATCATGATCTGAAGAAACTATATTGGTGGAGACGAATGAAAGCGGATGTAGCTAAATTTGTGTCTCAATGCCTTAATTGCCAGAGGGTAAAGGTTGAAAGGCAAAGACCTACAAAATTATTGTAGCCACTGCCAGAACTAGCATAAAAATGGGACTGCATCACTATGGACTTCTTCACCGGGTTACCATTGACTCCCCGAGTAGTTGACCCGGTCTGGGTGATTATCGATTGATTGACCAAGACAGCTCGTTTTATAGCTTTACGACCTCAGTATACCCTAGAGAAGTTAGCCAAGCTATATGTGGATAATATTGTCAAAATGCATGGTGTACCTGAAAGCATTGTGTTCGATAGAGACCCATGCTTTACCTCAAAGTTTTGGGAAGGATTAGAGAAGGCCATGGGTACAACGTTGAAGTTTAGTACTGCATTCCACCCTCAGACAGACGGACAGTTGGAGCGTACTATTTAGATTTTAGAAGACATGTTTTTTACTTGTGTCATTGATTTCAAAGGATCATGGGATGAGAAACTACCATTGATCGAGTTCGCCTATAACAACAGCTATCAAGCTACTATACAGATGTCACCCTATGAAGCACTATATGGTAGGAAGTGTCGAACTCCTTTGTTTTGGAATGAAGTTAGAGAACGGAGTATTGTTGGACCTGAGTTTGTTGAAGAAACTTGACGAGTAGTCGACATTATTAAGGAAAGAGTTCGAATAGCTCAGAACCGTCAGAAGCAATATGCTGAAAATCTATGCAGAGATCTCAAATTCACCATAGGTGATAAAGTATTTCTGAAAATATCTCCTATGCGTGGTTTGAAAAGGTTCGGACAGAATGGGAAGTTAAGTCCGAGATATGTCGGGCCATATGAGATTCTAGCTAAACTTGGGAAAGTGGCATATCAGTTAGTACTACCCCCATCTATATCAAGTGTGCATGATATATTTCATATCTCATTACTGAAGATGTATGTCAGAGATCCAACACACGTGTTAACAGCGGATCCACCGGGTCTAACTGATGATTTGACATTCGAAGTAGCACCAACCAAAATTACCAGTTGGAAGGTTCAACGTCGACACAATTGTGAGATTTATTATGTTAAGGTTACTTAGAGGAGCCAAGATGTAGAAGAGATCACATGGGAAGAACAGAATGCTATGCGAAAGTAATATCCTCACCTTTTCGACTAGGAAGGTATGTGTAAATTTTGAGGACGAAATTTATAATAAGAGGGAGGGAGTTGTAAGACCCATATCGTACTAATCGGTCTTACCACCTTGTATCAGATCTTCCTATCATGATTGGGCCAAGCTGACCAAGTGCGTGAAGAAACCACAAGGCTAGGTATGAAATTGAACCCAAAATCATCTAATTAGGAGTGTGTGGTTGGATACCTAAACAGGTGGGGTCGAAAACACCTCAGAATAATGAAACCACAAGAGTCTGGGACATGTGGTTACATTTTTTGGACGTATGGTAGACCGGTTCTGCGACCCCACATGCAACCGCACGAAGTCAAACTAAGTCCGTGATTAGGAAACCTTCCTAATCTAAAGGGGGTTCTTTCCTAATCTAAGTGGGACTCTATATGGAGGGTTTTCCTCTATATATAGGATGTCCCTTAGCCTCTTTCATCCTTTTAGAACTCAAATTGAAAGAGAGAGAATGACAAGAGGAGGAAGAGAAGGAGAATTGAAGAGGAAGACTAAGAGAAGGAAATTCAGAGAGAACTCTGATTCTTCAATAAGTTTAAGGTATAAAAATATTCCCCATATCAGTTGAATGCCTAGAATAGATCATGAATGAGAGAGTAATTCAAAGTGAGACCCCAATCATAAAACCATGGACAAATTCTAAGAGATCCGTGGGGGAAATCTATTAGGATGATGGATTATGTAAAAATAAGAATTTTAAGCCGTAGAACAATCATAGGAAGGATCATGATGATAAGCCAAAGAATCAAAATACGAAGGAATTGAGTTGAGAGTGAAAAAGTCAACCATCACTCGTGTGGTCGCAGTTTGATTGACCACACGTGTAAGACCCGTATCAAACTAACCAGGCTTACCACCTTGTACTAGGTCTACTTATCATGGTCGAGCCAAGTAGACCAAGTGCGTGAAGAAAATCACAAGACCAGGTATGAGTCTGACCCAAAAATAGTAAATATGAGGGTATGGTCGCATGCCTAAATAGGTAGGGTCGACCCCACCTCAACAGAAGTCCAACCTATGATTTTCTACTCGTAGGGTCGCATGACTAGAAAAACGTAGGGTCGACGGATCCTGCGACCTTACGTCCAACCCTACGATTTCAGATAGAAACCGTAAATTAGGAAACTTTCCTAATTCCAAGGAGTTCTTTCCTAAACTCAATGGGACTTATTTTGGAGGGTTTTCCTCTATAAATAGGACCTCCCTTAGCCTCTTCCACTCCTTTTAGAACCCTAATTGAAAGTGAGAAAAGAAGAAGAGAAGGAAAAGAAGAAGATAAGGAGAATTGAAGAAAAGACTAAGGAAGAGGAGGAAGTTTAGAGAAACCTCTGAATCTCAGCCAACTTCAGGTATGAATCTAAGTCCCTTCATTAAGTAAGAGCCTAGAATAGATTAGGAAGAAGTTAGGATTAAGAGAAATCCAAATCATCCATCCATGGACAAGTTCCAAAGGAATCCATGGAAGTAATCATCATAGGGAATGGAAAGTGTGTAAAAATCATAGTTATGAGCCATAGAACAATCTTAGAATGGACCTACAAGACCACAGGATCGATCACATGCCCTCGGTAAGTCCCAGGGAGGCTATAGTCGCACGTAGGGTCGATTGGTAACCGACCCCATGTCCAACCCTACACCCTAGGGTCGATTGGTAACCGACCTTAAGTGCTACCCTACCTGCGACCCTACGATTTTAGCTAGTCTAAATTGTTGAAATTAATTCTAATTAAAATCTATCGACTTGTTAGGCCTTTCTAGTAATTTAAAGGTGATTTGAAAATTAAATTTTTATGGTTAGAAAAGTTTAATTTGAAGAAAACGATGTAAATGGACAAAAACCTAGTTTAAAAAGCTTTAAAAATGTGAAACAGTAGAGAGCATACCTGAAGAGAAGGAGCGGGAGTCACGAACGGAAGATATGATCACTAAACAGGTAGGGGTCTATACCGTAGCAACTCTGGGAAATGAGTTGAGTTGGAAGAAAGGAGAAAGAATAGGAAATGAATCCAAAATCGGGTTTAAAAACCTGATTCTGGATCGTAGGGTCGCAGAATTTGACTAAAATGTGCAACCCTACGTCAGACCCTACCATCAACCCTAGCCTCTCTGTGATTTGACAGAGAACCAGGGGTCGGACCTAGGGTCGGACATATACCGACCCTACCATTGACCCTAGGCTCTTGGTAAGCTGTCAGTGTTTATCAGGGTCGCATACTCTAGGGTCGCATAAGGACCGACCCTACCATCGACCCTACGATGGAAAATACAGTATTTTGTCAAAATGATCTGAAAAATGTGAAATTTATATTGATTAGTTGGATTTTGACTTGAGAACAACTTATATTGATTGCCTCACATGTGCTATGATTGTTTACAGACACTACCACCACCAAAACAGGAAATGGCTGGGCGAAGAGTGACCAGACAAAGTCGTAACCCAATTCCACCACCACCATCTGTGGAGGAAGACAACCATATAAATCCTGAAGCATAAGAAAATCTGAATATGGCACTACCAGTAGTTAGTGGCTAGGCAAATCCTACAAACTTGTCAGCCCCACCTACGGATTTGGCCACAGCCGTAATGAACTTACCACAACAGCTGCAGCAAATACAGTAGGTGCAAGTCAATATGCAAGCTACTATAGGGATGGTTTTTCCAGCTGCCCATACAATACCTATGCCAGCAAGGCAGGCCAGCACAATACCAGGGGGAAGTAACACGGTACCCCATGCACCTCAAACACCAGTCATGCAGGCCCAAGTATAGAACCCTGAGGTAGCTCAAGGCAATTACCAGTATCAACCACCTATGTATGGGGCTTATGCTCCATATCAGCTGGACCACTCCCGACTGATCGAGCATTTTCTGAAGATGAAGCCCAAAGAATATAATGGTAAGCCAGCAGATCCTTTGTGGCCAGCACACTGGATTGATGAAATGGAAAGGAATTTTATAATGTTGAAGGTAAATGAGGAGAAGAAAGTACTGTGTGCAACCTTTATGCTGAAAGGCGATGTACACCACTGGTGGAAGTCCACTCGAACTTATCTGTTAACTAAGCACGCTCAATTGACCTGGGCTATATATAAAGAGGCATTCTTTGAGAAGTATTTTCCTAGAAGTTTTAGAGATTTTACGGAAAGAGAGTTCTTGAGTTTATATCAGGGGCAAATGACCGTGGATGCATACCAACAGCGTTATGAGGAGCTGTTTTTCTTTGCACCCGTAAGCATGCAAGAGGAAAATACTAAGACCCGAAGGTTCGTCATGAGACTCAGGGGGAGCATCCGTGAGCATGTTATGGGCTTGGAAAAGAAAGTTTACAACGAAGCAGTACAGATTTCTCGAGTAATAGAGTCGAGCCAGAAGGAGAGTTACTTTGCTCAAAATAGGGGTATTAAAAGGCCAAATGGAAATTCATACAACGGAGGGAATACAAGGATATTCAAACCCTTCCGTACTCAAGGGTTTGATGCTGCAGCCAAGACTACTCCAACAGCTAAACCGTAACAAAAGCAAAATAATGAAGGAGTAAAATGCTATAACTGCAATCAAGTGGGACATTATTCCAGAGAATGTCCTAAGCCCAGGAAGCAACTACAGCAAGGAAGGATTTATGCTGTTACATTACATCTGAGGATGCTGTCGCATCGCCTGACATGGTCACAGGTATGATCTGAACCTTTCATTTTGTGTTACATTTTGTGAGCATGTAAACTAAATTAAAATAAATCACAGGTATCATACCTATTAATGGCAAACCCACTAGAGTACTCTTTGATTCTGGAGCTACTCATTCATTTATATCTATGTCATTTGGAAAGAAGCTGAATCTATCCCTCAAATCTTTAGACTACAGACTGCTTGTACGATCGCCTATGGGATTAGAAGTGGAATTAGAAAAGGGTTATGGACCATGTCCAGTTCTTATTGACGAGAAGGCTTTGGATGCAACCTTGATTCAACTTGAGATGGCAGACTTTGACGTCATCTTGGGAATGGACTGGTTAGCTCGGCATTCTGTAAACCTATTATGTTCAGAAAAGAAGCTGACATTTAAAGTCAAGGAAGGAGCAGAGTTTAGTTTTGCGAGAACCAAACTTCACCGTAAATGAAAACTCATCTTCTCTGCATTAAAGGCTAGGAAATGCCTTGAGAAAGGAGGAGTTGGGTATTTAGTATCAGTGGTCGACCTCACCAAGGAAGCACCACAAATGGAGGATATTGATGTTGTGCGTGACTTTCCAGATGTATTTCCTGAAGAACTACCAGGACTACCACCCGACCGAGCGACAGAGTTCGTTATAGACCTGATACCTGGAGCCACACCAGTATCTAAAGCACCCTATCGAATGGCTCCTACTGAACTGAAGGAATTGAAAGTACAGTTACAAGAATTATTGGACAAGGGTTACATCAGACCTAGCATATCACCATGGGGAGTGCCAGTATTATTTGTAAAGAAGAAGGACGGTAATGTTCGACTGTGTATAGACTATTGGGAACTGAATAAGCTGACAATCAAGAATCGGTACCCATTGCCTCGGATCGATGACTTGTTCGATCAGTTGCAAGGTGCCAAGGTGTTCTCCAAGATCAATCTTCGGTCAGGATACCATCAGTTGAAGATTAAGGACGGTGATATTCCAAAGATAGCATTCAGAACTAGATATGGACATTATGAATTTTTAGTCATGTCTTTTGGATTGACTAACGCACCCATAATCTCTATGGAACTCATGAATCAGGTATTCCATGATATGTTGGATACGTCAGTAATTGTGTTTATTGATGATATATTGGTCTACTCCAAGGACAAGGAAACTCATGTCATGAATCTAAGAGCCACTCTGCAGCGATTAAGGAAATAGGAGCTTTACGCCAAATTTACAAAGTATGAGTTTTGGTTAAAGGAGGTCGCTTTCTTAGGCCATATTGTATCTGCTGAAGGAATTAAAGTGGTCCTAGCAAGATTGAAGCCATTGTGAAGTGGGAAGCACCAAAGAGCGTTGCAGAAATTAGAAGTTTCCTAGGTCTAGCTAGGTATTATCGACGATCCGTGGAAGACTATTCCAAAATTACCGTACCTCTCACCAGTTTGACTAAGAAGGGCAAAAAGTTTGTTTGGACTGATAAATGAGAGAAGAGTTTCCAAACATTGAAGGCTAGATTGATATCTGCTCCGATCTTGATTCCTATTTCAGGACAGCCATTTATCTTGTATACAGATGCGACGGGCTTGGGTTTAGGTTGTATACTTATGCAAGGAGAACAAGTAATTGCGTATGCCTCAAGACAACTGAAGACACATGAGAAGAAATATCCCACTCATGACTTGGAATTAGCAGCAGTAGTACATGCTATCAAGATATGGAGACATTACTTGTACAAAGAGAAATTTCAGATTAAATCAGATCATAAGAGTCTCACTTATCTTTTTAATCAGAAAGAGTTGAACATGAGACAAAGAAGATGGCTGGAATTATTGAAAGATTATGATTGTGATATCTAGTATCATCCAGGAAAAGTTAATGTAGTTGCTGATGTGCTAAGCAGAAAAGCAATGATAAAATCTCAAGGAGAGGTTAACACAACTACAACAATGTGTACTACAGGAAAAGTGTTCAATCATGGTAATGAGCAGTTCGTGATAGATGCACCGGCTGAATTAACCAACCAAGGGTTTATTCATCAGTTTTCAAATATGTTGCGCAACGTTGAAGATTGTACCTGATATACTTGATGAAGTGAAAGCAGCTATTAGATCAGATCCTTATCTAAAAACGGTACAAGAAGACATCGAAAAAGGTAGGACTATTCCTGAGTTCACCTTAGATGATGAAAAGGTACTGAAGTACAAAGGAAGAATATGTGTTCTTAAAACAGAAAATTTGGACATTAGACACCGATTAATGAAGGAAGCTCATACCACCGCCTATTCGGTACATTCTAAAAGTACAAAGATGTATCATGATTTGAAGAAATTATATTGGTGGAGAGGAATGAAAGCAGATGTAGCTAAATTCGTGTCTCAATGCCTAAATTGTTAGAAGGTGAAGGCTGAACGACACAGACCTACAGGACTGTTGTAGCCGCTGCCAGAACCAGCATGGAAATGGGACTGTATCACTATAGACTTCATCACCGGGTTACCATTGACTCCTCGAGTAGTTGACGTGGTCTGGGTGATTATAGATCGTCTGACTAAGACAGCTCGCTTTATAGCAATACGACCACAGTATACCCTGGAGAGGTTAGCCAAGCTATATGTGGATAACATTGTTAGATTACATGGTGTACCTGAAAGCATTGTGTCCGACAGAGACCCACGCTTTACTTCAAAGTTTTGGAAAAGATTACAAAAGGCTATGGGTACAACGTTGAAGTTCAGTACTGCATTCCTTCCTCAGATAGACGGACAGTCGGAGCGGACCATTCAGATTTTAGAAGACATGCTTCGAGCCTGTGTAATTGATTTTAAAGGATCATGGGATGAGAAAATACCATTGATCGAGTTCTCCTATAACAACAGCTATCAAGCGACTATACAGATGTCACCCTATGAAGCACTGTATGGAAGGAAGTGTTGAACTCCTATGTTTTGGAATGAAGTTGGAGAACGTAGCATCGTTGGACCAGAATTTGTCGAAGAGACGTGTCGAGTAGTCCACATTATCAAGGAAAGAGTTAGAACAACTCAGAACCGTCAGAAACAGTATGCAGATACTCGACGCAGAGACCTTGAATTTGTCATAGGTGATAAGGTATTCTTGAAAGTATCACCTATGCGGGGTTTAAAATGATTCGGACAGAAAGGGAGGCTAAATCCTAGATATGTCGGGCCATATGAGATTCTAGCCAAATGTGAAAAAGTGGCTTATCAGTTAGCACTACCACCATCTATGTCAAGTGTACATGATGTATTTCACATCTCCTTATTAAAGAAGTACGTCAGAGACCCAACACACGTTTTGATAGCAGATCCACCAGATTAAACTGATGATTTGACATTCGAAGTAGCACCAACAAAAATCACTAGTCGAAAGGTTCAACGTCCACCTAACCGTGACATATACTATGTTAAAGTCACATGGAGGAGCCGAGATATAGAAGAGATCACATGGGAAGAAGAGAATGCTATGCGGAAGCAATATCCTCACCTTTTCGACTCGGAAGGTATGTACAAATTTTGAGGATGAAATTTTTAATAAGAAGGGGGGAGTTGTAAGACCCGTATCAAACTAACCGGTCTTACCACCTTGTACTAGGTCTACCTATCATGGTCGAGCTAGGAGGACCAAGTGCATGAAGAAAATCACAAGACCAGGTATGAGTCTGACCCAAAAACAGTAAATATGAGGGTTGGGTCGCATGCCTAAATAGGTAGGGTCGACCCCAGCTCAACAGAAGTCCAACCTATGATTTTTTTAGTCGTAGGGTCGCATGAATAAAAAAACATAGGGTTGACGGATCCTGCGACCCAACATCCGACCCTACGATTTCAGACAGAAATCGTAAATTAGGAAACTTTCCTAATTGCAAGGGGTTCTTTCCTAAACTCAATGGGACTTATTTTGGAAGATTTTTCTCTATAAATAGGATGTCCCTTAACTTCTTTCACTCCTTTTAGAACCCTAATTGAATGTGAGAAAAGAGAAAGAGAAGGAAAAGAAGAAGAGAAGGAAAATTGAAGAAAAGACTAAGGAAGAGGAGGAAGTTCAGAGAAACCTCTGAATCTCAGCCAACTTCAAGTATGAATCTAAGTCCCTTCATTAAGTAAGAGCCTAGAATAGATTAAGAAGAAGTTAGGATTAAGAAAAATCCAAATCATCCATCCATGGACAAGTTCCAAAGGAATCCATGGAAGTAATCATCATAGGCAATGGAAAGTGTGTAAAAGTCATAGTTATGAGCCATAGAACAATCTTAGAATGGACCTACAAGACCACAGGATCGATCACATGCCCTCGGTAAGTCCCAGGGAGGCTGTAGTCGCACGTAGGGTCGATTGGTAACCGACCCCATGTCCGACCCTACACCCTAGGGTCGATTGGTAACCGACCCTAGGTGCTACCCTACCTGCGACCCTACGATTTTAGTTAGTCTAAATTGTTGAAATTAATTTTAATTAAAATCTATCGACTTGTTAGGCCTTTCTAGTAATTTAAAGGTGATTCATAAAGCTTTAACGAAGATCTACACTCAATCAAAGGTGAGGAAACAAGACCTAAACTAATTGGCTAATAATAAACTATTTTCGTTTATTGAGTCCAATACTATGTATGATTCTATGATTGTATGATTGTAATGTGCATATATCACATGTCATCCACTATTCCTGTTATTACTATTCATGCATATTTAATTCAGTTTATTTACAACATGATGATGATGATGATGCTAGGAATAGGCATGTGAATGTTTGTGTGTGGTTAGTGTACTTGATGCGAGTGGGCCATCAGGAGAAGTGTGATGCGATGCGGTCCTATGCACTTTAGCCCTATCTCTACTCTAGTCTTGTCCACTGACATCGTTGTATCGCCATTACCTTAGCAGAACTATTACGTTGTAGGGCATCAGGGGAGGTGTTCTCGGACCGTGTAGTCTCTGACTCTGTCGAGGGGCCTTAGCTCTATCTCTATGGTCGTATTGAGGGATGCTGGGATGAGGCCTTGGATACACTGTTTGACATTAGGATTGGTTAGTTGTGAGCCCAGTTTGCAAGCCCTCGCCAACAGGGGCTTACGTGTTGGTATGGGTAGAGCATCAGGGTAAGTGTGATGCGGTTCAATCCGAAGCACTTTAGCTCTATCTCTATTCCATGGTGGGGTGGATGTGGATGACAATGGTGTTTGATCCGTTGGGTGCGCTTACACACCCTTTGTATAGTGGTGCGACGGCCACCAATCCTTTCTGTAGCACATTGCAAACTTATGAACTAGACCAAAGATATGAATTGAATGCATGCATATGTTTGTTGCATTGTATTGTTTGCTCACTGAGCCGTGATCTGTGCTCACCCTTTAGACATCGAATGCTTTTAGTTAATGATGCAGGTATCACGGTTGAAGACTATATGAATGCTCCTATGTATGGACATGCGGCGGCGATGGACGCTGAAGTTATGGTAGAGTCGCATGATTCGTCATGCGAGTGCAACTCTTGTGTTTTCGATTAGAATTTTATTCAATTTATACAAACGATGTAATTGATTAAATATTTTATTTTATGTCTTAGTCAATGGAGAATAATTGGATAATTTATTATTTTATAATTGTTAGACTCTCAGTTCATTAGTATAAAAACTTCCGCTACTGTGTATTTACTTTGATTATTGTTGTGGATGTGTATGTTTTAAGCAAATGGACACAGCCTATTCGAGATCCTGGTTAAACCGTTGGTTAATTAGAAGTTCATCACACCATTCTGAATAGTGCAGAATTGGGGTGTGACAACACGAGGCACATATGATCGACCACACGCCCTCGAGAAAGTTCCAGGGAGGGTGTGGTCTCATGGTATTCGACCACATGCCCTCGGGGAAGTTTCAGGGAGGGTGTGGTCCCATGTATGGTCGCATGATATGCGACCACACCTAGCGATCACATACCCTGTGGACGTAGAAACTGAGACCACAGGTGCAGCCGCACTTACGACCACTCAGCTTCTGGAAGTCTAAATTGATGGTAATAAATTTTAATTTAAAATCTATAAATTTGTTAGGTTTCCAACTGGTCTAAAAGTGATTTACGAAGCTTGGACGAGGAAAAATCATCAACCAAAGGTGAGGGAACAAGACCAAAACTAATTGGCTAATAATAAGTTGTTTTACTTATTGAGTTCAATGCCATGAATGATTCTATTCTTGTATGTTTGTAATGTACATTTCACATGTCATCCAATATTCCTGCTATTACTGCTCATGCATATTTAATTCTGTTTATTTATAACATGATGATGATGATGATGTTAGGAATAGGCATGTGAATGTATGCATGTGGTTAGTGTGTTTGATGCTAGTGGAGCATCAGGGGGAGGACGTGACACTGTGGTTCATCTTGTTCACCAGACTCTAGCTCTATCTCTACTCATGTCTTGCCCTCTAACATCGTCGTATCATCATTACCTTAGTAGAATTATTACGTCGTAGGGCATCAGGGGAGGTGGTCTTGGACCGTGTAGTCTCTAACTCTTCCGAGGGGCCTTAGCTCTATTTTTGTAGACATATTGAGGGATGTTGGGGTGAGGCCTTGGATACACTGTTTGGCATTAGGATTGGTTAGTTGCGAGCCCAGTTTGCAAGCCCTCACCAATAGGGGCTTATGTGTTGGTAGGGGTAGGGCATCAGGGGAAGTGTTATGTGGTGTTTGATCCGGACACTTTAGCTCTATCTCTATTCCATGATGGGTACATGTGGGACGACAATGGTGTTTGATCCATTGGGCGGATTCACACACTCGTGTATAGAGGTGCAGCGGCTAATCCTTTCTATAGCACATTGCAAAATTATAAACCAGACCAAAGATATGAATTGAATGCATGCATATGTTTGTTGCATTGTTTTGTTTGCTCACTGAGCCATGATGTGTGCTCACCCTTTCGACGTCGAATATTTTTAGTTGATGATGCTGGTCCTACCATGAAAGATTATATGAATGCACCAATGTTCTGACATGTTGCTGCGATGGATGTGGAAGCTATGTGTGAGGACAATGGGAAATCGACGTGATCCTCCTCGGGATGGACATGTGTATCCTGTATCGATGAAGATCGATTTGTTCTGTTGGAGTCGCCACCTAGATTAAGGTCTAGGACCTCTAAAAATGTAGCCTCACCCTAAGGTAAGACTTCTATTGACTCGTGACCCAATGTATCAGTTCTTTGGTCTGTCAGAGATCGGGTAAGTATTCAGGGTACGATTATGGGAAGGTGTTAGGCACCCAAACCGCCCGATCAATATCGGCCTCCTAAACTTTCCTTAAATTCTAATTTTGACTATGCTTGGTCAACTGGATGACTAGGGTTCAATGGAGGATGTCCTAAACCAAGTTGCTAAGTTATTCTAACCTAGGGTTCAGCCAATCATGTTTTAAAGTAAATAAACAAGAAAACGTAATGTACAATATCATACAGTGAACCGGACCAAAGATGGTTCGGTCTTGGACTGAATCTGAGACGTGTAAAAAATCTCAAACTGCCTACATATTCCAATCCTGGAAATCAAGTCCAAAAACGTAGTTCAAAAATGGGTTGTGTGATTAAAGATTATGGAAGTGATTTATGCATTTGCTTCAATTAGATTTTTTTTTGTTCAAGTTGAAGTTTATGCTGGATGTATGGTTGATGGGTGGCTTTGTACCGTATTTTGGATTCCCAAATTGCCTACGTATTCTAGGGTTTGCCCTAGAAATCAGGTACGACGTAGTTCGAAAGGGTTTTGAGAGTCGGATTTGGAATGTATACCAAAATCCTTCCAAATTTGTCAATAGGATCTAGGGATGAGACCTAAATTCCTACCATTTTAATTTGGGATGTGTACCAAATTCTTTCTATTTTTGTCAATAGGATCTAGGGATGAGACCTAAATTCCTACCATTTTAATTTGGGATGTGTACCAAATTATTTCTATTTTTGTTATTTCTATTTTTAGGCTTTTAGGGTTTCCTATCCCTTTTCATTGTGATTTTTATTTTTTAGGGTTTCCTACCCTAATTGCTATTTTTCTATTTTTTCTCTTTCCAAGACAAATATAGTAGGTGAAAGCATTCCAATTATGGCAGTGATAGTATTCCAAATATAGCAATTTTTATCCAAAAATGGCAATAAGCATCCAATATAGCTTGTGAGCATGTGTAGTAGACAAATATAGCACGTTAGAAGCATATTCAAATTTAACAACAAATCAATCAAAGATGGCAAGTGAGCATGTGAATCAATACAAACATGGTAAGTGCGCAATCCAAAAATAGAAGCATCCAAAGATAACATGTGAAAGCATTCCAAGTATGGCGTGAGAAATGTGAGCATCAAACATGGCAATTATGTGGCATCCAAATATGTCAGTGAGCAATTAAAACACTCATGATGCAAAATTCAATGGTATAAATCACTCTTGATGGTAATCTAGCCGTTCCAATTCATTTAAATCACTTCTGATAGCAATCCAATGGTTCAGATCGCTCAAGACAATAATATAACCATTCAAAAATCATTTAAATCACTTCTGATAGCAATCCAATGGTTCAGATCGCTCAAGACAATAATCTAACCATCCAAAAATCATTTAAATCACTTGTGATAGCCATCCAATGGTTCAGATCACTCAAGATAATCTAATGGTTCAAAATTAAATTTGACATCCAATGGTCCATATTCAAATTACCTTAAATTTCAAGCCAATGAGATCAAATTTCATATAAATTGCAAGCATGTGGTGGGATCAATTTCATAAAAATTAAAATCATGTGAACCAATTTTAATCACATTCAATTCAAAATATATGGAATCAATCACATGGTACAATTTAATCATTAAAATTGCAAATCACATGGTCAGAATCTAGACTCATTAAAATTTCAAGTCCCATGGTCATGTGGGATGTTGTAGTGGTGTACAGTAAGATTAGTGGAGAGTTGACAGAAGGTGGGATTAAAGTGGGATGGGAGATGAAGGTATTTGGATTAGGTGGTAGCAAGGGGGTGTGGAAGATAGATTTGGATCTTGGGTTTTGCAGGAATGAGGGTATCAATGGAGACTGCAACGGATTGGTCGATGATTGGGTAATGGTGATAAACAGAAAATAACAAAGGAGGGGGAGGGGCTTACCTCGAGTTGTAGGGAGTTCTCTCTCCCTTAGCTTTTTCTCTTCTCTTCCTCCTCTGTCCCGTAGCTCTCTCTCTCCCCAAAACAGAAAAATCCTCCTCTCTTCACGTCCCCTCACCTCTCTTTTATATTATTCTTCTTTCCTTCTTCTTCACTCAATCTTTTTCTCACTCTCAATCTTTTTTTTTTCCTTTTTCTTCTCCAAGATCTTTTAGATTTTATCTCTTATATATAATAATATATATTATATACACATATATTTAATAACATACATATATGTATAGTATACAATATATATAATATATAAATACTATGCACATGGATGAACTGGTTCGAAACGGGTTGAGACTGACTTAGGTTGACTGAGTTAAACTGATATGGGTTGAGCTAGGTTGGACCAAAAACTGGCTTGAACTGAGTTGACTGGATTAATTGGAATTAACTGGATTTTCTCTCCTTGTCATTTCATGGGTCATTTCCGCTGTCATCCCGCATGGAATTTTCCGATGGCCTCTATTCCAAATTTTTTTGTGTTCATTTTGTAGAACATTAAAAATGAGGAATATAGGAACTGGAATCACCTGAATCCGATGTAGAACGGAAAAGATATGCAGCTTTGAAGTTCTGACGATAATTTTGCATGCAAGCTTGCATGGGACCCACTGGTGACTTCTACCCGGGATTTTTTACATCTACTTTGTAGAACATCATGAATGAAGAATAATGGTCTTGGAATCATCTGAATCCGATGTCGGATGATCAAGATATGATGATTTGAAATTCAAACAATCCAACTTAGGATAATTTGCATAAAGGCCCTTAGGATTATTTATAATAATTTCATAAACCTCCATCATATGTATCATCTGACTAAAATGGTCATATCTTCCTCATTTGATATCGAAATTGAGCAATTCTGGTCTCGTTTCGAAGATATTTCTATGACCTACGCATCCATGCAAAATTATAACCCATGACCTTGCTGTGGACCCATTGAAAACTTCCTCAAATTCACAGACCCATTGAAAACTTCCTCAAATTCACAGTCAAGAATCCAAACTTTCGATCACCTTTCTTCCTTTTGTTGTCCACACACCAGCAGGACTTTGTTTAGTTGGGATGGCAAAAATGGGGTGCTTACACTATGGTGGAGTCGGGTGATTCGTCGTGCGAGTGCAACTCATGTGTTTTCGATTAGATTTAGTTATTGGATTATCAGATCATGTAATTGATTACTTTATTTTATTTTATATCTTGAGTCATTTATAGATAATTGGATAATTAATTACGTTATCACTGTTAGATACTCAGTTCATTAATATTAAAAACTTCCGCTATTGTTTATTTACTCTGATTATGGTTGTGGTTGTATCTGGTTTGGTCAACTGGGCACGGCCTATACGAGATCCTGGTTGAACCGTTGGTTCATAGATGGTTCATCACACTATTCTGGTTGGTTCAGAATTGGGGTGTGACAATTACATCGTAGGGCATCAGGGGAGCTAGTCTCCTACGGTGTGGTCTCTAATCTGTCGGGGGGCCTTAGCTCTACTCTATGGACTTATTGAGGGATGTTGGGGTGAGGCCTTGGATACACTGTTTAGCATTAGGATTGGTTAGTTGCGAGCCCAGTTTGCAAGCCCTAGTGAATAGGGGCTTACGTGTTGGTATGGGTAGGGCAACAGGGAAAGTATTGGCGGTGTTTGATCCGGACACTATAGCCCTATCTCTATTCCATGGTGGGTGCATGTGGGATGATAATGGTGTTTGATCCATTGGACGGATTCACATACTCGTGTGTAGAGGTGTTGGGGCCACCAACCCTTTCTATAGCACTTTGCAAACTTATAAACCAAACCATAGATATGAATTGAATGCATGCATATGTTTGTTGTATTGTTTTGTTCACTCACTGAGCTCAAGTTGTAGAGTTGACCCTCGCATGCGCAATTCTTTTTAGTTTTTGATGCTGCACATGTTACGGTTAAAGATTATATGAATAAGCCAACGTGTGGACATGCAGCGGCTATGGATGTGCAAGCTGTGAAGGACAAATATGGCTGATCAAGCTAGTGTTTCAACTATGTTTATGCTTAGTGGTTAACTTTCGTATTGTGATACTTGTAATCAGTATTAATTATGTTTTGGTTATTTGAAGATAACTTGTTAAATATTTAATTATCACTGTAGACTCTCAGTTCATTATTAATAAGACTTCCATTGTTTATTTATTTATTCTGATTATTATTGTAGATTGTGTTTTGGTTTAACATGGTTGGCATAGCCTATACGAGATCCTTGTTTGAACTGTTGGTTCTCATAATAGTTCATTAAGCCACTGGTTAGTCTAGAATTGGGGTGTGACAACTTGGTATCAGAGCTCTCAAGCCTTGCCCATCAAACCTAAATACATTCATGATTGTGTCTATGAACTGAGTTAGGATAACTTTAAAGCTTTATTACAAATACACCATACGCACCTATGCTGGTTGAGATGGAACTTAAATAAGACAAAAATGTACATATTAAAGGTGGAACCATGTATATATAGACAGAAGAAAAAGAGAATCTAAATGTAAGACCCGTGTCAAACTAATCCGGTCTTACCACCTTGAACCAAGTTCACCCATCATGATCGAGTCAAATGGACCAAGGGCGTGAAGGAGAGCGAGATCTCAGGTATCAAATCGCCCCAAAAACACTTAAAATAGAGGAAGGGTCGCATACTCAGCTAAACAGGGTCGACCCTCCCAAATCAGAAACTCAGACCCTTAAAATTTGGGAGAGGGTCGGACAGTGTCAGACCACAGGGTCGACGGGATCATCGACCCTCTCATCGACCCTCACTTACTGCCGAAATTGAAATTAGGAAACTTCCTAATTTTCGATCGAGATTCTTTCCAAATCTCAATGGGACTATTATAGGACATTCCTACTCTATTTAAAGGACGTCCCTAAGCCATTTTCACTCCTTTCACAACCCTAATTGAATTGAGAGAAAGAGAGAAGAAGGAAAAGAGGAAGAAAGGAGGCAAGGAAGAAGACTTAGCAAAAAGAAGAAGAATTTTCAAAGAAAAGTAATCTTCTCAGGTATGGATACTAATTCCATGAGTTTCTACAGACCTTAGGTTAGATATGGTTGAGTGTAGGATTTCGGAGAAACCCAAACCATCCATTCATGGTGAGGTTTTCATGGAAAACCCGAGGATAATGCATGAAAGCCATCTAGGAGGATGAATCATGGTTTCAGACCATGGAATGAATGTTTAATGGAATGTGGAAGCAAGCCGTAGGACCCCAAACACGAAGAATGAATTAAAAAGTGGAAATTGGACCAGAGTGCACCGAGGGTCGCACACAGGGTTGATAGACCCATCGACCCTGGGCACCCTGACCATCGACCCTCAGCATTCGGGAAGTTCAGACAGAGGGTAGGGTCGATAGACCCATCGACCCTATGTATCCTGAGCATCGACCCTCTGATCGACCCTCAGTTAACAGCATGGTTTTTAAATTCAGAATTAATTCTAATTAAATTCTATCGACTTTGTTAGGTTTGCTAGCATTATAATAACACTGTAGAGGTGATTTTAAAGCTTGGAAAAGTATCTTATAGCAAACTAAGGTGAGAAACCTTAACTCCAAACTAAACCGGTTAATAATAAACTGTTTTCTAATTCTTGAGTCCTATGCCATGTTTGATTTTATGCAAATATGTTTGTAATGTGCATACAACATGCCATCCAATATTTCTATTACTTGTTCATGCATATTTATTTTATTATTTATAACATGATGATGATGATGATGATAGGAATAGGCATGTGCTTGTATGTGTGTGGTTGATGTACTTGATGCGAGCGAGTATTAGGGGAGATGTGATGAGAACGTCAATAAACGTTAACCTTTGGCGGGTCTCAGCACTTTAGCTCTATCTCTAACTCAAGTCTTGTGCATTGACATCATCGTATCGCCATTACCTTAGCAGAACTATTGTGTCGTAGGGTATCAGGGGAGGTGGTCTCGGTCCTTGTAGTCTCTGACTCTACCGGGGGGCCTTAGCTCTATCTCTATGGACATTCTGAGGGATGCTGGGGTGAGGCCTTGGATACACTGTTTGGCATTAGGATTGGTTAGTAGCGAGCCCAGTTTGTAAGCCCTCGCTAACAGGGGCTTACGTGTTGTTATAGCATTATATAGCAATAAACGTTAACCTTTGTTGTATAATGTTATGGTAGGGTGGATGGGGACGACGATAAACGTTAACCTTCGGGCGGACTTCCACACCCTGTGTATAGAGGCGGTGTCAATAAACGTTAACCTTTGACCACCCAACCTTTCTATTGCGCATTGCAAACTATGAACCAGACCAAAGAGATAAATGAATGTGCATGCATATATAATGTTGCATTGTTTTGGCTACTCACTGAGCCGTGTTGTGTGCTCACCCCTCGACGTCGAATATTTTTAGTTGATGATGCAGGTTACACAGTTGAAGATTACATGAATGCGCCTATGTACGGGAACGTAGCAGCAATGGACGCTGGAGCTGAAAATGATACACACGACTCCTCTTGCGAGTGCAACTCGTGTGTATTTGACTAGATATTTTTATAGGTTTCTTTATTGGATTTATAAGACATGTAATTGGTACTTAAATATTTGTGTCTCAGTTAAATACAGAATAATTTGCTATTATTTATGGATATCATTTTAGTTCTCAATTCATTTATTTATAAGACTTCCGCTATTGTGTATTTACTTTTATTGTGATGGTGAGTGTATGAAGGTTCATGTAACGCGGGGATAACCTATTTGAGATCCTGGTTGAACTATTGGTTATTTAGCGGTTCATCACACCATTCTGAAATGTACAGAATTGGGGTGTGACAACTTGGTATCAGAGCTGACAATCAAGAATCAAGAATCGATATCCGCTACCTCGGATCGATGACTTGTTCAATCAGTTACAGGGAGCAAAGGTATTTTCAAAGATCGATCTTCGATCAGGCTATCATCAACTGAAGATTAAAGAAGGTGACATTCTGAAGATAGCCTTCAAGACAAGATACGAACATTATGAATTCTTAGTAATGTCATTCGGATTAACTAATGCACCGGAAACGTTCATGGAACTTATGAACCGAGTCTTCCACGATATGTTGGACACGTCGGTTATAGTATTTATTGATGACATATTGGTATACTCCAAGGACAAGGAAACCCATGTCAAGAACCTAAACGCAGCCCTACAGCGTTTAAGGAAAGAGAAGTTATATGCCAAATTTTCAAAGTGTGAGTTTTGGCTAAGTGAAGTCGCCTTTTTAGGCCATGTAGTATCCGCTGAAGGAATTAAAGTGGACCCCAGTAAGATCGAGGCTATCGTAAAGTGGGAAGCACCAAGGAGCGTTTCAGAAATTAGAAGTTTTCTGGGTCTAGCTGGTTATTATCGGAGATTCGTAGAAGACTATTCTTGGATTGCCGTACCTCTCACCAGTTTGACCAAGAAAGGAGAAAAATTTGTATGGACGGATAAGTGTGAAAAGAGTTTTCAAACACTGAAGACCAGATTGATATCCGCTCCGATTTTGACTATTCCTATCCCAGGACAGACGTTTACCTTATATACTGACGCGTCGGGATTGGGATTAGGATGTGTGCTTATGCAAGGAGAGCAAGTGATTGCCTACGCCTCGAGACAATTGAAGGTACATGAGAAAAATTACCCCACTCATGATTTGGAGTTAGCGGTAGTAGTACATGCTGTCAAGATACGGAGAGAAATTCCAAATTAAGTCGGACCATAAAAGTCTTACTTATTTATTTAATCAGAAGGAGTTGAATATGAGACAAAGAAGATGGCTGGAACTATTGAAAGACTATGATTGTGATATCCAGTATCATCCAGGAAAAGCAAACGTAGTAGCAAATGCATTGAGCAGAAAAGCAATGATAAAATCTCAAGGAGAAGTTAGCACGACTGCGGTAATGTGCACTACCGGAATTGTATTCAATCACGGCAACGAGCAGTATGTGATAGACACCACGGATGGATCAGCCAACCAAGGGTTTATTCATCGGTTTTCGAATATGTTCGCGGCATTGAAGATTATACCGGATATAGTGGACGAAGTGAAGACAGCTATCAAAGCAGATCCTTATCTGAGAACAGTACACGAAGATATTGAGAAAGGTAGGACTAACCCTGAGTTCACCTTGGATGACGAGAAGGTACTGAAATACAAAGGAAGAATATGTGTACCCGAAACAGAAAGTGTAGACATCAGACATCGACTCATGAAAGAAGCCCACACCACCATCTACTCGGTACATCTTGGAAGTACAAAGATGTATCATGACCTAAAGAAATTATACTGGGGGAGGGGAATGAAAGCAGATGTAGCTAAGTTCGTGTCTCAATGCCTAAATTGTCAGAAAGTAAAGGCTGAACGACAAAGACCCGCAGGACTATTGCAGCCGTTACCAGAACCAGCATGGAAATGGAACTGCATCACTATGGACTTCATCACGGGACTACCATTGACTCCTCGAGTAGTAGACGCAGTTTGGGTGATTGTAGACCGTCTGACAAAGACAGCTCGTTTCATACCTATATGACCTCAGTATACACTGGAAAGGTTAGCAAAGCTGTATGTGGATAACATTGTTCGCTTACACGGTGTACCAGAAAGCATTGTGTCGGATAGAGATCCACGATTTACTTTTAAATTTTGGGAAGGATTGCAAAAGGCTATGGGTACAACGTTGAAGTTCAGTACTGCATTCCACCCACAGACAGATGGATAGTCAGAGCGCACAATTCAGATTCTAGAAGATATGCTACGAGCATGTGTAATTGATTTCAAGGGATCATGGGATGAAAGGTTACCATTGATCGAGTTCGCTTATAACAATAGCTATCAGGCTACTATACAGATGTCACCTTATGAAGCACTGTATGGCAGAAAGTGTCGAACTCCTTTGTTTTGGAATGAAGTTGGAGAACGTAGTATTGTTGGACCATAATTTGTTGAAGAGACTTGTCGAGTGGTCGACATTATCAAGGAAAGAGTAAGAACAGCTCAGAACCGTCAGAAGCAATATGCGGATACTCGACGAAGAGATCTAGAGTTTCGCCGTAGGTGATAAAGTATTTTTGAAGGTATCGCCTATGCGAGGATTGAAAAGGTTCGGACAAAAAGGGAAACTAAGTCCAAGGTATGTCGGGCCATATGAAATTCTGGCTAAGCGTGGAAAAGTAGCTTATCAGTTAGCACTACCACCATCTATGTCCAGTGTGGATGACGTATTTCACATATCCTTATTAAAGAAGTATGTCAAAGACCCAACACATGTTTTGACAGTGGATTTGCCAGAATTGACTGATGATTTGACATTTAAAGTAACTCCAACGGAAATCACTAGTCGAAAGGTTTAACGTCTACGCAACAGAGATATCTACTATGTTAAGGTCACATGGAAAAGTAGAGACATGGAAGAAGTTACATGGGAAGAAGAAAATGCGATGCGGAAGCCATACCCTCATTTATTTGATTCAGAAGGTACGTCCAATTTCGAGGACGAAATTTTTATAAGTTGGGGGGAGTTGTAAGACCCATGTCAAACTAGTCCTGTCTTACCACCTTGAACCAGGTTCACCCATCATGATCGAATCAAATGGACCAAGGGCGTGAAGGAGAGCGAGATCCCAGGTATCAAATCGACCCAAAAACACTTAAAATAGAGGAATGGTCGCATACGCAGCTAAACAGGGTTGACCCTCCCAAATCAGAAACTCAGACCCTTAAAATTTGGGAGAGGGTCGGACAGTATCAGACCACAGGGTCGACGGGATCATCGACCCTCTCATCGACCCTCACTTACTGCCGAAATTGAAATTAGGAAACTTCCTAATTTTCGATTGAGATTCTTTCCAAATCTCAATGGGACTATTATAGGACATTCCTACTCTATTTAAAGGATGTCCCTAAGCCACTTTCACTCCTTTCACAACCCTAATTGAATTGAGAGAAAGAGAGAAGAAGGAAAAGAGGAAGAAAGGAGGCAAGGAAGAAGACTTAGCAAAAAGAAGAAGAATTTCCAGGGAAAAGTAATCTTCTCAGGTATGGATACTAATTCCATGAGTTTCTACAGACCTTAGGTTAGATATGGTTGAGTGTAGGATTTCGGAGAAACCCAAACCATCCATTCATGGTGAGGTTTTCATGGAAAACCCGAGGATAATGCATGAAAGCCATCTAGGAGGATGAATCATGGTTTCAGACCATGGAATGAATGTTTAATGGAATGTGGAAGCAAGCCATAGGACCCCAAACACGAAGAATGAATTAAAAAGTGGAAATTGGACCAGAGTGCACCAAGGGTCACACACAGGGTCGATAGACCCATCGACCCTAGGCACCCTGACCATCGACCCTCAGTATTCGGGAAGTTCAGACAGAGGGTAGGGTCGATAGACCCATCGACCCTATGTATCCTGAGCATCGACCCTCTGATCGACCCTCAGTTAACAGCATGGTTTTTAAATTCAAAATTAATTCTAATTAAATTCTATCGACTTTGTTAGGTTTGCTAGCATTATAATAACACTGTAGAGGTGATTTTAAAGCTTGGAAAAGTATCTTATAGCAAACTAAGGTGAGGAACCTTAACTCTAAACTAAACCGGTTAATAATAAACTGTTTTCTAATTCTTGAGTCCTATGCCATGTTTGATTTTATGCAAATATGTTTGTAATGTACATACAACATGCCATCCAATATTTCTATTACTTGTTCATGCATATTTACTTTATTGTTTATAACATGATGATGATGAGGATGATAGGATAGGCATGTGCTTGTATGTGTGTGGTTGATGTACTTGATGCGAGCGAGTATCAGGGGAGGTGTGATGAGAACGTCAATAAATGTTAACCTTTGGCAGGTCTCAGCACTTTAGCTCTATCTCTAACTCAAGTTTTGTGCATTGACATCGTCGTATCGCCATTACCTTAGCAGAACTATTGTGTCGTAGGATATCAGGGGAGATGGTCTCGGTCCTTGTAGTCTCTGACTCTACCGGGGGGCCTTAGCTCTATCTCTATGGACATTCTGAGGGATACTGGGGTGAGGCCTTGGATACACTGTTTGGCATTAGGATTGGTTAGTAGCGAGCCCAGTTTGCAAGCCCTCGCTAACAGGGGCTTACGTGTTGGTATAGCATTATATAGCAATAAACGTTAACCTTTGTTGTATAATGTTATGGTAGGGTGGATGGGGACGACGATAAACGTTAACCTTCGGGCGGACTTCCACACCCTGTGTATAGAGGCGGTGTCAATAAACGTTAACCTTTGACCACCCAACCTTTCTATTGTGCATTGCAAACTATGAATCAGACCAAAGAGATAAATGAATGTGCATACATAATGTAATGTTGCATTGTTTTGGCTACTTACTAAGCCGTGTTGTGTGCTCACCCCTCGACGTCGAATATTTTTAGTTGATGATGCAGGTTACACAGTTGAAGATTACATGAATGCGCCTATGTACGGGAACGTAGCAGCAATGGACACTGGAGCTGAAAATGATACACACGACTCCTCTTGCGAGTGCAACTCGTATGTATTTGACTAGATATTTTTATAGGTTTCTTTATTGGATTTATAAGACATGTAATTGGTACTTAAATATTTATGTCTCAGTTAAATACAGAATAATTTGCTATTATTTATGGATATCATTTTAGTTCCCAGTTCATTTATTTATAAGACTTCCGCTATTGTGTATTTACTCTGATTATGATGGTGAGTGTATAAAGGTTCAGGTAACGCGGGGATAGCCTATTTGAGATCCTGGTTGAACCGTTGGTTATTTAGCGGTTCATCACACCATTCTGAAATGTGCAGAATTGGGATGTGACACTAAATGTATCCCAATAAATAAATAACATATGGTACAGTCTATAAGTCAGATAGTTGCCTAAGTATACAAAAGATATAGTACAGTAACAAGAAGGAAGCATTTGTAAAGCAGAAAAATTAGAATACCGAGTTGGTACTCACAAGATGTGAAACTCGATGTATGATAGGGAAATAAGGAAAATGGCTAGTAATGCTTAAATCCCTGCAAAGGTAAAGGGAAAGATCTCGGACTAAATCCAACAGAGGTAGGAGAACAAAGGTCATACATAAAAAAATATGGGAACTATAAAAGAAGATAAAGCTATACTTCTGGGTGACGTAGAGACTTTGAGTAAGACCCGCCATACGCTGACCTGTCACTACTGAGCATTTAGAAGAGGCCGCAACCTAACCCTAACACTATCTGGGTTGAGAACGGGTAATGAGAATCCATCTGAGAAAATGTCAAATAATGATAATAAGATTGGAGAAAATGAAAGAGGGTGAACAACAAGGCCACTCTAGACAATCTACCTGGACCACCAAATGCTTTGGCCACGGTTGTATCAAATTTGGTTAGACAAAGTGCAAAAGCAACAACAGATGATACCAGCTATGAAAGTTACCACGGTAATCACTACCCAAGTTACCAATGCTACACCAACACCTCTAGGTCAGATCAAGTACAATACTAGTTGGTAGCAACACTATACCTCCAGCATATGCCAGTTGTAACATAGTGCCTACCATATAGCATGTCCCAGTAACACACACCCCAGTGTAAAAGTTTAGTGCACAACAAGCAGTGTATCAAGGTGATTACCCTTACAGCCATCGATGTGTGGGATAGCTGCATCATGACAGAATGATCCGACAAGGATTGAGGAATGTTTTCTAAAGATTAAGCTCGAATGTTTTTATCAAGGGATCAAATCTATTGTGGCAATATAACTAGAGAGGTTACCTGAGGAACTACTAGAACTACCACCCGATCGAGCGACATAGTTCGTTATAGATCTTATACCCAGAGCCACACCAGTATCTAAAGCACTCTATCGAATGGCTCCTATTGAACTGATAGATCTAAAGGTACAGTTATAGGAATTACTGGACAAGGGTTATATCACACCCAGCATATCACCATGGGGAGCGCCAGTACTATTCGTGAAAAAGAATGACGGTAGAGTTCGACTATGTATAGACTATCAGGAATTGAATAAGCTTACAATCAAGAATCGATACCCGTTTCTTTGGATCGATGACTTGTTCGATCAGTTACAAGGTGTCAAATTGTTCTCCAAAATTGATCTTCGGTCAGGATACTATCAGTTAAAGATTAAGGAAGGTGACATTCCGAAGACAGCAGTCAGAATCAGATATGGACATTATGAATTTTTTAGTCATGTCTTTTGGATTGACTAATGCACCCATAACTTTTATGAAACTCATGAATTGGGTATTCCATGATATGTTGGATACGTCAGTCATTGTATTTATTGATGACATACTAGTCTACTCCAAGGACAAAGAAACTCATATCACAAATCTAAAAGCCGCTTTGCAGCGACTAATAAAAGAGAAGCTTTATGCAAAATTTACTAAGTGTGAGTTCTGACTGAATGAAGTCGCTTTCTTAGGCCATGTTGTATCCGGTAAAGGAATTAAAGTAGATCCTAGCAAGATTGAAGCCAATGTGAAATGGAAAGCACCTAAGGATGTTGCCGAAATCATAAGTTTCTTAGGTTTAGCTGGGTACTATCGACGATTCATGGAAGATTACTCTAGAATTGTCGTACCTCTCACCAGTTTGACAATGAAAGGAAAAAAGTTTGTTTGGACCGAAAAATGTGAAGAGTGTTTCCAAACATTGAAGGCTAGATTGATATCAACTCCCATCTTGACTATTTCAATCCCAGGATAACCATTTACCTTGTACACCGATGCGTCTGGGTTAGATTTGGGATGTGTGCTTATGCAAGGTGAATAAGTAATTACATGTCTCAAGAAAATTGAAGACACATGAGAAGAACTATCCCACTCATGACTTGGAATTAGCAGCGGTGGTACATACTGTCAAGATATGGAGACATTATTTGTATAGAGAGAAATTTCAGATTAAATCAGATCATAAGAGTCTCACTCATCTTTTTAATTAGAAGGAGTTGAACATGAGACAGAGAAGATGGCTGGAATTACTGAAGGATTATGATTGCGATATCCAGTATCATCCAGGAAAAGCTAATGTAGTTGCTGATGCACTAAGCAGGAAAACTATGACAAAATCTCCAGAAAAAGCTAGTGCAAATGCTATAGTATGTGTCACAGGAAGAGTATTTACTTATGATAAAGAGAAGTTCGTGACTGATATTCTAAATGAATCAACTGACCAAGGGTTTATTCATCTATTCTCAAACATGTTTGCTACATTGAAGATTGTACCTGATCTATTAGATGAAGTGAAAGTAGCTATTAAATCAGACCCTTATCTGAAAACGGTGCAAGAAGACCTTGAAAAAGGTAGGACTACTTCTGAGTTCACCTTGGACGTTGAAAGGGTACTAAGATACAAAGGAAGGGTATGTATTCCTGAAAATGAAGACTTGGATATTAAACACAGACTAATGAAGGAAGCTCACACCATCGCTTATTCGGTACATCCTGAAAGTTCAAAGATGTATCATGATCTGAAGGAACTATATTAGTGGAGAGGAATGAAAGCAGATGTAGCTAAATTTGTGTCTCAATGCTTGAATTGTCAGCAGGTAAAGGCTGAAAGGAAAAGACCTATAGGATTATTGTAGCCACTCTAAAACCGGCATGGAAATGGGATTGCATCACCATGGACTTCGTCACTGGGTTACCATTGACTCCCCAAGTAGTTGACGTGGTCTGGGTGATTGTAGATCGTTTGACTAAGATAGCTCGTTTCATAGCTATACGACCTCAGTATACCCTAGAGAGGTTAGCTAAGCTATATGTTGATAATATTGCCAGATTGCATGGTGTACCTGAAAGTATGGTGTCCGATAGAGACCCACGTTTACCTCAAGGTTTTGGAAAGGATTTCAGAAGGCTATGGGTACAATGTTAAAGTTTAGTACTACATTCCATCCTTAGACCGATGGACAGTCAGAACGTACCATTCAGATTTTAAAAGATAAGCTCCGAGCAGGTGTAATTTTTTTCAAAGGATCCTGGGATGAGAAATTACCATTGATTGAGTTTGCTTATAACAACAGCTATCAAGCGACTATACAGATGTCACCCTGTGAAACACTGTATTGTAGGAAATGTCGAACTCCTTTATTTTGGAACGAAGTTGGAAAACGGAGTATTTTTGGACCGGAGTTTGTTGAAGAGACTTGTCGAGTGGTCAACATTATCAAGGAAAGAGTCTAAACAACTCAAAATTGTCAGAAGCAATAGGCAGATAATCGACACAGAGATCTCAAATTCACCATAGGTGATAAGGTATTTATGAAAATATCTCCTATGCGTGATTTGAAAAGGTTCGGACAGAAGGAAAAGCTATGTCCCAGTCATATTGGACCTTATGAAGTTCTAGCTAGACGTGGGAATGTAGTGTATCAGTTAGCACTACCTCCATCCATGTCAAGTGTGCATGATCTATTTCATATCTCATTACTGAGGAAGTACATCCGAGATCCAACACATGTCCTAACAACGGATCCACTGGGTCTAATTGATGATTTGACATTCAAAGTAGCACTAATCAAAATTATTAGCCAGAAGGTTGAACGTCTATGCAACCATGACATTTACTATGTTAAAGTTACTTAGAGAAGCCAAAACGTAGAAGAGATCACATGGGAAGAAGAAAATGCTATGCGAAAGCAATATCCTCACCTTTTCGACTCAGAAGGTATGTGCAAATTTTGAGGATAAAATTTATATAAGAGGAGGGGAGTTGTAAGACCCTTATCATACTAACCCGGTCTTACCACCTTGTATTAGGTCTTCCTATCATGGTCGGACCAAGTTGACCATGTGCGTGAAGAAACCACAAGGCTAGGTATGTAATTCGAACCATAAATCATCTAATTGAGATGTGTGGTCGCATACCTAAACATGTGTGGTCGACCACACCTCAAAATAGTGAGACCACAAGAGTCTGGGATGTATGGTCAACGGATCCTGCGACCCCACGTGCGACCACATGATGCCAAACTGACTCCGTGATTAGGAAACCTTCCTAATCTGAAGGGGGTTCTTTCCTAATCTAAGTAGGACTCTCTTTGGAGGGTTTTCCTCTATATATAGGATGTCCCTTAGCCTCTTTCATTCTTTTAGAACTCAAACTAAAAGAGAGAGAAAGAGAGGAGGAGGAAGAAAAGGAGAATTGAAGAGGAAGACTAAGAGAAGGAATTTCAGAGAGAGCTCTGATTCTTCAGTAAGTTTAAGGTATGAAAACATCTCCTACCTTAGTTGAATGCATAGAATAGATCATGGAAGAAGTATTGATTCAAATTAGGATCTCAACCATGAGACCTGTCACACCCTAATTCTGAACCAACCAGAATGGTGTGAGTGAACCGTCATTGAACCAACGGTTCACACCAAGATCTCTATAAGACTGTGTCCACTCATACAATCCATTGCACATAACCACAATCAGAAATATAATAAATACAGCAGAAGTCTTTAAATAAATGAACTGAGTATTCTATTGATAAATTTAAATAAGTATTCGATTATCCAAATTCTAAACATAATTAAATATCTTTACATCACTTTAATAAAATAACTGAAACAAATAAAATAAAGTCAAAGGTATACGCAGAAAGGGCACTCGCATGAGGCGTCATGCTCGTCCTCTCCTGCTTGCACATCCAGAGCAGCAACACCTCCATACGCCGAAGCGTTCACGTAGTCATCCACCGTGTAACCTGCATCAACATCTAGAAATGGTGTATACACAAAGGGTGAGCTCACAACTTAGCTCAGTAAGACAATCAGACAGTGTATCAATATTATATGCATGAGTAACAATCATTTTATGTTGTGGTCTGGTTTAAGTTTGCAATGTGCTATAGAAAGGGTTGGCGGCCACCGCACCTCTATACACGAGTGTGTAGCATCGCACAGTAGATCACACCGCTGCCGACCTACATGCACCCATCATGGAATAGAGATAGAGCTAAGGCATCCACTACCTCCCCTGATGCTCTACCTATACCAATACATAAGCCCCTATTGGCTAGGGCTTGTAAACTGGGCTCGTAACTAACCAATCCTATATGTCATCACTGTAGGCTCTATCCTAGCACAGCTCCCTACGGCATAGAGATAAAGCTAGAGCGTGGAGGCCAGGCCGGAGACCACAGTGCCACAACCTCCCCCTGATACCCTACCCGCACCAAGCATACTAAGATAGAACAATACGCAAATAGACTCCATCCCAACATCACTCCCTACGGCATAGAGATAGAGCTAGAGCGTGGTGGCCAGGCCGGAGACCACAGTGCCACGACCTCCCCCTGATACCCTACCCGCACCAAGTATGCTAAGATAGAATACTACAGAAAGGTGCCAGTGTGAGGAATGATCCCAGACCCCAGGCCCTTCCCATTCCACACACCAACGAAAATAATCACATGTCTAGCAATCACATCCTAGCATAGCGAGTATGCATGAACAATAATAATAGTTGAAAGTAAAAGATGACATGCGATATGCACAAACACCAATCCACATATTCATTGTTATTTACAACAGTTTATTGTCCATTAATTATTAGGGTTTAGGTATGATTCCCTTACCTGATGCTCGTTCGATAGCTTGCTCCACGTCGCAAGATCCAAACGTGTTATCACAAAGTCCTACATAATATTAGGGTTCAATTAGAATAGTTTCTTAGGGTTTACATTGGTCGAAAACCAACGAGGTTACAAAATACACCTCACAGAGCTGACCGGTCGCAGGTACCGGTCGCAGCTCTGTGGGGAAAACTGCCGACCGGTATGGTCAGCCGGTCCCCATAGGCTACTCCCCGAGAGATACCGGTCACAGTAACCTGCGACCGGTATGGTCGACCGGTATGTCTCCGGAAGACCATACACTTGGTTTTTCGACTGCCATCGATCATTCTCTATTGATTCCAGGGGGAATCCCCCTACACATTCTAAGTCTGAGCTTTGAGTTAGAGTTGTTTCCAACTCCACTCAAATCTAGTTTTGGTGGTATTCATCCTATAACTCGAATCTAGGGTTTATCGATTAAATTAGGGTTTGACGGCAAACTAGGGTTTAGGTCAATACCTGCTTTGCATGGTACTGATCCAAACAACCCAACAATCTCAGAGTCATTATGTGAGAGAAAGGGTTTAAACACTTGCCATCGACTGGCGTAAGGTGTGCATCGTCGAACGGCAATATCGGCTCTTCCTTCTTCTTCTTAGCTCCTTCTCCTTCTTAAATCTCCTTCTCCTTTCTAGGGGTTTGTAAGAATCATTAGAAAGGTTTCTAGAAGGTTTAGAGGGGTTTATATAGGCTAGAATTAGGTTTAGGAAGCCTCCTAGGATTAGGAAAGTCAATCGGTTTGAAATTTGGAAAGTAGGACCCGCAGAGATCCAATTTCGGATCTTGGTAGTCTGCTGCGCAGACCATACCGGTCGACCGGTACCATCGACTGGTATGAGTAAATCATACTTTTGGTGGTCTATTTTTGGTCTGATTTCATACCTAGTTGTCATCCGCTCGTCCCGTCTGGTCCGGTGATGATCGAAAGACCTGTTACGACATGAACAAAGGGTTTAAATCGGGTTCATGGAGTGCGGGTCTTACAAGACCCATAGATGAAAACTCAGAGGAAATCCATGAAAAGTAGGTAGGAGTAGATGATTGTGAAAAACACTAAATTAAGGTCATAGATCAATCATAGGAAGGACCCTCATGATAGTTCAAGGAATCAAATCATAAAGGGATTAGACTGAGAATAAAAATCAACCAAATACTCGTGTGGTCGTAGCTATGGTCAACCACACAAGGCATATGTGTCGACCATACGCCCTCGGAAAGTTTCCAGGAAGGGTGTGGTCGCATGATATGCGACCACATGTATCACCACACACCATGAGGTCGCAAAAACTAAAACCACAGGTGCAGCCACACCTGCGACCACTCAGCTTCTGGAGATCTGATTGATTCCAGATGGGACATTTAAACATTTTATTAATGAATATGAACTCAAATTTAGAATCCATAAATTTATTAAGTTTCCAAGTGGTCCAAAAGTGACTAACAAAGCTTGGAAAAGGAATAACAATCGATCAAAGGTGAGGGAACAAGACCTAAACTAATGGATAATAACAAACTGCTTTATTTTTATTGAGTCCAATGCCATGATTGATTCTATGCTTGTATATTTGTAATGTGCATCTCACATGTCATCCAATATTCCTGTTATTACTGTTCATGCATATTTAATTTCGTTTATTTATAACATGATGATGATGATGATGATGATGCTAGGAATAGGCATGTGAATGTATGTGTGTGGTTGGTGTGTTGGATGTGAGTGGAGTGTAAGACCCACACTCCCCTATTATGCTTCAACCATGTCGTGCCAGGTCTTTCCATCATTTCTGGATCAAGTGGACCGAGCGTGTGAAGATAGATCACAAACAAGGTATGATAATCGAGTTAAAAACATTAAAAACATACCTAAGGTCGCATGCCTGGGTAGGTATGGTTGACCATAAGGAAGGGAACCAAAAATCTCAAATCCATAACCCCACAATCGATGATTTCGACCCTACGGTCGACGGTTTATGCGACCGTATGATCAACTGTGAGAACCCAGATCAGACTCCGAGTTTTGAAAACTTTCTTAAACTAAGGGATTGCTTTCCTAATTGAAAGAGGACTCTATATGGAGAGTTTTTCTCTATATAAAGGACGTCCCTCAGTCATTTTTCACTCTTTTAGAACATTAGTAAACCCTAGAGAAAGAAAAGGAAGGGAAGGAGAAGAAGAAAAAGCTAAGGAGAAGAATTTGCTGAGAAGAGATTGGTGCTCTATCACAGGCAAAGGTATGAAATGAATCTCTTGAGATGTAAACTCTAAGGAATAAGACTTCTATAGAGGATATGCAATATCAACCTATTATGATTTATGTGATTTCCTTGAGAAAATCCCAAGGAGAATCATGAGGAGTGAATTTGATGATTAGGGTTGATAAGAAATTAATAATGATGGCCATAGGATGACCTTAGAATAAACCCCATTGGAGAACAGAAGAATTAACTCAGGAAGAATTCAAATTTCATGTAGACTGTAACCAGAAATCTCAAGGTTGTAGCTATGGTTGACCATAGCATGACCAGTATGACCAGAGGATAGACCATAGGCATTCGGGAAGATTTTAGAAATAATATGATCGCAGCTACGGTCGCAACATATGCGACCGTAGGGTATCGATCGTAGATAGTAAGGTTGATACAGCATGAGACCATAGGACCAATCAGGCACCTATCAGTGCTCTGTTTTGATTCCCGACTACGGTAACATATCACATATGAACCCTAACTTAAATTCATATAACTTTTAGGTTGTTAAATCAATTCAAAAAGAATTTCAAGGCATGGAAGGACATCGAGAATTACAAATAGGTGAGGGAACAAGACCTAAACTAATTGGATAGTAACAAACTATTTATTTTATTGAGTCCAATGCCATGATTGATTCTATGCTTGTATGCTTGTAATGTACATCTCACATGTCATCCAATATTTTTGCTATTACTGTTCATGCATATTTAATTTCGTTTATTTATAACATGCTGACGATGATGATGCTAGGAATAGGCATGTGAATGTATGTGTATGGTTGGTGTGTTGGATGCAAGTGGAGCATCAGGGGGAGGACATGGCATGGTGGTCTTCGACCTCGTCACCAAACTCTAGCTCTATCTCGACTCAAGTTTTGCCCTACTAACATCGTCGTATCGCCATTACCTTAACAAAACTATTACGTCGTAAGACATAAGGGGAGGTGGTCAGCCCCCACTAAAAATTAAATTTTTACAGTTAGAAAAAGTTTAATTTGAAGAAAACGATGTAAATGGATAAAAACCTAGATTAAAATCTTTAAAAATGTGAAATAGTAGAGAGCATACCTAAAGAGAAGGAACGGTAGTCGCGAACGGAAGATATGATCACCAAACACTAGGGGTCGATACTGTAGCAACTCAGGGAACCTGGTTGAGTTGGAAGGAAAGAGAAAGAATGGGAAATGAATCCAAAATCGAGTTTAAAAACCCGATTATGGATCGTAGGGTCGCACAATTCGACCAAAATATGCGACCCTACGTCAGACCCTACCATCAACCCTAGGCTCTCGGTGATCTGACAGAGAACCAGGGGTCGGACATATACTGACCCTACCATCGACCCTAGGCTCTCGGTAAGCTGACAATGTTTCTCAGGGTCGCATACCCTAGGGTCGCATAAGGACCGACCCTACCATCGACCCTACTATGGAAAATACAGTATTTTTTCAGAATGATCTGAAAATTTTGAAATTTATATTGATTAGTTGGATTTTTTACTTGAGAAAAACTTATATTGATTGCCTCACATGTGCTATGATTGTTTACAGACACTACCACCACCAGAACAAGAAATGACTGGGCGAAGAGTGACCAGACAAAGCCGTAACCCAATTCCACCACCACCACCTGTGGAGAAAGACAGCCATGTAAATCCCGAAGTACAGGATAATCTAAATATGGCACCACCAGTAGCTAGTGGCCAGGTAAATCCTACAAACTTGCCAGCCCCACCTACAGATTTGGCTACAGTCGTAATTAACTTGGCACAACAGCAGCAGCAAATACAGCAGGTGCAAGTCAATATGCAAGCTGCTATAGGGATGGCTTTTTCAACTACCCATACAACACCTATGCCAGCAGGGCAGGCCAGCACAGTACCGGGGGGAAGTAACATGGTACCCCACGCACCTCAAACACCAGTCATGCAGGCCCAAGTATAGAATCCTGAGGTAGCTCAAGGCAGTTACCAGTATCAACCACCCATGTATGGGGCCTATGCTTCGTATCTGTAAGACCCGTATCAAACTAACCCGGTCTTACCACCTTGAACTAGGTCTACCTATCATGGTCGAGCCAAATGGACCAAATGCGTGAAGGAGATCGTGATCCCAGGTATCAAATTGACCCAAAAACACACAAAATAGGGGGAGGGTCGCATACCCAGCTAAAGAGGGTCGACCCCCCAGTATAAATAGTAAGACCCTGAAGTTTTAACATAGGGTCGATATCAGGGTCGACGGGATCATCGACCCCCTCATCGATCCTCAGTTGCCGCCGGAAACAGAGTTAAGAAACTTTCCTAATTTCGGTTGGGACTCTTTCCTAATCTCAAAGGGACTTATTTTAGGATGTTTCTACTCTATATAAAGGACGTCCCTAAACCTCTTTCACTCCTTTTAGAACCCTAATTGAATTGAGAGAAAGAAAAGAGAAGGAAGAGAGGAAGAAGAGAAGAAAAGGAGAGAAGAAGGAAAAGAGAAGAGTTGCAGAGAAGGAGTGTACTTCTCAGTTATGGATATTATCTTCACAAGATTATTAAGACTTTAGAGTAGATAATGAAGGGAGGATTGTTTAGGAGGAACCCAAATCATCCATCCATGGTTAGGTTTCAATGGGAAACCATGGAGGAGATCATAAAAACCATGTAAGTGAATAGAGAGTAGTTCTAAACCATAGCACAGGTATGGAATGGATTATAGAAGGGAGTCATAGGACCCAAACATGAAAGAAGGGACGAAATCTGATATTCTCGACTCAAACCATTGGGGGTCGCACCTAGGGTCGATGGCAGATCCGACCCTAGCATCGACCCTCAGCATTCGGGAAAATTCAGAAAAGAGGTGGTCGCACCTAGGGTTGATAGACCCATCGACCTTACAGTTAACAGCAAAATAGAAAAATTGGAATAAAATTTAATTAAATTCTATCGACTTTGTTAGGTCTTCTAGCAATATAATATCAATATAAAAGTGATTCTTAAAGCTTGAAAGAGGATTTACTAGCAAGCTAAGGTGAGGGAACAAGACCTAAACTAATTGGTTAATAACAAACTGTTTTTATTTCTTGAGTCCAATACCATGATTGATTCTATGCGTATATGCTTGTAATGTGCATTTAACATGTCATCCAATATTCCTGCTATTACTGTTCATGCATATCTAATTCTGTTTATTTATAACATGATGATGATGATGATGATAGGAATAGGCATGAGAATGTTTGTGTTTGGCTGGTGTACATGGTGCGAGTAGAGATGGTATCAACCGGTACTTCGATGTCGTTCTCATCGGGGTATATTGTGCCATGGTCTATTTAGGTCATGTCCACTAAGCAAGTGTTAGTGTGCTTGATCCGAGTGGAGCATCAGGGGGAGGACGTGGCATTGTGGTTCAGCTTGGTCACCAGACTCTAGCTCTATCTCTACTCAAGTCTTGTCCACTAACATCGTCGTATCGCCATTACCTTAGCGGAACTAATATGTCGTAGGGCATAAGGGGGGGACGTGGCATTGTGGTTTAGCCTGGTCACCAGACCCTAGCTCTATCTCTATGGATGTATTGAGGGATGCTGGGGTGAGGCCTTGGATACACTGTTTGACATTAGGATTGGTTAGTTGCGAGCCCAATTTGCAAACCTAGCCAGCAGGGGTTTATTTGTTGGTATGGTATCAACTGGTACAGCCATGCCGTTTTCATGGGGTATATATTGTGCCATTCTGGGTGCTGTGGGCGATAGTTCTGTTTTCATTGGGCGTATCGAGACTCTCGTGCATAGAGGTGCGGTGGCCACCTATCTTTTCTATAGCACATTGCAAACTATAAACCAGACCACAGATATGAATAGATCGCATGGATATGATTGTTGCATTGTTTTGTTTTTCTCACTGAGCTCAAGTTGGAGAGCTGACCCTCGTGCGCGCAATTCTTTTTAGTTTCTGATGTTGCAGGTACTATGATTGAAGATTTTGTCTACACACCAACATATGGACGGGTGGAGGCTATGAATGAGCAAGATGTGGAGAACGAACATGGTTTGTTAAGCGAGCGTTTCAACGGTGGATACGTTTAGTGTTTAGTTTTTGTATTTAAATATTGTAATATGTATTAAGTTATGTTTTGGTTACTTGGAAATAAATGGAATATTAATTACTTATCATGATTAGACCTCAGTTCATTATCTGTAAGACTTTCACTATTTATTTTATTACCTCTGATTAATGTAGAATGTGTTTTGGTTTATCATATGTGGGATAGCCTATTGTGAGATCCTAGTTGAACCATTGGTTTATTGACGGTTCATCACACTATTCTGGTTGGAGCAGAATTTGGGGTGTGACAACTTGGTATCAGAGCTCTCGTAGGCCTTACCCATTAAACTTGAATACTTCCACTGGAGTTCATGAACTGAGTTAGGATATATTAAAAACTTTAATACAAACAAACCATAAGCACCTGTGTTGGTTGAGACAAAAATTAAACAAGACGATAATGTACATATAAAAGGTGGAACCATGTATATAAACTCAAACAGAAAAAGAAGACCAAAAAAAAAATCCTAATAAATAAATAATATAGGGTATTATCTATAAGTTGGGTAGTTATCCAAGTATACAAGGATATAGAACAGTAGCAAGAAGGGAGCTTCTGTAAAGCAGAAAAATTGAATACCGAGTTTGTACTCACAAGTTGTGAAACTTGATGTATGACAAAGGAAGGAGAAATGGCTAGTAATGCCTAATTCCCTACAAAGGTAAAGGGAAAGATCTCGGCTGAATCCAAACAGAGATAAGAGAATAATGGCCATATAAGTAGATAGGTTTATATAGGATGCGATGCATTATTGATTTACTCTTATGATTATAGAGGATGCACATACCAGATTTTAATTTATCATACCTTGACAGGATACCTTCTTGATTTAACCTGTCAATTGGAGTTATAGATATTGTTTCTTTAGTATTAGTCCTGATTATACCAAACTGAACCACTCTCATGATCGACAACATGAACAGAGATATAAACTGAATGAACAGTTAAATGTTTAATCATGTTGAGTGTACATCTACTGATTTATACCTGATTTACTGATGTACGAAATTTCTCTCCAGATTTACTCCTATAGTGCCTTGACCAATGGCATTATATATTCGATAGAACCTGTAACCATGAGGTCAAGAACTGTAAAACCTCTATTTCCATGTATTTGGACCACCGTGCAACCTAACGACCTTTGGATGCCGGTTGGATTACCATAGATTTACTCCTGATTCTTAAAACCTAGGTTCACTAGATAAAGCAAGTGTTCGTCGTCATACTAAATTCGAAAGAAGGAAAGGAATTATTTTTGGATAACCATTCTGACATCCATTAAAAAGATCTTTAGTGATAATGGAATGATTCGAAGAAAGATGATTGGATTCAGATTAAATGCTATAGCCAATGAACCTGAGATGAAGTAATGGAGAAGCTATTTTGAGATTGTTAAATGGATGGATATGAGTCATGTCTATAAAAGAGTGCATAAGCAAAAAGTGAGAATTATCAAGGGTAGCCAGTAAAGAAGTAGATAGCACTCAAGTAAAGTTAAAGAGGGTTATATCGGTATGAATTTTGACAAGGTAGAAGATTTCTAAAGACAAATCTAAGAGTTGAAGTCAAAAATCGTGACACTGATAGTATTCGGATTAGTATAAGTAATACTGAGTTATGCCCAATGTCGATTGAGATGATTAAGTAAAGACCGAAAGAGTTGGCTGAATTAATGAAATTATAAACATATACCCTAATGCTTATAGATAGACTTGGGATATGAAGTAACAATCACAAGATATTTTTCGAGGTATATGGAAGAGAGAGCAAGGTAGAACAACAAGGATAAAAGAAATATAAGCTAATGAGTGCAATATGAGATCTTGATGATAGTCTTTGAAAAATCATAAAGAGATGAAGAAACTAGGCAAGCTCTTAAGACCCTTACACCAGATTTCTCTAGTTTAGCCCTTTTGGGACTAAATGTTGTTTTAGATGAGGATTATGAACAATGATTGAATCATATTAATGGATGGATGAAATTTGGGCGCAACCTAATTAGACTTGAGATGGTAGACTTTAACGTCATCTTGGGGATAGACTGGTCGTCTCAACACTCTACAAAGTTGTTAGGTGCGTAGAAGAGGTTACCATTCAAGAATAAAGACGACATATAATTTAGTATTATTGGTAGTATGTTGCCTAAGAAAAGAAAGCTGATCCTCACTATGCTAAAGGCCAAGAGATGCTTTAAAGAGAAAGAAGTTGGATATATGGTATCTGTGGTATACGTTACCAAAGAAGCACCACAGATGGAAGGTATAGATGTGATGCGTGAATTCCCTGATGTGTTTCCAGGAGACTTACCTGGGGTTACCATCTGATCATGCGACCGAGTTCGTCATCGACTGGTTACCAAGGACGATACCTGTGTCAAAGGAACCTGTAGAGTAGTTCCTATGGAGTTGAAGAAATAGAGACTCAACTACAACAATTATTAGACAAGGGTTCTAATTGGCTAAGTATTGCATCATTGGAAGTGCCAATGCAATTCATGAAGAAGAAGGATGGTAGTGTAGTTTGCGTATAGACTACCGAGAACTAAACAAGCTCGCAGTCAAGAATCGATATCTACTACTTCAGATCAATGACTTGTTTAAATAGTTACAAGGAGCAAAGGTATTTTCTATGATTGATCTTCAATCAAGATATCATCAGCTGAAGAATTTTGGACAGAAATATCTCAAAAATAGCTTTTAGAATCGAGATTGGGTAATTTTGAGTTCTCAATTATGACATTGGGATTAACCAATGCCCCTACATATTTTATGGAATTGATGAACTGGGTCTTTCATGACATGTTGGACACGTCGGTCATAGTTTTCATAAATGACATTTTGGTTTATTCCAAGAATGAAGCAACTCATATAACGGATCTTAGAACAACTTCACAATAACTGAGAAGTGAAAAGCTTCATGTCAAGTCCAAGAAATATGAGACATGATAAAACAAAATGATCTTCTTAGATCACGTAGCATAATAAAAAGGGATTAAAGTGGACTCTATTAAGATAAAGATAATCATATGGTAAGAAACACTTAAAGGGTATTGCAAAGATCAGAAGTTTTTTTGGGTTTAGCTGGTTATTACAGACGATTTTTGGACAACCACTCTAAGATCGCAAAACCTCTTACCAAGCTAACCAAGAAGGGAGATGAGTTTAATGGGATTACAAGTGTTTTATTTATCTCTTCATTAGAAAGAGTTGAACATGAGGATAAGGAGATGGTTAGGAATACTTGAAGGATTAAGACTGTGATATTCAATGTCACCCGAGCAAGGCTAATGTAATAGCTAAGGCCTTAAGCAAAAAGGGAATTATGAAGTCCGAAGAAGGACCCAGTATAAATGCTACCTTATGTTCCGCAGCAACAGATTTAGATTTGGAAGAAGAGTAACATATAATAGAAACTCATGATGATCCAATTGAGCGAGAACTTAGGGATGAAGAAAAAGTAGTAATTTTGTTAGATCTATATCTAAGAATAATGTCAGGAGATTTAGAGAAAGAAAAACCTAACCCTAAATTACATTGGATGCTGAGACGGTACTCAGATACAAAGGTAGATTCTGAATACATGAAGATAAAGACTTGGATATTATGAAGAGGATAATGATAAGAGTCCATTGTACCCAATATTCAGTACATCTTGGAGTACTAATATGTATCACACCTGAAGAGATGGTACTAGTAAAGAGGAATGATAACAAATGTGGCTTAGATGCATGTTTCAGTAATTGAATTATCAGTAAGTAAAGACTGAAAGACAAAGACCAACATGGCTACAACAACAACTATCGGAGCCAGTCTGGAAGTGAAACTGCATCACAATGAACTATGTCACCGGTATACCACTGATTCCTAAATCGGTAGACGCAGTTTGGGTGATTGTTGATCGCCTTATGAAGATAGCTCATTCCATTGCTATACGACCTTGGTATGCTTTGGAGCGGCTAACTAATCGATATGTGGATAATATCGCCAGATTGAATGGTATGCATGAGAGCTTAGTGTCGGTCAGAGGCTCATGCTTATCTCAAAGTTTTGGGAGGATCTACAGAAAACAATGGGAACAAAGTTGAAGTTTAGTACTGTATTTTACCTTAAATTGATGGATAGTTGGAGCGGACTATACAGATCCTAAGAGATATGCCGCAAGTTGTGAAATTGATTTCAAGGAACGTGAGTTGAGAAGTTATCGTGAATTGAAGTTGCTACTAAGCTACCATGTAAATGTCACCTATAAAGCATGGTACGGTAGAAATGTCAAACCCCTCTGTTTTGGAATGAAGTCGGTGAATGAAGAATTTTAAGACCTAAGTCTATGGAAGAAAACTATCAACTGACAGACAAGATCCAAGAAAAAGGGTCAGGATAGCTCAAGATGTCAAGAGAGACACCAAGACCTTGAGTTCGCCATAAGTGACAAAGTGTCACACCCCAATTCTGATCCGACCAGAATGGTGTGAGTGAACCGCCATTGAACCAACGGTTCACACCAGGATCTCGAATAGGCCGTGTCCACTCATACAAACCATTACACATAACCACAATCAGAATATAAATAATACAACGGAAGTCTTTAAATAAAATGAACTGAGAATCTATTGATAAATGTAAATAAAATATCCAATTATTCAGATTCAAACATAAAATATAATATTCTTACATTCACTTTAATCCAACTGAAAATAACTGAAAATAAATAAAACTAAAATCAAAGGTACACGCAGAAAGGGCACTCGCATGAAGCGTCATGCTCGTCCTCTCCTGCCTGTACATCCAACGCAGCAACACCACCATACGCCAGAGCGTTCACATAATCGTCCACCGAGTAATCTGCATCAACATCTAAAACAATGTACGTACAAAGGGTGAGCTCACAACTTAGCTCAGTAAGACAATCAGACAGTTTCACAATATTATGCATGAGTAACAATCATTTTTATGCTGTGGTCTGGTTTAAGTTTGCAATGTGCTATAGAAAGGTTTGGTGGCCCCCGCACCTCTATACACGAGTGTGTGGCACCTCATGGATCACACCCCCATTGGCCCACATGCACCCATCATGGAATAGAGATAGAGCTAAGATACCCCCGTACCTTCCCTGATGCTCTAGCCATACTAGTACCTAAGCCCCTACTGGCCAGGGCTCGCAAACTGGGCTCGCAACTAACCAATCCTATATGTCATCAATGTACGCTCTATCCCAGCACAGCCGTCTACGGCATAGAGATAGAGCTAAGGCATCCCCTTACCTCCCCTGATGCCCTATCCGCAACTAACCCACTAGGATAGAAACATAACGCAGGTAGACCCTATCCCAACATAACTCCCTACGGCATAGAGATAGAGCTAAAGCATCGTGGACAAGCCAGCGTCGACCTCGGAGACCACAGTGCCACATAACCATGGCCAGGCCAGCATCAACATCGGAGACCATTGTACCACAACCTTCCCCTGATGCCCCGCCCGTACCAAGCATGTTAAGACAGAATACTACAAAAGGTGCCAGTGTGAGGAATGATCCCAGACCCATGCCCCACTCCACATACTAATGAAAACAATCACATGCCTAACAATCACATCCTATCAATGCATGAACAATAATAATAACTGAAAGTAAAGGATGACATGTGAATATGCATAAACATCACATCATATATATTCAGTGTCAATAACAAAGATTTACTGTCCAATAAGTATTAGGTTTAGGTCAGATTCCCTTACCTGACGTTCGTTTGTTAGCTTGCTCCACGTCGCAAGATCCAAACGGAAAGTCACAAAGTCCTACAATATTATTAGGGTTTCATTAGAATAGCTTCTTAGGGTTTCACGTTGGTTGGAAACCAACAAGGTTACAAAATACCGTCACAGAGCTGACCGGTGGCATGTACCGGTCGCAGCTCTGTGGGGAAGACTGGCGACTAGTATGGTCAGCCGGACCCCACAGACCAGCCTCCCGGAAGGTACCAGTGGCAACATACCGGTCGCACAGGATGCAACCGGTATAGTCGATCGGTATGTCTCCGGAAGACAATACTTTGGGTTTTTCGACTGTCGTCGATCAATCTCCATGGATTTTCAGGGTTTCTCCTATCCATTCTAAGTCTAATCTTTGAGTTAGAGTTATCCCCAACTCATTCAAGACTTATTTCGATGAATATCATCTCGGAACTCGAATCTAAGGTATGATGGAAACTTAGGGTTTTAAGGTCCAGTTAGGGTTTTAGATCAATACCTATTTCGCAAGGTATTGATCCACCCATACATCTATTCTAGAGTCATAGGGTAAGAAGAGTGGTTAAAACACTTATCGTTGATTGGCGAAACGTGAGCGTCGTCGAACGGTAATGGCAGCACCTTCTTCTTCTTCCTAGCTTCCTCTCCTTTCCAACCTCCTCCTCCTCTCTAGGGTTTGTGAGAGACAATGGAAAGGATTTGAGGAGGTTTAAGGGTGTTTATATAGGCTAGAATTAGGGTTTAGTAACCCTATTAGGATTAGGAAGGTTCAGGCATTAGGGTTTAGGAAAGTGGGACCCTCAGAAGTCAATTTCCGGATCTCCGCACTCAGCTGCGCAGAGCTGACCGATCGACCGGTACCATCGACCGGTCAACATAAAATCATGTTGATTTAATCGTCTTTTGTCCAATTTCGTACCTGTTTGTCATCCGCTCATCCTGTCTGGCCCGGTGATGATCGGAAGACCTGCTACGACACAAAACCAAGGTTTAGTCTGGGTTTACGGAGTGCGGGTCTTACACAAAGTGTTTTTGAAGATATCACTTATGCGCAGTTTGAAACGATTAGACAAGACGAGAAAGTCATATTTTATATATGTGTTGGATCTTATAAACTTTGGAGAGACGTAGAAAAGTTGCATATCAATTAGCGTTACCGCTATCCATGTCTAGTGTGCATGATATATTTCGTGTGTCTCTATTGAAGAAGTACATTGGAGATCCATAGCAAAAGAATTGACCACCAAATCACTAGATTAGATAGAATGTTTAACTATTGAAGGAGTACCAGCCTAGTTCACTAGTTGGAAGGTACAATGTTTCCAAAGTAGGGATAGTTATTATATGAAGATAATCTGGCGAAGACAAAACGTGGAGAAGATGGCATGGAAAGAAGAAGATGCAATGGGGAAATAGAATTCCCACCTAAATTCAAATTTCGAGGAGAAAATTTCTTTTAAGGGTGGTGGAGTTGTAAGACCCGTATCAAACTAACCCGGTCTTACCACCTTGAACCAGGTCTACCTATCGTGGTCGAGCCAAATGGACCAAGTGCGTGAAGGAGATCGTGATCCCAGGTATCAAAATGATCCAAAAACACTCAAAATAGGGGGAGGGTCGCATACCCAGCTAAAGAGGGTCGACCCCCCAATATAAATAGTAAGACCCTGAAGTTTTAACATAGGGTCGATATCAGGGTCGACGGGATCATCGACCCCCTCATCGACCCTCAGTTGCCGCCAGAAACAAAGTTAAGAAACTTTCCTAATTTCGGTTGGGACTCTTTCCTAATCTCAAAGGGACTTATTTTAGGATGTTTCTACTCTATATAAAGGACATCCCTAAACCTCTTTCACTCCTTTTAGAACCCTAATTGAATTGAGAGAAAGAGAAGAGAAGGAAGAGAGGAAGAAGAAAAGAAAAGGAGAGAAGAAGGAAAAGAGAAGAGTTACAGAGAAGGAGTGTACTTCTCAGGTATGGATATTATCTTCACAAGATTATTAAGACTTTAGAGTAGATAATGAAGGGAGGATTGTTTAGGAGGAACCCAAATCATCCATCCATGGTTAGGTTTCAATGGGAAACCATGGAGGAGATCATGAAAATCATGTAGGTGAATAGAGAGTAGTCCTAAACCATAGCACATGTATGGAACGGATTATAGAAGGGAGTCATAGGACCCAAACATGAAAGAAGGGACAAAATCTGATATTCTCGACTCAAACCATTTGGGGTCGCACCTAGGGTCGATGGCAGATCCGACCCTAGCCTCGACCCTCAGCATTCGGGAAAATTCAGAAAAGAGGTGGTCGCACCTAGGGTCGATAGACCCATCGACCCTAGCATCGACCCTACAGTTAACAGCAAGTTAGAAAAATTAGAATAAAATCTAATTAAATTCTACCGACTTTGTTAGGTCTTCTAGCAATATAATATCAATATAAAGGTGATTCTTAAAGCTTGAAAGAGGATCTACTAGCAAGCTAAGGTGAGGGAACAAGACCTAAACTAATTGGTTAATAACAAACTGTTTTTATTTCTTGAGTCCAATACCATGATTGATTCTATGGGTGTATGCTTGTAATGTGCATTTAACATGTCATCCAATATTCCTGCTATTACTGTTCATGCATATCTAATTCTGTTTATTTATAACATGATGATGATGATGATGATAGGAATAGGCATGAGAATGTTTGTGTTTGGCTGGTGTACATGGTGCGAAAGAGATGGTATCAACCGGTACTTCGATGTCGTTCTCATCGGGGTATATTGTGCCATGGTCTATTTAGGTCATGTCCACTAAGCAAGTGTTAGTGTGCTTGATGCGAGTGGAGCATCAGGGGGAGGACGTGGCATTGTGGTTCAGCCTGGTCACCAGACTCTAGCTCTATCTCTACTCAAGTCTTGTCCACTAACATCGTCGTATCGCCATTACCTTAGCAGAACTAATATGTCGTAGGGCATCAGGGGGGGACGTGGCATTGTGGTTTAGCCTGGTCACCAGACCCTAGCTCTATCTCTATGGATATATTGAGGGATGCTGGGGTGAGGCCTTGGATACACTGTTTGACATTAGGATTGGTTAGTTGCGAGCCCAGTTTGCAACCCTAGCCAGCAGGGGTTTATTTGTTGGTATGGTATCAATCGGTACAGCTATGCCGTTTTCATGGGGTGTATATTGTGCCATTCTGGGTGCTGTGGGTGATAGTGCCGTTTTCATTGGGCGTATCCACACTCTCGTGCATAGAGGTGCGGTGGCCACCTATCCTTTCTATAGAACATTGCAAACTATAAATCAGACCACAGATATGAATTGATCGCATGCATATGATTGTTGCATTGTTTTGTTTTTCTCACTGAGCTCAAGTTGGAGAGCTAACCCTCGCGCGTGCAATTCTTTTTAGTTTTTGATGTTGCAGGTACTATGATTGAAGATTTTGTCTACACACCAACATATGGACGGGTGGAGGCTATGAATGAGCAAGTTGTGGAGAACGAACATGGTTCGTTAAGCGAGCGTTTCAACGGTGGATACGTTTAGTGTTTAGTTTTCGTATTTGGATATTGTAATATGTATTAAGTTATGTTTTGGTTACATGGAAATAAATGGAATATTAATTATTTATCATGATTAGACCTCAGTTCATTATCTGTAAGACTTTCGCTACTTATTTTATTACCTCTGATTAATGTGGAATGTGTTTTAATTTATCATATGTGGATAGCCTATTGTGAGATCCTGGTTGAACCATTGGTTTATTGACGGTTCATCACACCATTCTGGTTGGAGCAGAATTTGGGGTGTGACAGTATCTACTGGACCACTCGACAGATCAAGCATTTTCTGAAGATGAAGCCCAAAGATTATAATGGTAAGCCAGTAGATCCTTTGAGGCCAGCACACTGGATTGATGAAATGGAAAGAAATTTTATGATGATGATGGTAAATGAGGAGGAAAAAGTACTGTGTGCAACCTTTATGCTAAAAGACGATGCACACCACTGGTGGAAGTCCATTCGGACTTATCTGTTAACTAAGCACACCTAATTGACCTAGGCTATATATAAAGAGGCATTCTTTGAGAAGTATTTCCCTAGAAGTTTTAGAGATTCTATGGAGAGAGAGTTCCTGAGTTTATATCAGGGGGAAATGACCGTGAATGCATACCAACAACGTTATGAGGAGCTATTTTTCTTTGCACCCGCAAGCATGCAAGAGGAAAATACTAAGACCCGAAGGTTCGTCATGGGACTCAGGGGGAGCATCCGTGAGCATGTTCTGGGATTGGAAAAGAAAGTTTGCAATGTAGCAGTACAGATTGCTCGAGTAATAGAGTTGAGTCAGAAGGAGAGTTACCTTGCTCAAAATAGGGGTATTAAAAGGCCAAACAGAAATTCATACAACGGAGGGAATACAAGGACATTCAAACACTTCCGTACTCAAGGCTTTAATGCTGCAGCCAAGACTACTCCAGCAGCTCAACTGCAACAAAAGTAAAATAATGAAGGAGTAAAATGCTATCACTACAATCAAGCGTGACATTATTCTAGAGAATGTCCTAAGCCTAGGAAGCAACTACAGCAAGGAAGGGTTTATGCTGTTACATCTGAGGATGCTGTCGCATCGCCTGATGTGGTCACAGGTATGACCTGAACCTTTCATTTTGTGTTACATTGGGTAAGCATGTAGACTAAATTAAAACAAATCACAGGTATCGTACCTATTAATGGCATACCAGCTAGAGTACTCTTTGATTCTGGAGCTACTCATTCTTTTATATCTATGTCATTTGGAAAGAAGCTGAATCTACCCCTCAAATCTTTAGACTACAAACTACTTGTACGATTGCCTATGGGATTAGAAGTGGAATTAAAAAAGGGTTATGGACCATGTCCAGTTCTTATTGACAAGAAGACTTTGGATGCAACCTTGATTCAACTTGAGATGGTAGACTTTGACGTCATCTTGGGAATGGACTGGTTAGCTTGGCATTCTGCAAACCTATTATGTGCAGAAAAGAAGCTGACATTTAAAGATAAGGAAGGAGCGGAGTTTAGTTTTGCGAGAACCAAACTTCCCCGCAAACGAAAACTCATCCTCTCTACATTAAAGGCTAGGAAATGCCTCGAGAAAGAAGGAGTTAGGTATTTAGTATCAGTGGTCGACCTCACTGAGGAAGCACCACGAATGGAGGATATTGATGTTGTATGTGACTTTCCAGATGTATTTCCTGGAGAACTACCAGGATTACCACCCGACCGAGCGACAGAGTTCGTTATGGACCTGATACCCGGAGCCGCACCAGTATCTAAAGCACCTTATAGAATGGCTCCTACTGAACTGAAGTAATTGAAGGAACAGTTACAAGAATTATTGGACAAGGGTTATATCAGACCTAGCATATCACCTTGGGGAGCACTAGTATTATTTGTAAAGAAGAAGGACGGTAGTGTTCGACTGTGTATAGATTTCTGAGAACTGAATAAGCTAATAATCAAGAATCGATACCCATTACCTCGGATCGATGACTTGTTCGATCTGTTGCAAGGTGCCAAGGTGTTCTCAAGATCGATCTTCAGTCCGGATACCATCAGTTGAAGATTAAGGATGGTGATATTCCAAAGACAGCATTCAGAACAAGATATGGACATTATGAATTTTTAGTCATGTCTTTTGGATTGACTAACGCACCCGCAACCTTTATGGAACTCATGAATCGGGTATTCCATGATATGTTGGATGCGTCAGTCATTGTGTTTATTGATGATATATTGGTCTACTCCAAGGACAAGGAAACTCATGTCATGAATCTTAGAGCCACTCTGCAGTGATTAAGGAAAGAGAAGCTTTACGCCAAATTTACAAAGTGTGAGTTTTGGTTAAAGAAGGTTGCTTTCTTAGGCCATGTTGTATCCGCTGAAGGAATTCAAGTGGATCCTAGCAAGATTGAAGTCATTGTGAAGTGGGAAGCACCAAAGAGCGTTGCAGAAATTAAAAGTTTCCTAGGTCTAGCTGGGTATTATCAACGATTCGTGGAAGACTATTCTAGAATTGTCGTACCTCTCACCAGTTTGACTAAGATGGGCAAAAAGTTTGTTTGGACTGATAAATGTGAGAAGAGTTTCCAAACATTGAAGGCTAGATTGATATCTGCTCCGATCTTGACTATTCCTATTCTAGGACAGCCATTTATCTTGTATACTGATGCGCCGGGCTTGGGTTTAGGATGTGTACTTATGCAAGGAGAACAAGTAATTGTGTATGCCTCAAGACAACTAAAGACACATGAGAAGAACTATCCCACTCATGACTTGGAATTAGCGACAGTAGTACATACTGTCAAGATACGAAGACATTACTTGTACGGAGAGAAATTTCAGATTAAATCAAATCATAAGTGTCTCGCTTATCTCTTTAATCAGAAGGAGTTGAACATGAGACAAAGAAGATGGCTGGAATTATTAAAGGATTATGATTGCGATATCCAGTATCATCCAGGAAAGGCTAATGTAGTTGCTGATGCGCTAAGCAGAAAAGCAATGATAAAATCTCAAGGAGAGGTTAACACAACTGCAGCAATGTGTATTATAGGAAAAGTGTTCAATCATGGTAAGGAGCAGTTCGTAATAGATGCACCAGGTAAATCAACCAACCAAGGGTTTATTCATCGGTTTTCAAATATGTTTGCAACGTTGAAGATTGTACCTGATATAATTGATGAAGTGAAAACAGCTATTAAATCAGATCCTTATTTGAGAACTGTACAAGAAGACATCGAAAAAGGTAGGACTATTCCTGAGTTCACCTTAGATGATGAAAAGGTACTGAAGTACAAAGGAAGAATATGTGTTCCTGAAATAGAAAATTTGGACATTAGACACCGAGTTATGAAGAAAGCTCACACCACCGCCTATTCGGTACATCTTGAAAGTACAAAGATGTATCATGATTTCAAAAAATTATATTGGTGGAGAGGAATGAAAGTAGATGTAGCTAAATTCGTGTCTCAATGACTAAATTTTCAGAGGGTAAAGGCTGAACGACAAGGACCTGCAGGACTATTACAGCCGCTGCCAGAATCAGCATGGAAATGGGACTGCATCACTATGGATTTCGTCACCGGGTTACCATTTACTGCTAGAATAGTTGACGCGGTCTGGGTGATTATAGATCATCTAACTAAGACAGCTCGCTTTATAGCTATACGACCACAATATACCCTGGAGAGGTTAGCCAAGCTATATGTGGATAACATTGTTAGATTACACGGTGTACCTGAAAGCATTGTGTTCGATAGAGACCCACGCTTTACTTCAAAGTTTTGGGAAGATTTGCAAAAGGCTATGGGTACGACGTTGAAGTTCAGTACGGCATTCCATCCTCAGACACATGGACAGTCGAAGTGTACCATTCAGATTTTAGAAAATATGCTGCGAGCCTGTGTAATTGATTTCAAAGGATCATGGGATGAGAAGCTACCATTGATCGAGTTCACCTAAAACAACAGCTATCAGGCTAGTATACAGATGTCACCTTATGAAGCACTGTATGAGAGGAAGTGTCGAACTCCTTTGTTCTGGAATGAAGTTGGTGAACATAGCATCGTTGGACCAGAATTTGTTGAAGAGACTTGTCGAGTAGTCGACATTATCAAGGAAAGAGTTAGAACAGCTCAGAATCATCAGAAACAGTATGCAGATACTTGACGCAGAGACCTTGAATTTGTCGTAGGTGATAAGGTATTCTTGAAAGTATCACCTATGCAGGGTTTAAAACGATTCGGACAGAAAGGGAAGCTAAGTCCGAGATATGTCGGGCCATATGAGATTCTAGCCAAACGTGGAAAAGTGGCTTATTAGTTAGCACTACCACCATCTATGTCAAGTGTGCATGATGTATTTCATATCTCCTTTTTAAAGAAGTACGTCAGAGATCCAACGCACGTTTTGACACCAGATCCACCAGATCTAACTGATGATTTGACATTCGAAGTAGCACCAACTGAAATCACTAGTCGAAAGGTTCAACGACTATGCAACCGTGACATCTACTATGTTAAGGTCACCTGGAGAAGCCGAGAGATAGAAAAGATCACATGGGAAGATGAGAGCGCTATGCGGAAGCAATATCCTCACCTTTTCGACTCGGAAGGTATGTATAAATTTTGAGGATAAAATTTTTAATAAGAGGGGGGGAGTTATAAGACTCGTATCAAACTAACCGGTTTTACCAACTTATACCAGGTCTACCTATCATGGTCGAGCCAAGTGGACCAAGTGCATGAAGAAAATCACAATATCAGGTATGAGTCTGACCCAAAAACAGTAAATGTAAGGGTAGGGTCGCATGCCTAAATAGGTAGGGTCGACCCCACCTCAACAGAAGTCCAACCTATGATTTTCTAGTCGTAGGGTCGCATGACTAGAAAAACGTAGGGTCGACGGACCGTGCAATCCAATGTCCGACCCTACGATTATAGACAGAAATCGTAAATTAGGAAACTTTCCTAATTCCAAGGGTTTCTTTCCTAAACTCAATGGGACTTATTTTGGAGGGTTTTCCTCTATAAATAGGACGTCCCTTAGCCTCTTTCACTCCTTTTGAAACCCTAATTGAAAGTGAGAAAAGATAAAGTGAAGGAAAAGAAGAAGAGAAGGAAAATTGAAGAAAAGACTAAGGAGGAGGAGGAAGTTCAGAGAAACCTCTGAATCTCAGCCAACTTCAGGTATGAGTCTAAGTCCCTTCATAAATTAAGAGCCTAGAATGTATTTTGAAGAAGTTAGGATTAAAAAACCTAAATCATCCATCCATGGATGAGTTCCAAAGGAATTCATGGAAGTAATCATCATAATCAATGGAAAGTGTGTAAAAATAAGAGTTATGAGCCATAGAACAATCTTAGAATGGACCCATGAGACCACATGATCGATCACATGCCCTCGGGAAGTCCCAGGGAGGGTGTGGCCGCACGTATGGTCGATTGGTAACTGGCCCCACGTCCAACCCTACACCCTAGGGTCGATTGGTAACCGATCCTAGGTGCTGCCCTACCTGCGACCCTACGATTTAAGCTAGTCTAAATTTATTGAAATTAATTCTAATTAAAATTTATCAACTTGTTAGGTCTTTCTAGTGATTTAAAGGTGATTCCTAAAGCTTGAACGAGGATCTACGCTCAATCAAAGGTGAGGGAACAAGACCTAAACTAATTGGCTTATAATAAACTGTTTTCGTTTATTGAGTCCAATACCATGTATGATTCTACGATTGTATGATTATAATGTGCATCTCACATGTCATCTACTATTCCTGTTATTACTGTTCATGCATATTTAATTTTGTTTATTTACAACATGATGATGATGATGTTAGGAATAGGCATGTGAATGTTTGTGTGTGGTTAGTGTACTTGATGCGAGTGGGGCATCTGGGGAAGTGTGATGTGGTGCGGTCCTAAGCACTTTAGCCCTATCTCTACTCAAGTCTTGTCCACTGACATCGTCATATTGCCATTACCTTAGCAGAATTATTACGTCGTAGGGCATCAGGGGAGGTAGTCTTGGACCGTGTAGTCTCTGACTGTGCCAGGGGGCCTTTGCTCTATCTATATGGACGTATTGAGGGATGCTAGGGTGAGGCCTTGGATACACTATTTGACATTTGGATTGGTTAGATGTGAGCCCAGTTTGTAAGCCCTCGCCACCAGGAGCTTACGTGTTGGTATGGGTAGAGCATCAGGGGAAGTGTGATGCAGTGCGGTCCTTAGCACTTTAGCTCTATCTCTATTCCCTGGTGGGGTGGATGTGGACGACAATGGTGTTTGATCCGTTGGGCGGGCTTACACACCCTGTGTATAGAGGTGAGGCAGCTACCGAACCTTTCTATAGCACGTTGCAAACTTATGAACCGGACGAAAGATATGAAGTGAATGCATGCATATGTTTGTTGCATTGTTTTGTTTGCTCACTGAGCCATGATGTATGCTCACCCTCTCGATGTCGAATATTTTTAGTGGATGATGCAGGTACCATGGTTGAAGACTATATGAATGCTCCTATGTATGGACATGTGGCGGCGATGGACGTTGAAGTTATGGTAGAGTCACATGATTCTCATGCGAGTGCAACTCTTGTGTTTTCGATTAGATATTATTCAATTTATACAAACGATGTAATTGATTAAATATTTTATTTATACCTTAGTATCTTTTTGGAGATAATTGAATACTTAATTTATATTGTCATCTTTAGACTCTCAGTTCATTTAATATATAAGATTTCTGCTATTTTTTATTTACTCTGATTATGGTTGTGGGAGTATATGGTTTAAGCAAACGGACACATCCTATTCGAGTTCCTGGTTAAACCATTGGTTTATTAGCGGTTCATCACACCATTCTGAATAATGGGGTGTGACAACCCTAATATGTTGCTTAGGCCTAGAAGGCATAGGAGGAACCCTAGAAGCCATAAAGGACGATCAATGGAAGAGGAACACCAACTAGGTCGTCTTCCAGAGGCATACCGGTCGACCATACCCGGTGGCACTAGGTGCGACCGATATATGCGACCGGTACCTCTCGGGTAGCCTGCCAAGGCTTTCCGATCGACTATACTGGTCATGCCATTGTACAGTAACCTGCGCCCGGTATATGCAATCGGTAATGTCCAGAATGGGTTGGTTTTTGACCCAGTTGGTGTCCGACCAACGTAAAACCTACGAAACTAATTCTAACTAAACCCTAATGTCATGTAGGACCTTGTGATAGCGAGTTTGGACTCGGTGTCGCGGAGCAAACTAGCAATCAAGTGTCAAGTAAGGGAATCAGACCTAAAACCTAATAACTTAATAACAGTAAAACGTTGTTAATAATTATTGTTCTGTGGAATGTTGTTTGTGCATATTCACATGTCATCTTTACTTTCAGTTATTATATTGTTAATGCATACTCGCTATGCTCTGATGTAATTGTTAGGCATGTAATTATTTTCATTGGTGTGTGGAGTGGAAAGGACCGGGGGTCTTGAATCATTGCTTATACTAGCACATTTTCATATTTCTATTATCTTAGCATGCTTGTTGCTGGTAGGGTATCAGGGGGAGGACGTGGCACTGTGGTCTCCGACCTGGCCACCAGACTCGAGCCCTATCTCTATGTCGTAGGGAGCTATGATGGGATAGGGCCTACTATGATGACATATAGGATTGGTTAGTTGCGAACCTAATTGCAAGCCATCGCCAATAGGGACTTGCGTGTTGGTATAGGTAGGGTATTTGGGGAAGTGTTGGCAGTGTGTGATCCAGGCACTTTAGCTCTATCTCTATTCCATGGTGGGTGCATGTGGGACGACAATGGTGTTTGATCCACAGGGCGGATCCACACACTTGTGTATAGAGGTACGGTGGCGTCCAATCCTTTCTATAGCACATTGCAAACTTAAAACTAGACTACAATGTAAATGTTACTCATGCATATTGCTTGTTGCATTGTCTGATTTTCTTACTCAGCTAAGTTGTGAGCTCACCCTTGTGTACACACTATTTTTAGATGTTGATGTAATTTATACCATGGAGGACTATGTGGATGCTCCAGTGTATGGAGGTGTTGCTGCTCTGGAAGTGCAAGCAGGGGAGGATGAGCATGACGCTTTATGCGAGTGCTCTTACTGCGTGTACCTCTAGGATGTTCTTGATTTAGTTTTTTTATTTATTTCTATTGGATTTCTTAAACGATGTAAATATATTTATCTACATTTTGGTATTCTGAATAATTGGATAATTTATTTAAATAGCAACAGAATACTCAGTTCATTTAATTTAAGACTTCCGTTGTATTTATTTATAATCTGATTATGGTTATGTGCAATGATTTGTATAAGTGGATACGGTCTTATTGAGATCCTGGTGTGAACTGTTGGTTTAGTGGTGGTTCACTCACACTTCTAGTTCAGTCAAAATTGGGGTATGACATCTTGGTATCAGATCCCTTAGGCTCTATCCAGCAGACCATACATGCACTTGACTGAGACATTGAACTGAGATAAGAAAAATTAAAAGCCTTAATAAAAACACATCTTAAGCACTTGTTTGATGCCTGAGACTAAATACAAAAGAGCATAATATACTATAGTAGAGGTGAAATTGATAAACGGTCATGCTTTAGATAGAAAACCCATGATAACAAGCGAGAATGATCATAAACTACCTCAATGACAAGAAAAGAACTGTATCAAAAAGTAAAAACATAAAGCATCCAAAGAGTGAAAAAGTTAATTGTACCACAGGATACGGTCCACAAGCGGGATAATTACCCTATTATAATAAAATTATACTGCTAGGAGAGAGGAAAATAGAGTGAATCATCATAGGGTGGGGGCATTGGAGGAATAGGGTCGGCAATGTCATAGTTACGCTCATATACAACCTTGAGCCAGTGTTCCTGCTCCTGTATGACCCTGAGTATCACACCCTAAATTATGAATCAACTAGAATGGTGTGACGAACCATCTATGATCCAACGGTTCAACCAGGATCTCGAATAGGCCGTGTCCCTTTGCTTAAACCATATACATCTACAACCATAATCAGAGTAAATAAATAATAGCGAAAGTCTTTAATATTAATGAACTGAGTATCTACCAGTGATAACATAAATAAAGTATCCAATTATCTCCAAAAGACAAAGATAAAAAATAAAATAAATTAATCAATTACATCTTCTAAATAATCCAATAAATAATCTAATCAAAGACACATGAGTTGAACTCGCACGATGAATCATGCAACTCCATCATAGCTTCTGCATCTATCGCCACAACATTTTCGTACATCGGAGCATTCATATAATCTTCTACGATAGGACATGCATCATCAACTAAAAAAATTCGTCATCGAAAGGGTGAGAACACATCATGGCTCAGTGAGCAAACAAAACAATGCAACAAACATATGCATGCATTCGATTCATATCTTTTGTCTGGTTCATAAGTTTGCAATGTACAATAGAAAGGATAGGTGGCCGCCACACCTCTATACACGAGTGTGTAAAGCCGCCCAATGTATCAAACACCATTGTCGTCCCACATGCACCCATCATGGAATAGGGATAGAGCTAAAGTACTCGGATCAAACACTACATGACACTTCCCCTGATGCCCTACCATACCAATACGTAAGCCCCTATTGGCAAGGGCTTGCAAACTGGGCTCGCAACTAACCAGTCCTAATGTCAAACAGCGTATCCAAGGCCTCACCCCAGCATCCCTCAATACGTCCATAGTGATAGAGCTAAGGCCCCCCGGTAGAGTCGAAGACTACACGGTCTGAGACCAACTCACCTAATGCCCTACGACGTAATAGTTCTGCTAAGGTAATAGCGATACGATGATGTCAGTTGACAAGACTTGAGTAGAGATAGAGCTAGATTCTGGTGACCAGGATGAACCACAGTGTCACGTCCTCCCCCTGATACCCCACTTGCATCAAGCACACTAACCACACACATACATTCACATGCCTATTCCTAGCATCATCATCTCATCATGTTATAAATATACAGAATTAAATATGCAGGAGCAGTAATATCAGGAATATTGGATGACATGTGAAATGCACATTACAATCATGCAAGCATAGAATCATTCATGGTATTGGACTCAATAAATAAAAACAATTTATTATTAGCCAATTAATTTAGGTCTTGTTCCCTCTCCTTTGGTTGATAGTAGATCCTCGTTCAAGCTTTGTAATTCACTTTTAAACCACTTGAAAACCTAACAAATTTATAGATTTTAAATTAGAATTAATTCCCATGAATTTAGACTAACAGAAACTGAGGGGTCGCAGGTATGGCAGCACCTGTGGTCTCAGTTTCTGCGACTACAGGGTGTGTGGTCGCAAGGTGTGGTAGCATATCCTGCGACCACACATGCGACCACACCCTCCCAGAAAACTTCCCGAGGGCCTGTGGTTGCAATGTCTAGTCGCATATCCTGCGTTCACACATGCGACCACACCCTTCCTGGTCTTCCTGAGGGTGAGTGGTCGAATATGTGTCTCGTGTGGTCGCATATCATGCGACCACACTTGTGACCACACGTGTGACTACACGTGTGATGGTCGACCTTTCACTCTGAACTCCATTCCTTCATATTTTGGATCCCTTGGCTTATCATCATGGTCCTTCCTATTATTATTCTATGGCTCAGAACTATTATTTTTAGGTAGTACTTCGTCTACATAATTCCTTCAATGGATTCTCTTGGAATTTGTCCATGGATTGATGATTTGGGTTTTTCCTAAATCCTATCTTCTTCATGAACTATTCTAGGCTCTTAATTTAACATGGAAAATATGTTCATACCTTAAGCTTGCTGAAGATTCAGAGTTTTCTCTGAATTTTCCTCCTCCTTAGTCTTTCTCTTCAATTTTCCTTCTCTTCCTTCTCTTCTCTTTCTCTCACTTTCAGTTTGAGTTCTAAAAGAGTGAAAGAGGCTAAGGGACGTCCTATTTATAGAGGAAAACCCTCCATAATATGCCCTAATGAGTTTAGGAATGAACCCCCTTCGAATTCGGAAGGTTTCCTAATTTTGGTTTCTGACTGGGTTCGTGTGGTCGGAGGTGGGGTCATATAATCCGTCGACCACACCTTCTGAAATGTGCGACCATACGACCAAAATTCATGTGGTTGCACTATTTTGAGGTGTGGTCGGTCACACCTGTTTAGGTATGCGACCACACGCTCATATTTAACTGTTTTTTGGTTGAATTCATACCTGGTCTTGTGGTTTCTTCACACACTTGGTCCACTTGGCTCGACCATGATGGGAAGACCTGATACAAGGTGGTAAGACTGGTTAGTTCGATACGGGTCTTACAACTCCCCCCCCTCTTATTAGAAATTTTGTCCTCAAAATTTACACATACCTTCCGAGTCGAAAAGGTGATGATATTGCTTTCGCATAGCATTCTCTTCTTCCCATGTGATCTCTTCTTTATCTCGGCTCCTCCAAGTAACCTTAACATAGTAAATGTCACGGTTACGTAGACGTTGAACCTTTCGACCGGTGATTTCAGTTGGTGCTACTTCAAATGTCAAATCATCAGTTAGACCTGGTGGATCCGCTGTTAAAACGTGTGTTGGATCTCTGACGTACTTCTTCAGTAATGAGATATGAAATACATCATGCGCACTTGACATAGATGGGGGCAGTGCTAACTGATACGCCACTTTTTTACCTTTACCAAGAATCTCATATGGCCCGACATATCTCAGACTTAGCTTCCCCTTCTGTCTAAATCGTTTTAACCCTCGCATAGGTGATACTTTCAAGAATACCTTATCACCTACAACGAATTCAAGGTCTCGACGTCAAGTATCTGCATATTCTTTCTGACGATTCTGAGTTGTTCTAACCCATTCCCTGATAAAGTCGACTACTCGACAAGTCTCTTCAATAAATTTTGGTCCAACGATACTCTGTTCACCAACTTCATTCCAAAACAAAGGAGTTCGACACTTCCTGCCATACAGTGCTTCATAGGGTGACATCTGTATAGTAGCCTGATAGCTGTTGTTATAGGCGAACTCGATCAATGGTAGTTCCTCATCCCATGATCCCTTGAAATCAATAACACAGGCTTGAAGCATGTCTTCTAAAATCTGAATGGTACGCTCCGGCTGTCCGTCTGTCTGAGGATGGAATGCAGTACTAAACTTCAACATTGTACCCAAAGCCTTCTGTAATCCTTCCCAAAACTTTGAGATAAAGCGTGGGTCTCTATCGGACACAATGCTCTCAGGTACACCATGCAATCTGACAATATTATCCACATATAGCTTGGCTAACCTCTCTAGGGTATACTGTCACACCCCAATTCCGCACTATTCAGAATGGAGTGATGAACCGCTAACAAACCAACGGTTCAACCAGGATCTCGAGTAGGTTGTATCCGTGTTATCTAAACTCCATACATCCACATTTATAATCAGAGTAAATATATAATAGCGGAAGTCTTATAGTAAAATGAACTGAGAATCTACTGTGATATTAATATTTAAATAGCAAATTATTCTGTATCAACTGGGACATAAATAAATATCAAATACATGTCCATAATAAATCTAAGTAAAGAAAACTAAGAAAATATATAATCAAATACACATGAGTTGCACTCCCAAGAAGAGTCATGTGTATCCACTTCAACTTCAACTTCCATCGCCGCTACATTCCCGTACGTTGGAGCATTTACATAATCTTCAACGGTATAACCTGCATCATCAACTAAAAATATTCGACGTCAAGGGGTGAGCACACATCATGGCTTAGTGAGTAAACAAAACAATGCAACAGTACATATGCATGCAATCAATTCATATCTTTGGTCTGGTTTATAGTTTGCAATGCGTAATAGAAAGGTTGGGGGGTCAAAGGTTAACGTTTATTGACCCCGCCTCTATACACAGGGTGTGGAAGTCCGCCCAAAGGTTAACGTTTATTGTCGTCCCCATCCACCCTAATCATGAACATTATACAATAAAGGTTAACGTTTATTGTTGTATAGTGCCTTACCAACATGTAAGCCCCTGCTGGCGAGGGCTTGTAAACTGGGCTCGCAACTAACCAATCCTAATGCCAAATAGTGTATTCAAGGCCTCACCCCAGCATCCCTCAGAATGTCCATAGAGATAGAGCTAAAGCCCCCCGGTAGAGTCAGAGACTACAAGGACCGAGACCACCTCCCCTGATACTCTACGACATAATAGTTCTGCTAAAGTAATGGCGATACGACGATGCTAATGTTCAAGACTTGAGTTAGAGATAGAGCTAAAGTGTTGAGACCCGTCAAAGGTTAACGTTTATTGACGTTCTCATCACACCTCCCCTGATACTCGCTCGCATCAAGTACACCAACCACACACATACAGTCACATGCCTATTCATATCATCATCATCATCATGATGTTATAAATAATAAAGTAAATATGCATGAACAAGTAATAGAAATATTGGATGACATGTTGTATGCACATTACAAACATAGTCGCATAGAATCAAACATGGCATTGGACTCAAGAAAAGAGAAAATAGTTTGTTATTAACCAATTAGTTTAGAGTTCTGTTTCCTCACCTTAGCTTGCTAATAGATACTCTTCCAAGCTTTAGAATCACCTTTATAATGTTATTATATTGCTAGAAGACCTAACAAAGTTGATAGAATTTAATTAGAATTAATTCTGAATTTAAAAACCATTCTGTTAATTGAGGGTCGGAGGTAGGGTCGGAGTCATGATCGACCCTGGGTGCGATCCTCCCAAAATCTGAACTTCCAGAACCCTGACGGTCGATACTCAGAATCACATAGGGTCGGATGGTCATCGACCCTCTGTGCGACCCTCGGTGGGTTTTGATCAATTTTCCTCCTTTTAATCCATTCTTCGTGTTTGGGGTCCTATGGCTTGCTCCTACAGTCCATTCAACATGCATTCCATGGTCTAGAACCATGAATCATCCACCTATATAGCTTTCATGTATTCTCTCATGATTTTCCATGAAAACCTAACCATGGGTTGATGGTTTGGGTTTCTCTGAGATCACACTCTCATCATTATCTAACCTAAGGCCTGTAGAAACTCATGGAATTAGTATCCATACCTGAGAAGAACACTCCTTCTCTGCAACTCTTCTCCTTTTGCTTTCTTCTCTACCTTATTTCTCTTCTTCTTCTCTTCCTTCTCTTCTCTTTCTCTCAATTCAATTAGGGTTGTAAAAGGAGTGAAAGAGGCTTAGGGACGTCCTTTAAATAGAGTAGAAACATCCTAAATAAGTCTCTTTGAGATTAGGAAAGAATCCTAATCAAAATTATGGAAATTTCCTAATTTTAGTTTCGGCGGCAACTGAGGGTCGATGGGAGGGTCGATGATCCCGTCGACCCTAGGTTTCTAATGTGTCCGACCCTCCCTGTAAAATAGAGGGTCAGAGGGTCTGACTTTCAATCTTGGGGGGATCCGACCCTCCCTTGCTGGGTATGCGACCCTCCCCCTAATTTAAGTGTTTTTGGGTCGATTTGATACCTGGGATCACGATCTCCTTCACGCCCTTGGTCCATTTGACTCAACAATGATGGGTAAACCTGGTTCAAGGTGATAAGATCGGGTTAGTTTGATACGGGTCTTACAACTCCCCCCTACTTATAAAAATTTTGTCCTCGAAATTGTACGTACCTTCTGAATCAAATAAGTGAGGGTATTGCTTTCGCATAGCATTTTCTTCTTCCCATGTAATTTCTTCCATGTCTCTACTTTTCCAGGTGACCTTAACATAATAAATATCTCGATTGCGTATTCGTTGAACCTTTCGACTGGTGATTTCAGTTGGTGTTACTTTGAATGTCAAATCATCAGTCAGTTCCGGTAAATCTACTGTTAAAACGTGCGTTGGATCCTTGACATACTTCTTCAATAGGGAAATATGAAATACGTCATGCACACTGGACATAGATGGTGGTAGTGGTAACTAATAAGCCACTTTCCCACGCTTAGCTAAAATTTCATACGGCCCGACATATCTTGGACTTAGTTTCCCTTTCTGTCCAAACCTTTTCAATCCTCGCATAGGCGATACCTTCAAAAATACTTTATCACCTACAGCGAACTCAAGATCTCTGCGTCGAGTATCTGCATACTGCTTCTGACGGTTCTGATTTGTTCACACTCTTTCCTTGATAATGTCGACCACTCGACAAGTCTCTTCAACAAATTCCGGTCCAACAATACTACGTTCTCCAACTTCATTCCAAAATAAAGGAGTTCGACACTTTCTGCCATACAGTGCTTCATAGGGTGACATCTGTATAGTAGCCTGATAGCTATTGTTATAAGCGAACTCAATCAGTGGTAATCTTTCATCCCATGATCCTTTGAAGTCAATTACACATGCTCGTAGCATATCTTCTAAAATCTGGATTGTACGCTCTGACTGTCCATCTGTCTATGGGTGAAATGCAATACTGAACTTCAATGTTGTACCCATAGCCTTTTGCAATCCCTCCCAAAACTTGGAAGTAAATCGTGGATCTCTATCGGACACAATGCTCTCTGGTACACCATGTAACCTAACAATATTATCCACATACAGCTTTGCTAACCTTTCCAGTGTATACTGAGGTCGTATCGGTATGAAGCGAGCTTTTATTAGTCAGACGGTCTACAATCACCCAAACTGTGTCAACTACTCGAGGAGTCAGTGGTAACCCCGTGACGAAGTCCATAGTGATGCAGTCACATTTCCATGCTGGTTCCGGTAAGGGCTGTAAGAGTCCTGTGGGTCTTTGTCATTCAACCTTTACTTTCTGACAATTTAGGCATTGAGACACGAACTTAGCTACATCTGCTTTCATTCCTCTCCACCAATATAGTTTCTTTAGATCATGATATATTTTTGTACTTTCAGGATGTATCGAATAGATGGTGGTATGGGCTTCTTTCATCAGTCGGTCTAATGTCCACACTTTCTGTTTCGGGTACACATATTCTTCCTTTGTATTTCAGTATTTTCTCTTTGTCCAAGGTGAACTCAAGGTTAGTCCTACCTTTCTCGATATCTTCTTGTACTGTTCTCAGATAAGGATCTGATTTGATAGTTGTCTTCACTTCATCCATTATATCCGGTATAATTTTCAATGCTGCGAACATATTTGAAAACCGATGAATAAACCCTTGGTTGACTGATCCATCCGTTGTATCTATCACATATTGCTCATTGCCATGATTGAATACCATTCCGGTAGTACATATAGCTGCAGTTGTACTAACCTCCCCTTGAGATTTTATCATCGCCTTTCTGCTCAACGCATCCGCTACTACATTAGCTTTCCCCGGATGATACTGGATATCACAATCATAGTCTTTCAATAGTTCCAGCCATCTTCTTTGTCTCATATTCAACTCCTTCTGATTAAAAAAATAAGTAAGACTTTTATGGTCCGACTTAATTTGGAATTTTTCCCCGTACAGGTAATGTCTCCATATCTTGACAGCATGTACTACTGCTGCTAACTCCAAATCATGAGTGGGATAATTTTTCTCATGTGTCTTCAACTGTCTTGAGGCATAAGCAATTACTTGTTCTCCTTGCATAAGCACGCATCCTAATCCCAGTCCTGACGCATCAGTGTATAGGGTAAATGGCTGCCCTGGGACAGGAATAGTCAAAATCGGAGCGGATATCAATCTGGTCTTCAATTTCTGGAAGTTCTTTTTACATTTATCCGTCCACACAAACTTTTCACCTTTCTTAGTCAAACTGGTGAGAGGTACGGCAATCCAGGAATAGTCTTCCATAAATCTCCGATAATAACCAGCAAGACCCAGAAAACTTCTAATTTCTACAATGCTTTTTGGTGCTTCCCACTTTACAATAGCCTCGATCTTACTGGGGTCCACTTTGATTCCTTCAATGGATACTACATGGCCTAGGAAGGCGACTTCACTTAACCAAAACTCACACTTAGTAAATTTGGCATATAACTTCTCTTTCCTTAAACGTTGTAGGGCGACGTTTAGGTTCTTGATATGGGTTTCTTTGTCCTTGGAATATACCAATATATCATCAATAAATACAATAACCAACGTATCCAACATATCATGGAAGACCCGGTTCATAAGTTCCATGAAAGTTGCCGGTGCGTTTGTTAATCCAAAAGACATGACCAAGAACTCATAATGTCCATATCTGGTCCTGAAAGCTGTCTTAGGAATATCACCCTCTTTAATCTTCAACTGATGATAGCCTGACCGAAGATCGATCATAGAAAATACTTTTGCTCCTTGCAACTGATCGAACAAGTCATCGATCCGAGGTAGTGGATATCGATTCTTGATTGTCAGTTTATTCAACTCCTGATAGTCGATACATAATCGAACGCTACCGTCCTTTTTCTTTATGAATAATACCGGTGCTCCCCATGGTGATATACTGGGTCGAATATAACCCTTGTCCAGCAGTTCCTATAGTTGCACTTTCAATTCCTTCAGTTCTATAGGAGCCATTCTATAAAGTGCTTTTGATACTGGTGCAGCTCCGGGTATAAGATCTATCACAAACTCTATGGCTCGGTCGGGTGGTAATCCCGATAATTCCTCTAGAAATACATTGGAATAATCCCGCACGACATCAATATCTTCAATTCGTGGTGCTTCTTTGGTTAGGTCGACCACTGATACTAGATACCCGACTGCCCCCTTCTCAAGGCACTTCTTAGCCTTTAGTGCTGAGAGTATGAGCTTGCGTTTACGGGGCAGTTTGGTTCCCGAAAAACTAAATTCTGCTCCTTCTTTGTCTTTAAATGTCAGCTTCTTTTCGGCGCATAATAGGTTCGCAGAATGCCGAGCTAACCAGTCCATTCCCAAGATGACGTCAAAGTCTGCCATCTCTAGTTGGATCAAGACTGCATCTAAAGTTTTCTCACCAATGAGAACTGGACATGGTCCATAACCTTTCTCTAATTCTACTTCTAACCCCATCTGTGACCATACAAGTATTTTATAGTCCAATGTTTTGATGGGTAATTTCAGTTTCTTTTCGAATGACACAGATATAGAGGAATGAGTAGCTCCTGAATCAAAGAGTACTCTGGCGGGTACGCCATTTATAGGTACTATACCTGTGACCACATCGGATGATGCGGCAGCATCCTCGGTTGTAACCGCATATACTCGCCCTTGATGTAACTGTTTCTTGGGCTTAGGACACTCCCTTGCCATATGTCCTGCTTGGTTGCAATTATAACATTTCGGACCTTCAGAATTTGGCTTTGGCTGATGTTGAGCTGCTAGAGTAGTCTTGGGTGCAGTAGTAAAGCCTTAAGCACAGAAGGGTTTAAATATCTTGTTGTTCCCTCCGTTATAAGCATTTTCGGCTGGCCTTTTTATACCTTTGTTCTGTGTAAAATAGCTCTCCTTCTGGCTCAATTCTATAACTCGAGCAATTTGAACAGCTTTGTTATATACCTTCTTTTCCAAGCTTAGAACATGCTCTTTGATGCTTCCTCTAAGCTCCGTGACAAACCTACGGGTCTTAGTGTCTTCTTCTTGCATACTAAGTGGTGCAAAGAAAAACAGCTCCTCATAACGCTGTTGATATGCATCCACAGACATCTGGCCCTGATATAAACTCAGGAATTCCTTCTCCATAGCATCTCTAAAGCTTCGTGGAAAATACTTCTCAAAGAACGCTTCTTTGTAATTAGCCCAAGTCAATAGGGCGTGCTTGGTCAGTAGATATGCCCTGGTAGATTTCCACCAATGATGTGCATCGCCTTTCAGCATGAAGGTGGCACATAACACCTTTTCTTCTTCTGTGATTGTCATCATGAGAAAGTTTCTCTCCATCTCGTCGATCCAGTGTGCTAGCCATAACGGATCAGACGGTTTACCGTTGAATTCCTTGGGCTTCATCTTCAAAAATCTCTCAACCAGTCGAGAGTGATCCATCTGATTGTGGGGGTATGCCCCGAACATAGGTTGTGGATACTGATAATTAACCTGAGCTGCTTTCGGACCAGGTACTGGAATTTGTGCAGCTGGTGGTTGAGGTGTTTGAGGTGCTGGGTGGTTACCAACCGGTGCTGCACTGGCTTGTCCGGTCTGCATGGGTGTAGCATGTGCGGCCTGGAACATAATCCCCATTGCAACTTGCATTTGAGCCTGTGCGTGTTGCATTTGTTGCAGCTGCTGTGTTAGATTCATTACCACGGTTGCTAACTCCAGGGGTGGAGGTGGCAAGTTGGCAGGATTTGCCTGGTCTGGATTTCCTGGGGGTACAACCTGTGGATTTCCCTGGGCGTATATATCTTCTTGGCTAGTTTCCTCCACAGGTGGTGGTGGAACTGCATTTCGGCTTTGCCTGGTAACTCTACGCCCAGACATATTTTCTTCTAAGATTGGTAGTTCTTGAAATCATCAAAATAGGTGAGACAATCATTTATACTACATGTAGGCATGCTAACCGATGTAAAATTTCAAAATTTTCAGCTCATTCTATGAAAAATACTGTCTTTTCTATGCAGGGTCGATGGTGGGGGTCGATGGTATGTCCGACCCTCAGTATCCGACCCTAGGGATAACCTGTTCTTCCCGAGAGCTGAGGGTCGATGTGAGGGTCGATGGGTATCCGACCCTCAGTATCCGACCCTGGTTTTCTGTCAGATTCCTGAGAGCTGAGGATCGATGGGAGGGTCGATCCGAGGGTCGATGATCCTAGTCGAATCGGACTAAAAATCAGACCTTTAACGTCCGATTCTGGGTTCATTCTCTATTATTTCCCTCCCGTTTCGACTCGTCTCTAACCTCTGAGTTGTTACAGTGCCACTACGCTATTTTGGTCAGTTTGGATCCGTGTTTCGTCGTCCACATCATCCCTACAGGTATGCTTTCTCATTTTTACCTGTTTTTAGGTTTCCATTTCTAGGTTTTTGTCCCTTTAACTTGTATTTTTCAAATTAACTTTTTCCAACCGTAAAAATTTGATTTTTATTGGGGGCTTTTGTTATTGGTGTCTCGAGGAATGAAAGCCCTCAAAAAGTTTTGAGTTTCATCGGTTGGTTATCGAGAAACTTGGATTTTTGCTCTTTTTGCCCTAATTTGTCAAAATTTTTTATTTCCACAAATTTCTTCAAATTGGACTTCATTAGTTAGAATTTCCTACTGTCTGAGTGTTGTAGAATATGTTGGAACCTAGGTAAGTCCTCCTGCCCACGTGTATGGGTGACAAGTGAGGCTGTTGGCCAACTTACGTAGTCATGTTAACCTCTCCTTGGGATTTTATCCCAAGGAGAGGTTAACACACATTGCCGCAGTCATGTTAACCTCTCCTTGGGATTTTATCACTGCTTTTCTGCTTAGTGCATCAGCAACTACATTAGCTTTCCCTAGATGATACTGAATATCGCAATCATAATCCTTCAATAATTCCAGCCATCTTCTTTGTCTCATGCTCAACTCCTTTTGATTTAAAAGATAAGTGAGACTCTTATGATCGGATTTAATCTGAAATTTCTCTCCATACAAATAATGTCTCCATATCTTGACAGCATGTACTACTGCTGCTAATTCCAAGTCATGAGTGGGATAGTTCTTTTCATGTGTCTTTAGTTGTCTTGAGGCATACGCAACTACTTGTTCTCCTTGCATAAGCACACATCCTAAATCCAACCCAGACGCATCAGTGTACAAGGTAAATGGTTGTCCTGAAATAGGAATAGTCAAGATGGGAGAAGATATCAATCTAGCTTTCAATGTTCGAAATCCTTCTTCACATTTGTCGGTCCAAATAAATTTTTCTCCTTTCTTAGTTAAACTTGCGAGAGGTACGGCAATTCTGGAGTAATCTTCCACGAATCATCGGTAATACCCAGCTAGACCTAGGAAACTTCTGATTTCTGCAACACTCTTAGGTGCTTCCCATTTCACATTGGCTTTAGTCTTGCTAGGTGTGAGGACAATGAAAAATCGACGTGATCCTCCTCGGGATGGAAATGTGTATCCGTATCGATGAAGATCGATGAATCTATTGGTGTCGCCACCTAGATTAAGGTCTAGGACCTCTAAAAATGTAGCCTCACCCTAAGGTAAGACTTCTATTGACTCGTGACCCAATGTATCAGTTCTTTGGTCTGCCAGAGATCGGATAAGTATTCAGGATACGGTTATGGGAAGGTGTTAGGCACCCAAACCGCCCGATCAATATCGGCCTCCTAAACTTTCCTTAAATTCTAATTTTGACTGTGCTTGGTCAACTGGATGACTATGGTTCAATGGGGGATGTCCTAAACCAAGTTGCTAAGTTATTCTAACCTAGGGTTCAGCCAATCATGTTTTAAAACAAATAAACAAACAAATGTAATGTACAATATTATACAGTGAACCGGACCAAAGATGGTTCGGTCTTGGACTGAATCTGAGATGTGTAAGACATCTCAAACTGCCTACGTATTCCAATCCTGGAAATCAAGTCCAAAACGTAGTTCGAAATTTGTGAGAGTCGGATTTGGAATGTGTACCAAAATCCTTCCATTTTTGTCAATAGGATCTAGGGATGAGACCTAAATTCCTATCATTTTTATTGTTTCCATTTTTGTTAATAGGATCTAGGGATGAGACCTAAATACCTACCATTTTTATTTGGGATGTGTACCAAATTCTTTCTATTTTTGTCAATAGGATTTAGGGATGAGACCTAAATTCCTACCATTTTTATTTGGGATGTGTACCAAATTCTTTCTATTTTTGTCAATAGGATCTAGGGATGAGACCTAAATTCCTAACATTTTTATTATTTCTATTTTTGTTAATAGGATCTAGGGATGAGTCTTAAATTCCTACCATTTTTATTTGGGATGTGTACCAAATTATTTCTATTTTTGTCAATAGGATCTAGGGATGAGACCTAAATTCCTACCATTTTTATTGTTTCCATTTTTTAGGGTTTCACTTTCCCTAATTATTATTTTCTTTCCATTTTTAGGGTTTTCTACCCTAATTGTTGTATTCAATAATAGCAATGTAAACAATCTAACATAGCAATGTGAGCTTAAATATAGCAGTGTAAGCATCCAAATATAGCATGTTAGAAGCATATTCAAATTTAACAATAAATCAATCAAAGATGGCAAGTGAGCATGTGAATCAATACAAACATGGTAAGTGCGCAATCCAAAAATAGAAGCATCCAAAGATAACATGTGAAAGCATTCCAAGTATGGCATGTGAGCAATGTGAGCATCAAATATGGCAATTATGTGGCATCCAAACATGTCAGTGAGCATCTAAAACACTCATGATGCAAAATTCAATGGTATAAATCACTCTTGATGGTAATCTAACCGTTGAAATTCATTTAAATCACTTCTGATAGCAATCTAATGGTTCAGATCGCTCAAGACAATAATCTAATGATTCAAAAATCATTTAAATCACTTCTGATAGCCGTCCAATGGTTCATATCACTCAAGATAATAATCTAACCATTCAAAAATCATTTAAATCACTTCTGATAAAATCCAATGGTTCAGATCACTCAAGACAATAATCTAACCATTCAAAAATCATTTAAATCACTTGTGATAAAATCCAATGGTTCAGATCACTCAAGACAATAATCTAACCATTCAAAAATCATTTAAATCACTTGTGATAGCCATCCAATGGTTCAGATCACTCAAAATCATAATCTAATGGTTCAAAATTAAATTTGACATCCAATGGTCCATATTCAAATTACCTTAAATTTCAACCCAATGGGATCAAATTTCATATAAATTGCAAGCATGTGGTGGGATCAATTTCATAAAAATTAAAATCATGTGAACCAATTTTAATCACATTCAATTCAAAATATATGGAATCAATCACATGGTACAATTTAATCATTAAAATTGCAAATCACTTGGTCATAATCTAAACTCATTAAAATTTCAAGTCCCATGCTCATGTGGGATGTTGTAGTGGTGTACAGTAATGAAGGTGGATTTTAAGATTAGTGGAGAGTTGACAGAAAGTGGGATTAAAGTAGGATGGGAGATGAAGGTATTCGGATTAGGTGGTAGCAAGGGGGTGTTGAATGGTGCAAGTGTTGGTAAATGGAGATGGTTGTTTGGCTAATGATTGTACACATGTGTGGGATTGGAAAAAGGGATATGCAGGTGTTGTATGGGAAAGTGATCTGTAGGGGTTTTAAGATGGGTTTGCAACAAGTGGCTTGTTGGACTGGGGTGAATCAGGTAATGGAGTTATGTCGGTGGTTTGGGTAATAAAGCCAAATGGATTCAAGTAAGCAGATTGGGTTTGGGATGATAGGTGGATTAGCAAAGGATTGACAGGTGGCATGGTGGTGTGGAAGATAGATTTGGATCTTGGGTTTTGCAGGAATGAGGGTATCAATGGAGACTGCAACAGATTGGTTGATGATTGGGTAATGGTGATAAACAGAAAATAACAAAGGAGGGGGAGGGGCTTACCTCGAGTTGCAGGGAATTCTCTCTCCCTCAGCTTTCTCTCTTCTCTTCCTCTTCTGTCCCGCAGCTGTCTCTCTCCCCAAAACAGAAAAATCCCCCCTTCTCTTCACGTCCCCTCACCTCTCTTTTTTGTTATTCTTCTTTCCTTCTTCTTCACTCAATCTTTTTCTCACTCTCAATCTTTCTCTCAATAGAAAAAAAAAATCCCTCTCTCTATCTCTCACGTCTCTCTCACTCTCAATCCCTCCTTTTTTTTATTTCCTTTTCTTCTCTTTTTCTTTCTTTCCTTTTCTTCTCTTCTCTTCTTTCTTTCCTTTTCTTCTCTTTTTCTTTCTTTCCTTTTCTTCTCTTTTTCTTTCTTTCCTTTTCTTTTCTTCTCTTTTTTCTTTCCTTTTCTTCTCTTTTTCTCTTTCTTTCCTTTTCTTCTCTTCTCTTTTTTCTTTCTTTTTCTTCTCTTTTTTTCTTTCTTTCCTTTTCTTCTCTTCTCTTTTTTCTTTCCTTTTCTTCTCTTTTTCTCTTTCTTTCCTTTTCTTCTCTTCTTCTCTTTCTTTCCTTTTCTTCTTTTCTTCTCTCTCTCTTTCACGTTTTCTTTCTAGAAAACGTGAAAGTTCTTTCTTTTTTTTTTCCTTTTTTCTTTTGTTTCTTTCTCTTTCTTTTATTCTCTCTTTCTCTTATTCTCTCATATTCTCTCTTTTCTTTTTTTCCTCAATATTTTTTGGATTTTATCATTTATATATAATAATATATATTATATACATATATACACATATATTTAATAACATACATATATATATATATATAGTATATATATATTATATATATATATATATAATATAATATACATAAATACTATGCACATGGATGAACTGGTTCGAAACGGGTTGAGACTGACTTAGGTTGACTGAGTTAAACTGATATAGGTTGAGCTAGGTTGGACCAAAACTGGCTTGAACTGAGTTGACTGGATTGATTGGAATTAACTGGGTTTTCTCTCCTTGTCATTTCATGGGTCATTTTCGCTGTCATCCCGCATGAAATTTTTTGATGGCCTCTATTCTAAATTTTTTTCGTTCATTTTGTAGAACATTAAAAATGAGGAATATAGGAACTAAAATCACCTCATTTGGAAGTAAAATAGTCAACTTATGAATTTTTGAAGTTTAAGCGGACCAATTATCGATAATTTGGCTGACCATTCTGCATGAGATCCTTCAGAGGCTTCTACCGGAAATATTTTACGTCCACTTTGTAGAGCACTAAAAATGGAACATAATGAGACTGGAATCACCTGATTTGGATATGAGATGATCAAAATATGAATTTTTGAATATTAAATGACCATTTCCATATGTAATTTTGCATGGGACCCACCGGAGACTTTTACCCAAGATTTTCCACGTCCACTTTGTAGGACATCACAAATGAAGAACAATGGCCTTGGAATCATCTGAATCCGACGTAGAACGGAAAAGATATGAAGCTTTGAAGTTCTAACGATAATTTTGCATGAAAGCTTGCATTGGACCCACTGGTGACTTCTACCTAGGATTTCTTACGTCCACTTTGTAGAACATCATGAATGAAGAATAATGGCCTTGGAATCATCTGAATCCGATGTCGGATGATGAAGATATGATGATTTAAAATTCAAACAATCCGACTTACGATAATTTGCATGAAGGCCCCTGGGATTATTTATAATAATTTCATAAACCTCCCTTATATGTATCATCCGACTAAAATGGTCATATCTTCTTAGTTTGATATCAGAATTGAGCAATTTTGGTCTCATTTCGAAGATAATTCTATGACCTATGCATCCATGCAAAATTATAACCCATGACCTTGCTGTGGACCCATTGAAAACTTCCTCAAATTCACAGAGCCATTGAAAACTTCCTCAAATTCACAGTCAAAATTCCAAACTTTCGATCATCTTTCTCCTTTTGTTGTCCACACGCCCGCAGGACTTTGTTTAGCTGGGATGGCAAAAATGGGGTGCTTACACTAGGCTCCACTTTAATTCCTTCAGTGGATACAACATGGCCTAAGAAAGCGACCTCATTTAGCCAAAATTCACACTTTGTAAATTTGGCGTAAAGCTTCTCTTTTCTTAGTCGTTGTAAAGCGGCTCTTAGATTCATGACATGAGTTTCCTTGTCCTTGGAATAGACCAATATATCGTCAATAAAGACAATGACTGACATGTCCAATATATCATGGAATACCCGATTCATGAGTTTCATAAAAGTTGTGGGTGCGTTAATTAATCCAAAAGACATGACTAAAAATTCATAATGTCCATAACTTGTTCTAAATGCTGTCTTTGGAATATCACCTTCCTTAATCTTCAGCTGATGGTATCCTGATCGAAGATCAATCTTGGAGAACACCTTGGCACCTTGCAACTGATCGAACAAGTCATTGATCCGAGGCAATGGGTACCGATTATTGATTGTAAGCTTATTCAATTCACGATAGTCTATACACAGTCGAACACTACCGTCCTTCTTCTTCACAAACAATACCGGCGCTCCCCATGGTGATATGCTGGGTCTGATATAACCCTTGTCCAGTAATTTCTGTAACTGTACTTTTAGTTCCTTCAGTTCAGTAGGAGCAATTCGTAGGGTGCTTTAGATACTGGTGCGGCTCTGGGGTATCAGATCTATAACGAACTCTGTCGCTCGGTTGGGTGGTAGTCCTGGTAGTTCCTCAGGAAATACATCTAGAAAGTTACGCACAACATCAATATCTTCCATTCGTGGTACTTCCTTAGTGAGATCAACCACGGATACTAGATACCCAACTCCTCCTTTCTCGAGGCATTTTCTAGCCTTTAATGCAGAAAGGATGAGTTTTCGTTTACGGAAAAGTCTGGTTCCCAAAAAACTAAACTCTGCTCCTTCCTTGTCTTTAAATGTCAGTTTCTTTTCTGCACATAATAGGTTTGTAGAATGCCGAGCTAACCAATCCATTCCCAAGATAACGTCAAAGTCTGCCATCTCGAGTTGAATTAAGGTTGCATCCAAAATCTTCTCGCCGATAAGAACTAGACATGGTCCATAACCTTTTTCTAGTTTCAATTCTAATCCCATAGGCGATCGTACAAATAATTTGTAGTCTAAAGATCTAAGGGGTAGATTTAGCTTCTTTCCAAATGACACAGATATAAAAGAATGAGTAGCTCCAGAATTAAAGAGTACTCTGGCGGGTATGCCATTAATAGGTACGATACCAGTGATTTGTTTTAATTTAGTCTACATGTTCACACAAGGTAATACAAAATGAAAGGTTCAGGTCATACCTGTGACCACATCAGGAGATGCGGCAGCATCCTCAGATGTAACTGCATAAACCTTTCCTTGCTGTAGCTGCTTCCTGGGCTTAGGACACTCCCTTGAATAATGTCCCATTTGATTACTGTTATAGCATTTTACTCCTTCACTATTTTGCTTCTGTTGAGGTTGGACTGTTGGAGTAGTCTTGGCTGCAGCATTAAATCCTTGAGTACGGAAGGGTTTAAATGTCTTTGTGTTCCCTCCGTTATAAGAATTTCCTTTCAGCCTTTTGATACCTCTATTCTGAGCAAAGTAACTCTCCCTCTGGCTCGATTCTAGCACTCGAGTAATCTGTACTGCTTCATTATAAACTTTCTTTTCTAGCCCCAAAACATGCTCCCTAATGCTTCCCCTAAGTCCATGACGAACCTTCGGGTTTTAGTATTTTCCTCCTACATGTTAGAGGGAGCAAAGAAAACAGCTCTTCATAACGTTGTTGATATGCATCCACAGTCATCTGTCTTTGATACAAACTCAGGAACTCTCTTTCCATAGCGTCTTTGAAACTTCTGGGAAAATATTTCTCAAAAAATGCCTCTTTATAGATAGCCCAGGTCAATTGGGCGTGTTTGGTTAACAGATAACTCCGAGCAGACTTCCACCAGTGGTGTGCATCACCTTTCAACATAAATGTTGCACACAGTACTTTTTCCTCCTCATTAACAGTCATCATCATGAAATTCTTTTCCATCTCGTCGATCCAATGAGCTGGCCACAAAGGATCTGCTGGCTTGCCATTATATTCCTTAGGCTTCATTTTCAAAAAACGCTCAATCAATCGAGAATGGTCCAACTGATACTGAGCATAGACCCCATATATAGGTGGTTGATACTGGTAACTGCCTTGGGCTACCTCAGAGTTTTGTACTGGAGCTTGTACAACTGGCGTTTGAGGTGCCTGGGGTACCGTGTTGCTATCCCCTGGTACGGTGCTAGCTTGTCTGGCTGGTATAGGTGTAGTATGTACAGCTAGAAAAGCCATTCCCATAGCAGCTTGCATATTGGCTTGTACTTGCAGTATTTGCTACAGCTGCTGTGCTAGGTTCATTACTGCTATAGCCAAATCTGTAGGTGGGGCTGGCAAGTTTGTAGGATTAGCCTGGTCATTGGCTCCTGGTGGTGCCACATTCTGATTCTCTTGTCCTTCAAGATTTTCATGGCTATATTCCTCCACAGGTGGTGGTGGTGGAATTGAGTTATGTCCTCGCCTGGTTACTGTTCGACCAGCCATTTCCTATTTCCAATGGTGGTAGTGTCACACCCCGATTCCGCACACTTCAAAATGGTGTGATGAACCGCCAAATAACCAACGGTTCAACCAGGATCTCTTATAGGCTATCCCCGCGTTATCCAAACTTTACACGCATCCACAATCATAATCAGAGTAATACACAATAGCGGAAAATTTATAAATAATATGAACTGAGTACTAGAATGATACCCATAAATAATATCAAATTATTCCGTGTTTAACTAAGACATAAATAGGTAAATACCAACTACATATCTTATACATCCAAATAAGAAAACTGTAAAAAAATATCTAATCAAATACACACGAGTTGCACTCGCAAGAGGAGTCGTGTGTATCGTCTTCAGCTCCAACATCCATAGCTGCTACGATTCCATACGCTGACGCGTTCATATAATCTTCAACAGTATATCCTGCATCATCAACTAAAAATATTCGACGTCGAGGGGTGAGAACACAACACGGCTCAGTGAGTAGCCAAAACAATGCAACATTACATATGCATGCAAAAAGTCAATTCATATCTTTGGTCTTGGTTTATAGTTTGCAATGTGCATTAGAAAGGTTGGGTGATCAAAGGTTAACGTTTATTGATACCGCCTCTATACACAGGGTGTGGAAGCCCGCCCGAAGGTTAACGTTTATCGTCGTCCCCATCCACCCTACCATAACATTATACAACAAAGGTTAACGTTTATTGCTATATAATGCTATACCAACACGTAAGCCCCCTATTAGCGAGGGCTTGCAACCGGGCTCGCTACTAACCAATCCTAATGCCAAACAAGTGTATCCAAGGCCTCACCCCAAAGCATCCCTCGGAACATCCATAGAGATAGAGCTAAGGCCCCCGGTAGAGTCGGAGACTACAAGGACCGAGACCACCTCCCCTGATACTCTACGACATAATAGTTCTGCTAAGGTAATGGCGATACGACGATGTCAATGCACAAGACTTGAGCTTAGAGATAGAGCTAAAGTGCTGAGACCCGCCAAAGGTTAACGTTTATTGACGTTCTCATCACACCTCCCCTGATACTCTCTCACATCAAGCACACCAACCACACACATACAATCACATGCCTATTCCTATCATCAACATCATCATCATGTTATAAATCATAAAGTAAATATGCATGAACAAGTAATAGAAATATTGGATGGCATGCTGTATGCACAATACAAACATATTCGCATAGAATCAAACATGGCATAGGACTCAAGAAAAAGAAAAACAGTTTATTATTAACCAATTTAGTTTGGGGTTAAGGTTCCTCACCTTAGCTTGTTAATAGATATTTTCCAAGCTTTCGATTCACTGTTATAACGGTACTATAATGCTAGCAAACCTAACAAAGTCGATAGAATTTAGTTAGAATTAATTCAGAATTTAAAAACCATTCTGTCAACTGAGGGTCGATGCTAGGGTCAATGGGTCTATCGACCCTCCCAGCATTCTGAACTTCCCGAATGCTGAGGGTCGATGGTCTGAAACACCTAGGGTCGGATGGTCTATCGACCCTCGGTGCGACCCTTGGTGCACTCTGGTCCAATTTCCACTTTTAATCCATTCTTCGTGTTTGGGGTCCTATGGCTTGCTTCCTACGTTCACTCAACATTCATTCCATGGTCTAGAACCATGTATGATTCATCTAGATAGCTTTCGTGCATCCTCTCATGGTTTTCCACGAAAACCTAACCATGGATGGATGGTTTGGGTTTCTCCGAAATCCTACACTCAATCATATCTAACCTAAGGTCTGTAGAAACTCATGGAATTAGTATCCATACCTGAGAAGATTACTTTTCTCTGCAATTTCTTCTCCTTTTTGCTAAGCCTTCTTCTTCCTAGCCTCCTTTCTTCCTCTTTTCCTTCTTCTCTCTTTCTCTCAATTCAATTAGGGTTGTGAAAGGAGTGAATGTGGCTTAGGGACGTCCTTTAAATAGACTAGGAATGTCCTATAATAATCCCATTGAGATTTGGAAAGAATCCCAACTGAAAATTAGGAAATTTCCTAATTTCAGTTTTCGTCAGAAACCGAGGGTCGATGGGAGGGTCGATGATCCCGTCGACCCTAGGGTCTTAAGCTGTCCGACCCTCCCTCAAAAACTGAGGGTCGATCTTTCTGGTTTGGGAGGTCCGACCCTGCTTAGCTGGGTGTGCGACCCTCCCCTAGAATTAAGTGTTTTTGGGTCGATTTCATACCTGGGATCGCGATCTCCTTCATGCCCTTGGTCCACTTGACTCGACCATGATGGGTAGACCTGGTTCAAGGTGGTAAGACCGAGTTAGATTGACACGGGTCTTACAGGTAGTGTCGGAAAAATCATAGAACATGAAAGCAATCATAATATACGCCATTCACATGTCAAAATCTAATTAATCAATGTAAAATTCAAATTTTCCAAGTCATATAGTCAAAATATTGTATTTTCCATCGTGTGGTTGATGATGGGGTCGCAATATGTCCAACCACAGGGTATGCGACCTCACAAAACCCTGTCAGCTCACCGAAAGCCTGTGGTCGATCATGTGGTCGCAATATGTGCGACCACAGGGTCCGACCACACGAAGTTTGTCAGCTCACCGAGAGCCTATGGTCGATCGTGTGGTCGCAATATGTGCGACCACAGGGTCCGACCACAAGAAGTCTGTCAGCTCACCGAGAGCCTATGGTCGATCGTGTGGTCGGTCGTATGGTTGCATATTTAGTCGAATTTTACGACCACACGACCCCAAATCAAGTTTTTAAACCTGATTTTCAGAGTCATTTCCCACTTTCTCTTTTGCTTTCAACTCAACTCGCTTCCACTGAGTTGCTACAGTGTCGACCATTCCTGTTTGGTGATTCTTTCTTCCATTCACGACCTCCACTCCGTTCCTTCAGGTATATTCTCTATTGATCCTCATTTTTAAGCTTTCAAAACTAGGTTTTTCTCCCTTTATAGTGTTTTCTTCAAATTAAAATTTTTCTAACCATAAAAATTTGATTTTTATTGGGGGCTTTTACTATTGGCCACCTAATGGATGAAAGCCCTCAAGAAAATTTGAGTTTCATCGGTTAGTTTTTGAGAAACTTAAAATTTTCTATTTTTGACCTAATTTTTGGGATTTTTCCAAATTGTTGAAATTTCATCAAATTCGATCTTCCTAGTTTAAATTTTCAACTGTATGAGCCTTGCAGGATGGTTTGGAACATATGTAAGTCCTCTTGCCCAACTATTTGGGTGAAAAGTGAGGCTTTTGGCCAAATCATGCCGTTATAATGCCAAAATTTTGAGTTTTGCTCTATAACTCATATCTTGTCTATTTGTCTGTGTCTTTGCAGATAACATGGCTCGCATCAAAGCTTCCAGAGTTCATGGTCCTATTCACTTCCGATCTAATGAAGCAGAGGCTCAGTATGCTCGTTATGAGCGTAAAAAGGTGGAAGGAGGTCGTTGTGTAAACCTAGCTAATCTAGCCTTGTTTAATGTGGAGGGTATTTTTGGTGATATGGGTTGGCTCCCCGTGATATTATATGAGGGTTGCACCTGTCCTGCACTGGTGAAGCAGTTTTAATGCAATCTTCAGGTAGTGGGTGATCCAAATGATATAGACAGGGGTATAGAACTCAGGATCACCAGTTATGTTAAAGGGGTGGAGATCTCCTTTAACTGCCAGGAGTTGGTTGACCTCCTTGGCATATCAAACGATGGCCCCTTAGTATACTGTGCACCCAAGGAACCCCAGTTCCTATCTTTGGTGATGCATGCAGAGATTGACTGCCAGCTTCTTAGAGATGATCGCTGGGAGATGAAGACAATCAACCTACGGCCGAAACCTCGGGTGTACTGCAAGATTATTCAGCACAACCTGATTCCTTAGAGTGGGCACTATGAGAAGATTTCTCAGTTGACCCAGTATCTCTTGTATTGAATCTGCACTAGGCAGCCCGTCTGCCTTTCATACATTATCATCAGGACGATGATCCGTGCTGTGACGCCTGGTCAGATGGGCAACCTGCCCTACGGATGTTTAATCACTACTCTGCTCACTCGCCTGCATGTCGACTTAGTTGATGAGAGGATCCATGAGGACACCTTCTCGTCTGACCTTGACTGGGAGGCCATCTGCAAGATGGGGATGCGGGATACACAGGTCAGTGACAAGGAAAGGAATGCTATGGTGCATCCCCGTACTTGGGTAGAGATAGCAGATGCTGAGGTGGCAGCAACAGCAGCAATAGGGGTCCATGGGGGTGATGCTGAGGATGATGATCGTATGTTCATGGATGCAGACGTCATACCTCCTCCATCACCATTGCATTCCACTGGAGCTGGCCCTTCTCGGCTTTCTTCCCACTCAGCTGGTCCTTCGCACCCACCACCAAATGACGTGATGGGGCTACTGTGTGAGATTTGGGAGGCCCAAAGTGTGATTGATCAGCGAGTGGCGGATCTGGCAGCTAGTCTCCAGGTGACCCAGACTCAGGTAGCCTGGCTTACGAAGGTGTATGTTGAGGACTATGACTGAGATCGTGAGGCACCTCCTCCTCCAGCACCTCCAGCTCCATGATGTATATTTTTCTTTTTCCTTGTACTACAAAGTAATTGTCTGGATTGTGGACCATACTCTGATTTGGATATATATTCGATGTGTATATGAAACTTGTTTCTCATCTTAATAGTGCATTATTCTCTTTCTTAATTTTTGTCTCATACAACATAGGTGCTTATAGTGTGTTCTTATTAAAGCTTTTAAATTTTATCTTAACTTAGTTCACGAACTTTTGTGGAAGTATACCGGTTTAATAGACAGGGCCCGAGAGCTCTGATACCAAGGTGTCACACCCCAAATTTTGAACCAACTAGAATGGTATGATGAACCGTCTATGATCCAACGGTTCAACCAGGATCTCGAATAGGCCGTGTCCCTTTGCTTAAAGCATAAACATCCACAACCATAATCAGAGTAAATAAACAATAGCGGAAGTCTTTAATATTAATGAACTGAGTATCTAACAGTGATAACATAAATAAAGTATCCAATTATCTCCAAAAGTCTAAGACATAAAATAAAAAAAATTAATTAATTACATCTTCTAAATAATCCAATAAATAATCTAATCAAGGACGCATGAGTTGCACTCGCACGACGAATCATGCGACTCCATCATAGCTTCTGCATCAATTACCGTAACATTTCTGTACATCAGAGCATTCATATAATCTTCTACGGTAGGACCTACATCATCAACTAAAAATATTCGACGTCAAAAGGGTGAGCACACATCATGGCTCAGAAAGCAAACAAAACAATGCAACAAACATATGCATGCATTCAATTCATATCTTTGGTCTGCTTCATAAGTTTGCAATGTGCAATAGAAAGGATAGGTGACCGCCGCACCTCTATACACAAGTGTGTGAAGCCACCCAAAGGATCAAACACCATTGTCGTCCCACATGCACCCATCATGGAATAGAGATAGAGCTAAAGTGCCCAGATCGAACACCGCACGACACTTCCCCTGATGCCCTACCCATACCAGCACAGCCCCTATTGGTGAGGGCTTGCAAACTGGGCTCACAACTAACCAGTCCTAATGTCAAACAGTGTATCCAAGGCCTCACCCCAGCATCCTTCAATACGTCCATAGAGATAGTTCTAAGGCCCCCCGATAGAGTAAGAGACTACACGGTCCGAGACCACCTCCCCTGATGCCCTACGACATAATAGTTCTTATAAGGTAATGGCGATATGACGATGTCAGTGGACAAGACTTGAGTAGAGATAGAGCTAGAGTCTGGTGACCAGGATGAACCACAGTGTCACGTCCTCCCCCTGATACCCCACTCGCATCAAGCACACTAACCACACACATACATTCACATGCCTATTCCTAGCATCATCATCTCATCATGTTATAAATAAACGGAATTAAATATGCATGAGCAGTAATATCAGGAATATTGGATGACATGTGAAATGCACATTACAATCATGCAATCATAGAATCATTCATGGTATTGGACTCAATAAAAAAATAGTTTATTATTAGCCAATTAATTTAGGTCTTGTTCCCTCACCTTTGGTTGATAGTAGATCCTCGTTCAAGCTTTGTAATTCACTTTTAAACCACTTGGAAACCAAACAAATTTATAGATTTTAAATTAGAATTAATTTCCATGAATTTAGACTAACAGAAACTGAGGGGTCGCAGGTGTGGCAGCACATTTGGTCTCAGTTTCTGCGACCACAGGATGTGTGGTCGCAAGGTGTGGTCACATATCCTGCGACCACACATGCAACCACACCCTCCCTGGAAACTTCCCGAGGGCCTGTGGTCGCAATGTGTGGTCACATGTCCTGCGACCACACATGCGACCACACCCTTCCTGGTCTTTCTGAGGGTGTGTGGTCGAATATGTGTGTCTCGTGTGGTCGCATATCATGCGACCACACATGCGACCACACGTGTGATGGTCAACCTTTCACTCTCAAATCCATTCCTTCATGTTTTGGATCCCTTGGCTTATCATCATGGTCCTTCCTATGATTATTCTGTGGCTCAGAACTATTATTTTTACATAGTACTTCGTCAACATAATTCCTTCCATGGATTCTCTTGGAATTTGTCCATGGATTGATGACTTGGGTTTCTCCTAAATCCTATCTTCTTCATGAACTATTCTAGGCTCTCAATTTAACATGGGAAATATGTTCATACCTTAAGCTTGCTAAAGATTCAGAGTTTTTCCTGAATTTTCCTCCTCCTTAGTCTTCCTCTTCAATTTTTCTTCTCTTCCTTCTCTTCTCTTTCTCTCACTTTTAGTTTAAGTTCTAAAAGAGTGAAAGAGGCTAAGGGACGTCCTATTTATAGAGGAAAACCCTTCATAATATTCCTTAATGAGTTTAGGAAAGAACCCCCTTCAGATTAGGAAGGTTTCCTAATTTTGGTTTCTGACTGGGTTCGTGTGGTCGGAGGTGGGGTCGCATAATCCATCGACCACACCTTCTGAAATGAGCGACCAAATGACCAAAATTCATGTGGTTACACTATTTTGAGGTGCGGTCGGTCACACCTGTTTAAGTATGCGACCACACGCTCATATTTGATTATTTTTGGGTTGATTACATACCTGGTCTTGTGGTTTCTTCACGTACTTGGTCCACTTGGCTCAACCATGATAGGAAGACCTGATACAAGGTGGTAAGACCGGTTAGTTCGATACGGGTCTTACACTAAGGCTGCGGTAAAGGCATCCCAAGTCATGGTTTATCTCGCACTGGGCATCCCGAATCTCCATAAACATACCCATCACGGTATCAGGCGGAGGCTAGGATGCTCCTGCTACAGGTATGGGCTGGGGTTCTGGTGCTAGAATATCCTCCATCTGTTCATCATCATCACCCCCCTACCTCTTCTGCATGAGCTGCATTGGCTGCTACTGTTGCTGTCACTGCTACTGCTCTCCTTAGTGGAAGAGGACGAGTTTCTAGCTCCTCATCACTGATTGGCAGGTTGTCCATCTTCATCTTGACAATGGCATCCCAGTTAATGTTTGATGTCATGGTATCTTCAACCACAGTCTCATCCCTCATGTCTACTAGAAGGCGTTGCAGGAGCGTAGTGATAAGCCGGCCATAAGGAAGGTTGCTTATCTAGTCGGGCGTGGTAGCCTGGAGCATACTTCTGATAATAATATAGGGTAGACAGACCCGTTCTCTAGTGCAGACACAATAAGTGAGGTACTGGGTAAGCTGAGGCACCTCGCTATAGTGGCCGCTTTGAGGGACAATGTTATGCTGAATAATGTGGCAATAGACACAAGGAAGAGGCCATAAACTTGTAGCTTTCATGGGTGCCCCTGGGTTGAGAATCTACTCAGTAACCTCTTAGCGTAGATCCTCAGTAAGGTAACCCTTCACCTTGGGAGCGCAGTCAACCAAGTTACCATCATTGGGAATCCCCAAAAGGTCAGCAAGCTGGTGAGTGTTAAATGAAATGGGAACACCTTTGACAAAGCTGGTGATGCGGAAGTCCCTACAGTGATTGAAGTCGTTAAGATCCCCCTCAACCTCCAGGTTGGCATAGAAGTGTTTTACCAGATTTGGTCTGGTAATCACTGTATAGGTGATTACTGCCAACCACCCGAGTGCATCGAAGGCCGCTTTGACATCGAACCGCTGGAGTTGTTCTAGGTTCATGCGGCATCCAGACTCGATGTTTTTCTCCTCAAACCATGGGAAACGGGTTTGCACCGCCTCCGAGCCAAACCACCAAGCGTCGTTTTGCAGAATAGGTGGGTGCGGGCGGTTCATGCCTGGGGCATATGCGTGCTTGACAGCACCATGACGCTGAGACATTGTTTAACTACAAAATGAAACAACACAATGGGGATTAGTCAAGACTTTTTGAAAATTCGATAGCATAACGATAGTATTTCAAGAAAATGCCTCAAACTTACCCAAACTTTGGGTACGAGACTTTCGTAATCATTTAGCAACAAATAGAGACCAAACAATCATCAAACAAGCAAGAATTTCAACATTTACAAGAAAAATCAATTTTTGACCAAAACCTAGGTCAAAATTCCATAAAACCTCGATTTTTAGTAAACCATATGGTGGAACCTCAAATAATTTGAGGGATTTTGTCCATAGAGGTCCTAAAACTATTATATGCTGAAAAAAAGAGTTCCTACGGTTAAAATCTTCTGAATCTAGAAAAAAAAAGCTTGTTTTTGGACAAGAAACCATGAAGAAACGATGTAAAAGAGAGTGAGGAAGGAAGAAACTTACTTGGAGAGGTTGTGAAGTACTCTTGGGTGAGAAGAATTGCTTTTATAAGCACCGGTCGAACTGTAGCAACTCACCAAGCCAGAGAGGAATCGCCACCGGAGAAAAAGGAAAAGAAAAAGTGAAAAAAATGAGTCAAAAATCACAATTTTAAAACCTTTTTAGGCATACCAGTCGACAGTTTTACCCTATACCAGTCGACCGGTACCTCTTGGGAGAGTTGACCAATATCTCTCGGCCAATGAGAGAAATTTGTCCGGTCAACTATACCAGTCGCACCATACGATACAGTGCTGTGACCGGTACATCGATCGATACCTCTCGGGAAGTTCGAGAGGTTTGTCCACCTGGACATACTGGTCACACCATATTCTACAATGCCATGACCGATATGTTGTAACCGGACAAGTTGTTTAAGACCAGAAAATTTCGAGAAAAATTTAAAAATTTTGATTTTAAAGTTCCATTACGATTTTCACCTTGCACTTGTTGAAGACTAACACTAGTATGCTAAAATGTGAATATTCGAATGTATCTTATGAGTTATGTCCTCCTCTCAGATCCAAACAGGGATGAGTAATTTGAGATGGCAAACGGAAATGGTCGTAGAGGTTCATGAAAATGCCACCACTCAAGGGTGCATCAAGTCAAAGATAATATGGAAGCAGGAAATGTTGGTGAGTAAAACATGAACCCAAAAGGAGAAAACCCAATGAGGGATGATGGGGACAGGACACCAATGAGGAATCGTGGAGAAGGACAGAATCACAGAGCACCAACAAATCTGCCAGGCCCTCCTCACACTAATTCTGAGACTATAGTGGTGAATTTTGTCTACTAGATGGAAGCTCAGCATAAGGTGTTCTTGAACGAGATGCTGAAAATGTTTAGGCCACCAAGATACGTCCCTACTGAAGGTACGCCTAAGTCTGGGGAAAATAACACCTCACTACCAGTGGCTAGCAGCACTGGGCTGATGGTCCAAGAACAGAATCCACAGCTACCACCGTAAATTCCAATATCATTTGCCTATCAAGGGGTCTATGCGTATCCACCACCATGGTATGGAATGAATGCACAGGGGCAGAACAACCTAAGCCTGGAAGTAGATAGGTTTCTAAAGCTAAAATCCCCTCCCTTCACAGGGAAACTAGGAAAACCGTTATGGCTTGCATAGTGGGTTGCTGAGATGGAGAAGAACTTCCATCTGATGACTTGTCTAGAGGATGAGAAGGTGCTATTTGCTACACACATGCTTAAGGAAGATGCTACTGCATGGTGGAATTCTACCCAGCCATACTTGGAGACAAAGCACACCCAAATCACCTGAGAAATATTCAAGGGGGCCTTCTTCGATAAGTACTTCCCTAAGAGTTTTCGTGATCAAATGGAGAAAGAATTCCTCAACCTGCAACAAACCCAGTGACTGTAGATGCGTACATACATAGGTACGAAGAGCTATTTTCCTTCGCTCCAGCTAGCACGTAAGAAGAGGAAACCAAAACCCATAGGTTCACTATGGGGTTGCGAGGAAGCATCCGGGAACATGTTTTGGGTTTGGAGAATAAGGTGTATAACAAAACTGTGCAGATAGCTAGAGTGATCAAATCGAGTCAAAGAGACAGCTTCTTTGCTCAAAATAGGGGACTGAAGAAGCCTGCTACTGAAACTTCTGGTGGAGGGAACACTAGACCATTCCGCCCTTACAGGGCTCAGTCTGCTGTGGTGTCAGCAAGGAATACCACTGCACCATCACCACAGGTAGCTGGTCAGAACCCTAATGTCAAATGCTTTAACTGCCAGCAGATGGAGCATTATGTGAAGAGTTGCACCCCACCAAGAAGGCAACCATCATAGCAAGGGAAGGTGTTTGCAGTCACTACTCAGGAAGCATCCGCATCACCGGATGTGGTTACTGGTATGAGTCCGTCCCTTACTATTTTGCTTACTGTGTTGTTATTTATGAGCTTGTAGACTAAGGAATAAAGTAAATTCCAAGAATAGTAGATGCAGCTAGTGTACCCGCCAGAGTACTTTTTGACTCTAGGGCTACATACTCCTTTGTTTCTATATCTTTCGGAAAGAGACTAGAGTTACCTGTTAAGCCCTTAACTCCAAGCTTAATGCTCCACTCTCCATTGGGAATAGAAGTAGTCCTGAATGAATGCTATGGACCGTGCCCAGTTATTATTTATGGACGAAACCTCGAAGTAAATTTGGTTCAACTCGAGATGGCAAACATTGACGTCATCTTGGGAATGGATTGGTTAGGCCAGCATTCGGCTAGTTTATTATGTGCCAAAAAGAAGCTTGCTTTCAAGGATGATAATGGAAAGGAGTTTAGCTTCACCAGAACTAAGTTACCTAGGAAGCGGAAGCTGATCCTCTCTGCTCTAAAATCTAAGAGATGCCTAGAAAAGGGAGGAGTGAGAAACTTAGTGTCTGTGGTAGATGTCAGGACAGAAGTGCCAAAGATGGAGGATATAGATGTGGTATGAGAGTTTTCAGATGTATTTCCAGAAGATCTACTCAGACTACCTCAAGACAGGGTTACAGAGTTTGCAATAGACCTTATGCCAGGGTCGGCATCGGTGTCTAAAGAACCATACAGGATGGCCCCTACAGAATTAAAGGGGTTGAAGACCCAGTTACAAGAACTACTAGACAAGGGTTTCATACGACCAAGTATATCACCGTGGGGAGCGCCTGTGTTGTTCTTAAAGAAGAAGGATGGTAGCGTACGACTATGTATCGACTATCGAGAGTTGAACAAGTTAACCAACAAGAACCGATACCCTTTGCCTAGGATCAATGATCTGTTCAATTAATTGCAGGGTGCAAAGGTTTTCTCAAAGATCGATCATAGATCGGGGTATCACCAACTGAAGATCAAGGCTGGAGATATTTCAAAAACTGCTTCAGGACAAGGTATGGGCATTATGAGTTCCTTGTAATGTCGTTGTGGTTGACTAATGCCCCAGGGTCATTCATGGAATTGATGAACCGAGTGTTCCATGACATGTTGGATACTTCGGTCATCGTATTCATTGATGACATACTGGTCTACTCAAAGGATGGGGGACGCATGCAACACACTTGAGAGCAGCTCTACAACGGCTAAGAAGGGAGAAGCTCTACTTCAAGTTCAAGAAGTACAAATTTTGGCTAAAGGAAGTGGCCTTCTTGGGTCACGTAGTATCTACAGATGGAATCAAGATAGATCCAAGCAAGATCACAGCTATTGTAGGATGGGAAGCACCAAAATCAGTTGTAGAAATTCAAAGCCTCCTTGGATTAGCTGGTTACTATAGAAGATTTGTGGAAGACTACTCAAGGATCGCTGTTCCACTCACCAGGCTAACGAAGAAAGGAGAGAAGTTCATATGGACAGATAAGAGTGAGAAATGCTTTCAAACTTTGAAGTCAAGAATAGTCTCTGCACCTATCTTGACCATCCCAGCATCAGGCTTGTCGTTCACTTTATATATTGATGCATCGGGTTTCGGACTAGGATGTGTTCTGATGCAAGGAGAATAGGTGATCACCTACGCATCAAGACAGTTGAAGGAGCATGAAAAGAACTATCTTACGCATGATCTGGAATTAGCAGTGGTCATTCACGCAATCAAGACTTGGAGGCAATACCTTTATGGTGAAAAATTTCAGATCAAGTCAGACCACAGGAGTTTGACTTACCTTTTTACTCAGAAGGACCTAAATATGAGACAGAGGAGATGGCTGAAACTATTAAAAAATTATGATTGTGACATCCAGTACCATCCGAGTAAGACAAACGTTGTAGCTGATGCCTTAAGCAGGAAGTGGGCATTGAAACCTGAGGCAGGACATAGTACAAACGCCGCACTGTGTGTTACAGCCTTAGACTCAATAGAGAATGAAGAAGAGCATATACTGGAGACAACAGACGATCTAGTGGATCAAGGCTTGATTCATAAATTTACATTGATGTTTGCAGCCTTGAAGAACTTACCAGATCTGATAGATGAGGTGAAAACAGCAATCCGGCAGGATCCACACCTTAAGACTGTGCAAGAAGATATAAAGGAGGGTAAAAGCAACCCTGACTTCACCTTGGATTCAAACAAAGTACTCAGGTATCGCGGATAATTATGTATACCTGAGAGTGAGAACGCTAACATCAGAGATAGAATTATGATAGAAGCTCATTATACCCCATATTCTATACATCTAGGAAGCACTAAGATGTACCATGATTTAAAGAGATTATATTGGTGGAGGGGTACAGAAGCATATGTAGCTCGATTTGTATTCCAATGTCTAAATTGCTAGCAAGTAAAAGCAGAAAGACAAAGACCCATAGGTTTGTTACAACCACTATCGGAGCCAGCATGGAAGTGAGATTGTATCACAATGGATTTTGTCACTGGCCTACCCTTGACACCAAGGTTAGTAGATGCGGTATGGGTGATAGTCGATTGACTTACCAAGATAGCTCGCTTCATCGCCGTCAACCTCAATACACCATGGACAGGTTAGCCAAGCTATACATGGATAATATAGTTAGACTTCACGGTGTGCTGGAGAGTATAGTATTTGACAGAGACCCCCGATTTAGATCAAAGTTCTAGGAAGGATTACAAAAAGCCATGGGAACCAAGTTGAAGTTTAGTATAGCTTTTCATCCTCAGACAGATGGGCAGTCAGAAAAAAAAAACCTCAAATCTTAGAGGATATGCTCCAAGTGTGTGTCCTAGATTTTAAGGGAGCTTGGGACAATAACCTATCGCTCATCAAGTTTGCTTATAACAATAGCTACCAGGCTACGATCCAGATGGCTCCATATGAACCATTTTATGGGAAGAAATGTCGTACACCTCTGTTATGGAATGAAGTGGGAGATAGAAGGAATGTAGGACCAGAGTTTGTAGAAGAAACTTGTCGAGCAATCGATCAGATTAAGGAACGAGTAAAGACAGCTCAAGTTCGACAAAAACATTACGCGGACAACAGACGTCGAGATCTGGAGTTTGCAGTGGGTGATAAGGTATTCCTAAATATATCACCTGTGAGGGGTCTAAAAAGGTTTGGTAAAAAGGGGAAGCTATGCCCCAGATACGTGGGACAATACGAGATACTAACCAGATGTGGTAATGTGGCGTATCAACTAGCCCTACCACCATCTATGTCAAGCGTTCATGATGTGTTTCATGTTTCACTACTGAAAATGTATGTCAGGGATCCATCGCACATCTTAACAGCAGACCCACCAGACTTGACAGAGGATTTGACATTTGAGGTGGTACCCGTGATGCTCACAAGCCAAAAGGTGCAACACCTCCAAAACAAGGATATCCATTATGTCAAAGTATATTGGAAAAGCCAAGATGTAGAAGAAATCACTAGGGAGGAGGAGAGCGCAATACGAATGGAGTACCCCAACCTTTTCAACGAAGAAGGTACGTGCAAATTTTGAGGTCAAAATTTCTTTTAAGGGTGGGAGAGTTGTGAGACCTACATGTAAATTTCGGGGATGAAATTTTTTTTAAGGTTGGGGGAGTTGTAAGACCCGAACTCCATAAACCCGATCTAAACCTCTATTTCATGTCGTAACAGGTCTTCTAATCATCACCGAACCAGACAGGACGAGTAAAAGATTATCGGGTATGAAAATGGACCAAAACATATGATAACTTTCATATCGGTCTCATGATAATGGCCTACATACCGGTTGACCTCTATGTCTGCGCGGGCAGACTAGTTAGATCCAAAAATAGATCTTTGTGGGTCCCCACTTGCCAAATCATAGTCCTAGAGACTTTTCTAATGTAGGGAAACTTTCTAAACTCTAACCTAGCTTATTTAAGGACCTCTAAACCTCCTTAAACCTCTTTGATTGATTCTCACAAACCCTAGAGAGGAGAAGGAAATCTGAAGAGGAAAAGAAGCTGAGAAAGATTGAAGAGGAGCCTCTATTGGATGAAGAACATAATAGTTCGTGAACCAACTGTAAGTGCTTGAACTTCTCTCTAAGTTAAGCATTATGGATGACTGATCAATACCATGCAAAGCTTGGTATTGATCAAAATCCCTAAATTTCCCTTAAACCCTAATTCAGTCGATGAACCCTAGATTGAGTGCTAAACTAAAGTTTCTTAGAATGTAAGTCTTGAATGGGAGATAAAAACAACCATAATACATTGCTCAAGCCTAGAAGGCATAGGAGGAACCCTAGAAGCCATAAAGGACGATCGACGGAAGATGAACACCAAGTTGGTGGTCTTTCGAAGGCATATCGGTCGACCATAACGGTGGCACTAGGTGCGATCGATATACGCGATCGGTACCTCTTAAGTAGCCTACCAAGGCTGTCCGGTCGACTATACCGGTCACGCCATTGTATAGTAACCTGTGACCTGTATATGCGATCGGTATGTCCAGAATGGGTTAGTTTTTGACCCAGTTGGTGTCCGATCAACGTATAACCTACAAAACTAATTATAACTAAACCCTAATGTCGTATAGGACCTTATGATAGCGAGTTTGGACTCTGTGTCACGGAGCAAGCTAGCAATCAAGCGTCAAGTAAGGGAATCAGACCTAAAACCTAATAACTTAATAACAGTAAAACGTTGTTAATAATTATTGTTCTGTGGAATATTGTTTGTGCATATTCACATGTCATCTTTACTTTTGGTTATTATATTGTTCATGCATACTCGCTATGCTAGGATGTAATTGTTAGGCATGTGATTGTTTCCGTTGGTGTGTGGAATGGGAAGGACCGGGGGTGTTGGATCATTCCTTATACTAGCACCTTTTCATATCGCTACTATCTTCGCATGCTTGGTGAGGGTAGGGTATCAGGGGGAGGACGTAGCACTGTGGTCTCCGGCATGGCCACTAGACTTGAGCCCTATCTCTATGCCACAGGAAGTTGTGCTAGGATAGGGCCTACTATGACGACATATAGGATTGGTTAGTTACGAATCCAGTTTGCAAGTCCTCGCCAATAGGGGCTTAAATGTTGGTATGGATAGGGTATCAGGGGAAGTATTGGTTGTGTGTGATCCAAACACTTTAGTTCTATCTCTATTCCATGGTGGGTGCATGTGGGATGACAGTGGTGTTTGATCCACTAGGCGGATCCACACACTCGTGTATAGAGGTGCGGTGGCCGCCAATCCTTTCTATAGCACATTGCAAACTTAAAACCATACCACAATGTGAATGTTACTCATGCATATTGCTTGTTGCATTGTCTGATTTTCTTACTGAGCTAAGTTATGAGCTTACCCTTGTTTGCACACTATTTTTAGATGTTGATGCAGGTTATACTGTGGAGGACTATGTGGATGCTCCAGTGTATGGAGGTGTTGCTTCTCTAGAAGTGCAAGCAGGGGAGGACGAGCATGATGCTTCATGTGAGTGCCCTTACAGCGTATACCTCTAAGATGCTCTTGATTTAGATATTTTATTAATTTCAGTTAAATTTCATAAACGCTGTTGTTAGGTGGGAAAAATCTCATCCATTTAAAATCTTACACATGTCAAGCTTCACCTTCGGAGCCGACCGCTCGGAGTATCTTGTGCTCAGCTTATGAGGCATTCGGTATCTTACACTCCGCCTCTCGTGCGCCCGGCATGCTGCACTCGCCCTATGCCGTCTTGTTATCATTATCTACGGTAGAGCTCGGAGTCATAGTCCTACCCGGCTATGTTTCCCAGTCGGTGGTCAGAGTCCTAATGTGATTATGCTACATCCGAGGAGTCCTTCTCCCAGTCTGATACGACGTCGACTATCACGGTCCATGATTACTCACACATTGACATGTGTCAGTCCCAGAGCTGACCGACCTAGCTTCCTTGGCTGAGGTCTCCTACTCCTACTCGGAGTCTACCACATGGGTGTCCCTCAGAGCGACACGTGGCAATCCTATTGGCGATCTACTTCCCTGAGTCCTGGTACCTCCATGCTTCTTCCCAATCTATAAGTAGAGGGCAATCCCTCAAGGTAATCACTTACGCACAAGTTACTAGTTCATAATATCTCTCTCATTCATCACTCTCACACGCTCAAACTCTTTCATCGTCCCACATTCTTTAAACTGGAGATAGCTTTCTGCTATCTCTTGGCTGTTTACATTGGGAATCTGACTTAGGCATCGGAGTGTACCCGGGGCTTAGCCGCCCAACTCCTTTGTCTCATCTTTGTGATTGCAGGTAATTCAGAGCGCAGATCGGCGGATGATTTCCAACCGTAACAGCTGTAAAGAAATTTTTTTATGTTTTGGTATGTTGAATAATTGGATAATTTATTTAAGCAGCAACAGAATACTCAATTCATTTAATTTAAGACTTCCGTTGTATTTATTTATAATCTGATTATGGTTATGTGTAATGATTTGTATAAGTGGATACGGTCTTATTGAAATTCTGGTGTGAACCGTTGGTTTAGTGGCGGTTCACTCACACTTATGGTTCAGTCGCAATTGGGGTGTGACAAGAAATGTCTTTTTTTAACTATTATGTGAGTTTAAATGACATTAGGGTGTCCTCGGGGGGCATTAGAGGAAGGTACAAATAATTTACCCATGAAAATATATTAAGAAAGGAAAAAAAATATACAGATACAGCCCCAAAGAAGAATACAGGAGAGGACTAGGAAGTTGTATAAGGGCATTCCTATGTAGTTTGAACACTCACACTTATTGGAATAAAAAGATGCATATGGGCACTCCTATAGGTGTTTGTATCCCACATTAGAAAATATTTCTTAGAAGATGAAGAAATGTGAGAAGGAGTATGAAGTGATCTTCTACAGTCTCGAATGTGAGATCTGAAAAAATCAATAGTGACAAGTTGGTAGTGTCAGGGCAGAGACCTTTAGAAAATATGTACACTCTAACAAAGAGTGTTAAAGATTCATTCATGGTTTTTCTCATCAAGCATTAAAGTGCTTGTGGTGAAGGGGGAGTGATTTTTATTGCCATTCTTTTTGCTCCTTGTTTTGGATTCAAGGGGAGTCCTCAGTTGCCTTTCTGTTGAGGCAAGATGATGAATTTGATGTTTTACGGAGAGCCCATAAGATAGGGAAGATGTAGTAGGCATCCCTATGTGGCTGAACCCCTTTGTACTTATTGCCAAAGGGGGAGAGAGCTTCCATGTGAGAAGTGAGTTGCCAATAATTCTAAAAGGAGAGATTGTTGGTTATGTGTTGTCATTGTTGGCAACTTGGCTGATGTGGTAGTATGTTAGAAGATGAGGTATGTAAATGGGAGAAAAGGAAGAGGAGAGATGTGGAGAAACACTCAAATGAATTTCATTAACATGAATCTCAAATTTGGCTTGATACGAAATGGCTAGAGGAGACCTCCTTTTATAGGCCTCAAAGGAAGATTCTAGCTACACACTTCTACGTACTTCTTCTACCTACTTTTCTTTTACACACTTCTTTTACCTACTTCTCTTCTACATACTTCTTCTACCTACCTATAGATTTTTTTAGACTTTAGACTCCTCTATAAATATTCTATATAATTATTGTAATATATTGATTATAAACTTACCTTCATAGTGAAAATTACAATTTAATCAATAACTCAAGTTTAATTATAATTTCAACATCCCCCCTAAACTTGAATTTTGATGACTCCAAGTAGAGAGCGCAACTTGTGAAAAGCTTCAAACTTTAGAGGCTTCGTGAAAATGTCTGCTACTTGATCTTGAGTCCTTGCATGCTTCAATTGTACTTCTCCTTTTGCAATGCTTTCTCTTATGAAGTGATACCTCGTGTCAATATACTTGCTTCGGTCATGGAACACTGGATTTTTTGCTAATGCCATTGCAGATTTATTGTCCATAAAGATCTACGTTGCTTCTTGTTGTAGTATTTTGAGCTTTTCCAATAACTATCTTAGCTAAATTGCATGACAAACACATGAAGTGAAAACTACATACTCAACTTTACAACTGGAAAGTGTCATAATTGGTTGCTTCTTTAAAGTCCATGTGAATGCATCATCTTCCATGAAGAACATAAAACCCGTTGTGCTTTTTCTATCATCCAAATCTCTGGCCTAATTGCTATTACTGTATCCAATAAGCTTGAAATCATTGGAAGATGAATAGAATAGACCAAAGTTGAGTACACCTTTGATGTAGCATAGAATCCTCTTGGTCATCTTCCAATGTGTAGTAGTTGGTGCCTTTTATAGCGACTAACTAATCCAACTCCATAGAGAATGTCGACTCTTGTACATGTCAAATAGCATAGACTTCAAACTAAGCTTTTAAAAAATATTGGATCCACCATTTCTCCATCTTCATTCTTTGACAACTTGATTCCAATGTCTACAGGTGTATTAATTGGCTTGTAATCACTCATCTTGAATTTCTTAAGCAATTCTTTTGCATACTCTTCTTAAGAGATGAAAATCCTTTTTTCCATTTGCTTCACTTCAATGTTAATGTAGTATGACATAAGCCCAATATCTGTCATCTCAAACTCCTAAGTCATAGCTTTCTTGAACTCTTCAAATATTTTGAGATTATTTCATGTGAGGATCAAATCATCCACATACAAGCATAGAAGCAATATATCTCTATTTTCATTCATCTTAGTGTAGAGGGCATGCTCACTTGGGCACTTGCCAAAATTATTTTCTTAGAAATATTTATTAATTTTATTATTCCATGCCCTTGGTGCTTATTTCAAGCCATATAAGGTCTTTTTTTTAACTTTAACACTTTATTTTCATGTCCTTTCACTTCATATCCCATGTGTTGCTCTAGATAAATCGTTTCTTCAAGAAAACCATTTAAGAATGCAGATTTAACATTCATTTGATATATCTTCTAATTGTTATGAGCTGGTAAAGAAATTATCAATTTATAGTTTCTAAATGAGCAATGGGAGTAAATACCTCATCATTGTCGATGCCTTGATGTTGCTTATATCCTTTGGTGACCAACCTTGCTTTGTATCTCTCTACTTCTCCCTTGGCATTTTTCTTTGCATTGTACACCCATTTTACTCCAATCGTCTTTTGCCCTTTTGGTAGAGTTGTCAGTTCCAATATGTCATTCTTCTTGATCGCCTTGATTTCTTCATCCATGCATTTCTCTACTTCTTGATTTGCACCGCATCTTCAAAACCTATAGGCTCATAATCGGTAAAGAGATAAAACATAGTGATATTATCTTGATTTTCAATTACCTCATAAATTTCTTGTAGATTCCTCCAACGTATTGGCCTTTCACTTGAACTCTCTTCTGATAAAGGTGATGAGTCTCTTCGAGCAACTGGTGATGGTAATAGCGACGGTGTAGTTGGCACTTTTGGCTCTCGATCTGCTTGCTCTTCTTCTTTAATGAGGGGGAAGAAGGCGTAATCATCTTTCGGAGTGTTCTAATCCCATATTGATTCTTCATAAAATTTAATATCTCTACTGATGGTGATTTTTTCATTACTTGGAGAATATAGCTTATAGCCTTTTGAGTATGAATCATAGCCAATGAAAACATATTTTTTACTTCTATCATCTAACTTGGATCTCTTTTGATCCGACACATGACCATATCAATGCTTCCAGACACCCTTAGGTGTGAAACACTTGGCTTTCTTCCACTCCATGCTTCTTGTGGTATTTTATTCCACACACTTTTAGTGGGACAACGGTTTGATAAATAAACCTTACAATCAACAGCTTCAGCCTAAAATTCTTTGGACATACCTTTACTCTTCAACATACTTCGAGCCATGTTAAGAATATTTCTATTCTTTTTTTCACCGACTCCATTTTTTTGTAGAGTAAATGGAACCGTTAAAAGGATGATGAATCCTATTTTCTTCATAGTTTTCCTTGAATTTATTTAATGTAAATTCACCTCCTTCATCGGATTTCATGGGTTTTATAACATAGCTACTTTATTTTTCAATTAAAGCTTTACAAAGCTCCAAACACCTCTAATTTTTGTTTAAGAAAATAGACCCCCAAGTTTTTCTACTAAAATCATCAATGAATAAAAGAAAATACTTGTTCTTTCCAAATGAACTTGCACAGATCCGTATGAATAAGTTCAAAAGGCTCCGATGCCCTTGATGTAGCTTCCTTTGGAAAACTTTTCCTTGGATGCTTACCTAGAAGACATCCCTCACATAATTGGTCTGGATGATCAATAAAAGGTAATCCTTTCAGCATTCCTTTCTTACTTAACAACTTCAGCCCACCAAAGTTTAAGTACCCAAATCTTAAGTGTCAATACCAAGAGGAGTCTTTCAAGCAAGCCTTTAGGCACTTAGCAACATCATATTGAATATTCAATAAGAATATTTTATTTATTGTCATTGGCACCTTTGCAATCAAATTGCTCTTTTGATCTCTTATAAAAAGATTGTGATCTTTCATGTGGCTATCATAGCCTTTTTCCAAGAGTGATCCCAAGCTCAATATATTATTTATCATATTGGGCACATAATAGACATTATAAATAAATTGGTGTCTCCATTTTTAAGACTAACAAGATGTTACATTTTCCCTTGACAGAAATTTTAGAAGCATCTCCAAAAGTAACATTGCCTCTTACCAATTCATCAAGCTCTACAAACATGCTCTTGTTCCCGCACATATGGTTGCTTGCTCCGGTATCAAGATATCATGTGTTCTTATTTTCTCTACCTTCATCTCCTTTGTATGCCCACAATAATGTGGATTCTCCATCTTGATTCCCTTCCACATAATTAGCTTTCTCTTTAAAATAATTAGTAGCATTTCTACATTCCAAAGAATAATGACCAAACTTCTTACAATTATAGCATTGAACTTGGGATTTTCATACTTTTGCCTTCTATTTTGGTTTGAATAATTTCCTCTTTCGCGACATCTTGCATGATGGTAATTTTGATGTTTTTCTTCATTACTATATAAGTTTTGGACACCTCTTCATCCAAATTGAGTTTAATTTGAAGAACCTATTCCAATGCTCTGGCTTTTTCTTACTAAGCCTTTCTTTATGGGCTTGTAGTGAATCTATGAGTTGATCAATAGTCATAGAATCTAGATCTTTAGATTCTTCAATAGCCACAACAATGTAATCAAATTTTGTATCCAAAGATTGAAGAATTTTTTCAATCACCCAGGTGTCATCTAACTTTTCTCTATTTCTTTTGAATTGATTTGTATCCGTTAAACTCTAAAAAAATAATCAAAAATTGATTTTAAATTTTTTACATGTAAAGATTCAAATTCACTTGTAAGGGTTTGGAGACGCACCTTTCTCACCTTATCAACTCCATTGTGAAAGTTTTGAAGAATTTCCCATACTTGCTTGACGGTTGTTGCACATGCTATCGTCTCAAATGTGCCTTCATCTATACCTTGATAGATGATGTAGAGAGCCTTCTTATCTTTCTTCCTTAAATCCTTCAAAATATCCCTTTAAGTTTGGGACAAAGTGACTTCATCTTCTGGCTCCTTGCAACCATTCTTTATGATCTCCTATGCATCTTATACTCCTACCAATACCTTCATTTAGATGCTTTAATTTTCATAGTTGTCTTTAGTGAGACGAGAAACTTGGAAGGAAAACATTCCATTTTCCATATTCGAACCGACTCTAATACTACGATGTCAGAAGAAAAGGTATGTAAATTAGAGAAATGGAAGAGGAGAGATGTGGAGGAACACTCAAATGAATTTCATTAATATGAATCTCAAATTTGGCTTGATACGAAATGGCTAGAGACTTCCTTTTATAGGCCTCAAAGGAATCTTCTAGCTACACATTTCTATACACTTCTTTTACCTACTTTTTTTCTACACACTTCTTCTACCTACTTCTCTTCTACACACTTCTTCTACCTACCTATAGATTCTTCTAGACTTTAGACTCCTCTACAAATATTCTAGATAATTATTGTAATATACTGATTACAAATTTACCCTCATAGTGAAAATTATAATTTAATCAATATTTTAAGTTTAATTATAATTTCAACATATTGTTGGTGAGCATACAGTTAGAGAAATAAAAAGAAAAAGCATCAGTATAGGAGAGAGAGTATCTACGCAAGAGGCAGTGATGATCAAACCTTGGGTATGTATTCTACAATGTTCTAAAACCTCTATAGGGTGATTGAGAAGGCATGCAGTGAGATGACTGGATTTTAGTACGAGTTGACTGGGTAGTGAGAGCTTCGATAGTCAATCACGTTGTATATGAGTTCAGTGATGTTCTAAGCTTAACCAAGTTTATAGATAGTGTGTGGGAGTTTGTGTAAACATGCACGAAATTTTTTTGGATCTGGATTTCAAGGTTCGTTTTAAAGTTTTGTCTTTAGAGCTATTTTTGGTAGGTCCCATAGCATTATCATCATTCGAAAGACATATATCATCAAGTTGGCTTCGCAACAGAACTTGAATCACTATTTTGATGTTGAATGAGGGAGATATCTTTATTTTTGTCTGTACGCATGAAAAATGTCAAAAAATAAGCTCTCAGTGAGTTATTTAGCCACATGGAAGTTAGTATAGTTATGATATTATCGAGGGACTTTTTTTGTAATTATCAAAGTTGATGGGTATAATTGTAATTATCATAATTTTCCTTAGGAGCCAATCGGAAAGCTGGTTGTGAGCCACATAACCTAAATGCAGATTTTACACATCAGTAAAAAGCAGGTTATCATGTGTCTTGATCAATAGGCCAAGATACTCCTGCGAGTCTTTTCATTGGTTGGCTGTAGGTTATAACTATCACACCTCAATTCTGGTCAAATTAGAAGTGTGATTAAACTGTTAATAAATCACGGTTCAAGCCAAGATCACAAAAAATAGTACCAACATATTAAACCATGCATAACCTATAATCAAAATATATTAAATAATAGCGAAAGTCTTTATTACATGAACTGAGAGTCTAAAGTGATAAATAATAATTAAATCCAATTATTTCAAATGACTAGAACATAAATAATAATATCTATCCATCTATAAATAAATGTGAAAGTGACACTTGCATAAGGAATCATGAATACCCTCCACAACCTGCGCAGTGAGAGTAGCCAGTCTTCGATACGAGGGTGCGCTAGTGTAATCTTCTACAGTATAATCTACATCATCAACTAAAAAAAATGGCGTCGTGGGGTGAGCTCACAACTTAGCTCAGTGAAAAATAGAATAATGCAATAAGCAATATGCATGAGATAACATTTAATCTTTTGGTCTGGTAAAGTTTACAATATAATATGGAAAGGATAGACTACAACCACACCTCCATACAGGAGAGTGTGAGCACACCCAACGGCCAGGCTCCACCCAAAATCGTTGTCTCCCTACATCACTCACTATGAGAGAGAGAGATAGAGCTAGAGCTAGAGCCTAACGATAGGCTACAACCAAACCACCAGCACCCCACTGATACTCTGCCTCATACCAGAATGTAGACCCCTAGTGGCAATGGCTTGCAAACTAGGTCACTAACCAACCCTAACATGTCATCACAAGTGTATCCATGGCCTTACCCCAGCAATGTATGCACGCTAAGGTAGTTGGCAATACAAAGCAGTGTCAATGTGAATAATGGTCTAAGGCTAGAACCTCTTTCCACCCACCACACCGACTAAACAAGCACATCAATCTCATAATAATTGAAATAACATTATATAAAGGATAATAATGAATAGTGAATAACAGGTTAATGTACAGTGCACCAAACAACATGCAAGTTTCATTGATTAATTAACCAATTAGTTTGGGGTTCTATCCCTGTAAGACCCGTATCGAACTAACCGATTTTATCACCTTGTACTAGGTATGAAGTCTAACCCAAAAACAGTCAAATGTGAGGGTAGGGTCGCATGCCTAAACAGGTATGATCGATCCCACCTCAAAAGAGTCCAACCGATGACTTTTTGATCGTGGGGTCGCACATTTTAAAACGTAGGGCCATGGATTTTGCGAACCTACCTGCGACCCAACACCCTAGGGTCACATGTTTTAAAAAACATAGGGTCGTAGTATGTCCGACCCTACATGCGACCCTACGAAAACAGCAAGAACCAGAAATTAGGAAACCTTCCTAATTCGAAGGGGGTCTTTCCTAAACTCATTGGAGGTTATTATGGAGGATTTTCCTCTATAAATAGGATGTCCCTAAGCCTCTTTCACTCCTTTAGAACCCTAATTGAAAGTGAGAGAAAGAGAAAGAGAAGGAAGAGATGAAGAGAAGGAAACTTAAAGAAGAAGACTAAGGAAGAGGAGGAAGTTCAGAGAAACCTCTGAATTAAGGTATGAACCTAATTCCCTACCTGAATAAGAGAACCTAGAAAAGTAATGAAGAACATAGGATTAGGAGTAACCCAAATCATCCATCCATGGATAAGTTCCAAGAGAATCCATGGAGGAAATCACTGTGGACAATGTAAAGTTTATCAAAATTATAGTTTTGAGCCATAAAACAAGCATAGAATGGACCATGATAGTAAGCCAAAGGATCCAAACATGAAGGGATGGACTTTAGAATGAAAGCTCGACTCAGAGCACGTGTGGTCGCACGTAGGGTCTAACGATGTATGACCCTACGAGGCCACATGAACGACCAAATGCCCTCAAAAAGTCCCAGGGAGGGTGAGGTCGCACGTAGGGTCGAATGGTATCTGACCCTACATACGACCCTAAACCCTAGGGTCACAGAAACTGCTACCTTAGGTGCTACCCTACCTGCGACCCTACCCCTATGGTCGCAAAGAATGCTACCCTAGGTGCTACCCTACCTGCGACCCCTCAGCTACTGTTATTCTAAACATATGGGGATTAATTCTAATTAAAATTTCTCGATTTGTTAGGTCTTTCTAGTGGTTTAAAAGTGAATTATAAAGCTTGAACGAGGATCTACTAGCAATGAAAGGTGAGGGAACAAGACCTAAACTAATTGGCTAATAATAAACTATTTTTATTTATTGAGTCCAATACCATGAATGAATCTATGCTTGTATGATTGTAATGTGCATATCACATGTCATCCAATATTCCTGTTATTACTGTTCATGCATATTTAATTTCTATTTTATTTATAATATGATGTTGATGAAGATGCTAGGAATAGGCATGTGATTGTATGTGTGTGGTTAGTGTACTTGATGCGAGTGGGGCATTAGGGGGAGGACGTGACACTATGGTTCATCCTGGTCACCAGACTCTAGCTCTATCTCTACTCAAGTTTTGCCCACTAACATCGTCGTATCGCCATTACTTTAGCAGAACTATTATGTCTTAGGGCATCAGGGGAGGTGGTCTCGGACTGTGTAGTCTCTGACTCTATCGGGGGCCTTAGTTCTATCTCTATGGGCGTATTGAGGGATGCTAGGGTGAGGCCTTGGATACACTATTTGACATTAGGATTGGTTAGTTGCGAGCCCAGTTTGCAAGCCCTCTCCAGCAGGGGCTTACGTGTTGGTATGGGTAGAGCATCAGGGGAAGTGTGATGCAGTGCGATCTTAAACACTTTAGCTCTATCTCTATTCCATGGTGGGTGTATGTGGGGGCGGCAATGGTGTTTGATCCATTGGGCGGTTCCACACATTCGTGTATAGAGGTGCAGTGGCCACCAATCATTTTTATTGCACATTGTAAACTTATGAACCAGACCAAAGATATGAATTGAATGCATGCATATGTTTGTTGCATTGTTTTGTTTACTCACTGAGCTCAAGTTGGAGAGCTGACCCTCGCGCACACAATTCTTTTTAGTTTCTGATGTTGCAGGTATTACGGTTGAAGATTTTATCGACACGCCAACATATGAACAGGTGGCGGCTATGATGAGCAAGCTGTGGAGGACTATTGTGTTTCGTTAAGCGAGCGTTTCAACTGTGGATGTGCTTAGTGTTTAACTTCGTAATTGGATATTTGTAATATGTATTAAATTATGTTTTGGTGACTTGGAGATAAATAGAATATTAATTATTTATCATGACTAGACCTCAATTCATTATCTGTAAGACTTCTGCTATTTACTTTATTATCTCTGATTAATGTGAAATGTGTTTTGATTTAACAAAAGTGGGGATAGCCTATACGAGATCCTAGTTGAACCGTTGGTTTATTGATGGTTCATTACACCATTCTGGTTGGTACAGAATTGGGGTGTGACAAATTGGTATCAGAGCTCTCAGGCCTTGCCCATGAAACCTGAATACTTCTACTAGAGTCCATGAACTGAGTTAGGATAAATTAAAAACTTTAATACAAACACACCTTAAGCACCTGTGCTGTTGAGACAGAACCTAAACAAGACAATAATGTACACATAAAAGGTAGAACCATATATATACACATACAGAAAGAGAAAATCTAAATTCATCCTGATAACCAAATAATATAGGGTACTATCTATAAGTCGGATAGTTGCCTAAGTATACAAAGGATATAGTATAGTAGCCAGAACATTGGAATACCTAGTTGATACTCACAAGATGTGAAACTCGATGTATTTGGGAAAGAAGGAAAATGGCTAGTAATGCCTAAATCCCTGCAAAGGTAAAGGAAAAGATCTCAGGCTGAATCCAACAGAGATAAGAGAACAATGGCCATAGACCAAAAATGATAGTAACTATAAAAGAAGATAAAGCTATACTCATGGGCGATGTGGAGACTCAGAGTGAGATCCGCCATACACTGATCCATTGCCCACTGAGCATTAAGAAGAGGTTGCAACTTGACCCCACCACTATCAGGGTCGAGAATGGGTAATGAAAACTCATCTGAGCAGATGCTAAATAATGATAATCAGACTGTAGCAAATCAAATGAGTGAACAACCAGACCACTCCAGCCAATCTACCTGGACTACCAAGTGCCTTTGCTACGATTGTAATAAACTTGGCCTGACAAAACACAAAAGCAACCACAGATGAGACCGACTATGCAAGTTGCTATGTGAATCACTATCCAAGTTGCCAATGCTACATCAACACTCCGTGTCAAACCAAGTATGGTACCCATTTGGTAGCAACACTATACCTCCAGCACATGTGACCTATATCACAGTGCCTACCATACAACAAGCCCCAATAACGCACACCCCAGTGTAGAAGCTTGGTGCACAACAAGCAGTGTATCAAGGTGGTTACCCTTATCAGCCACCAATGTATGGGATAGCTGCATCATGATAAAATGATCCGATAAGGATTGAAGAATGTCTTCTGAAGATGAAGCCTCGGACGTTTTCAGCAAATGATCAAATCTATTGTGGCAATATAACTAGATAAGTTATATAAGATGCAGTGTATTATTGATTTACTCTTATGATTATAGAGGATGCACATACCTAATTTTAAATTCTCGTGTCCTGACATTGATTTAACCTGTCAATTGGAGTTATTGATATTGTTTCTTTAGTATTAGTCCTGATTACACCAATCCGAGCCACTCTCATGATCGACAACATGAACAGAGATATTAACTGAATGAACAGTTAATTGTTTAATCATGTTGAGCGTACATCTTCTAATTTATACCTGATTTACTGATGTACGAAAACTTTCCCCAGATTTATTACTATAGTGCCTTGACCAATGGCATTATATACTCGATAGAACTTGTAACCATGAGGTTAAGAACTGTCAAACCTCTATTCCCATGTATTTGGACCACCGTGCAACTTAATGACCTTTTGATGCCGGTTGGATTACCATAGATTTACTTCTGATCCTTTAAACTTAAGTTCATTAGATAAAGCAAGTGTTTGTCATCATAATAAATTTAGAAGAAGGAAATGAATCGCTTTTGGATAAATATTCTGATTCTTACATTTCTCGACATCCATTGATAAAATGTTTAGTAAATAAGGAATTATTGGAAGGAAGACAATTGAATTCAGATTAGATTCTATAACCAAGAAAACCTCAGATGAAGTAATGGAGAATCCATTTTGAGATTACTGAATGGATGGATATGAGTCATGTCTATACAAGAGTGCATGAGCAAGAAGTGAAAGCTACCAAGAGTAACTAGGAAAGAGTAGATAGCACTTAAGTAAAGTTAAAGATGGTTATATCGGTATGGAGTTTGACAAGGTGTAAGATTTCTATAAGCATATCTAAGAGTGGATATAATGATGAAATAAAAAATGATTGTATGGATAGTACTTGGTATAGCACAACTACTATAGGGTTATGCTAATGTCAAGTGAGATGATTGAGTAAAGACCAAAAGTAAATTTATTGGAATTAATAAGAATATAAGCATATACCCTAATGCTTATAGATAGACTGGGAATATGAAGTGAGTAACAATCACAAGATACTTTTTGAGGTATGTGATATGGAGATCAGGGTAGAATAGCAGTGATAAAAGAGATGTAAGCTAATGAGTTTTGGGATATGAGATTATTAACAATAGTCTTTGAAAAAATCATAAGAGATTAAGGAACTAGACAAGCTCTTAAGACCTTTAAACCAGATTTTGCTAGTTCAAGCCTTTTTGGACTAGATGTGTATTGGATGAGTGTTATGAACAATGTTCAAATCATATGGATTGACAGAATTTGGATGCAACCTAAATCGACTTGAGATGGCAAACTTTGACGTCATCTTGGGAATAGACTAGTGGTCTTAAGACTCTACAAAGTTGTTATGTGCATAGAAGAGGTTATCATTCAAGAATAAAGATAGCATATAATTTAGTTTTATTGGAAGCATATTGCCTAAGAAGTGAAAGCTGATCCTCTCTATGCTAAAGGAGAAGAGATGCTTTGAAGAGAAAGAAGTTGGATATATGGTATCTGTGGTATATGTTACCAAAGAAGCACCACAGATGGAAGATGTGATGCATAAATTTCCTAATGTGTTTCCAGGAGACTTACTTGGGTTACCATCTGATCGTGCGACCGAGTTTGTCATCGACTATTACCAAGGATGATAATTGTGTCAAAGGCACCTATAGAGTAGCTCCTATGGAGTTGAAGGGATTAAGACTCAACTACAGGAGTTATTAGACAAGGGTTCTAGTCGGCTAAGTATTACATCACGGGGAGCACCAATGCAATTCGTGAAGAAGAAGGTCGGTAGTGTCAGATTATGTATAGACTATCGGAAACTAAACAAGCTTACGATCAAGAATCGATATCTACTACATCTGATCGATGACTTGTTTAAACAGTTCCAAGGAACAAAGGTATTTTCTAAGATTGATCTTCAGTCAAGATATCATCAGCTGAGGAATTTGGACAGCGATATCTCGAGGATACCTTTAAAATCAGGATTGGACATTATGAGTTCTCGATTATGACGTTTGGATTAACCAATGCCCTTACATCTTTTATGGAGCTGATGAACTGGGTGTTTCATGACATGTTGGACACGTCGGTCATGGTTTTCATAGATGATATTTTGATTTATTCCAAGAATCAAGCAACTCATACAACGGATCTTAGAACAGCTTCACAACAGTTGAGAAGTGAAAAGCTTTATGCCAAGTCCAAGAAATATGAGTGATCTTCTTAGATCACGTAGTGTCATGAAAAGGGATTAAAGTGGACCTTATTAAGATAGAAGTAATCATATGGTGAGAAACACCTAAAGAATATTGTGAAGATCAGAAGTTTCTTAGGTTTAGCTGGTTATTATAGACGATTGTAGAGGACCACTCTAAGATTGTAAAACCTCTTACCAAGCTAACCAGGAAGGGAGAGAAGTTTAATTGGAATGACAAGTGTGAAGAATGTTTTCAGACTCTAAAAACAAGGTTGATATCAACTACCATCTTGATCATTCTGACACCAGGAAAACCTTTTACCCTATACATCAAAACTTTCGGATTGGATCTAGGATGAGGGTTGATGCAAGGTAAATAAGCGATTGCATATGTTTCAAGAAAACTGAAGGAGCATGAGAAGAGTTACCCTACTCATGATTTGGAATTATCGGTGATGAATTATGCAATCAAGACTTGGAGACATTACCTATACAGAGAAGAATTTCAGATTAAATCAGATGCAAGAGTCTTACTTATCTCTTCTCCCAGAAAGACTTTAACATGAGACAAAGAAGATGGCTGGAATTATTGAAGGATTATGATTGCGATATCCAATATCATCCAGGAAAGGCTAATGTAGTTGCTGATGCGCTAAGCAGAAAAGCAATGATAAAATCTCAAGGAGAGGTTAACACGACTACAGCAATGTGTATTACAGGAAAAGTATTCAATCATGGTAATGAGCAGTTCGTGATAGATGCACCGGGTGGATCAACCAACCAAGGGTTTATTCATTAGTTTTCAAATATGTTCGCAACATTGAAGATTGTACCTGATATAATGGATGAAGTGAAAGTCGCTCTTAAATCAGACCCTTATCTGAGAACGGTACAAGAAGACATCGAAAAAGGTAGGACTATTCCTGAGTTTACCTTGGACGATGAAAAGGTACTGAAGTACAAAGGAAGAGTATGTGTTCCTGAAATGGAAAACTTGGACATTAGATACAGACTAATGAAGGAAGCTCACATCACTGCCTATTCGGTACATCCTGGAAGTATAAAGATGTATCACGATTTGAAGAAATTATATTGGTGGAGAGGAATGAAAGCAGATGTAGCTAAATTCGTGTCTCAATGCCTAAATTGTCAGAGGCTAAAGGCTGAACGACAAAGACCTGCAGGATTGTTGCAGCCACTGCCAGAATCAGCATGGAAGTGAGACTGCATCACTGTGGACTTCGTCACTGGGTTACCATTGACTCCTCGAGTAGTTAACGCGATCTGGGTGATTGTAGATCGTCTGACTAAGAAAACTCGCTTTATAGCTATACGACCACAGTATACCCTAGAGAGGTTAGCCAAGCTATATGTGGATAACATTGTCAGATTACATGGTGTACCTGAAAGCATTGTGTCCGATAGAGACCCACGCTTTACTTCAAAGTTTTGGGAAGGATTGCAAAAGGCTATGGGTACAACGTTGAAGTTCAGTACTACATTTCATCGTTAGACAGACGGACAGTCGGAGCGTACTCTTCGAGCCTGTATTATTGATTTTAAAGGATCATGGGATGAGAAACTACCATTGATTGAGTTCGCCTATAACAAAGCTATCAGGCTACTATACAGATGTCACCCTATGAAGCACTGTATGGTAGGAAGTGTCGAACTCCTTTGTTTTGGAATGAAGTTGGAGAACATAGCAGCGTTGGATCAGAGTTTGTTGAAGAGACTTGTCGAGTAGTCGACATTATCAAGGAAAGAGTTAGGACGGCTCAGAATCATCAGAAACAGTATGCAGATACTTGACGTCGAGACCTTGAATTTGTCATAGGTGATAAGTATTCTTGAAAGTATCACCTATGGGTTTAAAAAGATTCGGACAGAAAGGGAAGCTAAGTTTGAGATATGTCGGGCCATATGAGATTCTAGCTAAACGTGGAAAAGTGGCTTATCAATTAGCACTATCACCATCTATGTCAAATGGGCATCATGTATTTCATATCTCATTACTGAAGAAGTACGTCAGAGACCCAACACACGTTTTGACAGCGGATCCACCAAATCTAACCGATGATTTAACATTCAAAGTAGCACCAACTAAAATCACCAGCCGAAAGGTTCAACGACTACGCAACCGTGACATATACTATGTTAAGGTCACCTGGAGGAGCCAAGATATAGAAGAGTTCATATGGGAAGAAGAAAATGTTATGCGAAAGCAATATCCTCACCTTTTTAACTCAGAAGGTATGTACAAATTTCGAGGACGAAATTTTTAATAAGAGGGGGGGAGTTGTAAGACCCGTATCGAACTAACCGGTCTTACCACCTTGTACCAGGTATGAAGTCTAACCTAAAAATAGTCAAATGTGAGGGTAGGGTCACATGCCTAAATAGGTATGATCGACCCCACCTCAAAAGAGTCTAACCCATGACTTTTTGGTCGTGGGGTCGCATGTTTTAAAACGTAGGGTCATGTATTTAGCGACCCTACCTGCGACCCTACACCCTATGGTCGCATGTTTTAAAAAACGTAGGGTCATAGTATGTCCGACCCTACATGCGACCCTACCAAAATAGTAAGAATCGGAAATTAGGAAACCTTCCTAATTCGAAGGGGTCTTTCCTAAACTCATTGGGGGTTATTATGGAGGGTTTTTCTCTATAAATAGGACGTCCCTAAACCTCTTTCACTCCTTTAGAACCCTAATTGAAAGTGAGAGAAAGAGAAAGAGAAGGAAGAGAAGAAGAGAAGGAAACTTAAAGAAGAAGACTAAGGAAGAGGAGGAAGTTCAGAGAAACCTCTGAATTAAGGTATGAACCTAATTCCCTACCTAAATAAGAGAGCCTAGAATAGTTACGAAGAACATAAGATTAGGAGAAACCTAAATCATCCATCCATAGACAAGTTCCAAGAGAATCCATGGAGGAAATCATTTTGGACAATGGAAAGTGTATCAAAATTGTAGTTTTGAGCCATAAAACAAGCATAGAATGGACCATGATAGTAAGCCAAAGGATCCAAACATGAAGGGATGGACTTTAGAATGAAAGCTCGACTCAGAGCACGTGTGGTCGCACGTAGGATCGAATGATATCCGACCCTATGAGGTCACATGATCGACCACATGCCCTCGGGAAGTCCCAAGGAGGGTGTGGTCGCACGTAGGGTCGAATGGTATCCGACCCTACCCTACATGCGACCCTACACCCTAGGGTCACAGAAACTGTTACCCTAGGTGCTACCCTACCTGCGACCCTACCCCTGTGGTCGCAGAAAATGCTACCCTAGGTGCTACCCTACCTGCGACCCCTCAGCTACTGATATTCTAAACATATGGGGATTAATTCTAATTAAAATTTATTGACTTGTTAGGTCTTTCCAATGCTTTAAAAGTGAATTATAAAGCTTGAACGATGATCTAGTAGCAATCAAAGGTGAGGGAACAAGACCTAAACTAATTGGCTAATAATATAAAAAAAAATTTATTGAGTCCAATACCATGAATGAATCTATGCTTGTATGATTGTAATGTGCATATCACATGTCATCCAATATTCCTATTATTATTGTTCATGCATATTTAATTTTTATTTTATTTATAATATGATGTTGATGAAGATGCTAGGAATAGGCATGTGATTGTATGTGTGTGGTTAGTATACTTGATGCGAGTGGGGCATCAGGGGGAGGACATAAAACTGTGGTTCATCCTAGTCACTAGACTCTAGCTCTATCTCTACTCTAGTCTTGTCCACTAACATCGTCGTATCGCCATTTCTTTAGCAGAACTATTACATCGTAGGGCATCAGGGGAGGTGGTCTCGGACCATGTAGTCTCTGACTTTGCCGGGGGGCCTTAGCTCTATCTCTAAGGACGTACTGAGGGATGCTGGGGTGAGGCCTTGGATACACTGTTTGACATTAGGATTGGTTAGTTGCGAGCCCAGTTTGCAAGCCCTCGCCAGCAGGGGCTTACATGTTGGTATGGATAGAGCATCAGGGGAAGTGTGATGCGGTGCGGTCCTAAGCACTTTATCTCTATCTCTATTCCATGGTGGGTGCATATGGGGGCGGCAATAGTGTTTGATCCATTGGGCGGTTCCACACATTCGTGTATAGAGGTACGGTGGCCACCAATCCTTTCTATTACACATTGCAAACTTATGAACCAGACCAAAGATATTAATTGAATGCATTCATATGTTTGTTACATTATTTTGTTTACTCACTGAGCTCAAGTTGGAGAGATGACCCTCGCGCGTGTAATTCTTTTTAGTTTCTGATGTTGCAGGTATTAAGGTTGAAGATTTTGTCAACACGCCAACATATGAACAGGTGGCGGCTATGATGAGCAAGCTGTGGAGAACTATTGTGTTTTGTTAAGCGAGCGTTTCAACTATGGATGCGCTTAGTGTTTAACTTCGTATTTAGATATTTGTAATATGTATTAAATTATGATTTGGTGACTTGGAGATAAATGAAATATTAATTATTTATCACGACTAGACCTCAGTTCATTATCTATAAGACTTTCGGTATTTACTTTATTATCTCTGATTAATGTGGAATGTGTTTTGGTTTAACAAAAATGGGGATAGCCTATACGAGATCCTGGTTGAACCGTTGATTTATTGATGGTTCATCATACCATTCTGGTTGGTGCAGAATTGGGGTGTGACAATCCCTCACTTGTTGAGTGATACTAAATGTTCTATGAGCATCCAAGACTAGTCCTCACTCATTCACAAGTCCTAAATAACCATAAAATTTAGTTAGGTTCATTACAGTTTGACAGACCCTCTTCGGACTCACTGTTCGGATGGAAAAACGTCCCACCAGGCATTGTCTGGAGGCACTGAGTAGTTCATCCAGACATCCATCCGAACAAGTTTTGGAACCTTCTGCGGGTGTCTCCGGAGGCTTCTCCTGTTTGACAGTGGTGCATTCGGATAACTTTCTGGATATCATTCCAGAGTCTCAGAATGTGTTCGGAGGCATCTCTGGACATTATCTAAGCTGCTTTTTGAGTGAATCCTTGTTCCTCTCTCTTTAGATCAAGCTCTCAATTATTTCTAGGGTTTATCCTATACCATTCTACAGTCATGGATACGATAGGGTTGCTTTGAATATGAGGTCTTTGTAACCATTAGAACAACAAATTCAACTAGGCATTCAGATCAATCATTAGTTATAAAACCAGCACCCAGAAACCTCGGCCTAACTGGATTTCTGTAATGCTTAGAGGGTTTTCCACCTTAGACCAACTAGATGTGCAAGTCCCTAAGAACTAGGTTGAGCCTTTAGTGGACTACTAGGAGAAGGGGGACAAAATGAGACCAACTTGACCTTTAAACTTGTGGTAGTCGATACTAGCCCGTTGGGAAACCCGAGCCAGTATGATCCGCCAACATATACTAGTAAGGCCTGAGTTGACTTATTCTTCGAATCAACAAGTAGCTTCACATTAGGACTCTTTAGAATATACCTACAACCTATAGACAAACCTAGGAGGGACCTATGCCATTCTAACTACTTTAGAGTTGGAAAAGGGAAGGAGACTCTACCTAGAATCAAACTATTGCCACTTGGTAACTTCCTAGAAGTCCCAATTCAAATTAAGAGTTTGATTCCAACTAGGAAACCTGAAATGAATAAAAACCCTACCTTTTACCCTCTTCTAAATACGTACCAATCTCAGAGAGTTCTGATGCATTCTCAAAAGAAAGGAAGGAGAAAAGAAGAAGAAGCAAAGGGAGAAGGCAAGCTCTGCAACCTTTGTGTGAGAGAAATCACCGACCAAGTGCACCGTTGAATTGCAGTAATCAAGCTACTGTTGGTAAAACCCTAATCTCTATAAACTTTCATGTAAACTTGAGTAATCTGTTGAAAGATGTAGATATTAGGTGATAAATACACACCGTTTTATCAATGGTGAGATTAATGTAGATCGTTGGAAGGGAGAATAACTCTTCCTAACAACTGTTTTAGCTTAAGAAATTGATTCATGCTTGCTAGGAGGGTACATAAGCCTAGAAGTCACTCTATTATCAGATTACAATAGCCTAGCAAGGGAAGGAAGGGATCAAAAGAAGAAACCCTAACTTATTAAACAGAAAAGAGGCCATCAGGATAAGGCGATCGATGCAGCGGATTGTATGGTAAGGACCAGTCTATTCACCGACAAATCCCAGAAGGGTCTCGATGAGTCTATCAGACGATGTCACGGTTGATGCTCTATATATACCGTGATATCGATCGACAAATGGCAGAAGGTCCAAAAATTTTACTGGACCATAGGCCGATCGATAGTATACTGACCGATATATCGATCAATAAAGTTTAGACTTAGGTAACTCAAGGTGAATCAAGTAGAACTTTTAACTAATGATCTTGCATCATGTATAGGCATAAGAACACCTTGCAAACATGTATTTTCTAGCGTGGATAACTACTACCAAACACTATCAGTAGAGGAACAGAACCCTGACCTAATTTTTGATGTGTTTGATATACATGCTGTTGTTTGATGCTACTCGTTGGTATTTATGTTAAGAATAACATGTCATCTAATATATGCCACTTTTGCATGCATTGCATCAACAAAATGATTGATTGCGATTGTGAAGCTTGGTAAGCCGTAGTGAAGGGGTCTGGGACTGTTGGATCCAACCTGCTACGCAACTTAATTGTCATGTATCATTCCATATCCTAATGGAGGACAACATCTTGGGGGGGGGGGGGGGAAAACGGATGGTCTGGGAATCTTACTAGGGTTGGAAGGGTATATATGATGTCATATAGGACTGGTTAGTAACAGAACCCATGTATGTAACCCTGGCCAGTAGGGGGTCAAGTATTGATAGGATGGAGTAATGAAGGGGAAAGGTCGGCAGTGTTCGTTGGAGCGTTACTAACCGGACTTACTGCCCAATCACCATTCTGAATTGGGACGTCATGTGGGGCATCAGGGCTACTGGGTAGCCTGGTGAATACCCAGCACTCCTATGTATGGAGGTTATAGTTAGCCTATAGGAGGTGCGGCTAGGCCATAACTTAGTACAGTGAACATACATTATACCAGACCCTTGTTATGTGCATAAATTATTCATATGATTGCTTACTTGTCTGTTTCTCATTGAACTCAAGTTGGAGAGTTCACCCTTGCGATCATCACTTTTTCTTGTTGTGACTGTAGGTACCATAGAGATAAAGCAGGATGACACTCCAACCTATCCAAAGCACTCGAAGGGATGGGACGAGAAGGTGATGAACCAAGCACTGGGAAATGAACGTAGAGAACTTTGCTAAGGGACGGAAGGCCGCTATAGTGGGGAGCCATAATTAGTTATATTTTAGTTTATGTTACTGGAATTTTTAAGTGTTTTAGTGCCCATATTGTATTAGGGCTATGAAACTATGAGATGTTGGTTTGAGACCTGGATAACATTTGAATAGATTATCAATAGTATTATGTATTTATAATTAGAGCTCAATTTATTTACTATGCTTTTGCTACTTAAACTACTATATGATAAGGTTAGGAAAGTATAATGGTTGGCGATGTTGTTAACTGAGCGTGTATCTTGGGTGGACTATGATTAAAATGATCAGTGGTCCAATCGCCCTCTAAAATTCAAGGTGTGGCAGGTTTTGTATCAAAGCGGGCTTCAGTAACAATGATTACCTAACATTACCCTACCTCATTTGACAGAAAATTGAGCAATAGGTAATAAAACCCTTAACATCATAAAAGGTAAATAAGAAACAAATTGTGTGATGCATGCCTAAAGGAAGACAAGACCAAGCATAATGTATTAGGGGAAGATTAGAAATTAATGTCAACCACATAACAGAAAGGCCAGAGCAATATATATATATATATATGATGAAACAAGATAACCAAAACTATCTTGAACAAAACCTAATTACAAATAAAAAATAAAAAAATAAAAAAAAGTGTAAATAGACTTTAATTCCATGCACAAAAATTCCTCCTTATATAGGAAAAAGGAGGGAAACCATATAAGTAGGTATTTATTCCTTACATATATCCTAACTACACTAAGATAAACAAAAAAAGAAGAAAACATTAGATGTCATTACTCCTTGGAATCTGACGGTGGGGTGGGAACATGTAGCCTCTAGAAAGTCAGTGGCTGTGCTACTGCCACCATAGCCACCGCGATATCCTCAGTCTGAAGAATACCAGCCGTCGTCAAAGTCGTCTAGTATATGTCAAGATGGGTGGAGAAGCCGATCACCGAATGTTGAAACCAACGAACCTGATTCTTCAAGTCATGCATATCCATTTTCTGTTGGGACTGATAAGAAACCATAGAGTTCAACTTATCCATGAGGTCGTCTAAGGTAGTAGGAGTCCTGGGATGGATCAGTCTGGCATGTGGCCATACCCTCTGTGTGCCCCTGGGTTTGCACCTCTTCTTCATCATCATCAGAGATATGCTTCTCAGGGAGATCTCTAGGTCCTCAATGAGCCTCCAACACTGAGTCATCCAATGTTATGTCATGCTGTTTCATCTTGACAATGACAAGCCAGTTGAAAGGGGTGAACACTGTAGCCTCATGAGGTTCTACCTCATGTATGCTGATGCCAAGATGTTGGAATAGAGTAGTCAATAGCTTACCGTAAGGCAAATGTCCCTTCTTTGAAGCCTGGGTGTCTTTTGCTGCTATAATCATGGTCCGCATAATGATGTAGGGAAGGTAGACTGGGTGACTCTCTAGTACCTTAGAGGTGAGAAACTGCCCGAAGAGGAAGAGCTCATCAAAATGGCCACTTTGGGGCAAAATGTTGTACTGGATTATCCTGCAGTATACTCTGGGAAGGGGAAAGAAGTTGCTCACTTGGAACGGATCTTGTGGCCATTAGAGTTTGTTTTGGATCTCTATCTTTTGGGCCTCAGATATAAAATCCTTGTCCTTACTTGTATTGTACTCTTTGTCCCCAATTATAGAAATTCCTAAGAGACCAGCCAACTACTCGATACTCAAAGTAAAATCTCTGCAGTTTACCTTGCTAAAGATATGCAACTCCCTAGCATGCTCAAACTCTCCCATGCCACCTTCAACCTCTAGGTTGCAGTAGAAGTGTTTCACCATGTCAGGCCGAGTGCCAACTTCAATCCCAAGTATGGAGGACCACCCCATGGCATCAAAGGTGGCCAAAAATGTAGAATCTTTCTAACTCCTGGAAATTCATTGGCCATCCAAATATAACTGATTTCTTCTCAAATTTTTCGTAGGAGGCCTGTGCCTTTCCTGAACGGAAGTGCATGTTGTCATAAGGTAGAAGAGATTTGTTCCTTTGCCTCTTAGTTGCAGCCCGATGGGAAGCCATCTAGTCTGAAATGGGAAAAGAGAGAATAAAGAAACTAAGTTAAAAATATATAACAGGGAACAGAGAATTTTAAATCATGCAAAGTAAATGGGAAGGAAGTATGAAAAGAAAGAACGTTAAGACATTAAATGGTAGAGTAAATAAATTTCTAATAAGTAAGAAGTTAGAGCCTTCAAAGAAGATAGGTGCACCATCATAGGGAATGTGAACCAGAATCCATTGGATATATCAAAGAAAAAATATTTTATTTAAACCAAGGATGGGCAAATTTCAAATGCATTTAGAATTCCTGATGTAACAATAGCAGTTTCAAAAAAAAAAAAAATATATATATATATATATATATATATATATATATATATATACACATAATCGAAAATGGAACAATACTTGATAAGGGAAGAAAATATTGTTAAAGTTATAGGAAGGCAATATTTCGACCAATATGGTGAAACGGTCAAACTCAGTAAAACTAAGATGGGATATGTTCATTGTTAGTGAAAGCATCACACCCATTGCTATAAATGAGATATAGTTCTACCATGAAACAAAAGAGAAAAAAAAAAAGAAAAAGAAAAGAGAGAAAACCCTCAATTTGGGAAGAGAAGAGAAACATAGAAGTAAAACACCTATTTTGAGGAAGAACCCCAAAAATCCAAGCATGAATGAGATGTACGATGCGAAACGACTATGATGCAGTAAGCAAAACATAATAATCACCCCCTCGATGATTAAAAATAACAAGAGATGAGTATGTGGGAATAATCATTAAGAAAAACCAATAATAAAGAGAAACTAGGGTTTTAAAGAATACATCCCTAACCCTAGAAATGGAAATTTGGTATGGAAGGAAGGAATCATACCTTGGAGAGAAGAAACCGAAGATTTGGTGATAGGTGAGTGTGGCTTGGAGATTTGAGAGAGCACTAGAGGCAAGGGAAAAGAGTTTTTGGAGGCGACTTGAGGCTCCAAGTAAGTTAGAAAGTGAATGGAAAAGAATGACCATGTTTTCTAATTTATAAAGTTGAATCTGGTCGCAGCTGATCGATGAATCCGATGAACCATTGTCCGCCTTATTGACCACCTTATCATCTGGTAACTCAGGCACCTTTCTGGAATTTGTTGGACGAAGAACCGATTGATACAGTAGAGTCCAACACATCGACTGCATTGTCCTAGAATGCTGACTTGTAGGAGTTTAGTTCACGAAGATTGGTCATGGTTTTATTTCAACTAAATGTCATAATCTAACATAGGAATTGATCAAATTATAGTACCATTAAGGTGCAGTGTAGCACCGGTTCATAAATGATGATATCCCCCATAGAGCTTTATTATGTGACTAGAATCATAATACTGACCATGTGGATGTGTCACAAGAAAAGTCACGATTTAAGAAATTTTAAATGACACCGTGATTGTTCAAATTCACACCATACCATGAATTGGGGTAGTCCAATTCATTGCGGATCGAGTCCCAATGGTAACCAACCACCTACGGTTCCTTTAGAGGAAAGCCGCCAAGGAGAGGCTTATGGGCAATGTACGTGGCACCGATTCCTAAAGTTGAAGCCAATGGAGTCTACTGGGTTAGCCGAAGACCCAAATCAACCCATATATTGGATCAAGAGTATGGAAAAGACACTAGGACTGCTGGAATGCTCCGATGCCCAAAAATTACAATGCATTGTGTACCAATTAAAAGGTGCACCCTACCAGGGGTGGTTAGCTGTGGAGCAGGGACTAAAATTAAAGCACAATGGGATTTCTTGGAGGACATTCCGAGATGTTTTTTTGGCACAGTATGCCTAGCCCACACCTTGTAACAACAGAAGACGAAATGTAAACATTCCTATAGGTAGAGTTAATTCTACTTACTCAAGACAAGACAGCCTAGTAGAAGAGCTCCTAAGGATCAGACCTCCAAAGTTTTGTGGTGGATCAATGACATAGCCCACTCCTGAGAATGGATCGAGCATATGGGCAAAACGTTCAAGAATTTGGGCTGCACTGACCCATAAAGAGTGTTGTGCCCAACGTTTTAATTGAAAGGATCATCGTATTGTTGGTGGAAGAGTACCGAGGCATGGCTGCTGCAAGAATATGGTGTAGTCTCATGGGATATGATTCGAAGATATTTCTTAGCATATTTTGCACCTCAAGAGAAGACCTTAAAGGTGGAAATTTTTGCCGCCCTAAGGAACTCGGTTTCGGAAGACATTTGGAATACCTGTACGCACTTGGACCTCATCCAGACCCCCTAAGAGAGTTTAATGGTCCGTGTGAAGGGTTTGAGATTCAGAGAAATCATCAAAGTCGGGAGGAACCGGATGACTCGAAACTGTGATCGAACACAGAAAGTTAACCTACAAGAGATGTTCAGAGGGCTAACAGTAACCTCATGCACCCCATATGAAGCATGGAATAAATCGGGTATGGGAGCAGAAAGGGGATATAATCCTCACTCAGGAGATGCTCAAGAACATAATTGAACTTATAGTTCGACAAGAAATCTTAGACCTAAGCCTTCAATGGAAGTAATTAGAACTTTCCCTAGAGGCATACTGAGATGCTCCGGCTGTCACCGCAATGGGCATGGCCGAATGGAATGTCCTTATCTACCGACAGTACCAAAGGTATTGTTTCCAGAGATTTTATCAATGGACCAACAAGAAATAAAGGTACTCATGGCTGAAGACCAAGAGGAACCTATGGAGGATGATGTTCCAGAAGTCAACATGCTCTAATATCCTCAAGGTGCAGTGTCTAAGAATGAACATTCTAGGGTTGTAGCTAGAATGGTTCTGAAGAAAACCCACTCAACAATCCAGGCAAGATCATGGAAGACAATTGATAAAAGGTAAGCATCAAGTTAGCATCCAACATCAAGCTACAAGAGATGATGAGACGGGAGAAGAAAAGAAAGATTGGAACACAACCCCAGTAGGTAACTACTAAATCCCAAAGTAGTATTTATAATCAGGTTAGGATTTTCCTGTGAATGTAAGTTCAAATTGCAAACCCAAATAATACATTATGACACAATGTGTTTCGTTGGATAAATCAACTAGCTAAGGCATTACCTTAGAATAGTGATATCTAGTCTTTGAGACTCGGTGGCCAAGAGATACATAAAAGTCTGGTAATTAGTTATTTATTAATTTTTTTTGGAGGACTAGTAGAACAAGTAATGAACAGCTGGAAAAAAGGGGGGGGGTAGTGAAGAGAAAAACATAGCATTAATGCTCATGACTCAGTCTGAGTCAAAACATAATGTAAGACCCATACTTTACTAACCCGGTCTTACCACCTTGTATTAGGTCTTCCTATCATGGTCGGACCAAGCAGAGCAAATGCGTAAAGAAACCACAAGGCTAGGTATGTAATTCGAACAAAAAATCATCTAATTGGGACATGTGGTCGCATACCTAAACAGGTGTGGTCTACCACACCTCAGAATATTGAGACCACTCGAGTCTGGGACGTGTGGTCGCAGTTTTGAGACTTGTGGTCGACAGATTCTGCTACCCCACGTGCGACCACACGATGGTATTATCGACTCCGTAATTAGGAAACCTTCTTAATCTGAGGTAGGTTCTTTCCTAATCAAAGTGGGACTTTATATGGAAGTTTTTCTCTATATAAAGGACGTCCCTTAGTCTCTTCACTCTTTTAGAACCCAAACTGAAAGAGAGAGAAAGAGAGGAGTAGGAAGAGAAGGAGAACTGAAGAAGAAGAAGACTAGGAAAAGGAATTACAGAGAAAGCTCTGATTCTCCAGCACGTTTAAGGTATGGAATCATTCCCTACATTAGTTGAATGCCTAGAATAGGTTAGGAAGGAGATATTGATTCAAAATAAGATCTCAATCCTAAGACAATAAACAAAACTCTAAAGAGATCCATGAAGAATGGATTAAGGTGAAGGATTATGTAAAAGTGTGAATTTTAAGCCATAGAATAATCATAGGAAGGATCATAATGTTAGCCATGGAATCAAGTATGAGGGGATGTAGCTGAGAGTATAAGTCTATCAAAAACTCGTGTGGTTACAGTTTGATTGGCCACACAAGGCACATATGTCTGACCACACTCCCTCGGGAAGTTTCCAGGGAGGGTGTGGTGGCATGTGTGTGGTCGCATGACATGCGACCACACGTATCGACCTCACACCCTGTGGTCGTAGAAACTGAGACCACAGGTGCAGTCATACCTGCGATCACTCAGCTTCTGGAGATCTATTTGATTCTAGTATTGACCATTGACTACTATAAATTGATGAGCTTGAACCCTAACTTAGAACTTACAAATTTCTTAAGTTTCCAAGAGATTCAAGAGTGAGTTAAGAAGCTTGGAAAAGATTGAACATTTCTAGCAGGTGAGGAAACAAAATCTAAACTAATTGGCTAATAACAAACTGTTTATTTTATTGAGTCCAATGCCATGATTGATTCTATGCTTGTATGCTTGTAATGTGCATCTCACATGTCATCCAATATTCCTATTATTACTGCTCATGCTTATATATTTCTATCTATTTATAATATGATGATGATGAAGATGCTAGGAATAGGCTTGTGATTGTGTGTGTATGATTAGTGTGTTAGATGTGAGTGGAGCATCAGGGGAGAACGTGACATTGTGGTTCATCCTGGTCACCAGACTCTAGCTCTATCTCTATTCAAGTCTTGTTCATTGACATCGTCGTATCGCCATTACCTTAGCAGGACTATTATGTCGTAGGGCATCAGGGGAGGTGGTCTCAGACCGTGTAGTCTTTGACTCTACCAGGGGGCCTTAGCTCTATCTCTATGGACATATTGAGGGATGCTGAGGTGAGGCTTTGGATACATTGGATGACATTTAGGATTGATTAGTTGCGAGCCTAGTTTGTAAGCCCTTGCCAATAGGGGCTTACGTGTTGGTATGGGTAGGGCATCAAGGGAAGTGTTGGTGGTGTTTGATCTGGACACTTTAGCTCTATCTCTATTCCATGGTGGGTGCATGTGAGACAGCAATGGTGTTTGATCCATTGGGCGGATTCACACACTCGTGTATAGAGGTGCGGTGGCTGCCAATCCTTTCTATAGCATATTGCAAACTTAAAAACCAGACCAAAGATATGAATTGAATGCACGCATATGTTTATTGCATTGTTTTGTTTGCTCACTGAGTCGTGATGTGTGCATACCCTTTTGACGTCTAATATTTTTAGTTGTTGATGCAAGTCCTACTGTTAAAGATTACATGAACATGCCAACGTATGGAAACGTAGCGGCGATATACGTGGAAGCTATGGAAAAGGCCCATGATACGTCATGTGAGTGCAATTCATGTGTTTTCGATTAGTTTAGTTGTTTGATTATCGAAACATGTAATTGATTATTCTATTTTATTTTATGTTTTGAGTTACCTTGGAGATAATTGGATAATTAATTATGCTATTACTGTTAGATACTCAGTTCATTAGTATTAAAAACTTCCACTATTTTTTATTTACTCTGATTATGCTTGTGGAATGTATTTGGTTTAATCGGATGGGCACGGCCTATATGAGATTCTGGTTGAACAGTTGGTTTTCTTGACGGTTCATCACATCACTGGTTAGACCAGATTTGGGGTGTGACACATAACACAACTAAAATCTGATAAGTGGAATGGACTAGAAAGGGCCTCTAGATGAAATTCGAATGGAAGGTAAACAATGGTAACATATGATCACCGCGTAAAGAAACACCCTAGCCGGGTAGTCTGAACCATAAGGGGGAGGACAAAACCCAATGAAAGAAATTGGAGACACCTATAATGGAAACCGTAGAAGCTATCCAAGTAGATGGAATAAGAACCCCTAGTAAACTGCTCCAATAAAGAGGGGTATTACCTTAGGTAGACCCTTAGGGTAGTGAAATTTCGGGGACAAAATTCTTTTAAGGGGGTGAAGTTGTAAAATCGGCAACCAGAAACCCCAGCCTAACTGGATTTATGTAGTACTTAGAGGGTTTTCCACCGTAGACCAATTAGATGTGCAAGTCCCTAATAGGAACTAGGTTAGCCATTAGTGGACCACTAGGAGAAGGGGGACAAAATGAGACCAACTTGACCTTTGAACTGGTGGCAGTATATATTAGCCGGTCGGGAAACCTCAGCCAGTATGATCCATTAGCATCAACTGGAAAGGCCTGAGTTGACCTATTCTTTAAATCAACAACTAGCCTCACTTTAGGAGAGACTCTTTAGAATATACCTATGACCTATGGACGAACCAAAGAGGGACCCACGTGTGAGGACAAAGATAGAAATCTTTAGAAGTCGCCACCTAGATTTAGGTCTAGGACCTTAGAAATGTGAAATCTCACCCCAAGGTAAGACTTCGATTGACTCATGACCCTTAGATTGGAATTCTGGTCCATCAGAGATTGGGTAAGCGTCAGGTTACGGTTATGGGAAGGGGTTAGGCACCCAAACCGCCCGATCAAATCGGTCTCTTATACCTTTCCTATGCTAGACTCTATTTATTAAATTAAACCAAACCAAGTGGTTTGATATCATTGAACCGAATCTGTATCCATCAGATTGCCTACGTATCACGGAATTATTCCGAAAATCAGGTTCACCATTGTAGTTCAGGTGTGATTAAAGTTTATGGATGTGATTTATGCTTGTGCATGATTAATTTCATTGTTTAAGTTGAAATTTATGCTTGAATGGTTGAGAAATCCTATGGGTTAGGATCTGGATAGTCCATGTGGACTGATAGATAGTCCTAGTGGATCTAAGGATAACCCTATTTGGGTTGGAATGTGGATAATATCCTAGTGGATCTATGGATAGTCCAAGTGGACTAAAAGTGTGGATAACCCTATTTGGGTTAAAATATGGGGGATATCCTAGTGGATCTATGGATAGTCCAAGTGGACTAAGGTTTGGATAAATATCCTAGTGGATCTATGGATAGTCCAAGTGGACTAAGGTGTGAATAAATATATCCTAGTGGATCTATGGATAGTCTAAGTGGACTAAATTATGGATCCGAATTTGGGTTTCTCCCAAATGGCCTACGTATCCTAGGGTTTGCCCTAGGAATCAGAATCCGCGTAGTTCGGGATGGATAACCTGTTCTAGGTTAATGATTGAGAACCTATTCTAGGTTTAGGGTTTAGAACCTATTCTAGGTTTAGGGTTTGCCGAGGGGCAAATCGTCCTAAATTACCCTTTTCATTCTGAATTCTAATTTTGGAAGGTTTGGCAAAGAATTCTCTTTCTTTATTAAGGTTTTATTATTCCCATTATGCCCTTCCCAAGAATGTGGGTGACTAAATGCACGTCCCCACGCCTAGATTGTCTTCTAGAAGTGTGCAGATATGGCAGTTTGACTAGGGTGTTGCATAAAATAAATTATTGCCAAAAAAATAGAATATTCTATCTAAATATGGCACATAAAACATTTATGACAAGAAATTCACATACAGATAAGATTGTTTAAAAATCTTTCAAATATGGCATGTATTGCAAATAAGGCAAGAGCCTATATGGCATGATCTAGTAGGCTATCTTCTAAGCATGGCAAGACCCTAATTGCCATTATCTTTCCATATTTAGGGTTTTCTACCCTAATTGCTATTTTCTTTTTATTTTAGGATTTTCTACCCTAATTGCTACTTTCTTTCCATTTTGGGGTTTTCTACCCTAATTGTAATTTTATTTCCATTTTTAAGGGTTTTCTACCCTAATTGTTATTTTCTTTCCATTTTTTAGGATTTTCTACCCTAATTGTTATTTTCTTTCCATTTTAGGATTTTCTACCCTAATTATTTTCTTTCCATTTTTAGGGTTTTCTACCCTAATTATTTTCTTTCCATTTTTAGGGTTTTCTACCCTAATTGTTATTTTCTTTCCATTTTTTAGGATTTTCTACCCTAATTGTTATTTTCTTTCCATTTTAGGGTTTTCTACCCTAATTGCTATTTTCTTTCCATCTTAGGGTTTTCTACCCTAAATGTTACTTTCTTTCCATTTTAGGGTTTTATACCCTAATTATTATTTTATTAGGGTTTTCTACCCTAATTGTTACATTCTTTCCATTTTAGGGTTTTCTACCCTAATTGTTATTTTATTTTCATTTTTTTAGGGTTTTCTACCCTAATTGTTACATTCTTTCCATTTTAGGGTTTTCTACCCTAATTATTATTTTCTTTCCATCTTAGGGTTTTCTACCCTAAATGTTACTTTCTTTCCATTTTAGGGTTTTATACCCTAATTATTATTTTATTTCTATTTTTAGGGCTTTCTACCCTAATTGTTACATTCTTTCCATTTTAGGGTTTTCTACCCTAATTATTATTTTCTTTCCATCTTAGGGTTTTCTACCCTAAATGTTATTTTGTTTCCATTTTTTAGGATTTTCTACCCTAATTGTTATTTTCTTTCTATTTTTTTAGGGTTTTCTACCCTAATTATGACAAAAAAAACATTTAATATAGCATGTGAGTATGATCATTCCAATCATGGCAGTAATCATCCAATTATGGCAGTGTGACCATTCCAATTATAGTAGTGTATGCATACGAGCATCCGAACATAGCATGTGAACAAATATAGCATCAAATATGGCATGTGAGAAACAACCAAAGCATATGAGAATCAATCAAAACATGATGGAACATGCAGCAAGATAACAGCTTTGTCAGGCTGGACCAAAACGGGCACATAGGGCACTGTACTTACTCAAAAAATTCTTACAAGATATCCTCGGAAAGAGGACTCAGAGGCCAACATTTTGTCTCAAGGAAGCTAATCCTGAAAGAGACCATAGCCAGGTCGAAAACATTCCCCAAGTACAGGCAAATACACTGGTCAGATCTGT